>VDFB02353493.1:371390852-371512962 GCA_007258455.2 Sequoia sempervirens
TCTCATACATTAGGGTTGGTGGATATGCTAAATTTCCTATAAAATTGCCTAAGTAACCTAAAGACAAGTGGGTGATTATTGAGGTAAGTAGGAAATTGGCTAATGTTAAAAGATTATGCCAAGATAGGAAAATATTAACAGCTCATTTCCCTTTTGGTTTTGGTGCATATAGTTGTTAATTAATGTCTGATGCCCTGAATATTGAGAAGGAACTGTCCATGTACAATATTCCTTCATATGATGAATGATTCCCTTTTGATTTGAAGGATTACATTAAGAATAACTTGAAATTGAGCCCTAATTTTTACCATCAATCTATCCTTGAAGACTATTGGGCTGACTATTTCAATGAATATGAGGTCAGAAGAAGGAGTTGGATGAGATTGACATTGGAATAGATAATCATTTATGATTTGAAGTGGGACTTACAAGGCATTGTGGAAGATGTTTATGACATGGTAGACCTAGTGTATACTGAATTGATAGAGAACCAATCTATTCCTACTATGGACTAGAATTTCAAAGAAAAAGAGACCATTGAAGCAAAAACTGTTGATGTTTTGACTAGAACACAAGAATGGGTGACAAAGAAGAAAGCTAAGAAATCCCATCCTCACACTAGGTGTAAGAATTCACAACCTCTTGAAGGAACTTCTCAAGCCTTTGCTAGTAGGGAATCCATTAGTAATGTTTCTTAGTATTTACCATCTCAAGCCTAAGGAGGTGGTGATGAAGATCCACTAGACAAGAGTGTGTATTCATAAACCTGTGGAGAAGATATCTTCAGCCTACCTACTCTGGAGAAGGAAAATCAAGGAGAAGAAGAAGATGAGGGTTTAGAAACCCTAAATATCAATTCCTCTCCCTCCTAAGATGAATCACCTGTTAGAGAGGTCAGAACATCTCAGAGGTAAAAGAAAATTGCACCTACAAAGGACACTCTTCTAGTCACTAGGACATTGTTTGAGTCTCCAGGTTTACAAAGGACACTCCTCTAGTCACTAGGACATTGTTTGAGTCTCCAAGTTTTAAGGCAACCAAAGTTTCATTAACTCCAACATGGTTGGAGGATTTATTATCATGGAAAAGGAAATCTATACAACCTAGCTTACCTAAATAGGATATGGTGGGTCAGTTGTTGCAGAGAACTTCAACCCCAAAACCTAAGAAATTAAAGAATACTACTAGGCTGATAGATGATACAAAATTAGGGAGACTCCAGATAGAAATTGTACACGCTTCAGGGAAGATGGATGTTTCTTAGGAAGCTCCAAGTTACTTTGAAGTGAACAAAGTAGACCTCAGTCCTCCTACAAGCGATGGTGATGTTCATATTTTTCACGTGTCTACATCTAGAATGGTTGAGAGATTGAATAAGGAAAAATAAAGTAAATATGAGTTGAAATCCTAGGTTCGTAACTTGACTGAATGCCTAAAGTCTATTTTTGAGATTGTTCCCCAACCTCACTCTCAAGTCAATTCTTCTATAGAATCACTCATTGTGGTTGGAAAGTAGGCCTTGACTAAAATTAAGAGTTGTCAAATCCTAACCAGGGCTGTAGATGATTGGATTGAGTCTCTAGTTAAGAAGGGAATCCTTTTCATTACTGAATCCATAAAATTCTTCTAGGAGATGATTGCTTTGAAAACCACCTTAGGAGAAGAGATCATTAGAACCAAAAATGAGGAGAAGCTATAAAATAATTATGAAATTTAATTAAAGTTAATGTTGAGCTCAGACATGGAAAGGTTGGCTATAGATTAGGTTATACCAAATTCTTTGGACACTCGTTATTTTTCATGGACTAAAGGGGTGGAGTGGAAGTTACAAATTTCCAAGAAAAGTTTATAGAAACTTAAGGAGATTATTAATGAATGCAATGAAATTTAGATGAAGCACTAAGTACTTTGGTGGCTCTTGTTCTACTCCAAGATAAAGGTGAAATGAGGAATGACACGAACACCAAAAGCCTAATAGATAGTTTCCAAAAAATGGTCAAGGAGACTCTTGATTCACCCTCACTTAATGTTGTATAGTTGTAGAGGCTTAGTGAATTACACTTGCTCTCATCTCAGGTAATTGAACTCATGAAGGTTTGTGAATGTCGCATGGAAATGACTAAGGACAATCATTTGACATGGAAGGTGAGGATGCCAAATGTAATTATTCCTCAGAAGAAGTACTTGATGCACATCCTCAAATATTTCAAGGGGTGGTGAAAGAAACCTTTGGTGACCCTAGAAGCTAGAAATGAAGCAATGCCATCATAATGGCTTAGCTTCTCTTCTTTCTTTTACGTGTCTTTTCATTGGATTGGCTAGGAATATGAAGAGGTAGTTGTTTATCTACCTATTTAATGTCGCTATTTTCATATGTTTTCTCTCTAGAAACTTTTTTTGAAGACTGCTCAATATTAGTTATTAATGAAACTACTATTTTTTCTATGTGCAATTCAATTATGAAGTAATCCGAGTTCTTAAATATGTGCATTTGGGAATATCTTAATGCATGTCTTATCTTTGTGTAAGTAATGCAATTCTTCATAATTGATCTCATTTCTCAATAGTATTGGGCTGCATACATTTTATTTCTAGTAATTAATTAGTCTTTGTGTTGATACATCTTATTCACTGAATCTCGCACCTAATATTTGGGATTTTTTTTGATATCGGGTGTTGCCACAATAGTGGTTTACACTTTCTAGGAGATCCTATTTTTTGCTAAAATCACATATTTTTAGAAAATATAATGGTTTAAGCCTTGAAAATTTTCATTTAAAGGATTCCAATTGAATAGGGTTTGATCAAACCACCTTAGACCAAGCCCCCTTGGATAGAACCCTGCTAGTCTTAAACCATACCTATAACAGAGTCTCCTTTACACCTATAAAAAAGGTGCTAAAAAAGAACTTTTGATTTACCTTTTGGGGGATCAAATGAATTCATTTAAAATTTATTTTTTTGTAAGTATGTAGTCCTTATTATAAGCTTCCAAAAAAAGTATAATTTTAATGAAATTTAATTTGATTATTATATTTATTTTTTATTTCTTATGAATGAAGGTTTTTCATCGAAAATCAAGCTCTTTGTTCTGCACATATGGAAAAATAGAAGATTATAATTTTTTTTTGAAAAATATGAGTGCACTAGATATTGGAGTCCTTGATCTAACAAAAAAAATAAAAATTGAATTTTGATACATACAATAAAAGTTCGCGTTATCACGATTAGCTATGTCTAAATTGTAATTGGTTTGAATTTGAAACTTGATTAAAAGAAAAATATTCAATAAAAAATATCTAACCAAGTGGAAGCACTAGATATCAGATTTACAATTCTAAATTTTAAATAATTAGAATTTTATCCTTCATGGAAAAAAAGTTATGCATTATACGGTGAGCATCACTTTTTAAAAATGTTTTTTTCTAAAAAAACTAGTTTTCAAGGGAGATAGAAAAAGACGTGCAATCTAATTCCAAAAAATTTGAAAAAAATATATATATAATCTATAGACAAAATTTAAGAAACCTCTAGTTTGCATCATCTTCAAATTGCTCACGGTTTAGTTGCTATAGGTGCCCGAAAGTGAAGATTTAGTTAATAAAAATTATTTCAGTGTCCAGTTTGGCCAAAAATTGTCAACCACTATTGTGGGATCACCCTATCAAGTATACCTTTCCTGCTTTTTGGTTAAAAGAATACATGGTATTTAATTTTAATAGTTTAATTCATTAAAAATCATATGAGGGAGCTATACCTCGATAAAATTCAAAGAATATTTATCTTTGTTTAAAGGTCAATATTCAAAGTTGTTTGGTTATATTTTTGGCACCTTTTGGGCATTAGATTGTGAATTCTCAAGGTTCCCAATATGTTAACCAACGAATTTTTGGTGACTCCATTGGGGAAACTAAATTGTAAGGTTATGGTTGTCTTGTTTGGGCATATTTCACGAGTAATTTAATTAACCCTGGATTTTCATAGGTTTACTAGAGGGGAAAGAAGTAGGGGAATTTTTAATCCTATTTTTGAAACCCTACAAAGAAGTGATTTCTCTTATATATTATTCCCTCTAGGTGAAGGGTTGGGTCTAGAAGTAGACCTGCCTCACCTAATAGAACACCTACTAATCATTCTACCTCCCAAGCACTTATTTTACATAGATTTTTTTTACTAATTGTGATTAATTTTCACCTTAATATGGCTCAAAAAATTGTCCCTTGGGGTGCTACTATTGGTCCCTTGCAGTTAGGAAATAGTTTTCCTAAAGTCTGAGGAGATAGGAAAATTTCACCAGAAGAACACATTGATGCCTTTTTTGTAGTATGTGGTGTGCTTGTAGTACAAGAAGAGGATGTAGTCGTTAGGTTGTTCATAGAATCTTTAGTTGATGCAACAACATAATGGTTTGATTAGTCACCCCATGGATGTATCAAAAATTGGGCCACTATGCACAACAAGTTTGAAACCAAGTTCAAAAGTGTAAATGATGACCCAACATTGATAGTAGAAGTCACTCATATGAAGAAAGAAGCAAATGAGCCTATGAGAGACTTTGTGGATAAGTTCAATAGGATAATAAACTAAATTACAGTTGCTAAAAGACCCTTTGTAGAAATGCAAATTTGTTTCTTTATTAATGCACAACATCTTGACATTGGTCTTCTCTTAAAGAGGAAACCATTGAAAATTCTTGAAACTACATAGGCATAGGTTGTTGAGTTAGAAAATGATTTTATTTTAGTTGGAAATGGAAGAAAGAATTGCATACAAACAAAGCACTCCCTACTAATTCTTCTGATCCTATGATCCAAAGATTGGCTAATGACATAATTTCCCTTAAAAGGCAGATGCTAAAAGGTAATCAGCTCTATCAAGATATTCCTAGGAAGACAAATTTTCAGCCAGGGAATAAGACACTGCCTTTACCTCCAACTCAACAAAACCTGGCAATTGAAGTGCCTCCCCCAGACAATAAAAAGAATAGGTGTGTATTTCACCTCACATCTGAACATGATGGTGCCGAATTCCCTAAAATGAATAGGTTTATGCAATTAACTACTACTAAAGAAGTCATTGAAGAAATCACATAGGAAGGCACTTCATCTAATCAATATGGCAACTCTACAAATGGATAGTTGGAATATGAACTCGATGATTATAGAGGAAGAGATGTGTACATTAATCTAGATGATGCTACCTGTGCTTCCATCACTCAAAGCCAAAAACATCATAATAAAAAAGGTACTCCTAGTTCTCTTAAAGTTTTACTCACAAAAGCTAGTGCAGTTTCCAAAGGTGAAAATGTTTCACAAAGTGTGGTTAATAGCTCCTCTAAGAATCCTATCGTGCCATCCCCTAAAGGTCAAACAAGAGCTTTTGATATTGTGGAATTTTGTAAAGCTAATAAAATCCAGATCTCTCAAGCTGAATATTTGAAGATGAACCCTAAGGAGCTTGATAAGTTGATTGAATATGTTAGGCCAGGATGCTCAAAATTGCATGCAAGCCTAGACGAAGCAACAATTAAATCTCAGGACTTAGTTGCTAATTTTTCATCCTATAGTAAAACAACCTCTCCATCAACCTCGTATGTAAAACCATACCCATTCTATGTATCATTATTTGTAAATGGGTTCAGAGTTAACAATTGCATCATTGATTCAGGTGCTTTTGATAATGTTATGCCTGAACAAATTGCTAAATCCTTTGGATTAGAGATGAAAAAAACCTTTGGAAAGTGCTATTCAATGGATTCCAAGGAGGTTCCTTTGCTTGGATAGATTAAATATGCCCAAGTTGAACTAGTTGCTTATCCAAAAAAATGACTCAAGCTCACCATATTGATTGTGGATGTACCTGCTAGTTTGGTATGCTTTTGAGTAGGATTTTTTGCAAAAACTTGGGGGGAGACATACAGTTGGATTGGTCATATGCCACTATACCTATTGGTAAAGAGAAGGTACACCTCAAACCTAAGTCAAAGGATAAAATAATGATGCTCAAGTCTGAAGACCCCAAAGCACAAATTTTGTATGAATAAAATGAGTTTGGGAACTATATGCTCTTCTATGGAGAAGAAGAGGAAGATGGTGTGCATATTTTAGATTCAGAACCCGAGCTCTGGATGATGGAATTTGATGGAATTTGTTCTCATGCTGGGTTAGGAGCAAGGGTTGTTCTCATTCCCCCTTTTGGTGAGTAATTCCCTTTTGCTTATAAGCTAGAATTTGAAAATACCAACAATACTATTGAATTTGAAGCCCTTTTGTTAGGGTTAATTGAAGCTAAGTGTATGGGAATAAAGATGCTTAAAGTTTTGGGAGATACTGAGCTAATTGTTAAGCAAGTGCATAATGTTTTCACTGTTAAGAATGAAAGGTTAAATAATTACTAGAACCGAGTCTGGGACGCCATTGAAATTTTTGATGTAGATTCTCAATAGAAGCCATTCCAAGGGAACTTAACACAAAGGTTGAATCATTCTAGTAGTTTCTACCTCTCTACTCCTCCCGCATCTATAGTTCAAAAATAAGTCCTACAGGATTGAATTTTAATTTATCTGCCTAGTGTTCTTGGCAATGTCAATCACTAGCCTAGGTTTTTTAAGATGATAAACAAATTCACACTTTCTTAGAAAATGTTGGGGCTTTTGCTCAAATCTTCTTTGAAGGGAGTGATAATAAATGTAAAGAATTTTATCCTAATAGCATGACTACTCACCAAGATGAGGTTATTCAATTAAAAGAAAATAAAATACCTAAAGGATTGGTTTCTCTTGAGGACTTGTTTGATCACCATGATCATTCTGTAAAGAAGAAAATGAGCAATTTTACTGAACATTCTGATGAGTTTGAGGTAGTGAATATTGGGGAGTCTAATTCTCCAAAAATGGTGTACATTGGGAAATGTTGTTCTCCAGAAGAGAAGGATAAACTAATAGCTTTGTTAATTAAATATAAAGAGGTCTTTGCTTGGTGCTACGATGATTTAAAAAATTTCATGGATGGAAAGTTTCAACATCACATACCACTTAAAGAGGGAAAGGCTATCTTCAGACAAAAATAGAGGAATTACAATCCTATGGTAACTATCGCAATTTTTAAAGAGATTGACAAAATGCTCAAGGCACATATTATATATCCTATACATCATTGTACTTGGGTAGTGAATATTGTACCGGTTTATAAGAAGAATGGGGAGATTCAGATGTGTTGACTTCAGAAATCTTATCAAGAATCACTAAAGGATAATTATCCTCTACTTAACATGGACCATATATTGCAAACAGTTGTTGGTTCAAAGATGATGTCTATTTTAGATGACCTTTTAGGTTATAATTAGATCAGTGTGGTAGGAGAGGACCAACACAAAATGACATTCACTACGCCCTAGGGAACCTTTTCCTATAATCGAATGCCATTTAGACTCATTAATGTAGGGGAAATGTTTTAGAGAGTTATGGATTTATCTTTCGATGACCTCTGAATCAAGATCATAGTCATTTATCTTGATGATTTGACAATTTTCTCTAAGAAAAGAGTGAACCATCTACAAGATTTGGAACGAGTTCTAAAAATATGCAAAGAACATGGTATCTCTCTAAATCCCAAGAAGTCTATTTTTGCTGTCACTGAGGGAAAATTTTTAGGCCACATCATATCAAAAGAAGGCATCATAATAGATCTTGATAGAGTGAAAGCTATATTACAACTAGGCCTTCCTTCAAGTCAGGCTGGTGTGAAGTTCTTTTTTAGTTAGGTGAATTTCTTGAGGAAATTTGTTTTGGATTTCTCTGAAATTACTAAACACATTGTTGATATGATAAAAGAAAAACCCAGTTTTAAATGGAATGAAGCTAGGAAGTGTGCCTTTGAAAATATCAAGGAGGAAATTTCCCGAGCTCCTATCCTAGTCAGTCCAAACTTTAAGAGGGACTTCATTATTTATTGTTATGCCTCTGAATACACTACATCCACCGTGTTGTTACAAGAGAATGTAGATAGAGTTCAAGGACACATTGCCTTCATGAGAAAGCCATTAAAGAAACATGAGCTTAATTATTCCCCGATTGAAAAACATGCATTTGTATGGGTTAGGGAAGTTAAGTAGTTTTGCTTCTATATCCTACATTCACACTCAATGGTATATGTGTCAGACCCAACCGTTAAGACCATATTGACCTAGGAGGATATTGATTGCAATAGGAGAGGTAGTTGGATAGAAAAGGTGCAGGAATATGACCTAGTCTTGAAACCTACAAAATTAGTCAAAGGAAGAGGACTTTGTAAATTGATGGCAGAAAATCCCAAGGAAGAAGAATAGGATGAACTTACCATTGGTTTTGACTATTAGTCTACAAGATGAGTGGTTCTCTGATATTGCCTACTTCCTCACATATGGACAATTCCCAAAGCACCTCTCAAGTAAGCAGAAAAGGAACTTAAAACTAAAAGCAACTAAGTATGTTATTTGGAGTGACACCTTATGTAATCATGGTGTAGATGGGACTTTCTTAAAATGTGTGGATAAATCTCAACAAGAATGGTTACTAGATATTTTCCACAATGAGGCTTGTGGAGGCCATTTCTCTTCCACCATGACCACTTTCAAATTTATAAGGCATGGATATTACTGGCCTGGAATGTTCAGTGACGCCTACCATTGGGTGGCTAAATGTGAAAAATTCAAATTGTTTGTAGGGAGATCTCAATTAACAGCGCTACCACTTAAGCCTATGGTTATCGATGAACCATTTCAGCAGTGGGGGCTTGATTTGATTGGCCCAATCAACCCACAATCTAGTGGAGGTCATTCCTACATCATTACAACCACTGATTACTTCACTAAATGGGTAGAAGCGATTCTAGTCAAGAGAACCACTTTTGAAGTAGTATGTGATTTTATCAAATAATTTATTTTAGTCAGGTTTGGAGTCCCACACAAGCTAGTCATTGACAATGCTACTAGTTTCTCCTGTAACAATATTTCACTTCTCTACTATGATTATGGAATCTCCCTTTCCCATTCAACTAAATATTACCCTCAGGGGAATGGTTAAGTAGAATCTAGCAAAAAAAAATTGATAAGTATTATCAAGAAGCTAGTTGATGAAAATCAAAAGGACTGGCACAAAAATCTATATGAAGCCCTATGGGCATACCAAATAACTCCAAAAAGGGGCACCGGGACAACCCCCTTTGAGCTAGTTTATGGAGTGGAAAGCGCACTTCCTCTTTCATTAGAGTTATCTGTTCGTAAATTGCAGATTGCTATTGAGGAAGCTGAATTCAATGATGCCTTGGAGAGGAGAATTTTGTATTTGACGAAGATATAGGAATAGAGGGTTCAAGAAATGGTTGATAACATAACTATATACCAAGCAAAGGTTAAAAATATTTTTGATAGAAAAGCCAGACCAAGGAAGTTTATGGTTGAAGACTCAGTTCTACTTTGGGAAAAGTGCAGAGAACCTAAAGGATCCCACAAGAAGTTTGATTCACTTTGGATCGGTCCTTTTAAAATTATTCAAGAGTACATGCCCAATAATTTCCATATTGCATACCCTGATGGTACCCCCTTGCCCATCACTTACAATGGGCAAGATCTAAAGCTCTATCAGCTGTGATAGCCTCACAACTCCCTTTTTGTACATAGTTAGTTTAGGGGTTTGGTTTTTTCTCTAGTTATTTTCTTGCTGATAAAGAGAGTGTGTTTTATTTTGGCTGACTCTATTGCCTAATGATAAGACATTGATCATACTATTTGTATCTAGGTTCATTGCTTCATCCTAACTAGTCATCGTCCCTAGCCAAAGCCATTATTACCACTATATTTTTTGTATGCTTCATTTTAAGTCATTCATTATCCTATAAACAACTCCTAGTCTTATGTGGGTGGTATTTTAAGTCATAGTTCAAACCTAGGTGATGTTTTATTAAGTTTTTTGAACTTTTCCCTTTTTTGCTTGTGCCTATTTTACATCACTTTTCCACTTTGAAGCCGAGTGGTGTTTTATGTGTTCTGTCGAACTCTCTTTTGCTCTTTTTTTGAAGGTTATTTAACTAGGTGGTGTTTCATGTGATGTTCAAACTCAGGCACATATTGTGAAGTTCACCGAACTCCCCACTTCGCCACTCGTAGACGTTTGTTTTCAAATTTTTGAATGATGATTATGTTGCAAGTGGTGATGTGACAACTACCACATGTTATGAGGCAAGTTAAGGAATTAAATGTCCATCTACTTCCATGTTTTTCTGTGAAATAAAGTTTTAAGAAATTAAATTGCTAGACAAACATTCTCATTGAAAATTATTTGAAGATGAATTGGAGGAGATGTAGAGTTCAAGCTGCAATGCCCGCCATTGAGATATTTTCAGAATTCACTCACTTTGGTCTATTCTCTAGATTGTTCCTATCTGCATTGTAGAAAACATCTATTGTCAAAAACTATTATTTCTCATCCATGGAAAGGGTTAAATATGTGGGTTGTAAATATGTATCTGGGTTAACATATGAGGGTCCAGAAATTGGTGATACTCATTTAGGGCTTGTTAATTTGGATGAATTGCAAAGTAAATTCAATAAACCCAATACTTCGCCCATCATTGAATGAGTGATAGACTGTGGGTTAGTTGAAGCTGTTGCATTTACCATAGCCTTGTAATGTCTTGATCTCATTCAAGAATGTATAAGACATTATAATTCACAAACGTGGGAGGTTAGGACAGAAGATAATATACTTGTTTTGAAGGTTTAGAGGTCCACCTTCGTGTCTTAATTGAGGCTTCCAGAGAGAGAGGAGTATTCTCCAATGAACATGACACATTCCCAAATTGAATTCACTACAAAGAAAGGGGTTTATAGGAATGTGACAGCAAATAATTGGTTGGCCAAACCAAAGAAGGGTAAGTCCCAATTGCCCCATAATTTACATAGAAATCATTTTGTAAAAGAAGTGGCTGACATTGTAGTACTGTTACATAGGGTGAGGGGAAATGAGAATGTTCATGGATTCAAAGACTGGATGTATTTCTTCATGCAAATTATTTTGAGCGGAGAACAATTCCTAGTCTGGGAAAAGATTATTAATGATCGCCTACATGAATTAATGACATTGTTCACTCTTAACATATTTTTATATGTCTCTGTACTTGATATATGCCCTTGCCAGCACTAGACCTTGGCCTAGATTAAGGCCAAGTGATTTTCCTCCTGGAAAAGTACCAATTTATGATTATCATGATGAACTCAAGCTGCAAAAGAGCATTTTGCATTTTAGAAGAGTGATTGATGCTTTCTCCATGAGAATAGTTTGAGAAATATAGGGGCTTCTTGCAATGCAACTATCACCTGAAGCCATGCAGTTTGTTGACTTCTATGACAAATATTTTATTTAATTAGAGATTCTCATACATTAGGATTGGTGGATATGTCAGATTTCCTATAAAATTGCCTAAGTACCCTGAAGATAAGTGGGTGATTATTGAGGTAAGTATCCAATTGGCTGATGTTAATAGATTATTCCAAGATAGGAAAAGATTAATAGTTTGTTTCCCTTTTTTTTTTTAGTGCATATAGTTGTCAATAAATGTTTGATGCCTTGAATATTGAGAAGGAACCGTCTAAAACAACATGCCTTTATATGATGAACAATTCCCTTTTGATTTGAAGGATTACATTAATAATAACTTGAAATTGAGCCCTCATTTTTACCATCAATCTAGCCTTGAAGACTATTGGGATGATTTTTTTGATGAAAATGAGGTCAGAAGGAGTTGGATGAGATTACATTGGAGCAGATAATCATTTATGATTTGAAGTGGGACTTGTAGGGAATTATGGAAGATGGGTCTGACATGGTAGACCTAGTGTATATTGAATTGATAGAGAACCGACCTATTCTTGCTATGGACTAGAATTTCAAAGAAAAAGAAACCATTGAAGTGGAAATTGATGATGTTTTGACTAGAACACGACAATGGGTGACAAAGAAGAAAATTGAGCAATCTTGTCCTCACACTAGGTCTAAGGATTCACAGCCCGCTGAAGGAACTTCCTAGGCATCTGCTAGAAGGAAATCAGTTAGTAATGTTTCTCTATCTTGACCATCTAGAGCCCAAGGAGGTGGTCATGAAGATCCACTAGAAAAGAGTGTGTATTCACAAACCTGTGGAGAAGATATCTTCAACCTACCTACTTTGGAGAAGGAAAATGAAGGAGAAGAAGAAGAGGGCTTAGAAACCCTAAATATCAATTCCTCTCCCTCCCAGGATGAATCATCTGTCATAGAGGTTGGCACATCTCAGAGATCACAAATAATTGCACCTACAAAGGACACTCCTCCAGTCATTAGGACATTGTTTGAGTCTCTAGATTTTAAGGCAACCAAAGTTTTAGTAACTCCAACATGGTTGGAGGATTCATTATCAAGGAAAAGGAAAGCTATACAACCTAGCTTACCTAAACAAGATATGGTGGGTCAGCTGTTGCAGAGAAATTCAACCCCAAAACCTAAAAAATTAAAGACTACTACTAGGGTAATAGATGATATAGAATCAAGGAGAATCCAGATAGAAATTGTGCACCCTTCAATGTAGATGGATGTTTCTTAGGTAGCTACAAGTGAATTTGAAGTGAACAAAGTAGACCTCGGTCCTCCTACTAGGGATGGTGATGTTCATATTTTTTAGGCGTCCGTAGCCAGAATGGTTGAGAGATAGAAGGATAAGGAAAGTAAAGATGAGTTGAAAGCCCAGGTTCATAACTTGACTAAATTCCTAAAGTCTATTTTTGATATTATTCCTCAGCCTCTCTCTCAAGTTGATTCTTTTGTAGAATCACTCACTATGGTTGGAAAGGAGGCCTTGACTAAAATTAAGAGTTTTCAAAGCCTAAGCAGGGCCACAGATTATTAGATTGAGTCTCTAGTTAAGAAGGGAAGCCTTGTCATTGTTGAATCCAAAAAATGCTTCCAGGAGATGAAAGATTTGAAAACAACCTTAGGAGAAGAGATAATTACAACTGAAAAGAAAAGGAGGAGAAGCTATGGAATAATTATCAAATTGAATTAAAGTTAATGTTGAGATCAAACATGGAAAGGTTGGCTATAGATCAGGTTATACCAAATGCTTCAGACACTCGTTATCTGTCATGGACTAAAGGGGTGGAGTGGAAGTTACAAATTTCTAAGCAAAGTTTATAGAAACTCAAGGAGATTAGTAATGAATGCAATGAAATTTCAGATGAAGCACTAAGTACCTTGGTGGCTCATGGTCTACTCCAAGATAAAGCTAAAATGAGGAATGACATGGACACCAAAATCCTAATAGACAGTTTCCAAAAAATAGTCAAGGAGACTCTTGATTGACTCTCACTTAATGCTAAATAGTTGCAGAGGCTTAGTGAATTACACTTGGTCTCATCTCAGGCAATTGACCTCATGAAGGTTTGTGAACGTCGCATGAAAATGGCTAAGGACAATCATCTGATGTGGAAGGTGAGGATAAAAATGTAATTATTCCTCAACATAAGGACCTAATGCACATCCTCAAATCTTTCTAGGGATGTCAAAAGAAACCTTTGGAGACCCCACAAGCTAGAAACGAAGCGATGCCATTGTAATGACTTAGCTTCTCTTCTTTCTTTTATATGTCTTTTCATTGGATCAACTAGAAACATGAAGAGGAAGTTGTTTATCTACCTATTTAATGTGGGTATTTTCATATGTTTTCTCTCTAGAAACCATTTTTGAAGACTACTCAATACTGGTTATTAATGAAACTACAATTTTGTCTATGTGCAATTCGGTTGTGAAGTAATCTAAGTTCTTAAATCTGTGCATTTGGGAATATCTTAATGCATGTCTTATCTTTGTGTAAGTAATGTAGTTCTACATAATTGATCTCATTTATCAATAGTATTGGGAATACATTTTATTTCTAGTAATTAATTAGTCTTTGTGTTGATACATCTTATTTGCTAAATCTCACACCTGATATTTGGGAAATTTTCTAATATCAGGTATACCTTTCCTTCGTTCTGGTTAAAATCACACATGGTATTTGATTTTAACATTTTAATTCATTGAAAATCATATGAGGGAGTTGTACCTCAATAAAATTCAGAGAATATTTATCTTTGTTTAAAGGTCGATATTCAGAGCTATTTGTTTAGATTTTTGGCACCTTTTGAGCATTAGATTGTGAATTCTCAAGGTGCCCAATCTGTTAGCCAACACAATGGAAAGTAGAAAATTACTAACACATTTTATAGTAAATGAATGCTACTGTGTTGTATTGGACAACCGAAGGATATAAATTTAAATAGGGGTACAATGATTATAGACTTTGGTTTTCAGATATATGCCCAAAAAAGTAAGCAAGGTTTTCATGATAATAATTCCTTAATCACACAAAAAAGACATGGGTTTTTCAGATATATGCCAAAAAAGCCAAGCAAGGGTTTCATGAGAATAATTCCTTAATCACACCAAAGAAGACAATGGCATTGCAATTTATGTATGAATATGTGTGTGTACATGCATACATGTATTTATATGTATGTATCTATATGTATGCATATATATATGTGTGTGTGTGTATGTTTTTATGTACATAATACACATATATACACACATATATTAATATATATACATACATACATACATACACATACATACATACATACATACACATACATACATACATACATACATACATACATACATATATATATATATATATATATATATATATATATATATATATATATATATATATATATATATATATATATATATAGACACACACATGCATATATACACATATATACATATATGCAATGAAAATGCAAGTTGATGTGTACACTTATTTTGAATATAAAGGAGCCTTGTATGGAATAACTGATATATATGTAAAGAATGGTCCATCATGCTTATATCGATTTGCTGAATGAACAAGAGACACATAATATAAAGGACCCTTTTATGAAATAATGACAAATATAAACTTGGAGAAATAACTAAAAATAGTAAATGAGCACACAATTTATTGAATTTGTAAATGGGGTTTGTAAGGAATAACCCATGACCGAAAAAGACCCTCATTCACTTATAACATATAAATATACATTGCATGAATATAATTGTTAAATGCATAGTTCATGAGAATAACTATAATTAGAATGCAGAATGTACCAACTTGAAAAACTATGGATATTTGAGGAATGTGCAGAGGATGCCTATTGATGTTTTATAGTCTGCAAAGAATATTTGTTCACTCCAGTAATTCATAGAGGATAATAATTGTGAATGCTGCTAGCTAGTTTCCCTCTTATTTAGTAATTCAAATTTAACAATTCAATGCATTCAATTTGGTTGCTGTGTTTCAAATTTGATTTTTTTGGGGAAAACCTGGTCATTTGAATTTGTAGCTACCAGTTACGTAGGTTTTTTAAAGGTGAATTGACTGAACTCTACATTATATTTGGATTTGATGTTTATTGGGGGAGCCTTACACTAGTATTTAATTATGCAGGTACCTATAGGGAATGGAGTTAATACATGTATCTAATAGAGTAAGTGTTGAATAATGTACATTTGATATCCCATAGAGTTGATAGGAGTTTGCCATTATGTCATTTGAAGCACCATTAAGTGTACATATGTATTTATTAATATAATATGTATTGAGGGTGGCACCATTTTGCAAGTGGGGTTATTTGTAATAATAAAAGGTTTTTAATAAATTTTAACTAAGATTTTTTGTGTGCAACTAGACTTGTATTGTAAATGAAAATTTGTATGTGTACTTAACTACCTACATTGGTCAACTACACATTGTCTTGTGAACATTGGTTCTTTTGCAAATTTCTATTGGATTAAATCAAGTTTTTTAGTGGGTCAAATGCAATTTTTTTTGGGGGGTAAATTGAGCATGGAGTGAGTGGTAATTGGATGTGTTAGCTCTCAAAAATATAGGAAAAATACCTCAAGTGGTTGCCAATCTCTTGATACGTTTCAGGGTAACAGAAAAGGCCAAATGATTTAGACCTTCTACTCTTCAGGTGTTGCCAAACCTAGGCAGGTGTACCTATAACAATGAAGCAGACTTGACCAATGTTTATTCCTTTAAAGTGATTTACCCACAATGGAAAATAGGAGTGGATAAATGAGTTTTATTTTGGTACAAATTGTATAAGCAATATCAAGGATAAAATCTAATGTGTTCATATGATAAAATGAATGAAACTAAATAGTGGAATGGTAGAGACTAGTGCCTTATTGGGTGTACGGAGTCAAATGATAATCTAAAATGAATAACTTCTTTCTGGCAGATACTCAAATTGTTTGGCATACAATTTTAAGTTTATAATTGGTATAAACATGCAAGGATGTGACTACTGAGTTCTTCTTAATGATCCAAATGAGATTTCCTAATTACTATGACTGACTAAAAGGACTTAATCTTTCCTTGAAAGAACCAATTAATCCAATCGTATAGATACAACAAGTGTGCACTGATAAATTGAAAAATATCCTTGATATATTAGTTTAAACAATTAGAAAACATCAACCTTGGAGACAACTTCAACAATACTTTTAATTAACACAACAAACAACTGAAACTAGAAAAATGTCATCACATAAAATAAATTCAAGTGAAATCTACATTGTTTTAGACATGCATCATAGTCTCAAAATTATATACATTATGTATCCTACTGTATTTTTGTTCAATCTCTCCTCTATCTCCCTCTTTCCACAATAAAAAATGAACATTTATACATCAGTATTCGAAAGGATGCGTCCTTTCGTATTCAAATCTCGGTGATATGTTGTATTCGGGTTTTTTCAAACGTTCATCAGACACCTGCGAAGACATCCTGTATTTCCACCGACGCTTTGAGTCTCTCTGACTACCACATATTATATACCGCTTTGGTGTCCCATAGTATCATCGATGTTCTGAGTCTTCCCGATAGTTATCCTTTTGATCTTATGTATATCACTGTAACTCTCACCGATGAAGCATATCGCTGTAACATTGTGAGTCTTGCAGATGTTCCATAGATTACTTCGTGTTTTGTAGAGAAATTTCCTTCGGTCTATTTTCTGATTGCCGAAACTTAACAATTCTCCCACCGATGGAAAAACACCTGGTGTGACCTTCCTAGCTCTCTCTGACGAAGCCTGTCTTGCCGATGAATATTCCCTTTGAACATATTGCTAAGTCATTATGTAATCCTATTGGTGTGACATAGGGGGTCGATAGGACTCCATAAGCTCATCCCGATGACAATGATGAAATATCCCTCTATTTTATTGGTGAGACCGGATGAATACTACGGGACATTACTCCAATAGCTCTTGTCTTGGCGATAGTGAATTTATGCCTCGATTGGTAAGACACAAATGAGCTTGATATGACTTATTCCAATGAACATTATCTTGTCGATAGGATCACGTTGTCGCTAAGACTGTGAACTACATCATGCCAATATGAATCCTCAATTGAAATCTCATCGGTAAGACATTCCCAATGACTTGCTAATAGAAAGAAAAAAGACATACATTAGTATAAAATGCTTTATGGATTGGTGAGACCTGCATCATGTTATGCCGATATGGTTTACACATTCAAATACTCAGGGCCAGGTGAATTCTATGGGACCAAATGATGAAAACCAACTAGTGCATGGGAAAAATGTTATGAAAAGCAGATTCTTATGCTTATGGTATGGACTTCTTAGCAAACTTATGGGAACTAACGGGTATGTGCAACCATGAAATGTTCAAAATTTTACATTTATAACAGTGGCTCCATCAGAGGATGAATGATTGTGAGATCATTGCAAGGATCTAGATTTCTAGGTGAGCAGACCATAATTTCAAGGTTATTGACCAGTGAGAAAGATGGAATGAATGGAAATGGAGAGGAACATGACCCTATACTACTGTACATGGAAAGATTTTTTTAATGAAGGAATTTCAGGATTGTCCATGTACTGGCAATTCTTGTTCCTTTTATTTCCTAGACTACTGTGCATGGAAGAGAAATTTTTGAGAGGATTGTTAAGAGTTGTCCATGCACTAGAAACCCTTAATCCTCTGTATTCCATTTTTTAAGAGAAGAAGTGCTTTAGAAATTTCCCATGTATAGGAAACTCTTGTTCTTCACCAGTCATGTTTTGTAAGTAATATGAATCTTCTCCTTTCTTACCAACAACAACAAAGGGTCCCATCCACAAAGCTTCAAATTTCCCATGTTTTCTCTTTTCCTGAAACCTTGCATTCCACATTAGCACTAGATCATTTTCTTCAAATTTTCTATCTTTTTCCCTTTTATCAAATAAATACTTCATTTGTGCCTGAAACTTCACATTCTAGTTTTGAGCTGCTCTTCTTATCTCATGAAGCTCTACTAGCTGATCCATTCTTTCCTCCATTGGTTTTGGAGTATCTATATCTTCTTGAAGGATAAATTTGTAAACTGGTAACAAATTCTGTAAAGGAATCCTAGCTTGTGCTCCATATACTAATTCAAATGGGGACTTTCCAATCACCTTTTCCACAGTTATCCTATCAACCCATACAACCAACCTCAATTTTGAATCCCAAGCCTTTTTATTCCCACCTAGCATTCTCCTTATGATTTTCAAAAGGATTTTGTTGCTGGAATCTGCCTGACCATTAGCTTGCAGATGGGAAGGAGCTGCATAAGAAACAGTGATACCATATGTATTGCAAAAATATTTAAACTCATCAGATCTGAAACACATCCCATTATCTGTAATCAATGTTAATGGTGTACCAAATCTGGTAATAATGTTATCTATTTAAAAAATTGATCACAACTTTACTTGTTGCTTGCTTGGTTGGGACTGCCTCTACCCATTTGGTGAAGTAATTAGTAGCTACCAAGATCCACTTATGTCCTCCACTTGATTTCTCTTGTATCTCCCCAATAAAATCAATTCCCCACTGATGAAAAGGGGCTTCAACCTGCAAAGGTCTGAGTGGTAAAGCTCCCTGATACTTCATTTTCCTTGAGAATTTCTGACATGCTTCACATCTTCTTACATATGAAAAAGAATCATTAAAGAATTTTGGCCAGTAATAACCTACCCTGAGAATCTTGTGTGCAGTTGTCTTTGAAGAATAATGGCCTCCACAGACCCCTTCATGCATTTCTCTTATAACGTGCTTGGCCTGTGACTCATCTAGACATAGCAACAACATCCTGTCCCTATTTTCCCAAAACAAATCACCTTCCATGAACACATATTTGGACACTTGCAGCTTCAAGGTTCTTCTCTGATTATCACTTAATCCTTCAGGACACTTCATGTATCTGAGGTAATACATGATGTCTGTATACCAAGGAGTATGCTCAATACTTGCAACTACATTTCCTTCATCTTCTACATTACAAATTTTATTTGCTTCAATATTTGTTTCTGCCATTAACTTGGCCAAACCTTGACCTCTCAGTAATTTAGTGATTTGTATTTCCATATCAAATTCTTAAATTTTATTAATCCACCTACATCTCTTTCTAGTTACTTCTGACTGTTTCAAAATATCTTTAAGATTTGCATGAGGGACATAAGCAATCACCTTAGCTCCAACAAGATACGGTCTAAAAGCCTTTGTGGCTTTTACTAATGCAAACGCTTGCTTTTCCATTATATCATATTTCAATTCTGCCCCCTGCAATGACTTGCTGAAAAAAGACACATGCTGCTCATGACCTTCCTCATTCTTCTGTAACATGACAAAAACTATAGTATGCAACGAAGCAAATTAAAATATTTGAAAGGGTTTTGAAAAATTTGGAGACTTAAGGACAGGGGCTTCCTTGATAGCCTTTTTGATTGATATAAAATATTCTAATGCTTCTGCAGTCCAATCTATTTGTTGTCCCTTCCTCAACATCTTTGATATGGGCTTAACAATTTCAACAAAATTTGACACAAATCTCCTAACAAAATTGATCTATCCAAAAAATGATTGGATATCCTTGACATTTTTAGGAATATGGATTTTATCTATAGCCTCAACCCTCTCAGGATTTATTCTAATTCCCTCCTTTGACACAATATGTCCTAAGAGTTTACCTTCTGTGACTACAAGATGACATTTTTTAGGGTTCAGACTAATACCATATTCTAAAGCTTTAATAAATACCTTTTCCAGATGTTCTACATGATCTTCAACCCTTTTTGAATAAGTAGTAAGGTCATCTTGATATACCACCATGATAACATTAATCAAGTCTGCAAATGCTACGTCCATAGCTCTTTGAAACATTGCTCCTGCATTTGTGAGACCGAATGGAATTCTCACATAAACATATGTTCCCCATGGGGTTGTAAAAGTTGACTTGTACTACTCAGATTCTTTGACTTTGACCTGGTTGTAACCAGAGAACCCATCCATCATAGATAACAACTCACACCCTATTACTTTATGTAGTACAACCTCCATATTAGGTAGAGGATAATTATCCTTGAGAGATGCCATGTTTAGATTTATGAAGTCCACACATAATCTTATATCCCCGTTCTTCTTCCTCATAGGAACCAGGTTCGAAACCCATGTTGAATGCCTAATTGGTTTGATAATACCCCCATCTCTAAGCTTTACCAATTCCTCCTTCATTTTTGGTTCCAATGTTGGGTTGATAGGTCTTTGTCTTTGCCTAAATGGCTTTGCATCTGGTTTCAATGGGATTTCATGTTGAAACAAATCCTCCCTGTATGCTTTGAGATCTTCATAAGACCATGCAAACACATTTTTATATTTTCTCAATAATGAAATCAACATTCTTCGAATTGTTGGGCTTATTTTCTTCCCAATGTATACCTTTTTTGGTGCCAAATCAGTTCCTAAATTGATCTCTTCAATATCCTCCCTCTTGACTGGTGTCTGCTTCATGAGGGACCAATCATTTCCATCATATACCCTTTCCAATGCTACTAGCCCTTTGGGAAGCTTATTAGTTTTAAGTTGTAAGACCTCTTTCCCAAATACTGTCTACTTTCCATCTACTTCTTCAAAAAAGGCATTGAAATCAATTTCTTGAGCTTCATATTGATCTATACAGTGGAGAAATTTTAGGAGGTCAGTATCGTCATTAAAAACCTACCAACTGTATATATTGTCAGGCATAATGGGTCTTGCTTTGAACTCGATTTGAGACACTCCAACCAATGTGATGTCATCTCTTCTTAGTGCTACATTGGCTAAAAAGTCTGCCATTATGTTTTTTGACCTCTCAATCCACTCAATTGAGAAAGCATCAAACAACTCAATTGTGTCCCATACAACATTCCTATATTGCTTCAGCCTTTTGTGTTTTGCTACATATTTTGATTTAACTTGAGAAACAACTAGTTCAGAATCCCCTAGAACAACTAGTAGCTTAATCTTATGTTTTACAACCATATTCAATCCTGTTAACAAAGCTTCATATTCTGCTATATTGTTCATACATTCAAATGCCAGAAAAAATGAATATTTAAATGTGACTCCTTTAGGTGAAACAAACACTATTCCTACTCCATTACCTTCTTGGCTACATGCTCCATCAAAGTACATTTTCCACACACCATCATAGTTTTTTGCAACATGTTTATCAATTGAATCACCATTAACTAACTCTAGCTAGGATGGTTCTATCTTAAAACTTCCAAGATCCATATCACAAAAGAAATTGACTTGATCTTGAGGTACACAATCTACAATTGGGTTCATCCTTGGCTCCTTGTACAACTTAACTTCCTGGCCATTCACTGGAATTGTTGCATAAGACAAATCAAATTGGAAATTTTCCCCAACCGCTGCTATCCATTTTCTTGATAAAAGCATCCCAAACTGAGGAGGGGTATCAATTACAATTATATCTATATATTGTAGGCCACCTTAGAATAAGTAGCTAGTTTGACTTCAACATCTTTCATAACACCTACTACTGGAACAGGCCAGCTATCCATTGCATAACACTTCCCTTCATTAGTATCTACCCACATACCAAGTTGTTTCATAACTCCAATTGGCATGATATTGATTGCAACGCCAAAGTCTATCATGCAATTCTTCAATAGTTTGTTATTTATAAGCAGTGTGGTGAAAAAAGGATCCATCTATGGGGAACTTACCTGTACATCATTTAAACACACTTCAAAGACAATCACTTTCTCTTGCTTGTTAACTATTTTACTGGCTATCTGATTTTTAGAACTTGTTCTTTTCTCATTTCCATTTGATATCAATTGAATTGCACTATCCCTATACTCCTTAATTCTCATCATCTCAAGTAGTGGGACAAACATTTTTACATGGGATAAAGCCTGAGAGAAGTCAAAAGAACTCTGCATTAATTATTTTCTTTTACTCTAATGTTTCTCCTTTGTTTTCTTCCTTCTGGATAGGCTTCTGTCTGTTCTTTTCATGCTATTTATTTTATGTTTTCTTCAAAACTCCTGACGTCACTTCTCTATCTTTCATAAATATTCCCCTAGGAACACCTTCTTTTTCATTCACTGTCCTATTTCTTAACCAATACTTGCTCTTTGCTTGTTCAACCGCAGCAATGGTTAACCTCTTTATTTCCTCATTAGTGGGTCTCCTTACATTGCATTGAGAAGGCACCTCAACAAAGTGTTGTTCTACATGATTTTATTCAGAATCGGAAAAAACTTGCTATTCAGCCATGTGGACATTGCACCTTTGATTTGAAACATCGTACTCATAGCCTTCATCTTCTGAAGATAAATATTCCTCCTGAACAGGGTGAAAAGTATTTGAAGTCAAATACACTGTGTGATCTTCTCCACTGTTACCCACTAACATTCCTTCTTCTTGCATTTCTTGGGCTACAAAACAGTGGTCTGGGGAATGTGGCCCATCATAACCTTCACACCAAAGATTATTATTGACCATAGATGCCCCCTTCTTCCTTAATGGATCAAGTGTTTCTTTGTTCCTGGGTCTATCCATTACAGGTTTTCCATCCTTCCAATTTGTATTGTAAGGCATGTCATGTAACCGAGGCCTCTCATTTCTATACATGTTCTCCTATTTGTACTGATAATTATTGGCATCCCGAGGAACCCTAGGATTTTCTCTCTTATTGATCATCCCAACAACTTTCCTATTGTTTTCAATGGTTAGTGCTATCTTTTGGGCTTCAGCCAAATCTCTTGGAAACCTGTTTCTTAATTCATACCCTATTTTTGGATCAAATGCATTCAAATAAATACTCAATGTTGCAGATTTTGGCAACTTTGACCCAGGTGGTATCTTATTCTACAATTTACTGAATCTTTGGTTAAAATCATAAATTGACTCATTCTAATTTTTTTGAATCCATACTAGTTCATGTAAAGCAGCATCTGGTGCACACAGATTTCCATACTGTTCAAGAAATCGATCATGAAATTCTTGGATAGAATCAACAGAGGCTGTTGGAAAGCTATTGAACCAATCCCTAGCTTCTTCGATGAGCAACATCATGAACAACCTCATATGTAAATCTTCATATGATATATCCAAGTCCTGGACAAAAGCATTAAAATTCCTCAAATGATCTTCAGTAGGAATTGCACTACTCCCCGTAAACTTAGGAACACAACTTCTCCAACTACTATCCATAGGGTAGGGTTATAATTGAAACCCTGTCAAATCAAATTGTCTAATCATTGTTGTGTATTGCTAAGGGGGAGGTTTATGCAAGTGTTGGTACTGGTACACTAGATTATTGTATGGCACATATTGATGACCATGAGGTGGTTGTGCATTTGTATGTTGTGATGCAACATACGGTGGATGGTTTGGCTGTTTCTATTGATTTCCCATATGATTCTAAGGAGCCTTTGATGGGTCTGAAGGCCCTGCATTATTATTTCCCTACCTATGAGGCAGTATATACTTTGAAAAACCAGCTGTTTGAGCTTTAATTTGAGCTTCCTGCAATTTCAAATCTTGGAGTTCCTTCATCTTTTGGAGCCTCTATTGTTCTAGTTCTACTTTTTCTCTTTCTACTTCTTGTCTCTGGAACTCCAAATGTACGTCTATTTCTTTGTGAGTCAAGAACTCAAAATTTTCTTGAGGGATTACATTATCAATGGGCTCATTTTGGTTACCCTCCATTCTTTGATCATTTTCCTATTGATACGTGACTCTTTCAGCCTCGAGTTTAGCCTCAAATTCCACCTGTTTCTGAGGATTGTAAAAAGGATTTCTTTGGTCTTTAGGGGTACAAGGTTTTGCACTTGAATTATCTCTCCATGTATCATAACGGTCATATGTCTCACAATGTGGTCTTGATGATTTGTCTTTATTTGTTATGCACATGTCATCAACTACCTTCTTACCCTTATCATCCTTATGTTTCCACTTACTGTTACCAGCAGGACCTCCAATAGGACCTCCCTTATATTGGGATCTTCTACCATTCATGTTGAATAGATGCAATGTTCTTGTCAGAGTTGCCAGTCACTTTGTTAAAAGTGAGAAAAATAAAATTATTCTTGATTGTATCCCCAGTGGAATCACTCTTTCTAAAACTTCTCAAATTATGAATCTTTCTTCATTGACTATATTATAGTCTTCAACCGAATATCTTGCAATAACTTCCCTAGTAGAGTCGCCAATTTGTTAGCTCTCAAAAATGCAGGAAAAATACCTCAAGAGGTTGCCAATCTCTTGACACGTTTCATGGTAACAGACAAGGCCAAATGATTTAGACCTTCTACTCTTCAGGTGCTACCAGACCTAGGTGGGTGTACCTATAACAATGAAGCACACTTGACCAATGTTTATTCCTTTAAAGTGATTTACCCACAATGGAAAATAGGAGTGGATAAATGAGTTTTATTTTGGTACAAATTGTATAAGCAATATCAAGGCTAAAATCTAATGTGTTCATATGATAAAATGAATGAAACTAAATAGTGGAATGGTAGAGATTAGTGCCTAATTGGGTGTACGGAGTCAAATGATAATTTGAAATGAATAACTTCTTTCTAGCAGATACTCAAATTGTTTGGCATACAATTTTAAGTTTATAATTGGTATAAACATGCAAGGATGTGACTACTGAGTTCTTCTTAATGATCCAAATGAGATTTCCTAATTACTATGACTGACTAAAAGGACTTAATCTTTCCTTGAAAGAACCAATTAATCCAATCAGAGAGATACAACAAGTGTGCACTGATAAAATGAAAAATATCCTTGATATATCAGTTTAAACAATTAGAAAACATCAACCTTGGAGACAACTTCAACAATACTTTTAATTAACACAACAAACAACTGAAACCAGAAAAATGTCATCACATAAAATAAATTCAAGTGAAATCTCCATTGTTTTAGACATGCATCATAGTCTCAAAATTATATACATTTTGTATCCTATTGTATTTTTATTCAATCTCTCCTCTATCTCCCTCTTTCCACAATCGAAAATGAACATTTATACATCAATATTCGAAAGGACGTGTCCTTTCGTATTCAAATCTCAGTGATCTGTTGTATTCAGGATTTTTCAAACGTTCATTAGACACTCGTGAAGACATCCTATAGTTCCGTCGACACCTTGAGTCTCTCTGACTACCACATATTATTTATCACTTTGGTGTCCCATAGTCTCATCGATGTTCTGAGTCTTCCCAACGGTTATCCTTTTGGTCTTATGTATATCACTGTAACTCTAGTCGATGAAGCCTATCACTGTAACATTGTGAGTCAGGCAGATGCTCCACAGATTACTTTATGTTTTGTCGAGAAATTTCCTTCGGTCTATTTTCTGATTGCTGAGACATAACTCTTCTCCTGTCGATGGAAAAACACCTGGTGTGACCTTCCTAGCTCTCTCCGATGACTTGTCTCGCTGATGAATATTCCCTTTGAACATATTGCTAAGTCATTATGTAATCTTGTCGGTGTGACATAGGGGGTCGGTAGGACTCCATAAGCTCATCCTGATGACAATGATGAAATCTCCCTCTATTTTATTGGCAAGACCAGATGAATACTATGGGACATTACTCCGATAGCTCTTGTCTCAACGATAGTCAATTTACGCCTCAATCGGTAAGACACAAATGAGCTCGATATGACTTATTCCTATGAACATTATCTTGCCGATAGGATCACATTGTCGCTGAGACTGTAAACTGCATCATGTCGATATGAATCCTCAATTGAAATCTCATTGGTAAGACATTTCCGATGACTTTCCGATAGACTGCAAAAAGACATACATTAGTATAAAATGCTTTATGGATCGGTGAGACCTACATCATGTTACACCGATATGGTTTACACATTCAAATGCTCAGGGCCAGGTGAATTCTATGGGACCAAATGATGAAAACCAACTAGTGCATGGGAAAAATGTTATGCAAAGCGGATTCTTATGCTTATGGTATGGACTTCTTAGCAAACTTATGGGAACTAACGGGTATGTGCAGCCATGAAATTTTCAAAATTTTACAGTTCTAACAAGATGGCGGGTGTTAACTGAGACCTTTCCCCTATCCAAGAGATAGAAAAATTTAAAGAAAGATCTTAAGGATAAAAAGAAGTATACTATTGCATACAATCCTCCACATTGTACACCTTTATATTTTGAGGTTATTGCACATGTTTATTTCCTAGAGGATTTTTAACTCCTTATTTTGGGATGTATGATGGAAAAGAATAGACTAATGTTCGTTTTCATAATTTTTCATAGTATCATATACTGATTTTTCATATGCTAACATTACCTTAGATAATTTATTCTTAAGAACTATTAACAATTATGATATTCAATGGTTTTATTCATTCTCTTTGAGTTCCATCACTTTGATATATAAATATGAGATTAAAAATTATTATTAATAATCTTACTAGAGGCACACAAAAGAGTAATGAGTGTATCCATGATTGTGTTATATATTTTTAGCTTCTATGTATAAAATTGAAACATCTTGATTTGATGGTGATGAGTTATAAATCATGTTTCCTAAGAGGTTACTTTTTATTACAAAGAATAATGTGTACCTAAGTAGTTTCCCATATTTTTTAGATATGTGCACACATGTTAAGATTTTTTAGGTTCAATTTTTAATATCAAATCTTTGAAATATGTGTCATCATCATCACACTTTGAACCTAGCATTCTAAGTTTCAAAAACTAATAATTTTTCAAAGAGTAGTAAAATGAATGAAAATATGGATCAAGTTGCCACTACTTATTTTTGTTGTTTTAAAACAAGTAATTTTGGGAAATTCACTAAAATTTAAGAATGCATAAATGATGTAATTAATTTTTTTTAAAAATTCATAAAAGGGTCTATTTCCTCTCATTCCAATAGCCACACTCACATCATACAAACATTCCATTCTTAATTTTTGGTGTACAACTTTTAGAGATTTGGAGTATTGGAGCATTTTTATTCTACAGAAGTATCAATATAGAGTTTTGGAGTTTAGTTTTATAAAATTTCCATAGAAATTTGTGTGGTCCTATATATATATCCCTTCTTTATAGAACTCATACTATTCCATCTTCCTAGTATCCTCACTAGGGTTTATATTTTCATTTCATTTATAAATTGTGAAAACCAACAAAAATGAGTGATTACAAACAAGCACAAATTGAACACAGATTGGATAAAGTTGACTAACTCTATTAGGAAAAAGAGGCATACATATATAAAATAAGAATAGGCAACCAACATCCACAAAATGAGGGTAAGACTCCTCTTACATGGAGTGGTGGCGAGTTGCCTACCACTAAAGTAGAATGAGGTGTCAAAACTAAGGTGACACCTCTAAGAAACTCCTAACCAACTTGACACATCACATGAAAAAATGTCAACTATAAATGGATGACTAAGTGGGCTTAACTAAGCCTAAGTCTATGCATAAAATATATGAACTAACATAAATTTATCATGTATTGTATTTTAATTTATTGTTTCTATCTTTATGTCTAATCTTGATCTATATTTGAAGAAACAGTAGGGAGATGACTAATGTAGCTTTCCTTTTAACATATAGAATAATGAGTGCATTTTGAATATATTTGGTAGCTACAAGTAGTTATTAGGAATTATGATATTGCTATCAGGATTCAACCGTGTAGTTTCGAGTCAAACTCATTGACCCATTGACTCATGAAACATGGGTCAATGAGTTTGACTCAGAACTACACGGTTGAATCCTGATAGCAATATCATAATTTGACACGCTGTGGAAAAATACCTCCTACTTATCAGTTATTAGGAAGTCAAGATGAAGAAACCCTAAAAAAATAGATAAATTTGAGAACTTTTATTTGTGCTCTTGAGACATTCTTCTACTACTTTTCTCTTAAATTTTATCTATAGGAAAGTTCCTACACCTAGCACATTTTTTCTTATTGTAATTTTAATCTCATAACCTTAAGATTTAAAAGGGATTTTTTTAGATATCTCTTTTAGCCCACCCATCTAGTTTCACAAGTTTTTGATCAATTTTAGGGCTTCAAAACTTGTTGTAAGTATGAAAAAATTCTTAAAACTTCACCTTTTAAAGTATCATGAGGTTATGAGTAGTGTGTTGGGCTTCAACATGGTTATAAGAACTTCATCAAGAGCTAATACAGGTTTCTAAACCTCATTTAAACTCTAACATATACAATACTCTTCATATTTCCTTTTTTTCGTACATTAAAGTTTTTTTAGGTTTTTGATGAGGGCGCAGCCCGAGACTTAGAAAATAGCCCACAAACAAGAGAATAATTTTTTTATTCTGAAAATGGAGTTTCTTACATGTAGAAGATCTCAAATCCCCAAGTTCTACAACACATGCAAGCTACAGAAAGCTACAGAATCACCCTTTCGCAATATGTGAGCTTGTCCCCAAAAAAGTTACCCAAAAATTAGAAACCCACCCATAAATAGAGCTCCTCTTTAGTTTGGAGCCAAAACAACATTCAAATTTGAGTTTAGGCAGTTTGGCGCTGAAAAATTACAACTTGAAGTTCAAATTTTAAAAGAACATTTGCAATTGTATCTTCTAGAAAGTGCGCCAACTTCCTGGGGCCATAACTTTTGATTCGGGACTCCGATTCGTGAACCGTTTGAACTGTTGGAAAGGTTTCAAAGTCAATAACACGCTCAAAATATGCTGCGCCAATTTTGGAAAGTTTTAGGGCCAATCCAGGAACTCTAAGTGCCTCAAATCTAATTTGGAAGATTTTCAGGTGCAAATCTGGGAAACTAAAACTACAATATCTTTCAACCCATGAATAGAAAATAAAAACCGTAAATTGGGAATTTCATTATGACGAAAAGGGTATCCAAAAATGTAAAAACATCTACAAACTAAGAAACTTGAAATTTAACTATTTTTGGGTGATGCAAGATTGCCCTTACACCACTGGATGCTCCTGCATCAGACACCCAGGGTAATTTGAGAAGTGACCCCATCATGTCTCAGATGGTGGGAAAACCCAAATGGTTGACCTCTGCCTTAGGCAACCGGGATGAATCTTCAATAGGCCTTCCTTTCCATTTCACCATATATTCTTCATACTCCCTGTTCCTGGTACTCCTTCCCACACAACTATCCAGGATTTCTTCAATCTCCTCCTTTTCTGAAGTAGGTGCTGGAATCCCACACTATTCCATTGTTGGTACTTCCTCTACACCACCTTCATGATACTCTGTCAAATCTGAAATGTTGAACACAGGGGAAATGTTGAATCCATCTTACAACTCTACCTCATATGCATTCCCTGAATCATGCCTCTTCAAAATTTTACAGGGACCAAACTTCTTCATCTTCAATTTGTTATATGTGCCCACTAGAAACCTTTCTTTCCTCAAGTGGACCATCACGTCATCACCAATCTGAAACTCCTTATACCTCCTCTTCTGATCTGCCTTAGCCTTATACTGCATATTCATCTTGTTAATATGTTCTCTTACCTTCTCATGTATATCCTTGATGTGTTCTGCAAAATCTTCGGCTTCAACACTTATTTTGTTCTCTTGGTCCATCTTCCTCAATTTTGGAGTTGTTCGGGCTACCTCCATACACAATCTGGAATGGTGATCTACCGTTAACGTTGATAGAATTGTTGTAAGAAAATTCTTCCTGGGGTAAGATCAAGTCCCATCCCTTGGGCTAATCTCCTACCAAACATCTCGATGGGTTACCGGACTCCTATTAACAACCTCTGCTTGCCCATCGCTTGTGGATGGTGTGCAAACTGAACTTCAACTTTGTCTTCAGCTTCTTCCACAAGGTCCTCCAAAAGTACCCCACAAATTTGGTGTCACGATCTGAAACAATACTCTTTGGCAGACCATGTAGCCTCACCACCTCTTTGAAGAACAAGTTAGCAATGCGGACTGCATCATGGGTCTTGTGACATGGAATGAAATGTGCCATATTCGAAAACCTATCAACCACCACAAAGACTAAATCATTCCCTCATTGTGTCCTTGGTAAACCAAGAACAAAGTCCATACTTATATCCTCCCATGGCCTCTCTGGTACAGGTAAGGGCTGATATAAGCTTGTATTCTGGCTCACTCCTTTAGCCATCTAACATACCTTGCAACTTTGTACAAACTTCTTCACATCTTGTGACAACTAAGGCCAATAATAATGCTCACTGATAATGGAAATTGTCTTATCCCGACCAAAATTTCTTGCCCTTCCTCCACTATGCTTCTCCTTTATCAGGTTCTCCCTCATGGAACTCCTTGGGATACACAATTGACTTCCCTTAAATAGCATGCCATCCTGGATTATGAAATCTAGCCACCTTGTCCTGTCCACTGTAACAGGTTCCTTGCAAGCTTTCCAAGCCTTTGTGAAATCAGGATCTTCTGCGTACAGTGTCTTAAGTTCATTGAACCCAACCACTTCAATCTGCATCTTTGTCATCAATGTATGCCTCCTACTTAAGGCATCTGCAACCCTATTTGACTTCCCACTCCTATGTTTCAAAACAAAGGTATAACTCTGCAAAAACTCTACCCATTTCATATGCCTCTGGTTTAATTTTCCTTGAATATTTAGGTACTGCAAGGCCTAATGATCAGTATATAGAACAAATTCCTTCGGCAACAAATAATGTCTCCATTTCTTTAATGCTTGAACTATTGCATAAAATTCTTGATCATATAAAAAATACTTTCTCTTGGCATCATTTAACTTTTCACTGAAATAGGCAATGAGCTTACCTTCTTGGCTCAACACTGCTCCAATTGCACAACCACCGCCATCACAATCCACCTGAAACACCTTGTTGAAATCTGAAGGGCTAGAACAGGTTGCTCTGTCACCTTCTACTTCAACAGTTCAAAACTTTTTGCCACTCCATTGCTCCACTTGAATTCTTTTCTATCCCCTCTCATTGTTTCAGTCAGGGGTCCACAAATACTACTGAAGTTTCTAATGAAGTTTCTATAAAAACTAGCCAAACCATGGAAAGATCTCACCTCGGTAGCAGTTCTTGGGGTAGGCCATTCCAGAATAGCCTTCACCTTCTCTGGGTCCATCTTGAGACCTTCTGCTGAGACAACAAACCCCAAGTACACTAACTCCCTCATCACAAAACTACACTTCTTCAGATTAATCAACAGCTTCTCTTAACTTCTCAAAGGCTCCTAATATGCATTAGATGCTCATCAATGTCTTACTGAAAATAAAAATATCATCTAAATACACAATAACAAAACTTCCCAGAAATTATTTTAGTACCTTGTTCATGAGCCGCATGAATGTGCTCGGTGCATTGGTTAGCCCAAAAGGCATGACTAACCACTCGTATAGGCCCTCTTTGGTCTTGAAGGCAGTCTTCCATTCATCTCCCTCTCAAATCTGGATCTGGTGATATCCACTCTTCAGATCAATCTTTGTGAAGTACTGAGCTCCACTCAAATAGTCCATCAGGTCATCCATCTTTGGTAGGGGAAATATGTACTTGATTGTTATCTTGTTTATGGCTCAGGAATCTGTACACATCCTCCACTCCCCATCCTTCTTTGGTGCTAGTATTGCAGGTACTGCACATGGAATCAAACTCTCCCGTATTAAACCCTTTCTCAACAACTCTTGAACTTGTTTGTTCAACTCCTCATTTTCTGCTGGAGTCATTCTATGAGCTGCCTTATTTGGAAAACTGGCTCGAGGAATCAAGTCAATCTGATGACTGATCTTCCTTATTGGTGGTAAACCCTCAGGTACATTATCAAAAACAATATCCTAAAACTCATCCAACATCCCAGAAACTTCTTCGGGAACCTTCTCACTATCCTCCTTACTCATTCTAGGAATCAATGCATAACACACATGCTCATGTTTCATACCTTCTAAAATTTTTCTTCCACCTACATAACAAATTCTAGCACTACTGCATACCTTGTCTTTGGTCTCCTTCAGGGGTTTCAACTTGTGATGAACCCCATCCTTTGTCAAGGAATAAGTGTTTGCATGGCCATCATGTATAGCTTGCCTATCAAACTGCCACGGTCTCCCCAACAACATGTGACATGCATCTATGGGGATGATATCACAAAGTACTTCATCATGGTAGCTCCCAATCTTGAACTTTACTAGGCACTGCTCATTGACCAAAACTTTGTGGTCTTTCTACAACCAGGAAATCCGATACGGATGCGGGTGCCTTTCCCTCTTTAGCTTCAACTTTGTGACCATCTCTTCTGACACTAGATTATCGGTGCTCCCACCGTCAATAATGACATCACAACATTTTCCTTCACATTTGCACCTTGTGCGAAATAGATTCTTCCTCTATTCTGGTGCTTTTTCCTCAGTCACTAGGGCTCTCCTAATCACTAGGGCTTCTCCCCTTTCCGCATCATCTGAATGTTCAGATTGGGCCTCCTCATTTGCATGCACAACCATTCCATGACCTTCTGGCCTTTTGTTTGCCCTTCCTTGGTGTTGTGGATATTCATAGGTTCGATGCCCTTCTTCACCACATTGGAAACATGTTCCTTTGAAACCACCTCTTCCAGATCCTTGTCCATATCTCCCTCATCCTCTACCTCTTTGATCACCACTTTTTTGATCACGAGGGCGGTAGAAGTTGTCATTCCTTTGTCTTTGGCTAGTACCCACATCTTTACTTTTCTTTTCATCATCATTTCGGCTTCCTGAAGGTCTTCCACTGCCCCTTCCACTTTGACCTCCTCATCCTTTTTGCTTGCCATCAAATCTTTTATTCAACTTCTCTTCCACCTTCAGAGCAAACTGATACACATCCTCAATGGTGGTCATTCTGACTAGGCTTAACTCCTCCTGAATGCTCGGTCGTAACCCATTAAGATATTAGGCTACCTTCTCCTTATTGGCCTCGTGTGGCCATTCGGATGATTATCTTGTGGAAATCTTCAGTATATTCTTTCACAGATCTGCTTCCTTGCTTCAACCCTTGTAATTTCTTCAACAGATCTAACTCGTAGTCCACTGGTATGAACTGCTTCTTCAGTTTCTCTACCATGCGATCCCATCTGGTGATATTTCCTTTTCCTCTTTGATTTCTTTCCAACTGGGCCTCTTTCCACCAAATACTGGCATGGCCCTTTAGCTTCATTTTTGCAAACTTAACCCGATTTGGGTCCTCTATTTCCTCATACTCAAAATATTCTTCTAGCTCGTTGATCCAGTCGATCAACTCTTCTGGGTTCAGACTTCCAGAATAAATGGGGACTTCTGCTCTGGGTCTTTTCCTGATCTTCAAAATGGCCCTTATTATCCACTTTTGGTCTTGATCAATTGCTTCCTCTTACTCTTCTACATTTGAACCTTCTTCCTCTCCTTCATCCTCACTTTCCTCCCTCGGGTTTAACCCTCTTCTCAGCTGCTCTTGTAACGCATCAATCTGTCTTTGGAGGGCTGCCAGTGCATCTCTTCCACCAGCATTTTTTCCACCTCAACCACCTCTAGCACCACCATGCCTACCAGAAATCACTCTTGGAGGCATCTTTCTTGTCCTCGACCCACAACCACAGTCCTGGTGTGAACTGCCTCAAGATCAACAATCTGTCCACACGCTCAAGAAAACTTGCTTTGATACCACTTGATGAGGGCGCAGCCCGAGACTTAGAAAATAACCCAAAAACAAGAGAATAATTTTTTTATTTTGACAATGGAGCTTCTTACATGTAGAAGATCTCAAATCCCCAAGTTCTACAACACATGCAAGTTACAGAAAGCTACAGAATCACCCTTTCGCAATATGCGAGCTTGTCCCCAAAAAAGTTACCCAAAAATTAGAAACCAACCCATAAATAGAGCTCCTCTTTAGTTTGAAGCCAAAAAAACATTCAAATTTTTGTTTAGGCGGTTTGGCACTGAAAAATTACAACTTGAAGTTCAAATTTCAAAAGAACATTTGCAATTGTATCTTCTAGAAAGTGCGCCAACTTCCTGGGGCCATAACTTTTGATCCGGGACTCCGATTTCGAACCGTTTGAACCATTGGAAAGGTTTGAAGTCAATAACGCACTCAAAATTTGCTACGCCAATTTTGGAAATTTTTGGGGCCAATTCGGGAACTCTAAGTGCCTCAAATCTAATTCAGAAGATTTTCAGGTGCAAATCTGGGAAACTAAAACTGCAATATCTTTCAACCCAGGAATAGAAAATAAAAACTGTAAATTGGGAATTTCATTATGACAAAAAGGGTATCCAAAAATGTAAAAACATCTAAAAACTGAGAAACTTAAAATTTAACTATTTTTGGGTGATGCAAGATTGCCCTTACACCACTGGATGCTCCTGCATCAGTTTTGGGAATCATGCGGGTTTCAACAATGGTTATAGATCCACTTAAAACTTTTGACACACTTCACTTTTAGAACCCAAAGTATTTCAAGAGTTAGAATGAGTTTCAAAGCTTCGTGAAAGCTTCCACTTTCAAAATAAAACTTTGTGATTTTTAAAACTTAACAATAACAATGAATCTAATTGATTGACATTGAAAAGATTAAATTTTGTGAGGTAAAAAAATACAGGTAACAGGTTTCAATCTAGTTGGTATGATTTCACTTGGGTAAGGAATTTTTTTTTCTTCTTCTAATATTACTGTTATCACCTGAAGTTGCACCCTGTTGAACCTGATGTCCAACACCTTAGTGTAACATGGGAAGATCTCCAAAGCTGTGGGTCACTTGTAGATAGAGGTCAACTTCCGGAGAAGGCTAGATTCCTTTGGTGTCACCTAAACTACTGATTCTATAAGGAAAAGGGAGAAGGAGAATGCATACAAATGAAAATTAAATCCTATGGTGATACACCGCATTGATAAGAAATCATGAAATGAAAACAAGACGAACATACACAGGGAAACTTAATGGCAACTATTTCAATTAATCAACATAACCTCTTTAGACTTATGCATCATTTTTAAAAGGCTTGATCTACATACATATCTTAAGAAGGAAAGATGAATTTCATAGCTTTAAGGTATGAATGCAGACTTAGAAAACACAGTTGAAAAACTTGCATAATCTGAAGGAAATGAGAGTAGTCCAAACATTAACACTAGCTTCCAAGGTAAGCTCTATGTTGTATTCCAGATTTCCAGTTGAGTTACAAAGCATACATCAGTTGAGAAAGGATTGTTAAAAATCACTAACTCCTTGGAATGCATAATCCGAACTAAATCTTACAAAGAGGCAAAAATGCCCTATACACAAAAGATGTGTCAGCCCCTAGGGCTTACAAAAATATCTGCCTTTAGAAAAATCCGCACCTAGATCTTTTGAAGGAAGTTAATGCTGTATCTCCATGTCCATATCAGTGATAGATCGCCCTCAAGAATGGTCTCCTTAATTTTTTGCAACCACAACATTAATTTCTGGCCTCTCTGTCCACCTTCGAACCTCCCTGTCGAGCTGCTTTGAATGCTCCTAAGCTCAGAATAGATGCACGTTGTTTATGGTCTATCGATCTCATCCATAGGGGGAAGCACGATAGTCAAATTGTCAATGGTTCATCTTTGGCTCCCATCTGATTGTTGAACTCGAGCCACGTAGATTCCTAGGTGGTCAAAGGTGGTCCACCTTAAATCGCATGTCGGTGAGACATCAATCATGTCTCCCCGATGCAATTTTTCCTCCTAACAGTTATTGGCGTAACCAATGACAGTCAGAAAGAGTTCATGGCGAGAGAAAAAAACTATAACGATATCTCAAAAACCATCGGCGGGTCCATCACTATCGGCAGGACCAACATCAGTCGGGGAGACGTCACAACGAGCCACCCTGAGTTCATTTTGTATTGGAAAGACCCTATTGGGTCAGTAGGACGTCACAACGAGGCTCATAATCCTTTGGCTAGCTCATTTTATATGTCGGGGAGACCTCTGTTAGTTGAGAAAACCTTGTGGCGATATCACTCTCTTCTCCCCGGGCTTATTTCCTTTCGGTAAGACTTCTTTGTTTCAGGGAGACCTTACCCCAAACTCACGCCCTATCGCCAAGACCACACTATGTTGGAAAGACCATACTTTGACGGCCAGGCACTATACCGAGACCCTATTTTTTTTGGCAGGACCTCCTGCTTTCGCCGAAACATCATGGCGACTTCAGTTTCCTTTGCCCCGAGCTCATCCTACTTCAGTAAGACCCTTTTGGGTCAGCAAGACTTCTCAGCGAGCCCCTTCCTTTCCTCATGATGACACTTCACTTCACCGAGACCTCATTTTGTCGTCGAGACCTCACCCCCACAATGAGACCTTACAACGAAGCCCCTTTTACCATTGCCGAGACCTTTGGTTGTCGGCAGGACATCTCCCCAATGCCGGCCTTATGAAAAACTTTCGGCGTGACTTCCACCGGTCGGGAAGACCTCACAACAGGTGGCAAGACCTCATGGTGACAACATTCTGCTTCGGCGAGACCACCTGGCCTCGATAAGACATCACGCCGACCTCACAGCCTTTCGGTGAGACATTCACTTCATCGCCGAGACATCTTCCCAAGCTTAACATTACGCTGAGAGTTCCACTCCTTCGGTGAGACTTCGTTTATTCGACAAGACCTTATACTAAAGGAAAAATCCTATGCTGAGAGCTCCCCGATGAACAACTATTGGCATGACCCTTTACAAGCAGAGAGATACATGAAGACTCTTGGCAACCCGAAAGTCTTGGCAACTGGTCTATTCAACCACATAGGACGCACTGCTAGTCGGCAAGATGACAGGAAGGTCTTGCCGACTTCCTTCCCTGGTAAGTTTTGTGCCAAAAATGATTAAGGCAGACTTTTCAAATGAGCTCCTTGTGAAATGTCATCAGATGCATGATCTAACCCCTGACGCAAATATCCCATTTGACCTTCTTGAACATCTGAAACACAATTTGTCTTGCCTGATTGAGCCCATAGGTGAAAATTGGGTAACAATTACATAGATGGTTAATGTTAGTGTGAATGGGATTCTTTTCTAACTATTCATTAGTGATGACCTATTCATATTATAAGTTTACTTCGGAGTTACGTTATCCTAGTTGTCATTTATAGAAGTTAGTTATAATGAGGCCATGTCTCACTATTTACTTTTAGTCATCTAGGAATTTAATAGTTTTCTCATGCATTATCTCATGTATTTAATATTTACATTCAGAATTTAATGTTTGTATCAAGGGTATTTATCATCCCTTATCATACCTTTTCTATATATACATTGTAAATCATCTCATGATATATCAAATATTCTAGATCAATGAATTCAATGAATTCAATATCAATCAATGGATCATAATTTGATCAACACCAATTCTCAATCTTCTTGCAATTTCATATTGCAACACTTTATTGTAGATGGTATCTTTCTTGATTGATCCATTGAATATTGCAACTTTATTTGGATTCATTAATATTTCCAACATGGTATCAAAGAATAGGCCTTGAAAATTCCATCTCGTATTGGAGAGTTGAGCTTTAGGAGATTTTATTGCAAGTTGGAGGGTTTGCATTTTGAGCTAGTTGTTGTCATCTAGGAGGTAGCTGATTTTTGAAGCACATTGGGTTAGATTTAACCTTGCCATTGTGTTTAGGAGGCCTAAAAACCCCTAAAATGCCTATTAAATCATAAATTTTTTACTTCATTTAGAGGTATCAAATATTTTTTAGTAGTAGTGGAGATTTCGTACCATACGACCATATGATTCTATGAAAAAAATCTCCTCCCCCCATGCAAATTTTTTTGTGGGTTTGGCATAATTTTTGCAGGTTTAGTTAAATATTATTAGGAAATGTTAGCATATATATTTTATTTGTGGTGGTTGATTAATATTTATTTATAGGGACAATGTCTTGTTCTTGTAGTTTGTATATGTGATTTCAATTGTAATTACACATCTGGGTATGCAGGCTTAATATATGGATCTGGGTTTTTTGTAAGTTTGTTATGTCCTTTAGCACTTCAATCTGCCATATTTCTACTGTATGCCTCAGTGTATGGCCATTTTGTAATGGTAGCCATAGTTCTGTGAGTCAAATGGGTTTGGTCAATTTTGTACTTTGAATTCCATTGACTTTAGGGTCGCTATGGAAATGAAATCATGTGGGATGCCATGGAATGGTTGTCATATGGGTAAAAGGTCTATAGGAAATATAAAACATCTAATATACTTTGGTTCTTGAAGCTATGATATATTGTAAATTCTATATTTATTAATATAATTTTATGGGCTAGTTGGATTTTGTTTAAAAAAAATATTTATTTATAGGGAATATTTATATTCATTGGTAGTTTATATTATAAAATCTATGCAAAAATATATTTCTGTGAAGGTGTTTATTTTGCATGCTCATATTTATTGTTTGACGGCTTGGGCACATTCATTTCCTATTGACTGTATCTATTTTCCATTAGGATCCATGTGTTCACTATCACTAATAGTTTTAACTCCTTGTCAACACTTTAAAACTCCTATTGGACCTTGTTTTTTTTTGTTAGAGTAAATAGCATATTTATGCTTAAGTTTACTTAGGTTTTCATTATAGTTTAATAGTACATTTAATTAATTGGGTGGTTTTTTCCTGTGTGGTAGTTTTTACACCTATTACCTATTTTTCTTTCCTTTTTAAGGCACTTTGTACATTGTGTAAAATCAATCCAATTCTCAATGCATTCCTCTTTGATAAAATAACTTTGCTTCTCTCTTTTGTGAAGATATCTGTAAAATTGGTTTTCCTAGGAATTTGTTGCTCTATCATGGTATCAAAGCCTCCTAGTTTGCAATATCTTCCCTAAGAGTTTTTGTGGGAGAGTTGTGGCTGGAGATCTTAAGATCATTTTTCAGCATTTGAAATTTTCTTAAATTTCAAAGTTGCCTATTTGATTTTTCTTGGGTTGATTCCTGTTGCTAAGAAGGCATCAATTTTAACTTTGGAAGGCTGTGATTCACATTGTGGAAGCCGTGTGAAGCATTGTTTGAAGTGGAGGTGCATTCTTTTCTCAAAGCCCGATTTGTTGTTCAAAAGACCCATTATTTGTTTGGAGGGCGATTTTTCTATTTGGAGGTGGCTGAGTTGCCAACATGATTGGTTGCTGGGTGTTTCAGTCCTCTAAGGCACAATTATCTACAGTTTTGAAATCTATTTCAATCTCTGGAGGAATTTCTTGATTGGTGGCCACAGATATCAGCAAGGAGGCATTTTTTTTATACTAGAGAGGGTGATTTCACTAGTTGGAAGGTTGCGATCAACATTAAAGGCTTGATTTCATCCATTTTATTGGGTGGAATTCCTTTTTTTTTGGGCGCATTTTCTTCATTGAAGCTATGATTTAAAGAATCTCAATTTCCTATTTATGAGGAGGTTGTGCAATATTTTTTTGAAGTTCATAATTTTCTGTGCATATTACTGTTGAGAGTGGCCGATTTCCTCTATAGAAGAGAGGCGACCTAAATCTAGAGACTTGCATGCATTTTGGAGGATGATTTCTTGCTTTACAAGGAGTTTTCTTTCTATTATGAGCTTTGGAGAAACATTGTTTCAAACTTTATATTTATAAAGTTGCAACTGAAATATCTAGGGTTGGAGGTGGGCCCCATTTTGAAGTTCTTTTGAAGTGCTCTTGCGATCTTTAATCCCACATTGGCTGCATGGAAGATAATTTTTCTATTCAAATAACACTGCGGTGTGGAAGGTTGGTGTGAGCAAGACTCATAGGTGTTAGAGAGGCTCATGATTGTGTTTTGTTGGAGATTGCTCGGTTGATCAAGGCACCTTTGTTTTTTTCTCAATTTTTTCTAGTTTCATAATCAACTTTTTTGGTTGGATAATTTTTTAAAGAAAGGTGGTGAAAATTAAATTGTAGAGGTTGCTCTATTGGGTGTTTTTATCAATTTGGGTTACTTTTTTTTTTAGTGCAATTTTATAATGGATCCCCCTACATCTATTGAATTACTGACTCCCCACAATTACCACACTTGGAAAATGAAAATGTGTATATTGCTTCAGTCCCAAGGTTTGTGGTCTACTCTAAATGCTACCCAATCCTCTCTCACCAAAAAATATGAAATATTTTCCCATAAAAATAAATGTGACCAAGCTATGGGGTTGATGAAGTTAAATGTTTCAAATAGTATCCTTTTCCATGTTGATGAGTTGGGTACAACCAAAGAATTTTGGGATAAGTTAGAAAACCTATTTGGTTAGGTTAGTGAGATCTATGCATTGCAATTGGAGGCTAAGTTAAAATCTCTTATCCCTGAAGCATTTCCTACTATTGATGAATTCCTAGTAAAATTCAATCAACAAGGTCACAACTAGCAGGATGTGGAAAGACAAAAATTGATAAGGAGTCTATTTTCTTAATTCTATCTAAGTTAAGAGGCCCTTTTTCTATGTTTTCCTTTACCTTTTACTCCACAATCGATGCCTTAGGTATTGCATTCCAAATTCCCTCTTTTGAGACCTTTTGTGACCGGTTAACAAGGGAGCAAGCCAAACTTTCCTAGTTGGACGAGGTCCCTACAAATCATGCATTGGTTGCACAAGGCTCATAGAGTAAGGAGAAGAAGAAGCCTAAACCTAAAACAGAGTCAAATGAGACCCCACCACTATAAAAGAAGAAAATACAAAGAAGGAGAAAGTCAGTTGTGTATATTGTAAAAAGAAGGGGCATGATGAGCATCATTGTTACACAAAGAAGATAGATGAGCTCTCCCACCTTCTCAAGAAAAATAATATCCCACTACCATCTTCTGTGACTCCTACAACCTCTGCATCTTCATCTACTCCATCCACCAAGCCCACACAATCTGGTAGTGTAGACATTGCAAACAATAAAGAAGATAAGCACTACATGGGTAAGGGACATGCATTGGTCACTTATGTAGTTGATTCTTTGTGTGACAGATGGTTCCTATATTTTGGTGCATCTCACCACATGAGTTCTTTACCCTATCCTCTCATGGGTTTGCACCCCTCTGACACTTCCAAAATTTTGTTGGGGAACAATAAGTTGTTGGATGTTCAGGGGATAGGAACTATTGATGTAGGTGACGGATAATTTCAGGATGTACTCTGCATTCCAGAGTTACACACAAATATTCTATGTATATACTAGGTAACATATGGTGAAGTCCCTAAGATGTGGATTTTACAACTGTTTCTCTATTTATCAGAGGAGATGGTTCTGGAAAACTCATTGCCATTGGTAATGTTGATCATGAGTTTCATTTGTACATATTCTCTCACATTGTTAAGGAGGATGACTATGTACCTCACACACCCTTGGCCAGTGTTGATAGTAATATTGGTCATCTACATTTTGGGGTGCTTTAGACTCATGTTGATACTATTCTTGTTGCTTCAAAGGTTGGCTTTCCAGCACAATAGGCTATCTTTCATCCCTTAGATCTTGTTTTTTTGGATGAGTACTAGTAGGCATCTCTGATTTGTTTGTAGAGACTCACCTTGTAGATTTGGGAGATTCACTTGAGGGGATTTCTCTCCTCTTTGATGAAAGTTGATTCACTCAAATTGTTTTTGGAGGTTGACTTGGTTGTGCCTTCTCTTGATCTGTCACATTTCTTGGTTATGTTTGATCATGATCATGTGATGGATTTCTCTATTTGGAAACTTCCTTCCCCTTCTCAGTTGGATATGGAGTGGTTCCTTCTTCATTTGGTGGACTTGTTTCTTCCTAAGGGAAGAGTTGTTTCTTGCAGGCATTGGATCATCTTTTATTTTTAGGCATACTTCATCGGCATTGGAGCTTCTTCATTATGGGGGGGTATGATATCTCCTACTTTCCCTCCTATGGGGGGGTCATTGATTGTATATACATGATGTATGTAGTACTTGGGGGGTGTGATTGAGTCCTCCATCCATGCATCATTTTTTGTTTTTTGTTTTCTCTCTTTTGGAGAGGGGTTTTTTCCCACAAGGTTTTTCTCCTTTTCTTCACTCGTGAGAGATTTTTATGCATCGTAAATGGGTACCTAAAATGGTTGTGTAGCCAAGACCCATACTACATTTTTCATATTCATTCTCCCTAAGTTGCACTTAAGGGGGGTGTTAGAGTAAATAGCATTTTTACGCTTAAGTTTACTTAGGTTTGCATTATAGTTTAATAGTGCATTTAATTAATCCGGTGGTTTTTTCTCGTGTGGTATTTTTTACACCCATTACCTATTTTTCTTTCCTTTATAAGGAAATTTGTACATTGTGTAAAATAAATCTAATTCTCAATGCATTCCTCTTTGATAAAATAGCTTTGCTTCTCTGTTTTGTGAATGTCTCTATAAAATTGGTTTTCCTAGGAATTTGTTGCTCTATCATTTTTCGATAATTTTTTTTTATTAACATGTTGTAGAGTGCTAGTTCCTTGTAGACCTCTTATTGATCAAACTCTTTCATATCGCTAGTACCTTTTATCTCCCTCTAGGCACTTGTTGTTGGAAGAGTGCTAGTCGAGCGAAGCCTCCACCCTTCACCACCTTGTTGTTGCCATTTGAGTGACACATTTTTTACCCCACACAACTTGTAGTCACATTAGTGACCCGGAGCCGATTCGAAGGTGCTTAAATTTTGTGCCATTTTAGCCTACAAAGTGCCCCAACTAGGGGTTTTTTCAAACTGAGATAACTTTTGATCTAAGAGGTGATTTTTTTCAAATGAGATATCATTGGAAATCTGATTCCATTAACATCACTGTAGTGGAGTTTATTTCTCAATATTTGTATGTTTGAAAACATTTATTGCAGCTTTAAGTGATGCTTCCATTTTGGACTCTTGAGTTTGCATCTTTTCACTAGATTATCAAATTTTGGAGATTTCAGTGACATTGCAAAGGTGCTTAAGAGATCTATCATTTTGTTCATGCACTTTTTCTAGATTCAATCCCATGTACTATCTATTGAGTTTTTTTAATTTGTGGTGCATCTACTTGATTACTTGGACATAGTATTATTTGGAGAAGGTCTATTTGTTGGGAAGGCTTCATTTTTAGTTGTGCATCATATTTAGGAGTTTCTAATTGCTATTGAAGGCTAATGTCTTCATAACTTTTGAGATCTATCATAGTTCATTACGGGGTTTTCATTTCATCCTTCATTGATTATGTTGAAATGGGGAACTGTAAATAATGGAGAGATGGCATCATAAAACATCTCTGTTGGCTTCGGTTGTTGCCACATTTGTATGACCGTGTTCCCCCTATAGGCACAACTAGTAATAAATTTCTTGGAATTGTAAAAGGGATCACGTCTTAAGATTTATTTCTATGCATGTTGATGATGACATTTTGAATGCTATTGTTCATTTTGAGTGTCCTCATACTCTTTGGACTAAAATTTGAGAGATATATGGAGATCTCAATACTTAACCATTCCTAGATGATCCTATTTCATATTGTCTTGTGTCTCTACAATTTTTAGATAGGATACCCTATGATGATGATACTATAGGGTATGTGCAGGATCATGATGGGCAAAAAACTGGCGGTATGATGGGTGTTTGTAGGGTATGTGGCTGACGAATTTTTTTTAACCCAAAATTGATGAAATGAAAAGGGTTTTCAAAGGAGATCCTCATCTTTCCACCAATATAAATTATGCTTTACTTTAAATAATTAATAAATAATTATTATTCATTTTCTATTTGAATTATGACTAAACTCCTGATTGATAGGCTAATTGAAAAACATCTATAACTTTCAAACGATATCAAATTTTTGGAATCCAAAATATGCATCACATTCTAGGCTTCACATACTATAGGATTAAAAAAAGAAAAAATGAATTTCATGAAGTTATGGCCAAGTTAAGGTGGTCAAACATATGATTTTTTATATTTTTTAAAAGTTGTAATAAAAAAATCATAATTAATTATTTACTTGAAAAAAATTATGAAAAAATATGCATCACATCTAAACATGAGTCCTCTACTTATGTCTAAAATATTATAAAAAAATATTATCATTTTATTGTGGTTAGGGTGGTCAGACAGACACATATTTCTTATTTTTCCCTAAAATTTAAGTACTACTACATTGAAATTTCAAATTTTCACCAAATATAAAAAAAAAAAACCTAGTAGTTTAGAAACTACATTGAATTTGCTACAGATTCTATTCTTACATATAGTTTTGAAATAATATAGATAACTTATTCAAATTTTTATGTCTAGTTGCCTAACTTTGATTTTCTGATTTTTTTGCCACTTAAGGGCTTGTTTTTTCCATGATGATCCTGCACATACCCTACACAGGAGTTTGATTGTTTGGAGTACTTTGAATCTTTAGATGAGAACGACAAGATTTCTTTAGATTCCCCTTCTTCATCAAAGGAAATTCATGCACCTTCACCTTCAATGATTCATTGTGTAGAGTCATTGCTTGAGGCTCCCATCATTCCTGTTTAGTAGGACCATTCATTTTTTATTGGTGACTCATTGAGAAATTCCTTCGATTCATTGTAATAGGTATATAATTGTCTTCCCGATTAGGGTTCCTATTTATCAAACATTGCATCCTTGTTTTGGAGTCTCACATTTCAGATTTGGAGGACACATTTGAGGGGTTATCTCTCTTATTTAATGATAGTCATTACACAACTACTGTCAAATCATCATTGTCTTTGGATCTTGTTCTATATTTGTAAATATATATAGTCTTGGTTTGCCACCTTCTTCTTTGATTGGGCATGTCCCTAATTTGATTGTGGAATCTTCATCTTCAATGGACAAGGAGGCACATGAGTAGCTTTAAGAGACATCATCCTACATATTCATTCTTCTTTATTTCAATTCCTATCTAAAATGGGAAGCATTCCTGCATTTGTACTTGGTTTTGTTTCTTTCGAAAGGGAGATAAGTTGTTTTTTGACATTGGATCATGTTTTGTCATTAGGAACTTACCATTTTTGTAGGAGATTATACATTGTGAGAGGGAGCACTATATAGTCTCTCTATTTCCCTCTTATAGGGGGATATTCATTGTAATGTATCTTTGTGATGGATGTAGTTCTTGGGGGGTTATTGATGTTGAGACCTCCATACATCACTTCTTCTATCGCTTGTACATGATTTATAAATTACATCTCTTTTATGGAAAGGAGTTTTTGTTCTTCTATCACTTGTACATGATTTGCATTGCATCTCTTTTTTGGGGAGGAGTTTTGTCCCATTGAATTTTCTCCTTTTCTTAGTTTGTGAGAGATTAGTTGCATGATGGGTAGGTCTAACATGGCTCATTGTTGGGAACCATATTACATATTGCATCATTTGCATAATAACTACACTCCCTAAGTTGACTTATGGGAGGGCGTTGGTGTGAATAGGTTTATTTACTAACTATTCATTATTGAGGACCTATTCACATTAGAAGTTTACTTAGGAGTTAAGTTATCCTAGCTATCATTTCTAGTTATAATGGGTCCATGTCTTATTATTTACTTTTATTCATCTAGGAGTTTAATAGTTATCAAATACATTATCTCATGAATTTAATATTTTCTTTGAGCATTTAATGTTTGTATCAAGGGTAGTTATAATCCCTTATCACACCTTGCCTATATATACAAGGTTCTTGTACACTATAAATTATCTAATGATATCTTAGATATTCGAGATCAATGAATTCAATGGATACAATATCAATCAATAGATCATAATTTGATCAAAATCAATTCTCAATCTTCATGTAAGCTCATGTTACAACACTTTCTTGTGGGTATTTTTCTTGGTTTATCCATTGAAGACTACAAATTCATTTGGGCTCATTAATATTTTGAACAATTAACTACCGCTTGTTGGCTTGAGGTGGATGTATGATTATTAGTCTAACCCTCATCATTTCTAGTGGGAGAGTATCATATAGATTGTCATAGTATGTGAATGTTTAGACCTATCAAGAATCATCACACACATAAACTAAGTTTATATATAACCTATTTTGACAAATCTATACACATGATAGTGGTGATAGGTTTGCTTTAGATAGATGGAGAAAATACATATTTAATTAATTGATCTAGATAATTAATAATGACTTATAATTAAATAATTTTTAAATTTATATTTAAATTAATCTAATTATAATAATTTTCAAGTAAAAATAAAAAAGATAATCTTTAAAATAAGAATAAATAATATAAAATACTAACTAATAAATTTTTGATTAAATCCTATATTCTATTATCCTTATCTATTTTCATAAAAGAAATATATGATTTTTAATAGTTTAAAAATGAGACTTTTGTTGGAGTCTTCCAATCTCATGTCTATTGATCCCTCATGTTGTAAGTGTGAGAATGAATTCTTGAAGCATAAGGTTATGCAACTATTTATGATATTGAGAATGTTGAGATGATCGTCTTTCGTTAGATTGATTTTTACTTTTACATGTTAATCTAGGAACTAGTTTGTAGCAATTTAAAGTATCCTTGTCTACCTTCAAATGGGAGATTCATACATGTCATTGATTATGTAAGTGTCCTACATAGACAAGCCACACATTAACCATGAGAAGTTATCAATTTTTAGTAAGCTATAGGGATGCCAATGTTATTCAAAGGTAATCACCTTTCCCTTTTACCCCATAGAAATATATGTGAAATTTATGGTTACATAGACATATGGTTCAAAACTAAATCTCTCTTTGATGTATAACAAGTTTTCATGGCATCTTAAGGGTTGACAATTATTTGATGTTGGCCTTTCATTAATTCAACAAAGAAATGTTAATCATACTATATATATTAGAGAAATGAGCTTTGCTTGCTACTAATTAATAATCAACAAAAATAAACTATTATTATATATGTTGTGGAAATGAAAACATAAAACACACAAGCTTAAAATATTGCAACACAAATTAATTGTAAATAAATATAGAAGAAAATTAGATGGAATAATAGACAAGACACAAATTTATGTGGTAAAACCTTGAAAATATGCTAGGAAAACATCCATGGGGAAATGTATCAGTATTCTTATTGCTCAAATAAATTGATTACAACCTTCACACAATTGTTTCTCTTCAATTACAGTTCATTACAATGGGTATGTGCAGGATCATGATGGGCCAAAAAGTGGCGATATGATGGGTATGTGTAGGATATGTGGTTGATGACTTTTTCTTACCCAAAATTAATGAAATGAAAAGTGTTTTTAAAGGATATTCTTAGCTTCCCACCAATATAAATTATTTTCTTACTTTGAATTTAATAAATAACTATTATTCATTTTCTATTTGAATCACGACTAAAGTCTAGATTGATAGACTGATTGAAAAACATCTATAGCTTTCAAATGGTATCACATTTTTTAAATCTGAAACATGCTTCACATTCTATGCTTCGTGTACTATAGGATTAATTTTTTTTGAAAATTTTCATGAAGTTTTGACCAAGTTAAGGTGGTCATACATATGAGTTTTTATATTTTTAAAAGTTGTAATAAACTATTCATAATTAATTATTTACTTGGAAAAAAAATAAAAAATGCATCACATCGGGACATGAGTCCTCTTCTTATATCTAAAATATTATAAAAAAATATTATCATTTTATTGTGGTTAGGGTGGTCAGACAAACACCCACTTCTTATTTTTTCCATGAAATTTAAGTACTACTACATTGAAATTTAAAATTTTCACCAAATAGATTTAAAAAAAATAAAATCTAGTAGTTTAGAAACTACATTCAATTTGCTACAGATTCTATTCTTACATATTTTTGAAATGATATAGATAAATTATTCAAATTTTTACGTCAAGTTGCCTAACTCTAATTTTTCTAAATTTTTCACCACTTAAGGGCCTATTTTTTCCATGATGATCTTGCACATACCCCAATAATCTTGTTTCCTTCAAAGAAAAAAAATATATGTAATAACTTCAACTCAAGTGTTAAACTTAGAAAAAAATAGTTTTATTTTATTGAATTGTTTTATCCTTTTTTATTTTTAAATATTTATTTCCTTTATCTTTTCCAAAGATAAACTTCTACTTCTAATTTTGTTGTCAATATCCAAGAATATCCACCTTGACAACAATTTATTAGATACTTTCCCATACCCATTTATCACCTTTTTTGCAATCCAAGAGAAGTCAAAAACCACTTCAACTTCTCTAACTGTACTAGTTTTGTAAAAATGTCTGCAAAATTTTCTAGTGTATGAACTTTCTCAAGAGCTACTCCACATCCATCAATAACATGTCTTACAAAATGGTATTTAATTACAATATGCTTAGTCTTACTATGATAAGATGGATATTTAGTTAGATGTATAGCACTTTGACTATCAAATACAGTCACCTTGTCTTTCACTTTTCCAAACTCACCCAAAAGACCCTTGAACCAAATTACCTCTTTGTATGCATGTGAGATAGCCATATACTCTACCTCAATATTGGATAAAACAACTATTTCTTGAAGCTTTGAAATCCAACAAATAGGTCCTCTTGCAAGAGTAAAGATATAACTTGATGCAGACCTCTTTTTTTTCCAAATCACCTGCAAAATCCGAATAAACATAACCACAAACTGAACTACTACAATCATCAAAGGTGATACAATAATCACTTGTGCGTCTAAGATACCAAAGAACTCATTTCATTGTTGCCCAATCCTCTTTACTTGGATTTTCCATGTATCTAACTAACAATGTACCAACAACATGTGAAATATCTAATCTTGTACATGCCAACACATACATTAAACTTCCTACTGCATTAGAATATGGTACATGAGACATATAATCATTTTCTTCTTTATTACTAGGACATAAACTTGAAGAAAGCTTAAAATGAGAAGCTAAAGGGATATTTACTGGTTTCAAATTCGTCATACCAAATCTTATGAGAATTTCCTCCACATAATTCTACTATGATAACCAAAGCTTACCATGTTCCTTGTATCTATGTATTTCTATGCTCAATTTTTTTTTACTGCTCCTAGATCCTTCATATCTAAGGTCCTAGCCATTTGAGCCTTTAACCCATTGATCTCAACTATGCTTTTTCTTGCTACAAGCATATCATCAACATGTAATACCAAGATAATGAATAAACCATTTTTCAAACTTTCAAGTAAATACAATGGTCATACTCAGTCCTTGTAAAGTTTTGGCTCACTATGAAGGAATCAAACTTCTTGTACTATTGTCTGGGAGACAATTTTAGGCCATACAATGACTTTTTAAGTTTGCAAACAAATTTCCTATTGCAATCTTGAACAACCCTTCTGGCTATTCCATATATATCTCCTCATCCAAATCTCCATGTAAAAATGTTGTTTTAATAACTAATTTATCCAAATCAAGATCAAGTAAAGAAACAAGTGCTAACACAACCTGAATAGAAACTATCTTAATAATTGGTGAAATTTTTTCATGTAAATTAATGCCTTCTTTCTGAGAATACCCTTTTTTTACTAGTCTTGCTTTGTACCTTTCAACTTTATCATCAACACTCTTCTTCAATTTAAAGACCCATTTGTAACCAACAACTTTCCTACCCTTTGGGAGTTCTAGGCCCCATGTTTTATTATTCTCCAAGGCATCCATTTCTTCTTGAACATTGCTATTTTCCATTTAGCATTTTGGCACTATCCACTCCTTCCTGATAAAAATTAGGTTCCGTATCATTAGAAATCAAAGAAACAGAGGAAAAATAATCATCATACCTTTTAGGTGGATTTTTGACTTGTGTATATCTCCTTAGATCTAGTTGTGGAAATTCCACATTTTCCTATATATTTTCTACATCTTCATCTTCTTCTTTGGAAGCTTCTTCCTGCTCCCTATTTTTTGTAAACAAATGAGTTTCCAATTGATTTTTTTTATGTTGAGGTACTTGTTCCTATTTCAAACCAACTTCTACTACATTTGATTTTATTGGAGAAGATTCATCAAATACTACATCTCTACTAATAATGGCTTTGTGGGTAGTAGGATCCCATAATCTATATCCCTTAATTACATGATCACCATAACCAACAAAGATATATTTCTTGGATTTGGGGTCTAATTTAGAAAGACAATATATTGAAATAAGAGTGCATATGCATTACAACCTAAATTTTCTAGATTTGAATATGAAACAAGGAAAATAGGTGTTCCATCTTTTTGAGAGATTGAACTACGAGGACCTATTCCACTCAAGTTTCACTCTAGAATACCTTATAGATCTCAATCCAATGATAGAATGAGGGAAAGAGATTTGCATTAGGGTGATGTAGGGTGTGATTAAAGACTAAAAGGGGGTTCACCACCAAGCTAGGGCTTGGAAAAACAAGTAACATACAAAACCTAATGATGTACAAAGCTTAAGTAAATGACCTAGAAATGAATGCAAATCAAAAAAATAAACTAAGAAAGTATATAGGTGCACTTGGAAACCTATAGAATCTTGGAACAAGGTCTGAAATGTTGGAAATTCTAATTTTAATGCTCACTGGGACTCATATGCTAGGATGGGTGATTTAGTCCTAGATTAGGGTTTCTGGGCAGGAACATAAATCTGGTAGTGACAAGTCTAGAACTCCTAAAATTTGGAAAAATCCTTGTACTGGGACTCATACGACATAAGTAGTGTATTAGTCTTATTCAAATTTTTTGAGGGATCAAAATATAAATATTCTCTTCTATCTCTACTCTTCCTTCCAATCATGATTTCCAGATCTGAGATGCTAAATTCTCCTTTGTAGGTGTCTTTTAGTGATCTTGTAAACAATGTGACAACTTTGACAACTTTGCAAACTTGACAACTTCTTCCAATCTTCCTATTCAATGTATCTTCAACCTATATTTTCAAATCACACACTAAAGAGAGGGAAAATTTTTGTTTTGTTAGTAGAAAGGGGTTTTCCTTGGTCAAACCCCATTTTGGTAATCAAAACTTGAAATGAAATGAAATAGAAAGAATGAATGATGAATGAACAAATATGCAATGTTGCAACTCACCAAACCCTTGAATAATATGCTACAAAAATGTATGAAATGGCTAGCATGAATGTGGATCTTGACTCTTTATTGAATGGTATGGATCTTGAAATGAATGCTTTGTTGAATCATGAAACCCTACATCATAAACGTTAGCTCAAAAATAAACATGACGCATGACGAATTTGAAATTATTCTTAATACTTGAATGATGCTCTAAAACAATTGATAATTAGCTCTTGAATACCCTTGTAAACTCTTAAATTCTCTTGTGAACTAAAATTTTCTATAAGGATGCTTGTTCAACATGATAGGTGAAAAATGAGTGAAATAACCTTGTATTTATAATTTTTAATTCCAAACTTCCCAAAATTAAAACACTACAAGTTGACATCAAATCTAGGAGAATAAAATCCTACCAATAATTTGAATTTAATTTAGGTCTAAGCTAAGTGAGACTCATACACCAGTTGTGGTGTATGAGTCCCATTAGGCTAAGCTTGAGACACATTTTTTAAGAAAGGCTTAGTTTAGTGTGAAATTTAGATCTAGGCCCTGAAACCTAGGTGGGACCCATACGCCCAAGGTGGCGTATGAGTCCCAGATCACTAAATCTAGGCCATACAATCCAAAATCATTAGTTTTTGAGTGGTCACTTGATGTATTTCAGGATTATCATCAGAAAAATGCATTAATTAAGGCTTGTGGATGCAAAATAAGGCCAATTAAAGCATAAAGAAGCCCAATTAATTAATAAAAACCTATATTAGTGTAAAAGTGTAAGAAAAAACCTTACAACACCCTAAATAAGGCACAATTAAGTCCATTTAGTTCACAAGGTCCCAAACAAGTGTGAAAATGTAAAGGGATACATTTTTCTACACTACATTTAGCCCCCACTTTAGTGAGAGGAACTTGCTTCAAACTCACACTTAAGTAAAAAAATCACATCAAGAGGGGTCAAAGTGTACCAATGCTAGTAATATAGGATGAAAATGATCAAGAGGGGTGATCAAGCCCCCAGGATCAAGATCCTATGACAAACCAACTTAAGCACAAAAGAAAACACATGTAAATGATATAAGAGCAACAACAAGGCACAAGCATACACTGCCAAAGACAAAGAAAAAAAAAAATAAAAAAAAATGGGTGGATCAAGCTTCAACCATTTGTCCCACACATTGTGGATCAGATCTAAGTTCTTTGTCCAAAAATCACATGCTCACTCTAAGGCAACAAAAATTTAGGCTGTTCACTGGGTGAGTATCCAAAAGGGGTGAGACACATACACACGCAACCGGTATGGACTCACAAGAAAGTGGCCATGGGAAAGTCACACCTAAGTTCGGTTTGCATACATACAACTAGACAAAAGCTATACCTCTTGATAACTTTGATAAGGCACCACACAACAATGAACTTTGAGCCTCACGAGGCAAACAAAGCTTCGTATGCTTGAAACTCATAAACAAACAAGATGGTACCACATGCAGGTAAAGTGTGTTATGCAAGGTGGCCATATAACCGAAAATGTAAAAATAATGTAAGGTATGTTCAAAGGAGTTTTTCTTAGTTCATGTAAGGTGTTAACTTAGGGAACATTGTGCCTAATGTCTCCAAGAGAGGACCAATCGAAAAATAGAAGATTCAAAACTTAGGGGATGTAGTGTGTTGCATCAAGGAACTAAGAGGAATATAATATGCTAAGAGAGATCATGCTCTTGAGGAACTTCACATCCAATGTCACCAAAAAGTGAAAGATGCATCACATGAAGTAAGAAGACTATATAGCATGAAACATGAAATGTAAAAGAATAATGCCAATGTATGCCCCCACTTTAAAGAAATTGCTAAATACCATGCTGTGAGAAATCACTTTAAAGTAGAAAATGATAAATGCTAACAATAAATAGAACATGGGAGCTTATTTGGAAATCCCTATACGAGGTCATATGTTTCCAAATAAAGATACGTCATGAGAAAAGGAAGGGGTTGCCCCCAAAATGAAATCCCAAAAATCACACAAGGGATCCATGGATTCAGGGTCAGTATGCCTTTGCTAAAATGTCATCATTCCCCAAATACTCATGTAATAGAAAGAATGACACAAAGTTAGCAAAAAAAAAGAAAAATATTTCATGTCAACATGGAAGGGACCTAAATGTCTCAACGCCTTGTGTCATCCCCAAAAGGAAAAACACTAGACGAATGCAAAGATAAAGGAAAATATTTTGGGTCAACATGGAAGATAATGAATGTCTCAATGCCTTACATCATCCCCAAAAGGAAAAACACAAGAAAAATAAAAAAATTCTTATGATATATAGAAGAATGTAGATACAAAGAGAGAGATACATCAAACAAAAATGTATGGGGAGTTCAGATTATGCACATGCAATCACATAAAGAAACATGAAAAAGAAACAATGAAAAATACTAGTAAGGAATATGCGAGTTAACCTATTAGCAAGTCATTCGCATCCCAATCATGTTCATTGTATACAAAAGGTGGAAAACTAGGCAAAGGGACAATAGCAAGTGCCAAACTAGGGTTATCACCAATTTCAACACTCTTCCTAGGAGAATTATCATTTAAGCTCATAGAAGAGGAAAACAATGTATTTAATTCATTATGCACTTCTTCATCAATCTTGGAAACCTCATCATCGTCATCCAAGTTAATCACAATGGGAGGTAAAATGATAATGTCTAAAGAAGGATTTAGCTCTTGTTGTGGTTGTGGTATAGGATCTTTTTGTTTCGGCAAAGAGGGAGACTCATCGTGTATTGCTTTAGTCAAGTTTGGATGTTGATTTTCTTTGTTTGTTTTTTCATTTAACCTTCGAGCAAGAGCACGCTGTCTATGCTTACGCTCTCTAGCATTTATATTTATTTTAGTACAATTATCAAGTTCTATTTGTGTAGGAGCAGGTTTGTCAACCTTAGGTTTCTTTTCTTCCCTAAGGGGGGAATGGAAGGAGCCATAGGAGGCTATTCAACCACTTTCTCTTTAGCTTTGTAAATGTGTTTTATCTTACAAGGTATGATGGGATTATTTTCATTGTCTCTTGGTATTTTATAAGAGTGTAGTGTAGAAAAATGTCATTGTTTACATTTTCACACCTAATTTTGGAATAATTAATGTTAAAATGAACCTAATATTTCCTTGATCTAGTGTTGTAATGTGTTTTAAACATTCACATTGGGTTTAAGGTCCTTTTAAGCTAAATGAACCTAACTTTGCCTTAATTTAGTGTTGTAAAGTTTATTCATTTACACCTTCACATTAAATTGAGGGCCCTTGTAAACTAAATGCACCTAATGTTTCCTTATTTAGGGTGTTGTAAAGTGTATCCTAATGCTTTCACACTAATCTAGGGTTTCATCAATAAATTGGGCTTCTTTATGCCTTATTTGGCCTTATTTTGCATCCACAAGCCTTAATTAATACATTTTTTTGAGGATAATCCCAACATTTACAAACATCCAATCATAATTTATGTGTTTATAGATTGTATGCCCATATTTAGTAATTTGGGAATCATATGTCAGCTTGGGCATATGAGTCCCACCTAAGTTTTAGGGCTCTGATCATGAATTCACATCGATATAAGCATTTCTTGAAAAATGTGTCCCAAAGCCTAGCCTAATGGGACTCATATGCCACAACTGGTGTATGATTCCCATGTGGCTTGAACCAAAATTAAATTCAAATTCTTGGTGGGATTTTATCTTCCTAGATCTGATGTTGGCTTGTAGTTTTGTAATTTTGAGAAATTTGGCATAAAAAAGTATAAATACAAGGTTATTTCACTCATTTTCACCTAAGACAAGTTCAAGAGAGAATTCCTAATAGCAAGTTTATGATTACAATAGTTTACAATACTTGACAAGAGCATTCGAGAGAATTTATAAGGCATTCAAGGGTAGATTTCTTCATCATTTGTTGTAGCAATTCAAGATCCATCATCATGTCCAAGTCATTAGGCATCAAGCATATTCTTGAGCTAGTGTTGTGATGTAGTATTCAAGATCCATTTGCAAGCATTGTTTCACATCCAATTTGAGATAAAGATCTACATTCTTCATGGCCACTTCATGATATATTTCCAATTTACATTTCCATACATCATCCAAGGTATCGTCATTTCATGTTTCGTGTTTCATGTCCTTATTTCATTGTTTCATCATTTGGTTTAATTACCTAAATGAGGTTTGAATGAGGAAAACACTATTCCCTACAACACTTTTTATCTTTCTCTTTGTGTGATTACAGGTTTGTAGGCTGAAGAAAAAGTGGATTTTAAGCCTTCAAAAGTATCAAGATTGCAAAGTTGTAAAAGCTGCCAAAGTTGTCATGTAAAGTTGTCAAGGCTCACCGAAACTTAGATTTGGAGAAAGATATCCAACCTATCTACATGAAACTAGTGGGAAAATTCTTATTTAATCCATCTTGATATTGCAAGAATGGAAAGATGGAAGGTGTTATTATTTATGTCAAATTTTTAATTGGTTATCAACTGCTTGTTGTTATCATTTGTGTCATGGATACAGGTTGTTGGTTGTATATGTTGAGGTTATTGAGAAAATTGTATGAATATATGTTGCAAGTGTTCAATGGTTGCTCTGGGTTTTTCTCTATATTTTCTCCTATATTTGTGTGGTTTAGATATGTTGTTCATGGTTGTTGGACGATGCTATATCCAGAATTTTAGTTTTGATTCATTGTACAGTGCAAGTTATGTTCACTAGTTGTGAACTATGGTTTTCTATGTTTCTGGTTGAGGTATGGGAGAAATGTTGTTGGTCTAGATTTCTCTTTGATAAATTCTTAGGACTTGTGGTTATAGAGTCAAGTTTCCTTGATTATGTTGAAGATAATTTCAACATTTGGAAGGTTCATGCTTAATGGTTCTATGTGTTTTACACTGGTTTGGCTAACCTTGTGTTGAACACTACTTTCGAAGTTGATGAAGCGTGTTGGATCTATTTGGGTCCCTATGAAGCATGTGTTTGGGTTGTCCTCATTCTAATTCCAACCTAGAATTTTTTAGCACTGACCTAATTTGAATTTGATTTTGGATATGTTTCAAAGTTGAAGATAGTATAAAAATAGGATGAATTAGTGGTGAAGCATATACAAGAGCAAAGAAGAGAGATAAGTGAAAAGAAAAAGAGCAAATAGATGCAACATTGATGCTATCTAGTGAGTGTGTGTTATGAGAGTGTGGAAGATCAGTGCGAAGCCTAAATGCTAAGTTTTCAGATGTAGTGAGCAGAAGGTGAACTCTATCATTCATGCATGTCTGCAAGTGATTGTGGTGGAATCCTTTGTTGCATTGAGATTGTCTTCTCTCTGTAACAAGTATTCTTTTTCTTCTTTGTATCTCTCTGGCAATGAGCCCTCCAGGTTGATAGCCCTATTGGACAATGAGTCCTTATTTTGGTAGTGAGCCTTGTTTCTTAGGTAGTGAGCTTCTTGTAATAAGTTTTGATACTCTCTATAGTGTGATTAATCCTCACCGTGGTTTTTCCCTTATTGGGTTTTCCATGTAAATCTAGTGTTATTGTGTTTATGTGTTGGATTTAAGTTTTTGCATTAGAATTTGATGATTAATCATTTAAGTAGTGTTAAGAATTTGTTCTGATGATTGAATTAAAAGATTAAATCTATGACAACTGATTCACCTGCTCTCAATTTTCCTATTCAACAATTGGTATTAGAGTTTGGTTCCTTGGTGAAGATCTTAACCACTTGAGGAAGGTCTGAGATGGCTGGAAAAATGAGTTATGATTATTTGAGGTTCGATGGAACTAATTATGCTATCTAGAAAGTATTGATGGAAGAATATCTAGAGTATTATGGATATGATGTAGAGAAAGCTTACAAGAATCCTTACACTTCTCCTGCTAATGGTTTGAGTATGCTTGAAGATATCAGAACACATGAAGAAAAAAATAAGGTGAAGTACATCTTGAAGAACAGTCTAGCACATTTTGAGTTGATTAAGGTTCAAAATCTAAAGACTGCTAAGGAAGTTCAGGATGCTTTGGAAAGAGCACATGAAGGTGATGAAAGAGTCAAAGAGGTGAAATTGCAGAATTTGGAGACACAATTTGAGCTTCTACATATGTTTGAAGATGAGAATGTTAAAGCTTATGTACAATTATTAGATGATATAGTGGTCTGAATGTGAAAACTGGGTGCTACTATAGATGAAGCCAGGATTGTAAAGAAGAATCTTAGAACTCTTCTTGAGGTTGACAATGAGAAAGTGTGTGCTATTGAATAGATTATAGATTATAAGACTTGTACTAAAGATCTGTTGTTAGGATTTTTGACATCTTATGAGATGAGGAAGACAAATCTAAGGAATAGATACAAATCAAAGACTGCTTTTATGGCTACAAAATCTGAAGATCCAGATGAAGAAAACTTTGATGAAATAGAAGCTAGCTTTGTAAGAAGGATGAGGAAAGGCTATGGTAAGTATGAAGGTAAGTTACCCTTTAAGTGCTTTAGTTGTAGAGAAATAGGTCATTACACTGCAAAATGTCTAGAAAGAGTTAACAGGAATAAACAAAGATATGAGAAAGAAAAGAAAGGACAAAAGATTAATAGAGCATATTATGTGAATGAGAATGGTAGTATATCTGATGAAGATTCAAATTATGAATATCCTAATGAAAATTAATGCTTGTTCTTGGAAATTAAGGATGAACCTACTTATGCTAATTCTAAAAAATAGGTAAAGGAAATCCCTCCAGAGAAGGAGAAAAATGAAGGTACAGTTATCTCTACCCTACATGCTAAACAAGAAAATAATTACTATGTAGTTGAAAGTGGTTGTTCACATCACATGACTGGTGATAAAATTAAGTTTGTTACCCTTGAAAAATATGATGGAGGCTTGGTTATGTTTGGAGATGTTAATGGTGCTAAAATCAGTGGGATAGGTTTGGTAATTTTTTATGGCAAGCATCATACTAATGATGTCTACTATGTTAAGGGTTTAAGTAATAATCTCTTGAGGTTGGTTAGATGTGTAGTAAGGGATATGATCTTGTGTTCAAGGATGAGAAATATGAGATCCAAAAAAGATCTAGAGCATTGATTGTTGTAGGAAATAAATCTGAAGGAAATATCTATCAACTTAAGGGTGTTAATGGATGATACTTTATGGATCAAATTAATGACAGTTGGTTATGGCATTAGAGAATGTGTCACATGAATTTTGATAACTTGGAAAGGATTAGTGATGTTTAGGGCATGAGAGATTTACCAATAATTACAAATCCTGTTAATGCTATGTGTAGGAATTGTTAGTTTGGAAAGCAAGAAAAAAATCATTACAAATGAAAGGAACAATCTACTACTAGACTAATGGATTTAGTTCATACAAATCTCTGTGGTCCTACAAGAGTGAAATGTCTACTTGGTGAAGGTACTTTATGCTTTTAATTAATGATTATTGTAGATATACATGGGTTACATTTCTTAGAGAGAAATCAGATGCATTAGATAGATTCAAGACATTCAAAGCTATGGTTGAAAATGAAGTAAAATTGAAGATAAAATGATTAAGTTCTAAAAGAGGTGGAGAATTCACCTCCCATGAGTTTAATATTTTTTGTGAAGTGCATGGAATAAAGAGATAGTTATTTGCTCTAAGAACTCCTCAACAAAATGGAATTGTTGAAATGAAAAACTAAATGGTTCAAGAGGCTGCTAGATCAATGATCACTAAGGATGGTTTACCAAAATTTTATTGGTAAGAAGCTATTCATACTATTTTTTATGTATTCAATCGAGTTCAAGCAAGAGAAAATAGTACAAAGACTCCTTATGAGCTATAGCATGGAAGAATTCCTATTGTTAAATATTTCAAGGTATTCGGTAGCAAATGTTATATAAGAAGAGATGAAGAAACTTTGGGAAAGTTTGATACAAGAAGTGATGAAGGAATTTTTCTTGGATATTATACTAATATCAAGGCATACATATGTTTTAATAAAATACTGAGAAATATTTTAGAGAGTGCAAATGTCAAGGTTGATGAGGAAATGAAGAATTTTGTTGACATTGATGGATATGTATCTGATGAGCTTGATTGTGTAAGAATAAAAAATGATGAGCAAGAGAAGTAGGATGAACAAAATGAAAGAGAAGAAGCTTTGGTGGTGTCCCCTAAGACACCTAGATATGTATAGAATAATAATTCAGAAAGTTAGATTATTGGTGACAAGACAAAAGGTGTATTAATTAGAAGTAAAGCTGATACTGAAGTGAGTATGTGCTTACTTTCTAAGATTGAACCAAATAATGTAAGTGGAAATTGTAAAGATGAACATTGGATGGAAGCCATGAAAGAAGAACTTATGTAGATTGAGAAGAATCAAACTTGGGAATTGGTCCTAAGACCAGTAGATAAAAACATTATTGGATCAAAGTGGGTATTCAAAAATAAGTTGAATGAGAATGGAGAGGTGGTTAAAAAAAAAGCAAGGCTTGTGTGTAAAGGTTACTCACAAGTAGAAGGCATATATTTTCAGGAAACCTTTTCTTTGATAGAAAGAATGGAAGCTATAAGGACATTCTTAGAATTTTCTGATCATAAAGATTTTAAGGCCTATCAAATGGATGTCAAGTCAACATTTTTGAATGGTGAGCTATAAGAAGAAGTCTACTTGGAACAACCAGAAGGATTTTAGTTGTTAGAACAATCAAATATGGTGTGTAGATTGAAGAAAAATTTATATGGATTGAAGAAAGCTCCTAGAGCTTGGTATACAAGGTTAGATAGGTACTTGATTCAACAAGGTTTCAACGAAGGTACAACATATAGTAATCTATATTTTAAGATTGAAAATGAAAAAATATTGATTGTAGTTGTGCATGTTGATGACATTATCTTTGGAGGAAATAAAAATATGTGCAAGTTGTTTGTAGAAGAGATACATAAAGAATTTGAAATTTCTATGTTTGGAGAGATGAATTTCTTTCTTGGGCTACAAATTAATCAAATAGAGAAAGGAAATTTTATTTCATAATCTCAGTATGTGAAATAGATGTTGAAGAAGTTTGGGATTGATGGTTCTAAATTGGTTTATACTCCTATGGTGACTAGTTACAAATTGATAAAGATGATGATTCACTTAAGGTTGATCAAATAAAGTATAAATCTATGGTTGGTGGACTATTATATTTGACTACTACTAGAATGGATATTATGCATGTTGTCAGTCTTGTGGCTAGATTTCAAGAAGATCCTAAGGAAACACATGTTGCTAATATTAAAAGAATATTCATATATTTCAATGACACTCCAGATTATGGATTGTGGTATACTAAATATACTAATTTTACACTTAGTGCCTATATAGATTCAGATTGGGATGGATGTGTAGATGAAAAAAAAGTACAAGTGGTGGCACATTCTTTCTTGGATGTAGATTGGTGGCATGTTTGAGCAAAAAGCAAGATTCACTCTCCTTTTCTACTATAGATTTTTAGTATATTGCTATTCCATCTTGCTATACACAAGTTCTATGGATGAAACATACATTGAAAGATATCATAGTGGTGTATGATGCCCATATTTCTATTTTTTTGTGATAATACAAGTGCAATTAACATTTCAAAGAATATTGTGATGTACTCAAGGATGAAGAATATATCTATTAGGTATCATTTCTTGAGAGAGAAGTTCATGGATAATGAAGTAAATTTTGAGCATGTTCCAACGAAGGATCAAATTGCTGATATTTTCACAAAGGCTCTCCCTAAAGATACATTTGAGTATCTTCAGGAGAAGTTAGGGGCCATTTCCCCTCCTTTCTTGAACTAGATGCATATGGAGATGAATCATTCTAGTGGATCTATGGATCTATCTTTCTTTTGGAATGATGTTTTTTGTGGCTACCTCTTAGGGGGAGCAGGAGTGTCAGGTGTTGTCATTGTGAGTATTGTTTTTTTTTATGTCAAAGAAGAATTCAATGTAAAATATCTTTTTCCTTCTCCATTGACGTCAAAGGGGCAGAGGAAGCATGTAAAAAAATAAGGAAAGGAAACACATGAAAATGGAGAGGAAGCATGTGAAGAAAAAGAGGAAGAATACAAGAGATTATCTACTAAGGGGTAGAAACAAAAAGAAAAATATTGAGAAGTGTAATAAGAGCTAGTATAGTGTCTTTGATGGTTTTTCACATCTTGTGCTACCATCAATGACAAAGGGGGATATTGTTGCAAGAATGGAAAGATTTAAGGTGTTGTTGTTGATGCCAAAATTTGACAAGGTAACAACCTTATGCGAAACTTAGTTAATGGGGGGACCAATTGCGCTAAACTAGGTGACCTTTAGGTTTTAAAAGAAGCGGGATTCTTCTGTATTTAGGGTTTTGGAATGGGAAAAGGAAGAAAATAAAAAAAATAAAGATCTAACTAAGGAAATTCACCAAGATTTAGATGAAGGCATGATAAATCTATCTTTGGGATGCAATTTAAGGGCCAGTTCAACAATCTGCTAAGTCCTAGAATAACAAAAATCAAAGATGAAAACCTGAATAATTTATCCAATAACATAAAGTAACTCCCATACACATTTACTGAAAAGAAGAGTCAAAGACATGATCTAAATCAACAACTTATATTGAAATCATAGAAGTTTTGCAAATAAATTACTTAGTATAGTAATGGCACAGTATAATGTTTTGTCACATAGCATAAGAAAATAGAAAGGCCAAACAATGGCACAATCGATGAGTCTTGTACAATAATCTAAAAATAGTACAAAAGGTCTAGTGTCTTTCACATTTTTTTCTATATCTTCCAAATTCATTTTCAGAAGGAAGAAGCAGTATATATAGAAAAATAATCCCACTGCTTGAAAGACAATAATAGAAAAGATTCCATCATCATGAGCAATGATGCCCAGAGCAATGATTTCCTAAGGTTGCTGTAATAGAATAGATTTGAGCCATAGAACGCAGTCATCGTCAAGCTAGATGCATCCCCTACGAATGATGGTGGTGGTCCTAGTGTAGAATGAGTAGATCCTCATGCATACATGTGTCACTCAATCATGAAGTCAGTTATGACACATGGCAATAGGGTAGGGCTCATTTCTCATTCCTTCCTTCCTCTCGATGAAATCCCCATAGAGGAGACACATGGCGATAGGTTGGGGCCTGTGGTTCATTCCTCCCTCCTTGTGATGAAAACCCACACTAGGAAGACATGTGGAGAAGTATTTGCTACCGGTTCTTGTTGTGGGGTTTTCCCAAAAGTGTATGCGGATCAATGCAATGTGGCACGCGGATGGGGTTTGGTTGAGAAGCGAAGGAAGCAGGCTTTTAAATGCCCATGCTATTGACACATGGAAGCTTGGTGGGGTACACCAAAGAAACAAAGGAGGGAATCCCTATGAGGAGCACTCAATGGACATGTGGTGACAATGGATGAATCTCTTCAAAAAGGGGCCCAAGGATATTCAAATGCATGGGGCATGGGCCAGACTTAGAAAAATACAAACAACCCGTTGGGAGCTCGAGGAATTTTATATTCACAACTTATGGCGACTACCACGGGCATTTCACCTATGTAACGAGGAACCCAAAAGTTCTAGTTCGAAGACAAGATCCTTATCCATTTGGCAATGCAACCAGAGCTTGGAGAGAGCAATCTGCAGAGGCAGCCAGTCAACCATAGATGGCATCGATATGTCATGAAGATTCTCTTATGCTCCATGCAGATCAATCACTTCTTTGTATGGTAGCATCATGGATATAATGGCCCTAGAATTGAGTTGGAAGAGAAACCACACTATATGATGAGTGACACCCTCAATATCCTCTATAGTAGGGGGTGACTGAAGCTCTAAAAAGTGGATATGTCCTGCTGCTTCTATTCAATCTTCCCTACAATTTGTTCTGTTGTGGCCACTGAGTCATCAAAAAAAATGGGGAGGTAAAGCCCATCTGAGATAGGTGGGAGAATTTCTCTTGCATGTTGTTCATAGTTTGACCTAGTGTGACAATGCACTCATTAGCATGGAGGATGGATGCGTGGCAATGAATGAACTCCTTTGTTGTCTTGGTAGCTTACTTTCAGTCCTCAATCCCCACGTGCACTAAGTCCTCATTCGACACTATGTATAACTTATCCAACAATTTTTATACCTTAGGAACCTTCTCCATGATGACTTGTGGGAATCAATCAATCATTCCATGAACCTCCCTACTCAAAATTGATGCTTCCACCATGAACAAGAGTGTTAGCTGAAGAGTCAAGCAGAAGGCCTTGACCTTTTCCTAGTATGAGATATATAGTTGTTGGGCTACTTGAAGGAGGTCCGATTGGGTAGCAAGGGGTTGGGGAAGATTCTTCAAAAGGATAATCTCAACATCCTTTGAACCAACATCCTATGTCAGTTATGTAATCCTCTTATCTACAACAAAGAGTTGTTCCTACAAGGCTCTCAAATTAGCAAACCATTTTTCTTCAGCCTAGCTTCTATTTTTTGATTCCCTTTTGAGGGAAAGCTTCACCTCTTGGATTTTCTTCTCAAATTGATCCTATTAGCCCTTAAAGTTTGCATCATTTTGCTGCATTATTTGTTCTAATTAAGCACGTTGATGCTAAAACTCCTCATTCATTCATTGCATCTCCTCTTTCACCCAAGCCAACTGGTCTTGTATATCTTGGTTTTTCTTCTACAACTCAATGACCAGGTTGGAATCTTGGGCTTGGAACTTTGTAAGTTCCTCCTAGAGTTTGGCCTACTTTGTCTGTGCTTGTTATGACAAGTGTGCAATTTCTGCATCCTTTTCTTTTTCTTTCATCAACAGGACCTTGATGCTTTCCTTGATAGTTTTCAGCTCTTCCTCCCTCTTCTTCAGTTGATGACTAGACTTAAGGAAGTCGATGGTCACTACTTGCTATGTTTCCTCCATAAGCTCAACTTTATCCTACAGCCAAGCTATGCTTAGATCGAGTCCCATAGCATAGATGCTGTAATCCTCGGGTTGCATCTCTCCTTCAGGCTTGTTGAAGGTTGGATGCATGGTTGCAAAATGTAGCAATTGCTAAGCCTCATTGAAAAGTGTCTGCACTTTTGGCTCTGTTGGAATTTTAGCCTCCTTGTCCCTTTGCTTCTAGATCTTGATAGCTCGTGCTTGTTTTGATATATCGCCCTCTGAAAAAAATTCTGCTGGCGACCTAATGAGCTTGCGCGTGAAGGGTGCACCATGAGGAAGAGCAAAAAGGAATGAGAGGGTAGTGATTCTGGCTAATTTCTTCTTCAGAATAGAAACTGTTAGTGGGGAGAATGGGGGAATATGCCAAGGCCTAGTTTGTGAAGCAACAAAAGGACTCATTAGGTGTGGTGGTGGTAGCAGAGACATGGTAGATTCCATCTGCTGGGTGAAATAGGTCAGAGCCAATGTAGTAGTAGCAAGAGGGGTCTTAATGGTGGCTATGGATTGGGCCTTGATGAAAAGTGGAAAGGTCCATGGAAGAGTGAAGGAAAATTTTTCTCCTTGGGAGAATTAGGAGAAACCTATCATGACTATTGTAGTAGAAGCAGAAAAAGAAGGGCCGACACTTGAAGTTATGGGTGACACAAAGACAATAGGAGGAACCAAATATTGTGAAGCAAGAAAAGATGGAGCGAAAGATACCTGTGGTACAAATTATTGCGATCCTTGGCTTGTTACTAGCTCTTGTGAACCTTCCTTAGAAGTTGCATCTATGCGCTACCTTTTGGTTGGTGGGGAATTTTCCACCTCTATGACCTCCAATAGTCATTGTTGGGAAGTTCTATGTTTTTTTAAAGCCCATGTGTATGTCTGCAAGGATCCCGAATGTGATTTATTCACCCACAACTTTAGAGTGGTTGTGCTAGGCTGCATCACTGCTTGCTTAGTTTTCTACGTTAGGGCCGTCTTTACTTCTTTTTCCTTCTCCTTCCCCTTCCCTGTATACTTTTCAGCTTCATCCAGGTCCACATCCTCATCACTTCTCACATCGATATTCTCATGTTTGTAGTTACACAATTTATCAAATCTGTCATCTGTCTCTACATCCTGGTAAGGGATATCAGAGCATTGGATCTCTTGACGGTAAATCCAGAAATCCTTAATATTTTCCTCACTCCAGTTAAAGTTTTTCACCAAATCATTGCAAAGGGTAGCGCCCATTCCTCTTTTCTAATTATACTTTTCTAAAGGGAAGTGGAATTTAAGCCATGATGGCCTACTATCCTTTACAAGAATGTGAACCAGGTCAACCAATAGATCATCCTGATCCTTTAGTGGATTTGACCGCTTTTTCCAGTAAGGTTAGGGGCTATGCATTACCTTGAAAAATGTGTTTGGTAAGTCATTTTCAGGGTTGTATTGCCATTTGTCACAAATCCATACTAGGCCCAGATGAGCTAGCTTCGCCTCTAGCAACTTATATGTGTCTACTTCGTAGTCATCACCACCAACTTGAAAGTCAAAGGGCTGAATAAAAATCCTTTCTTACCCTATCCTCCACAAAAAATATTACTGATAATTGACACTTGTCAGAAAATTTCAAGGGCCAACACCTTGTTTGTGAGGCATTCCAGAAGCCGGAATGGTTCCTCAGTTTAGCCACACATCCAAATGAATGTGAAATCCTCTCCAAGAAACTAGTCGCATTTCAAAGTGAAAGTCTGCATCCACCTAGTCTGGTTGATATAAATCCAATAAAGTCTGCCATCCTCGCTCAAGTCTTGCAGAATCAAAGTCAAGAAATAATTTGAGAATGCATAATAGTCATAAGTTGTGGAGAGGAGAGGAGTCCATATAGAAACCGGCCTTCTTATTCCCTTATCATCAAACAAAGCCAAGCCCACATGTTTTTTGAAGAAGTCAGAGTTCTAATGTAAAAACATATGGGAAAGGAGATAAGGAAATCTAAACTTCTGTTGTGTTTTGTATTCCCTTATTTGGCTCAGCATCTCCTTGACGATGACTTTTCTGAAGTCATACCAGAATAAGGAATGTTGCCTATGCAACTAAAACCTCAAACCTAGTTGAAACTCTTGAACATACCTATTGTTGTCTAGGCTACAAACAAAGGCCATCACTGAGAAGGAATCCTACATGTGGCTATGTGTAGGATCATCATGGAAAAAATAGGCCCTTAAGTGGCAAAAAAATTAGAAAAATCAGAGATAGGCAGCTTGACTTAAAAATTTGAATAAGTTATCTATACTATTTCAAAAATATGTAAGAATAGAATATGTAGAAAATTGAATGTAGTTTCCAAACTAATAGGTTTATTTTAAAAAAATCTATTTGGTGAAAATTTAAAATTTCAATATAGTAGTACTTAAATTTCGGGAAAAAATAAGAAGTAGGTGTCTTTCAACACCTAACCACAATAAAGTGATAATATTTTTTTATAATATTTAGATATGAGGACTCATGTCCAGATGTGATGCATTTTTTGTAATTTTTTTCCAAGTAGATAATTAATTATGAATTTTTATTACAACTTTTTAAAAATATAAAACTCATATGTCGACCACCTTAACTTGGTCAAAACTTCATGAATTTTTTTTAATCCTATAGTATGCGAAGCATATAATGTGACACATGTTTCAGATTCAAAAAATGTGATACTTTTTGAAAGCTATAGACATTTTTCAATCAACCTATCAATCAAGACTTTAGTCGTAATTCAAATAGAAAATGAATAATAATTATTTATTAAATTCAAAGTAAAGCATAATTTATATTGGTGGAAAGCTAAGAATCTCCTTTTAAAACCCTTTTCGTTTCACCAATTTTGGGTAAAAAAAATCATCAACCACATACCCTACACATACCCATCATATCGCCACTTTTTGGCCCATCATGATCCTGCACATACCCATGTCTGCGGGGAAAGCATTGTGCCCCACTAGAATCTGTGGTAGATTTTTATGATCTTCCCTGGACCTTTTGGTTTCTTTGTTATAAAAATCCAAAGCAAGATCTCTGGTTCTCCCTATTTTCTCCCCTTTTTTTGGAGTGAATGACTCCATCTTGTCCACTTTATAGTTTTTCAAAAGGATGCATAACATGCTCCAGATAGCTTCTACACTGATATTAACTCTCAGCTCCTGACCCTCAATGGTGTTGGTACCTAGGTTAAAATGCTTAATGCCCTCGTTGACTAGTTCCCAACAGTAATGTGCAAAGGGGACCATATACTGTGGAAGCCCATTGAACCATTGCTTCTGCGCCAAAAAATCCATGTGTCTTAGGGCTCTTTTTGAGGAAGGGATCATGAATGTTATCCCATTCCTCCTTTATTTGGCTTTAGTCCCTATGAGTTTTTTGCTTTTTAGTGGCTCATTTGTGAATCCACTTCGGCTTCTTTGGTATCCTAGGTGAAGCATAAGAGGTACCATTGAAAATGTTGGCCATGGGTGTTGCATGCATGGTGTCAAAAAAACTTTGCGTTGCCTCTCCTTGCATTTCAATATGAGGATTTTGGTCCATTTTCCTTCTGCTATGGATTTTTGTGATACTCAAACTTGCTACAATTCACTAGTGTTCCTTAGCAATTTTGGACTCGAAACTCCTTGCTCTGGATAGTGTACTCAGGAAGCTTTTTACAATGTTAGCCTCTTGCACATGCAATACTTAGATATTTATTTCTTAGGGTGGTAGACAACAGTTTCCTTTTAGCATTCAATTTGGAATGTACCACCAACTCTTTTTCTTGTGTGAAATGAATTCCTTGCCATTTTTAAAAGAAAAGAATTCATAATGACATTTAGTAATGATGTCCTACGACATAGTTTTCTTGGGAAATTGAGCTAGAAATTGAAGGCATTTTTAATCTTTCACATGCTTTGGCAATTAATATCTCAATGAGAGCGATTAAGCCAAATCCAAAATGAGTACTTGAAAAGATTAACATTCTTCCTTGGAGACTGAAACATGCTTGCAATGTGACACCTCAACACCTAGCCGTGTAGACTACCATCGAGGACTGCCACCAGATTATGCTAATTAATTACCTCTACTTAACTTCACATGCAGTGAGTCGTACATAGCAGATGCAACTGGGTGGGAAATTCAAGCAAGCTCTTGGTGGGATTTTGGAGTTAATTACTCAATTAGCATCATGCTTATGACATGCAGGTACCTCAGATATCCTGACTATTTCTATAAATAGGCCATTAGACAACAACAAAATATTACTTAGCAATTGGGAAGAATTGGTATTAGGTAGTTGGGTAGAAATAGCATTAGGAATTTGGGTAGAGCTAGCATCATGAACACTCCAATTAGGCTGGTTAGCAACAAGTCTTAGATGACTTTCTTAGGTAAAATATTTAATAGGTTCCTAAAGAGAATGATGAAAAATAAAAATTCATTGGCTATTATAGCGATTAAGTGGGTTTTGGGAAGGTACTGCATTGAGTACGAGGATAAATATAGGGTCAATACTGACGTTTGCTCACATTTTGTTGCCTCTTTGCTTAATATTCAAGTCCCTAAGTAGATGATTTTTCATTTGAAAATGGAGATATTTCCCAAGCGTTACCTTGGTGGCCTTGGTGAAATGGTGATGAATGCAATATATGGCCTCAGACTCCCCACCGTGAGTGACCTTCATCGACATATCGAAGAAGATGCAATGGTGCATTGGGTACCATTTCTGAGTGGGTTCCACATTCAAACACATGAAGAGCACTACCAAAGGGTCACTCACACTTGTCATTTCTTGCTATGCTACTATAATGTGATGCTTTTCTATGGTGTAGAGTGGTACACTAACTTTAGGAACTTGGTATATCCCCCACCACTCGCCATTGCTACCGCTAACGATCTTGTTGTTCCTAATGCTCCTATTGCAATTCCTAATGCCCCTAATAATGATGATGTTCCAAATGCTACTGCTGAAGATGCTCTTGCTCCTGCTATTTAAGATCCAACACTTTTATATGTTTTAAGAATCAACTTGTTTTTTGTATATATGCCTCAAAAAGGATTTCAACGTATATATATATGAAAAAACTACATAATATATAGATATACTTTAAAAGTATGGGCTTAGAGCCATTTTGTAAGTGTATTATTGAAGTATATAATTCCATATATAATAAATATACAACTTTTATCAAATTGCTTGTCTCCTTTTCTTGTGATTCTACAATATGGGTTTCCTTTTCTCCATTTCTTTGAGTACCTTTTCAATTTTGCATATGGTCTCATTTTTAATTTTTCTTATATGAGCTCATTTTCTGCCTCATGGGTCGCTTTGAAAGACTGGCTGACAAAAAGACGAAGGAGAAATAATTACAATACTTACATATTTACACTGGCATAATAATAATGAAGCTTAATTAAACAATTTGAGGTGGATTCCATTAACCAAAATCCCCAATGCTTTCTTCTCCATATTTTCTAATTCAAATGTGTTGTGATGCTTGTATTGAATTATTCTAAAAGTACCTTCCCACAGACTGTCAAATTTTCTGTGTTGGCTAGGCTTCGTGGCCCTTTCATTGAATTTTAATACTAGGTCTCCACATTTTAGACCCTAGTCTGAGGCTTTCTTGTCGAACCATCTTTTAACCACCTATTGGTGATTATGCATGGTTGTTAGGGCCTTTTCCCTTTTTTCTTGTACTTCTATCAACTTGGCCAACTGAACCTACATGGCTCCATCTTCTTCAACTTCCAAGGATTTCAGTAGTTGTAGCACAAGAATCTCCATGGAGATGGGCAATAGCGCTTCTTTCCTGTACACTAGCTCATATGACGAAGTCTTGAGAACTTGTTTAGGGGTTATATGGTTTCCCAGAGTACTGCCTGAAGGTTCCTATGCCATTCTCTTTGGTGTTCTAACCTTATTATTTTAATGAGTTAGACTAAATTTTTATTAGTCGACTTTACCAGGCCATTCCCTTGCGGGTAGTAATTTGATGAAATTTTTAAGAATATGCCATACACAAGTGCAAATTCACATACCTTAGAACCTAGGAAATCCTTAGTGTTGTCAAAGATGATCGTCTTTGGTGGGATGAATCTCATTACTAGCCCCTCAAGAAAGTCCACAATCTCTGCCCCTATTGCATTCTTTAGGGGAATGGCCTCAGTCCATCTAGTGAAGTAGTCCGTGACCATGAGGATCCATTTGTGTCCAGTGTTGGAGGTGGGATTGATCATCCCAATAAAATAAAGGCCCCATTGTGTGAAGGGCTCATCAATCACTATTGGATTGAGAGGAATTGTGGATTTTTTCCTTCTTCTTGTGAAGAATTGGCATTCTTTGTAGGGTTTCACCAAGGAATATGAGTCATTGAATAGCGTAGGCTAGAAGTATACAGTGCACATGATTTTGATGGTGGTGGTTTTCGTAGAGAAGTGTCCACCCATAGGACTACTATAGAAAGTTTCAAGAATTCTCTTTGCTTTCTCTATGGTGACACACCACAATAGAATGCCATTGAAGTTCCTTTTGAAAAGGATCCCTTCAATAAGTGCGTATCCACTGTTTTGCAGTCTGTAGAATCTACTCTTCTGAGAAGGAAGGCCTGACAGATATCTTTCGGTGTGCATGAACCTTACTCTATCTACAAGACAACAACCTTCAGATTCAGACTCATTTGTTAGAACAAGTTCGGGTTGCTCTTCTTCAGCTGCCATTTCTTCGTCATGTGCCAAATATCTGTATAGTCCTCTTCCTCAGACGGTCTTTGTAGGTTTGACCTCAATATCATATTCGAGGATCTTAGTGATCCAATTGGCCCTTTTTTTAGTGATTTCTCCTTCCATGATGTACTCATGCACATTGGAATGCGTGACATAAACAATCACCTTATTGCAAGATATGAGGTGTCAAAACTTCTTGATTCCTTTAACAATGGCAAATGCTTGCCTTTCGACAAAGTTGTCGTTTGTCTCATAATCCTTTAAGGTCTGGGAATGAAATGCTATTAGATGTTCTCCCTTTCCTTCATCATCCTTTTGAGTTAGCACAATAGCAATGATGGATTTTCTACTGAATACATACATTATAAAGTCCTCTAATAGGTCTGGATTGACCAACACAGGAGCTGAAGAAATAACATCCTTAACCTTCTCAAATGCTTCTCTAGCTTCCTTTTTCCATTTGAATAATTGATCCCTTTCTAGTATCAGGGTGATAGGTCTAATTAGTCTTGAAAAATCATAAATGAATTTTCTTACAAAGTTAACCTTCCCCAAAAAACACTGGACTCCTTTCTTGTTGACTAGCAAGGGAAGTTCCTTGATTGCCTTCACTCGCTCAGGATTGTTTGCAATTCCTTCTTTAGACACTACATGTCCTAATAATTTTCCTTGTACTCCGAAGAAACATTTTTTTTAGGTTTAGGATACCTCGAACTCTTGGAATTTTTTGAAAACCATTTCAAGGTGATCAAAGTGATCATCCTTAGATTTAGAGAATATAGTTAGATTATCCAAATAGATTAAGATAATCTTGTTGATCAATTCTCTAAAATAAATATCCATTGCCCACAGGAAAGTGGCTTCCACATTTGAGAGGCTGAATGGAATTTTAGCATATGCAAACATTCCCCACTGGGTAGTGAACGATGTTTTATGTCGGCCCTCCTCTTTTACCCATATCTAGTTATAGCAAGAGAAAAAATCTAGTAAAGAAAACATCTCTGAGCCTACCACTGTTTATAATATAGACTCCATGGAAGGCAAGGGGTAGTGGTCCTTTAGGGATGCTCTGTTCAGATCTTGGGAGTCAACACATAGGTAGATGTCTCTGTTCTTATTTTAGACCGAAACCAGGTTGGATACCCATGTACTGTGCTTAATCAAGAAGACAATTTGGGATTGAATTAGCTTTTTCATCTCTTGTTCCATCAAAGCTTCAATCTTCAAATTCACTTGCCTCTACTTCTGACAGACAGGTTTTGCTCCTTTCATTAGATCTATAGTATGTTGAATTATTTCAGGATCATATCCCTTGAGGTCATCATATGACCAAGCCACTAATTCATATTTCTCATAGAAATGGATGAGTCTTTCTTTATCATGATGTGGGACATCTTTTTCGACCTTGAGTTTCCTTTCATCTTCAACCTGAAGGTCTACATAGTCACTTTTGTTTTCCACAAACTTCCTCTTGTCATTCCTCGCATCATCACAATTGAATAGGTTTTCAAGAGTGACCAGTCCCTTTGGAAGCTTGTTGGACTTTAGCTAAATGATTTTTCTATTGTAGGCCTCGACAATCTTTGGTTGGAGTTGCTCAGCGAACTCTCCTGACTATTGGATGAATGAGGTGACATGTTCATCACTTTCAAACACTTGCTAGCTTTGATCATTATCTGGAATTGCTAGTCAAAATATCACTCACACAAAGTGTATGTTATGAATTAAGTCCGAAGGAGGATCAAATTGAGATTCGATTGCTGCCATGCGGTCAGCATCTATATTTTTCTCTCTGGGCACTATCTGTATATTGAAGGCTTCAAAACCCTTGATCAAGTCCAAGACTCTATGTTTATAGGATCTCATGCATACATTCTTGGCTATGGAAATCCATCAGACTTGATTGACCACTAGTTTGAAATATCTGAACACCATTATTTTCTTGATGCCCATCCTCTCTGTAAGGCTTAGACCTTGCACTAGGCCTTCATATTCAACTTCATTGTTCAAAAAAGTGAACTGGAAGTGGAAGGACCAAAGTGTCTTTTCATTGGATGGGGATGTCAAACATATCTTGGCTCTTGTGCCAACTTTACATCTTGCTCCATCAAAGTGCAACGTCCATAGCTCTGAGGCTTGACTGCTCTCAGGTTCCTTTATGACCCTTAGAAACACTTGATTTTCATCATATTTGAAATAGGTGCCTAATCCGATAGCATGATAGTTGCTGAAAGGATTAGTGTCTTTATATTCGCTCAAGATGACTTCCTCAAAATTTGATTGGTCTTCGGTCACTTTTTCATCCTCTAGTAGCTCGGTACAATACATTTCCCCTTTGGTGAAAGAGGTGTGAGTAGCCTCAAAATTGATCATGGCTTCATTGGCCGCATGTTTCAAACGTAGAGGTTCAAATATTATTTTCATTTTAGCTCCATGCTTGGTCCTAAGGATCAAGTGTGGCCAATCCAAGGAAATATATCCACCTATCTTTGAAGTGAAATCCTAGGATAAGCAAAGACCAAACATGGGGGGAACATCTATGATCACAGTATCTTGTGGAACTATGATACTAGGGTAGGGGAATAGAGTCAAGGGGAGGTCTTTAATGAAACCTATGTTTTCAACCTTGTTCCCATCAAGCTACATAACCCCCCTTTTTAAAGGTTCATAGCTAAGTCCTAAGGCTTCAACTATCTGCTCGGGCATGATTGTGGTGCTAACACCAAAGTCAATCATGAAATTATGCAATAATTTTTGACCCACAATAAGAGTTAGGAAAAAGGATTTTGGTTTTAGCTTATCTCTAACCTCGATAGAGGCTTCCTCTATGCAATTTTTGAGAAATTTGGTAGGAGGTGATGTATCCATAGCCTTTTCCTTAACTGATTGCTTCGTTGGCTCAATGATTGCATCCTCCTGGAGGACCTTCTGCAGCAATGACTTCTGGTCTAGAATAGCTAAGATATCCCAAAGGGACACATTAGTTGAGGATTTCTTCAATTGTTCCACCACATTAAATGGTGGCATATTTGAAGGATTTTGGTCCTTAGCCCTAGTTATAACAATTTCCCTTCGTGGCTAAAATTGTTGTGCAACTGCAGAGGTACTAGGTGTTTGGTTAGAGGCACTTTTTGGCTGCGGGATGACTGGTTCGCCTATGAATCTCCTCTTTGAGCAAGTGTTGTAATTAGATTGAACTTGTGGGGCTTTTGATGTGGATGCATCATTTGCAAACATCGCCTCTTCTTCTTCCATCCATGAGAAGAGCATGTGATTGAGAGCTATATCTATTTCTTTCTCTAGGAACTTCCCTTGCATTTGAGCAGTGAGTACCACATTTTCCATTTGCAGAGAGGCATATACATAACCTCCAGGGTATGACGCCACACCTTGGCTACACTGTTCTGCCACATTTTGTTGTAGGTTTCCACACATGCAATTTTGAGGCATATGTACGTTGCCACAGGGGAAGCACCAAGGGTTGGTACCATCAACCAAATTGTTTTCCCCTGCTATTAGCTCTCTACTCAATCTTGGGTGAGCACCTTGCAACTGAGTTTTATTAGCACTATTTGATTAGTTGTTTGAGCCTGTGGATTTGTGCATGAGCCTCCTTGAAACTAGTTTTGCTGGTAGGAAGATCTTCTGCCCTGATAATTTTCATAGGTTGGCTTCAGAGGTGTGGATTGGTTCCACTTGATGGTAGTTATTTCATTGGTGATGGTCTGCAATATCTCCTTGATGTCGCTCATATCATCCTTTGAAGAGATGGATGTAGAAGCAACATTTTGTGGCATGCCTAGATATGTGTACATGGATTGAGGAGTGGGAACACTGGTAGATGCTACTTCCTGGGTAGAAACTAATATTTCAAGAAATATAGGCATAATGGGATGAGGTGGCAACTTCTGGCATCTATCAAATTGTTCTCCTCCATGACATCAACACTGTATGCATTCGGTAGAGTGGTCCTAGCCAAGAGATTGGATCATCATTGAAATGTCAAAATTGATGGACTTCAAGTAGAACATAAATGCCAACTCGGCTGGTGGGAAAATAGCAACTTGGATTCTTTGCCAAGTTATGTGAAACTGAGTGTTGAAGTCAATCATAGCTTCATATGGGGTCCGCTTTATGATCGCCAGCTAATGATATAGCGAAGACCGATCTCCATCATTTGAACATCTTTCATAGAAAGGATCTCTGAGTTGATCCCAGGTATTGATAGTATTAGCTTGCAGAGTGCGATACAAATCCAACACCCTACCCCTAAAAGAGGCAATGAGCAACCTTAGCACTATATTTTGGTTGGTGAATCCATCCACCAAACACACATCCGCCACATCTTGAAAATGTTTGGATGGTGTTTTTGAGCCATCCCCAGTGAATTTTGGTATAGATTTTAAAGCAAAGGCTAGGATAGGGGCCCAAACGATGAGTGCTACTAGTGCTACAAGGGGACTTCCAACATCCCATGCCACATAATTTCTATTAGCAATTGGTAACATGGCTATGGAGGGATCAAAACATTCACTATATGGGTTCCAATTTGTACTGTTCCTAGTAGCGACACTAATAAACAAGGGTTATTTTCTGTTTGGGATCTAGTAATAGGTTGATGACTCATACACCTTCTTTAGATTTAGGTAAATTTAAGCAGTCCCACTAGGTGTGCCAGAAGAAAGAAATTGTTGATGCCAAAATTTGACAAGGTAAAAACCTTATAGGAAACTCAGTTAATGGGGGGACCAATTGCGCTAAACTAAGTGACCTCTGGGTTTTTAAAGAAGCTACCTTCTTCTGTATTTAGGGTTTTGGAATGGGTAAAGGAAGAAAATATAAAAAATAAAGATCTAACTAAGGCGATGTGCCAAGATTTAGATGTAGGCACAATAAATCTATCTTTGGGATGTGATTTAAGGTCCCGTTCAACAATCTGCTAAGTCCTAGAATAACAAAAATCAAAGATGAAAACTTGAATAATTTATCCAATAACATAAAATAACTCCCATACGCATTTACTGAAAAGAAGAGTCAAAGACATGATCTAAATTAGCAACTTATATTGAAATCGTAGAAGTTATACAAATAAATTACTTAGTACAATAATGGCATAATATAATGTTTTTTCAAATAGCTTAAAAAAATAGAAAGGCTGAATAATGACACATTCTATGAGTCTTGTACAATAATCTAAAAATAGTACAAAAGGACTAGTGTCTTTCACAATTTTTTCTGTATCTTCCGAACTCATTTTTGGAAGGAAGAAACAATATATATAGAAAAATAATCCCATCACTTGAAAGCCAGTAACAAAAAATATTCCCTTATAATGAGCAATGATGCCTAGAGCAATGATTTCCTAAGGCCGTTGCAACATAAAAGATTCAAGCCATAGAAATCAGTTGTCCTTGAGCTAGATGCATCCCCTGTGAATGATGACAGTGGTCCTAGTGTAGAAGAAAAAAATCCTCATGCAAACATGTGTTGCTCAATCATGAAGTCAGTTACGACACATGGCAATAGGGTGGGGCTCATTGCTCATTCCTTCCTTCCTCTCAATTAAATCCCCATGGAGGAGACACATGGTGATAGGTTAGGGCCTATGGATAATTCCTCCCTCCTTGTGATGAAAACCCACACGAGGAAGACAAATGGAGAAGTATTTTCTACCAGTGTTGACTATGGGGTTTTCCCAAAAGTGTACGTGGATCAAAGCTACGTGGCACACAGATGGGGCTCAATTGAGAAGTGAAGGAAGTGGGATTTTAAATTCCTGGGATGCTAGCATGTGGAAGAATGGTGGGGTACACTGAAGAAACAAAGGAGGGAATCCCTGTGAGGAGCTCTCAGTTGACACATGGCGTAGCTGGAAAATCTCTTCAAAAAGGGGCCTGAGGAAATTCAAATGCATGGGGAAAGGGCTGAAATTAGCAAAATACAAACTACTTGAAGGGAGCTTGAGGAATTTTATATTCACAGTTGTAATTGATGTCAAATTGTCAATTGGTTATCAACTGATTGTTGTTGTCATTAGTGTCATGGATACAGGTTGTTGGCTATATATGTTGAGGATATTGAGAAAATTGTATGAAGATATGTTGCAAGTGTTCAGTGGTTGCCTCAGGTTTTACTCTAAATTTTCTCCTATGTTTGTGTGGTTCAGATATGTTGTTCATGGTTGTTGGAAGATGCTAGTGTAGACATGCAAAATTAACATTGTGCATTCAATCGGGATTATTCATTAACTAAAGTATATTTCACATTAGGTCCATTCATCAATTGATCAGATTCACCTTCATTCATTTATCAGGTAATTTCATTAATTCCCATCTCCTAAGGTCATTCATTCAAAATTAAATAAAACATTATCATCAACCTTTTAATCAAATAAATCAAACATCATCCCTTTAATTAAATAAATCAAACATTTAGTTAATTAAATCCAATCCATATTTCATCCTTTTCTGATTTAAATAAATCAAATATTTAAATCATGAAAGTCAAACTAACCTAATCATGATTAAAATATAATCTTACCCACTTGCATTCTCTAGATTTAGCCACTTGCACAAATAAATCAATTTATTGATTTATTAAAACCCTCATTTTCACTCAACATGGCAAGTTGATTTGTCCCTCCAACATAGCATTTATTGCTCTTTTTCTTGTCCCCCTCTCTAAATTTATTGCAAATTTTGAATTCAAAATTTCCCTCTCATGGGCACTCTTCCCAAATCTTGCACATCCATTGGCCTATTATCACTTGACAAGTGGCCTATTCTCATTGGTGGATCTTTAGTCCCACATTCACCCTCTTGGCCAATCTCTCATCAAGGAAATCTATAAAAGAAGGCCTTAATCCTAATTCATCCATCCACAACTTTTATGCAAGGTTACTCTCTTGGTTTGAGAACTAATCTTGCTCATCTTCATCCTATTTGCATTTTATCATTTTAGCTATTGATCAAGGATTGGGAAAGGGTCACTTGCACATGTGACACCAATCCACTATGGAATACGTAACTTGTTATTTCTTCCCTAATGCTTTAGTTTTTTTCTATTTTCATTTGTTACATTTGGAAGCATTCACAAGGTATTTCATAGGAGCATTTTGATAGATTTGTGAAATACTAACCCTTGTATGAAGTTTAGTGCTTTTGCAGATTTTAATGGATGCTTCATTCTGGCACAAGAAGGAGGGCTGATTTGAATTCTTAGTAGTTATTTGAAATATCTGTCATTTCGTTTGTTTAAATACTTTAAATTTGAAATGTTTGAAACAATGATTATGGACTAGTTTTCTTTGCTCCTTGACCTTCATAATTTCTGTCAAAAATTTTAATTTCTTGAGGAGTCATGTTAATAGTTTAAATATGGCACTGATTGACTATTATTCTCATTATTTGGTTTTCAACATTTTGAACACAACATTTTCAACTATAACATCTGAGAGAAATCCTCTAAGACTTTCTGAATGTTTGCTTGATTAATGCTTCACCATAATCATGCATTGTCCCTTACGTTACTATCAGGAATTTGCGGTCTCCTCATATTTCACTTTAGAAGCTAACCATGAGCAGAGTTAAGATGACTTTATGTTATCTAAACAAGGGTGTGATAGAGCCTTATTCATTATTTTTAATAAATCTCTCCATTTATGACAACCTCTTGATTCTATAAGGCATCCTTTAATACCTTGGAGGAATCTTGTCAGGCAGGTCATTGTTTTATTTTTTGTCAGAAAAATCTTGAATGGTAAATGTTGTATGTTGCATTTTTAAAGGTATATTTAGTGTGAAGATATCAATGGTCTTTAATATTATCAGAGTACACATGGATGTAGAGTATACACAAACGAATGAAGCACCATGATTTATGCATAGGTATGGATTTATGCAAATCTATTGTGTATACTTTTATGCACATATTTCTACACTAACAAAAATGAACATCTGCCCTTAGCTTTCCTCATATTCTAGTTGATTTTAAGAAATCATGACTAATACATTCTTGTTACAACTGTGTTATCACTGCATTATCAATGACCTTGCTTTGTTATCATAATCATTTCAACTTTGGTAATATGATTGTCTCTGTAATGTTCCATTTCTTATGTCATCTCAAAACTTTACGAAATTAAAGTATACTGGATCTGAACTGACGTGTCTCTTAATACGCAACAAGCAAGTTCTCAAAGAAGATAGATTAAATACTGTCCATATGGTTGCAAGAAAATTGAAAGCATGAGTTTCAAAAAAATGATTGACAAATCCTTATTGCATCGAATCACTGATTTGTTGGTCATTTTCCATGCGAGGGGAACACATTTTAACGTATCATCCAATGCATAGGTCCTTGAAAGCATTGATGGCAATAGCGGCGAGGATGTTGGTAAAGGATGTCGAATTTAATTTTAGACTTACCAAGTGCATTCACCTAAAATTTGTTTTCAAAAAATCTTTACTCACTGTGGTTTTTTCATACGCTGGCTAAAGGTATTGCACAACTATCTAGGTAGTAGATATCGCTGGCAGCAATAGAGATTAGTGAAATAGCGATATTGTCAATTTTTTTAAGCTATACTCTTGAAGAAGGAATATTTGCATTAAGTTATCAACAACATTCTGATGTCTACATTTAATGCTAACAGACAGAGTCTTAGAGGGATTTAAATTTAGAAGTACAAGACTTCCAAGCAACCTGCCTGGAAGCTACATGAAAATATTTGATGTTGCATACTTCAGAAATCTTCAAAGATGCATGATGCAAGTTTCTGGGAAAGAAGGTAATTATTTGGAAGAGAGAGATTTGTGAATTAACTCACATATTAGCTGCAAAGTTTGGATTTACACCCAATAATTGAATTAGCTCGAAAGTTTCAAACGCCTATTCAATAAAGCTATTTTGCGTTGAATCTGCAAACAGTGCCTTCCATGAAATAATGTCCATTTTAGAATGACATTCGTTCAATGCTAGCCTTCCTGCGCTGTCCCAGAGAAAGACAACAATTTGCATTGACTTCCTATCAAAACAATTCACATTTGCTGCCATCATGTCGCTTTAAGGCAATTTGTCAAAACAATTTACAGTTATGCATCTGCATTTATTTGTGGTATTATTGTACTGCGCGTAGAAGAGACTTTATGTTCACATTAATGCTCGATTAATAAAGGTGAAATACAAATCGACTGGCATAAGTGACAACATTTAAGATAGGTGTCATAATCAATACCAAGTAGGTTCATTGTCTGGTTGCTTAAAAGTTATTAAAGTCTTTTCAAATCCATTTTGTACGTAGCATGCAAATCAATCTATTGGCTGAGCAAATTGCTCCTATGCATTAAAGTCTGAGTTATTGGTAATAAGATATTCAATGCATAAAAACACAGACTATAGTTTAGTGGTAGGAGCTGCACCACCAGATTATGCATGTTGTTTATAAGGTGTGTACATTTCCATGAGTGCAGATTTCAAATGATTCTACTAAGGGACCTATTGTTTTCAATTAGAGCTGCAAATTAGTAGAAACCACCCTTGTTAGTTGACATATGCTCTATATCATAAATGTGTTCAAGTATTTGAAAATTTACTTCATGTATACTTGCCTAAAAATCATCAAAATTTAATCTTTAAATGCTCAATAGTTGTGAGGATGTTTTTGAGATAGCTATCAAATTTCCACATTATGGTCATTTTGGAAATAGCTAAAAATTTGAAACTTAGAATGATGCTTTGGGAAAGATGTATCCTTATGGTTTGAGCTTTCAAAAAGTCAACATTTGAGGATTAGGAGGGTGTTTTTGAGAGATTCATTCTTTATGGTTGATTCATGGGCTTAATACTTGTCAATGTCAAAGTGTGAAGGAAGGGGTCTATTAAATGTGGTATCTTTTCAATGAAATCGATATCAAAGTGTGATACAATTATACATCCATCTCTTTTTTCATAAACATCCAAATGATTTAATCTTTCAAATTGAGACCATGTTATTGTTTGGAGTCAATGATCAAAATGAATTTAATTTTCTAATTCTCACATGATTTGTCTTTTTATCTTATAGTTACCGAAAGAAAACAAAGGATAACAAAACGAAAGCGAAGGTACAACGAACAACAAAGGCACAAGGTACAAAAGCAAATGAAGGACAAGAAAGGTACAAAGGAAAGCGAAGGTGACTTCAGCGAAGAGAGAAAATGAAAGGAGAAGAAATGAAGATGGTGGCTTGAGAAAATTGAAGTGTTCTTTAACACTTAGTGTTCATTTTAAACACTTTTTCATGAAATTGTTATCTCTTACTCTTAGGACACTAATTTCCATTTAGGGTTTAAAAGGAACACTTTGTTTTTTTTCATTTGCAAAGGAATAAAATCGAAACTTAGACACTTACTAGATTTCAATTTGGGCTAAAATTTTACAAACAATCTTCATCTTTCCTTTGGTGTTTAAAACGAATCAAACCATTGCTTTGAAGGATAAAATGAATGTGTGCTTTTATTGTTTTTCAATTATTTACACAAAGTAATATCATCAAAAGACATATGCACTTCTCTCGCACCTCACAACGATCTTGAGAATCAAAAGGATTTTGGTGACATTAAGTTGCATAAATAATTTCCCATACACACTTAATTTTGGTTTAAAATTGAACATCTTGTGTGAGTGTGAGTAGAGCATTATCGCGTATATTCTCTCTCTTTGAGTCATCAAAGATTGATCGAGTTACGAATTGTGTCTTTGCTCACTTTTGTTTATCCTAGAGGGCCTGCCTTGGGGAAAAATTACTCACCCAAGGGAACGACTCAACTGGTAACACTCTAAAGCCAAGAGTATTTCCAGCTGGGATATAAATATGGATATTGGAAGAAATGCCAATATCACGCGGCTGACTCCAACAAGATGGATCTAAAAGGGGACTCTTGCCACATTGGGTCAACTCCTACGAACAAAAATTCCAAACTAGAACCCTTGTCTTGTAGTGGCCTATTGATCCATTGAGCGAGTTTATCGAGGTGGTGCATTGGACCTTAGATTCCAAGAAGTTAATTGCCATGTCTGATCTTGGTTGAAATATAGAGGTTAAGACTTCATTCTTAACATACCTATATATTTCTTCCTTGGTTGCATGTAAAATCATTTCTTCTACGAAGGGCATGACGCAAGTCCACTAAGAAAAATGTACCAATTTAGCTAGGGTGTTACATTGCTTGAAAACACAGTGTTGTATTTGAAAACATTTGCAAACAAACACTTAACAATATCATTCAAATTTCAAACCCTTTTGGAGACAAGTGCCATTGACTCAATCCATATGTTATTTCTTTCCCTTGGGATTCACATCCTTAGAGGTTTCTAAACATTGGACCATATCTCAATTTGTTTTCTTAAGTAAACAATAGGAAACCCTTGCCTTAAGTTCATTAAATTTCCACATAACATATCTTGTGGAATTTGAAGAAATTAAGACATTGGACATCTTAGTTTGAAAACTTAACCAAAGAAAGTGTTTTTGGTAAAATAAAGCCATTAAGCAAAGCTAAGCAAAATGAATATTCATGTGTGATTGGAGACTCACAAATCCCAAAGAAAAAATCATTGGAAATCCGAAAATGAATGTTCAAATGAAATCATTTCTTAGTTACAAAGGTCTTTATGAAGCATTTGAATGCTCATCAATACCTAGCTCTACGATAACAACGTGTCTTTTTAGGTTCACCTAAGGATCAAAATAAATGAAAACTCTTTCATCAATCTTTCAAAACATCAAATCCATCTCACAAATCATCTTTTGGAAAATATTGAAATCATCCTTGATACAGTTTCGTGAAGTAAAAATCAAAATCATCTTAAAACCATTGTGACCGTCCGAAAGCCGCGACGTGTTCAAATCTTTGGCCAGGGCATGTGTAGATGCATCCTTTTGCATATACTTAGTCAAAATTATCAAAATCATCTTGTTCAAATTTTAGTGGATTAAATCCTTCTTCATATACTCTAGTGAACTATCATTTATTTGCATGAGTGTGATGTACCCTTCTCCCTCACAATATGACCAAATCATTATCCTTTTTGACCAAAACTATCCCGTAGGATCATTATCAAACATCTTAGGGTCCTTTGTTAAAAAATACAAAAACAAAAATCAAAATCAAAGTGAAGGAAAAAATCCCAAAATCCATAATCCAATCAAATCCAAGTCCTAAAGCCTAGTGTCTCATTCAAGATTTATCAAAAGCCAAAACATTCATATCATTCATCAGCATATCATCACCTTTGATCCCCAAAAAAGCATCCTAAAAATTTCACTTTGGGAAATAAAATAGAGATTAATCCAAAGAATCAAGAGATTCATCTCCCATATTCTCGAAGATTGATCCTTGTTTTATGCTTCTCACTAGATCTCAATACAAGAAGAGTATGGAAGCCAACAAAGAAACACCCACTTCAAGCGACCTTAGCCAAACCAACACATAAATGAATCCAGCAGAATCAAGCAATCCATTGACCCTCTCATCATCGCAAAATGCACAAGAAGAAAACCAAGGATAGGACCCTACTTTTGGAATGTCTCGTGAGGAAATGACAAAAATGCTCCAAAATCTAGATAATCATCGAATCATCAACGTCATGATGAGACTTAACCCTTCGTTATACATGCTTGAATTAGCAAAACAAGGGGCCAAGTTGCCTTCAGATTTTGATGTGAGTACCATAGTGGAGACATCATTTCCACCAATCTCATCCACCTCGACCACACCCATCATATCTCAACCACCTGTCGTCGCATCCAACTTGATTCCAAATCCGCCACCACTACCACCAAAACCAAACTTAGTGAGACAATATGAAACTGCGCTAAAGGCTCACCAGGCCTACCAAAAGGCTATCCAACAATATCTAGCCACACAACAAGCAAGACAAGCTCAACAAGCCTCTCAAGCTGCCCAAGCCTCTCAAGCTACCCAACAAACAACAATTGTTGAGAACAAGGATCAAGATCAATCCATCATTGAGCACCTTGAAGTTGTGTCTACTCCATCCAATGATGAAATGAACATATGTCAAGAGTCACTTCTCAATCATGATCAAAATCCACCAACAATACCCAAGAATGATCCAATTCAAGAAATTTCAACATCATTTGACCCTATGGTTGAAGACATTAGAAATATCTCTACCGCAATTGTTGAAAACAATGTTCAAGATCTATCCATCAATAAAGATATTTTCACTTCATCCAACGAGGCATCAACCAATGATCATGTTGAAAATGTATCTACATCACCTAATGAGGTAGAGGGAATATCTCAAGAATTTATTCTAAAGTATGATCAATGTCTTTCACCAAAGTATAGCAATGGTCCTTTCCTAGACCTATTGAAATCCTTCGACCTCATGATTGCTGATATTGAAGGAATCTTCAACTTGACACCTGATCCAAGTCCACTCAAAGATCATGAAGAAATTAAGCCACTTTCCATGCATAATGAAAATATCCAAGAGCCATTTGTAAGCAGTCCATCCTTTGAAACTGACCCATGTCAAGAACTTGATCCAAAGCATGTCGAAAGCAACTTCGAAATCATTCAAGATCAAGAATTTTTATATTCAAGATACTATAATGATCTAATGGACACTCTCCTATCTATGCAATATGCACATACTCCTCCATCTACCCATGAGATGCTTTCTATGGATGGACACGTAGATGATCTTCATCTAGAACAAAATTTTGTTACACAAAAAGAGTAGATTATCAACTCCTACATTCAAACTAAGTTATCAACATCAGGATCATATATATCCCAAATTCAGACCGAGGACATCAGGTATGTGGATATCCAACATTATCAACTCAAGGAAGAAAATTAGACAGAATAGTATAATCTAGAGTTAGCAGAGCGGCGAATTGAAACAATGTCATCTACAGTGGTCATTTGTTAGAGCATGTTTATTGAACAAGATATCTTAAAAAAAGTAGAATCAAGGAATGAAGGTGATACTATCACCATACTGGGGGCAACTTCGTCTCAAGCAAATGTCAACATAGGGAGCATGAAGAATCCTTATGATGAAACTGATGTCAATACTACAACCGGTCACACCATGAATCTTCATCCACCCATCACCCCATCCACGAATTGGGACCAACATCAAAAGAAAGAATTAAACGATACTAACAAGAATGCTATCAAAGAAAAAGGAGCTAAAAAGCATAATGGACAAATCAAATACATATGGATACCAAAGCATACAAAGAAAGATTATCCCTATCAAACTCCATTAGTCAAAAAAATTATGGGGAAAAATACAAGAGGGAAAAGTATCCATCAAAGATGTCCACAAAAGAAAAAGCAGGCTTTTCAAGCAATGTACAAGGTATATCAAGCAATTGGTCCTAAATCCACACACACTTTCGTATCCACCCATCATTGCTCATCTTCCCAAGTTTGGAGAGTCAAAGGTTCCAAACTGTCAACCAATGCATCTCTTATCCCTAAACACACTCCATCCATGCCTCCATGCATAATATCCTATTCTTACATTAGCCGTTTATTAGCAATGACCCTTCATCATAAAGATTCAGAGGGCATTCTATCGCGATGTATGCACCAAGACAAAGTCAACTCTGGTATCGATGAAGCAGATCAAGAATCTCAAAAGTTGCATTCAAGTGCACATATCTTAGCAAAGAAACTTCTTCAAGCAGGATATTGATGGCACATTATGATAGGGGCATCTACATCAGCAACACCTTGTGATTCAACATGAATCTTTTAGAAAAAAAAAAGAAAGAAAAGAAAATCCAAAAAAAAAATAGAAAAAGGATTGAGAACTGTAAAGAGAAAAAAATTGTCCTCCAGTGAAAACCAGTATGGTGGCGCTTTGGGCAAGACCATGATGAAAACCTGGAAAATAGGCATTATGTGTGGAATAAACCATCTACGTATGCCACTTCAGGAGAAATCATCTCATCCAATCCATAATAAATCCAACATTCCATCGGTGTTATCCATAATAAATCCATGCATCCATGAACCATTTATCCAATCCATTTTACATCCATCCGCATCCATCATCCAAGTTATCTTGATCTTGATGAAAGTTTGGGGCACACTTTACACTTGCGTATGGTAAACATCTTGACATGGGTTATTTTCACGGATCCTATCCTATGAAGCATTATCTAAGCCATGAAGAATTATCCAAATGGGTATTCGTTATCCAAACACCTTATCTTATCACAATATAATCCTTGGCATCCTTTGCGTATCCATCCATCCATACACTTATCCAAGAATCCACCCATCGCATTCCATACATTGCTATACATTGGGGGTAGATATTTACATCTTGCTTCGAGAATAAATCTTGATCTATACCCTCCAACTTATGTGGTGATCCAAACATTGGAAAATGTGAAACCAAATTTGTCAAACCACCTGTGAGCAGAAATCCAAAGCACTAGCCCATGGCATATTTTGACGAGAACATGTTCTTTATCAAAGCTTCATCTTTTATCAAAAATGAATCCAAACAATCACTATCAGTCGCATCTAACACATCCTTCAACGTCACATCAAATCATCCAAAACATCTTTTGTTCCAAACCAAGCTTCAAAAATGCTAATCAATCAAATCCAATCAAATAATCATCATCAATCCATCATCATCTTGGGATATCCTTCCCAATCCTTGTGTTACTTAACATTGTCCTTACATTGTTGTGCATCCTCAACAATGTTATCACCATCAATCCTCATCAATCAATCCTGGCATTGTTGTGCATCCTCAACAATGTTATCATCAATCCATCAATTCGATCAATCAACCTTAGCTTGGCCTTCAATAAAATCTAAAATAGAGCACTGGTATCATCACACATATCCATATCCAAATCATCAAAATAATGCGAAAATCCAAAAACATCCAAAACATCAAAAAATCCAAAAACATCCAAAACACATCAAAATTCAAAATCATGCAAAAATGTAAAAACATCAAAAACACTGGAATCCAAACTACGTCATCTCTGAGCTTAAATGTAGGCAAGGTTAATCTTTGATCAGCCCCCGAGACATCAAAATCCAAAAGCATTAGATAATTAGAAAATCCAAAAACATTCAAAACATATCAAAATCAAAAAAATAGGTCAAAAAGTCATTCAAAAAGCCAAAAACAAGGTCGTCTTGTCAAACTATATCATCTCTGAGCTTGAACATAGGAAAGGTTGATCTTTGATCATCCCCCAAGACATTTAGGTCAGTCCTATAGGAGTCTATCATAATAAACTAACATCTCATCATGTATATCGTCATCTGTAAATTGGTCAAGTCATCAATCAAACTACGTGGTCTCTGTGTGTATAACATAGGCAAGGCTAATCTGTTGATGAGCCCCCGAGGCCCCTAGGATAGGTCTTTAGGTTAGTCTCTTGGTCAAAATCTCATCAAAATCCAAAAACATTCAAAAAATCAAAAATCAAAACATTTGTAAAAAATCTCAAAAACATTCAAAAACAACCTCAAAAACATTTCAAAACATCAAAAACATCCAAATATTTTAAAAAATACATCCACCTCATCTCACTTTCACCCGCAATAATCAATCATCCATAATAAACTGATCATCACCTTCATGCTTTGGCAACGCAAATAGAAACAAGCACAACAATCGGCAAAAAACAAGCTTCAATCGTAAAATCAAAATTGAAACAACAAATATTTAAAACAAAATCAAACTCTTGATCATTTTCAAACATGTCAATCGACGTCATATCAACAGCTTATCAATCAACTTATCAAACCATCATCATCCTATACAATGCATGTCCTAGGCTATATCGTTCTGACAATGGGCATCATTTTGGATATCACTTTGGATTCTTATCCTATCAAAACACATCCCTTTGGTTGAAGGTATGAAGAACATTGGCTTATTTGCGTACTTGATCTTTTTCTTTTGATTTATTTTATTGCGCTCATTCCAAGGACCTCTCGATGATATCCAAATGAAGGATTTAGATAGATAGGAATGGGACAACGATCATTATCATTTTTTCTGTTGTGCTTGTTGGATGCTCTTTTAATATAACTTGGTGAATACTTGCTTTGTTAGGTACGTCCTAGCAAGGTTTCCATATGTCAAGTGTGAACAAGAATACTCCTATTTTCTTGTTGAGTCAAAGTCCATCCCACTAGGTACAACACCATCCTGGTCCTTTATACCTTGATGCATCGTATCTACATGTGTAATCAAACATAAGGTAAGTAGCCCTTTTAAAATCCCAATCCTTGATAAGTGAATCATCATCATCATCATCTCTAATAAAGTCTCATAAGATCATGGACTTGTTGGATCCTCTTGTCATCATCTCATTTTTTGCACTAACATCATCATCATCAATGCATCCATCATGCATCCATCCTGCATCCACAAACTGCCAACATACCACATATCATTCATATCATACATAATAGGAAACATCGATCATTTCACATACATTGCATTTGCATCCTCATCATAATATAGATCTATTAGTCTAAGCATTTGCATAAATCATGCGTTGAATAATCATAGCATATCACATCATCAATATCATCCATCTCATATCATATAATCATTTAAGTTGTTTAGGATAATATAGATTTTCTATTCTAAGCATCTTAAAACCATCTCATTTGCATCATCATCCATAACCACCCATTTTTAACCTCTTTAGATCGACCCTAAAATCGAATCTTTTCGCTCGATCTCTCAAGGGGGCAATGTACCAGTGTACTTTCCGCTGGGGCATCCGATAAATAAAATAAAAATTGATTTTGATCGCGGAAAGTTATTCTTTGAACGAATGCAACAAGTACATTGCTTCAAAGAGGGGCAAAATTTAGACATGCAAAATTAACATTGTGCATTCAATCGGGATTATTCATTAACTAAACTATATTTCGTATTAGGTCCATTCATCAATTGATCAGATTCACCTTCATTCATTTATCAGGTAATTTCATAAATTCCCATATCCTAAGGTCATTCATTCAAAATTAAATAAAACATTATCATCAACCTTTTAATCAAATAAATCAAACATCATCCCTTTAATTAAATAAATCAAACATTTAGTTAATTAAATCCAATCTGTATTTCATCCTTTTCTGATTCAAATAAATCAAATATTTAAATCATGAAAGTCAAACTAAACTAATCATGAATAAAATCTAATCTTACCCACTTGCATTCTCTAGATTTAGCCACTTGCACAAATAAATCAATTTATTGATTTATTAAAACCCTCATTTTCACTCAACATGGCAAGTTGATTTGTCCCTCCAACATAGCATTTATTGCTCTTTTTTTTGTCCCCCTCTCTAAATTTATTGCAAAATTTGAATTCAAAGTTTCCCTCTCATGGGCACTCTTCCCAAATCTTGCACATCCATTCGCCTATCATCACTTGACAAGTGGCCTATTCTCATTGGTGGATCTTTAGTCCCACATTCACCCTCTTGGCCAATCTCTCATCAAGGAAATATATAAAGGAAGGCCTTAATCCTCATTCATCCATCCACAACTTCTATGCAAGGTTACTCTCTTGGTTTGAGAACTAATCTTTCTCATCTTCATCCTATTTGCATTTGATCATTTTAGCTATTGATCAAGGATTGGGAAAGGGTCACTTGCACATGTGACACCAATCCACTATGGAATAGGTAACTTGTTATTGCTTTCATAATGCTTTAGTTTTTTTCTATTTTCATTTGTTACATTTGGAAGCATTCACAAGGCATTTCATAGGAGCATTTTGATAGATTTGTGAAATACTAACCCTTGTATGAAGTTTAGTGCGTTTGCAGATTTTAATGGATGCTTCACTCTGGTGCTAGAAGGAGGGCTAATTTGAATTCTTAGCAGTTATTTGAAGTATCTGTCATTTCATTTGTTTTAATACTTTAAATTTCAAATGTTTGAAACAATGATTATGGAGTGGTTTGCTTTACTCCTTGACCTTCATAATTTCTGTCAAAACTTTTAATTTCTTGAGGAGTCGTGTTAATAGTTTAAATATGGCACTGATTGACTATTATTCTCATTATCTGGTTTTCAGCATTTTGCAAACAACATTTTCAACTATAACATTTGAGAGAAATCCTCTAAGACTTTCTGAATGTTTTCTTGATTAATGCTTCACCATAGTCACGCGTTGTCCCTTACGTTACTATCAGGAATCTGCAGTCTCCTCATATTTCACTTTAGAAGCTAACCATGAGTAGAGTTAAGATGAATTTATGTTATCTAAACAAGGGTGTGACAGAGCCTTATTCATTATTTTTAATAAAGTTCTCCATTTATGACAACCTCTTGATTCTATAAGGCATCCTTTAATACCTTGGAGGCATCCTGTCAGGCAGGTCATTATTTTATTTTTTTGTCAGAAAAATCTTGAATGGTAAATGTTGTATGCTGAGTTTTTAAAGTTATATTTAGTGTGAAGATATCAATGGTCTTTAATACTGTTGGAGTACACATGGATGTAGAGTATACACAAATGAATGAAGCACCGTGATTTATGAATAGGTATGGATTTATGCAAATCTATTGTGTATACTTTTATGCGCAGATTTCTACACTAACAAAAAGGAACGTCTGTCCTTAGCTTTCCTCATATTCTAGCTGATTTTAAGAAATCATGACTAACACATTCCTGTTATAGCTGTGTTATCATTTCATTATCGATGACCTTGCTTTGTTATCATAATCATTTCGGCTTTGTTAATATGATTGTGTCTCTGCAATGTTCCATTTCTTATGTCATCTCAAAACTTTACAAAATTAAAGTATACTGGATCTGAACTGACGTGTCTCTTAATACACAACAAACAAGTTCTCAGAGAAGATAGAGTAAATACTGTCCATATGGTTGCAGGAACATTGACAACATGATTTTCACAAAAATGATTGAAAAATCCTTGCTACATCGAATCACTGATCTATTGGTCATTTTCCATGCGAGGGGAACACATTTTAACGTATCAGCCAATACAGACGTCCTTTAAAGCTTTGATGGAAATAACGGCGAGGATGTTGGTAAAGGATGTCAAATTTAATTTTACACTTACCAAGTGCATTCACCTAAAAGTTTTTTTTGAAAAATATTTACTCACTATGTTTTTTTCATACACTGGTTAAAGGTATTGCACAACTATCTAGGTAGTAGATATAGCTGGTAGCAATAAAGATTAGTGAAATAGCGATATTGTCAATTGTTTTCAGCTATACTCTTGAAGAAGGCATATTTGGATTAAGTTATCAACAACATTTTGATGTTTGCATTTAATGCTAACAGAAATAGTCTTAGTGGGATTTAAATTCAGAAGTACAAGACTTCCAAGCAACTTGCCTGAAAGGTACGTGAAAATATTTGATGTTGCATACTTCAGAAATCTTCAAAGTTACATGATGCAAGTTTTCGGGAAAGAAGGTAATTATTTGGCAGAGAGAGATCTATGAATTAACTCACATATTAGCTGCGAAATTTGGCTTTACACCCAATAATTGCATTAGCTCGAAAGTTTCAAACGCCTATTCAATAAAGCTATTTTGCGTTGAATCTGCAAACAATGCCTTCCATAAAATAATGTCCATTTTAGAATGACATTCATTCAATGCTAGCCTTCCTGCGCTGTCTCAGAGAAAGACAACAATTCGCATTGACTGCCTATCAAAACAACTCACATTTTCTGCCATCATGTCGCTTTAAGGCAATTTGTCAAAACAATTTACAGTTATTGCCTGTGCATCTACATTTATTTGTGGTATTATTGTATTGCGCGTAGAAGAGACTTTATGTTCACATTACTGCATGATCAATAAAGGTGAAATACAAATTGACTGACATAAGTGACAACATTTAAGATAGGTTTCATAATCAATACCAAGTAGGTTCATTGTTTGGTTGCTTAAAAGTTATTAAAGTCTTTTCAAATCCATTTTGTACGTAGCATGCAAATCAATCTATTGGCTCAGCAAATCACTCCTATGCATTAAAGTCTGAGTTATTGGTAATAAGATATTCAATGCATAAAAACACAGACTATAGTTTAGTGGTAGGAGCTGCACCACCAAATTATGCATGTTGTTTATATGGTGTGTACATTTCCATGAGTGCAGATTTCAAATACTTCTACTAAGGGACCTATTGTTTTCAATGAGAGCTTCAAATTAGTAGAAACCAACCTTATTAGTTGACATATGCTCTATATCATAAATGTGTTCAAGTATTTGAAAATTTGCTTCATGTATACTTGCCTGAAAATCATCAAAATTTAATCTTTAAACGCTCAATAGTTGTGAGGATGTTTTTGAGATAGCTATCAAATTTCCACATTATGGTCATTTTGGAAATAGCTAAAAAGTTGAAACTTAGAATGATGCTTTGGGAAAGATGTATCCTTATGGTTTGAGCTTTCAAAAAGTCAACATTTGAGGATTAGGAGGGTGTTTTTGAGAGATTAATTCTTTATGGTTGATTCATGGGCTTAATACTTGTCAATGTCAAAGTGTGAAGGAAGGGGTCTAGCAAATATGGTATCTTTTCAATGAAATCGATATCAGTGTGTGATACAATTATACATCCATCTCTTTTTTCATAAACATCCAAATCATTTGATCTTTCAAATTGAGACCATGTTATTGTTTGGAGTCAATGATCAAAATGAATTTAATTTTCTAATTCTCACATGATTTGTCTTTTTATCTTATAGGTACCAAAAGCAAACAAAGGATAACGAAATGAAAGTGAAGGTACAACGAACAACAAAGGCACAAGGTACAAAAGCAAACAAAGGACAACAAAGGTACAAAGGAAAGCGAAGGTGACTTCAGCGAAGAGAGAAAATGAAAGGAGAAGAAATGAAGATGGTGGCATGAGAAAATAAAAGTGTTCTTTAGCACTTAGTGTTCATTTTAAACACTTTTCCATGAAATTGTTATCTCTTGCTCTTAGGACACTAATTTTCATTTAGGGTTTAAAAGGAACACTTTGTTTTTTTTTCATTTGCAAAGGGATAAAATCAAAACTTAGACACTTACTAGATTTCAATTTGGGATAAAATTGGACAAACAATCTTCATCTTTCCTTTGGTGTTTAAAACAAATCAAACCATTGCTTTGAAGGATGAAATGAATGTGTGTTTTTATTGTTTTGTAATTATTTACACAAAGTAATATCATCAAAAGACGTATGCGCTTCTCTCGCACCTCACGGTGATCTTGAGAATCAAAAGGCTTTTGGTGACATTAAGTTGCATAAATAATTTCCCATACACACTTCAATTTTGGTTTAAAATTGAACATCTTGTGCGAGTGTGAGTAGAGCATCATCGCGTATATTCTCTCTCTTTGAGTCATCAAAGATTGATCGAGTTACGGATTGTGTCTTTGCTCACTTTTGTTTATCCTAGAGGGCTTCCCTTGGGGAAAAAGTACTCACCCAAGGGAACGACTCAACTGGTAACACTCTAAAGCCAAGAGTATTTCCAGCCGGGATATAAATGTGGATATTGGAAGAAACACCAATATCACGCGGTTGAATCCGACAAGATGGATTTGAAAGGGGACTCTTGCCATGTTGGGTCAACTCCTATGAATAAAAAGTCCAAACTAGAACCCTTGTCTTGTAGTGGCCTATTGATCCATTGAGTGAGTTTATCGAAGTGGTGCATTGGAACTTAGATTCCAAGAAGTTACTTGCCATGTCCGATCTTGGTTGAAATATAGAGGTTAAGACTTCATTCTTAACATACCTATATATTTCTTCCTTGGTTGCATGTAAAATCATCTCTTCTATGAAGGGCATGAGGCAAGCCCACTAAGAAAAATGTACCAATTGAGCTAGGGTATTACATTGCTTGAAAACACAGTGCTGTATTTGAAAACATTTGCAAACAAACACTTAACAATATCATTCAAATTTCAAACCCTTTTGGAGACAAATTCCATTGACTCAATCCATATGTTATTACTTTCCCTTGGGATTCACATCCTTAGAGGTTTCTAAACATTGGACCATATCTCAATTTGTCTCCTTAAGTAAACAATAGGAAACCCTTGCCTTAAGTTCATTAAATTTCCACATAACATATCTTGTGGAATTTGAAGAAACTAAGACACTGGACATCTTAGTTTGAAAACTTAACCAAAGAAAGTGTTTTTGGTAAAATAAAGCCATTAAGCAAAGCTAAGCAAAATGAATATTCATGTGTGATTGGAGACTCACAAATCCCAAAGCAAAAATCATTGGAAATCTGAAAATGAATGTTCAAATGAAATAATTTCTTGTTTACAAAGGTCTTCAGGAAGCATTTGCATGCTCTTCAATACCTAGGTCTAGGAAAAAAAAGTGTCTTTTTAGGTTCACCTAAGGATCAAAACAAATCAAACCTCTTTCATCAATCTTTCAAAACATCAAATCCATCTCACAAATCATCTTTTGGAAAATCTTGAAATCATCCTTGATACCAGGCTTTGTGGAAAAAAATCAAAATCATCCAAAAAAATTGTGACCAAGTCCTTGAAAACATTTATCAAAACACCTTTGGCTAGGCATGTGTAGATGCATCCTTTTGCATATACTTAGTCAAAATTATCAAAATCATCTTGTCTAACTTAGTGTATGTGGATGAATCCTTCTTCATATACTTAGTGAAACTATCATTTTATTTGGATAGGGGTGGGTAGATGCATCTTCTCCTCACACATATCCAAAATCATCATCCTTTGACCAAAACTATCCCTTAGATCATTATCAAACATCGTAGGGTCCTTTTGTTCAAAATCCAAAACAAAATCAAAATCAAAGTCAAGGACAAAATCCCAAAATCCAAAATCCAATCAAATCCAAGTCCTAAATCCTAGTGTCTCATTCAAGATTTATCAAAAGCGAAAAAATTCATATCATTCATCATCATATCATCACCTTTGATCCCCAAAAAAGCATCCTAAAACTTTCACTTTGGGACATAAAATATAGATTAATCCAAAGAATCAAGAGATTCATCTCCCATATTCTCGAAGATTGATCCTTGTTTTATGCTTCTCACTAGATCTCAATACAAGAAGAGTATGGAAGCCAACAAAGAAACACCCACTTCAAGAGACCTTAGCCAAACCAACACATAAATGAATCCAGCAGAATCAAGCAATCCTTTGACCCTCTCATCATCGCAAAATGTGCAAGAAGAAAACCAAGGAGAGGACCCTACTTTTGGAATGTCTCGTGAGGAAATGATAGAAATGCTCCAAAATCTAGATAATCATCGAATCATCAACGTCATGATGAGACTTAACCCTTCGTTATACATGCTTGAATTAGCAAAACAAGGGGCCAAGTTGCCTTCAGATTTTGATGTGAGTACCATAGTGGAGACATCATTTCCACCAATCTCATCCACCCCGACCACACCCATCATATCTCAAACACCTGTCATCACATCCAACACGATTCCAAATCCGCCACCACTACCACCAAAACCAAACTTAGCGAGACAATATGACATTGTGCTAAAGGCTCACCAAGCCTACCAAAAGGCTATCTGACAACATCTAGCCACACAACAAGCAAGACAAGCTCAACAAGCCTCTCAAGCTGCCCAAGCCTCTCAAGCTACCCAACAAACAACAATTGTTGAGAACAAGGATCAAGATCAATCCATCATTGAGCACCTTGAAGTTGTGTCTACTCCATCCAATGATGAAATGAACATATGTCAAGAGTCACTTCTCAATCATGATCAAAATGCACCAACAATACCCAAGAATGATCCAATTCAAGAAATTTCAACATCATTTGACCCTATGGTTGAAGACATTAGAAATCTCTCTACCGCAATTGTTGAAAACAATGTTCAAGATCTATCCATCAATAAAGATAATTTTGCTTCATCCACGGAGGCATCGACCAATGATCATGTTGAAAATGTATCTACATCACCTAATGAGGTAGAGGGCATATCTCAAGAATTTATTCTAAAGTATGATCAATGTCTTTCACCAAAGTATAGCAATGGTCCTTTCCAAGACCTATTGACATCCTTCGACCTCATGATTGTTGATATTGAAGGAATCTTCAACTTGACACCTGATCCAAGTCCACTTGAAGATCACGAAGATATTAAGCCACTTTCCATGCATAATGAAGATATCCAAGAGCCATTTGTAAGTAGTCCGTCCTTTGAAACTGACCCATGTCAAGAACTTGATCCAAAGCATGTCGAAAGCAACTTCGAAATCATTCAAGATCAAGAATTTGTATATTCAAGATACTATAATGATCTAATGGACACTCTCCTATCTATGCAATATGCACATACTCCTCCATCTACCCATGAGATGCTTTCTATGGATGGACACGTAGATGATCTTCATCTAGAACAAAATTTTGTTACACAAAAAGAGCAGATTGTCAACTCCTATAGTCAAACTAAGTTATCAACATCAGGATCATATATATCCCAAATTTAGACCAAGGACATCAGGTATGTGGATATCCAACATTATCAACTCAAGGAAGAAAATTAGATAGAACAGTATAATCTAGAGTTAGCAGAGTGGCGAATTGAAACAATGTCATCTACAGTGGTCATTTGTTAGAGCATGTTTATTGAACAAGATATCTCAAAACAAGTAGAATCAACGAATGAAGGTGATACTATCACCATACTGGGGGCAACTTCATCTTAAGCAAATGTCAACATAGGGAGCATGAAGAATCCTTATGATGAAACCGATGTCAATACTACAACCAGTCACACCATGAATCTTCATCCACCCATCACCCCATCCACGAATTGGGACCAATGTCAAAAGAAAGAATTAAATCATACTAAGAAGAATGCTATGAAAGAAAAAGGAGCTGGAAAGCATAATGGACAAATCAAATACATATGGATGCCAAAGCATACAAAGAAAGATTATCCCTATCAAACTCCATTAGTCAAAGAAACTATGGGGAAAAATACAAGAGGGAAAAGTATCCATCAAAGATGTCCACAAAAGCAAAAGCAGACTTTTCAAGCAACGTACAAGGTAAATCAAGCAATTGGTCCTAATTCCACGCACACTTTCGTATCCACCCATCATTGCTCATCTTCCCAAGTTTGGAGAGTCAAAGGTTCCAAACTGTCAACAAATCCATCTCTTATCCCTAAACACACTCCATCCATGCCTCCACGCATAATACCCAATTCTTACATTGACCGTGTATTGGCAATGACCCTTCATCATAAAGATTTAGAGGGCATTCTTTCGTGATGTGTGCACCAAGACAAAGTCAACTCCGGTATCGACGAAACAAATCAAGAATCTCAAAAGTTGCATTCAAGTGCACGTATCTTAGCAAAGCAACTTCTTCGAGTAGGATATTGATGGTACATTATGACAGGGGCATCTACATCAGCAACACCTTGTGATTCAGCATGAATCTTTCAGAAAAAACCAAAAAAAAAAAAAAATCCAAAAAAATTAGAAAAAGGATTGAGAACAGTAAAGAGAAAAAAATCGTCCTCCAGTGAAAACCAGTATGGTGGCGCTTTGGGAAAGACCATGATGAAAACCTGGAAAATAGGCATTATGTGTGGAATTGACCATCTACGTATGCCACTTCAGGAGAAAGCATCTCATCCATTCCGTAATAAATCCAACATTCCATCTGTGTTATCCATAATAAATCCATGCATCCAGGAACCATTTACCAATCCATTTTACATCCATCCGCATCCATCATCCAAGTTATCTTGATCTTGATTAAAGTTTGGGACACACTTTACACTTCCATATGGTAAACATCTTGACATGGGTTATTTTCACGGATCCTATCCTATGAAGCATTATATAAGCCATGAAGCATTATGCAAATGGGTATTCATTATCCAAACACCTTATCTTATCACATTATAATCCTTGGCATCCTTTGCGTATCCATCCATCCATACACTTATCCAAGAATCCACCCATCGCATTCCATACATTGCTATACACTGGGGGCAGATATTTACATCTTGCTTCGAGAATAAATCTTGATCTATACCCTCCAACTTATGTTGTGATCCGAACATTGGAAAACGTGAAACCAAATTTTTCAAAGCACCTATGAGCAGAAATCCAAAGCACTAGCCCATGGCATATTTTGATGAGAACATGTTCTTTATCAAAGCTTCAACTTTTATCAAAAATGAATCCAAACAATCACTATCAGTCGCATCTAACACATCCTTCAACGTCACATCAAATCATCCAAAACATCTTTTTCTTCCAAACCAAGCTTCAACAATCCTAATCAATCAAATCCAATCAAATCATCATCATCAATCCATCATCATCTTGGGATATCCTTCTCGATCCTTGTGTTGCTTAACACTGTCCTTACATTGTTGTGCATCCTCAACAATGTTATCACCATCAATCCTCATCAATCAATCCTTGCATTGTTGTGCATCCTTAACAATGTTATGATCAATCCATCAATTCGATCAATCAACCTTAGCTTGGCCTTCAAAAAAATCTAAAATAGAGCACTGGTATCATCACACATATCCATATCCAAATCGTCAAAATCATGCAAAAATCCAAAAACATCCAAAACATCAAAAAATACAAAAACATCCAAAACACATCAAAATTCAAAATCATGCAAAAATCAGAAAACATCAAAAATAGTGGAATCTGAACTACGTCATCTCTGAGCTTAAACGTAGGAAAGGTTAATCTTTGATTAGCCCCTGAGACATCAAAATCCAAAAACATCAGATAATTAGAAAATCCAAAAAAATTCAAAACATATCAAAATCCAAAAAATAGGTCAAAAAGTCATTCAAAAAGCCAAAAACAAGGTCATCTTGTCGAACTACGTCATCTATGAGCTTGAACGTAGGCAAGGTTAATCTTTGATCATCCCCCGAGACATTTAGGTTAGTCCTATAGGAGTCTGTCATAATAAACTGACATCTCATCATGTATATCATCATCTGTAAATCAGTCGAGTAGTCAATCAAACTACGTGGTCTCTGCGCGTATAACATAGGCAAGGCTAATCTGTTGATCAGCCCCCGAGGCCCCTATGATAGGTCTTTAGGTTAGTCTCTTGGTCAAAATCTCATCAAAATCCAAAAACATTCAAAAAATCAAAAATCAAAACATTTGTAAAAAATCTCAAAAACACCAAAAACAACATCAAAACATTTCAAAACATCAAAAACATCCAAATATTTTAAAAAATCCATCTGCCTCATCTCGCTTTCACCCGCAATAATCAATCATCCATGATAAACTGATCATCACCTTCATCCTTTGGCAAGGTAAATAGAAACAAGCGCAACAATCGGCAAAAAACAAGCTTCAATTGTAAAATCAAAATTGAAAGAACAAATATTTAAAACAAAATCAAACTCTTGATCATTTTCAAACATGTCAATCGACGTCATATCAATAGCCTATCAATCAACTTATCAAACCATCATCATCCTATACGATGCATGTCCTAGGCTATATCATTCTGACAATGGGCATCATTTTGGATATCACTTTGGATTCTTATCCTATCAAAACACATCCCTTTGGATGAAGGTATGAAGAACATTGGCTTATTTGCGTACTTGATCTTCTTCTTTTGATTTATTTTATTGCGCTCATTCCAAGGACCTCTCGATGATATCCAAACGAAGGATTTAGAGAGATAGGAATGGGGCAACAATCATTATCATTTTTTCTGCGGTGCTTTTTGGATGCTCTTGTAATATAACTTGGTGAATACTTGCTTTGTTAGGTACGTCCTAGCAAGGTTTCTGTATGTCAAGTGTGAACAAGAATACTCCTATCTGCTTGTTGAGTCAAAGTCCATCCCACTAGGTACAATGCCATCCTGGTCCTTTATACCTTGATGCATCGTATCTACATGTGTAATGAAACATAAGGTAAGTAGCCCTTTTAAAATCCCAATCCTTGATAAGTGAATCATCATCATCATCATTTATCATCATCATCATCTATCATCATCATCATCTATCATCATCATCATCTCTAATAAAGTCTCGTCAGATCATGGACTTGTTGTATCCTCTTGTCATCATCTCATTTTCCACACTAACATCATCATCATTAATGCATCCATCATGCATCCATCCTGCATCCACAAGAACCTCTCGATGATATCCAAATGAAGGATTTAGAGAGATAGGAATGGGGCAACGATCATTATCATTTTGTCTGCTGTGCTTGTTGGACGCTCTTGTAATATAACTTGGCGAATACTTGCTTTGTTAGGTACGCCCTAGCAAGGTTTCCGTATGTCAAGTGTGAACAAGAATACTCCTATCTGCTTGTTGAGTCAAAGTCCATCCCACTAGGTACAATGCCATCCTGGTCCTTTATACCTTGATGAATCGTATCTACATGTGTAATCAAACATAAGGTAAGTAGCCCTTTTAAAATCCCAATCCTTGATAAGCGAATCATCATCATCATCTCTAATAAAATCTCGTCAGATCATGGACTTGTTTGATCCTCTTGTCATCATCTCATTTTCCACACTAACATCATCATCATCAATGCATCCATCATGCATCCATCCTGCATCCACAAACTGCCAGCATACCATATATCATTCATATAATACATAATAGGAAACATCGATCATTTCACATACATTGCATTTGTATCCTCATCATAATATAGATCTATTAGTCTAAGCATCTGCATAAATCATCCATTGCATATTCATAGCATATCACATCATCAATATCATCCATCTCATATCATATAATCATTTAAGTTGTTTAGGATAATATAGATTTTCTATTCTAAGCATCTTAAAACCATCTCATTTGCATCATCATCCATAACCACCCATTTTGAACCTCTTTATCGCGATATTGACCCTCAAATCAAATATTTTCACTCGATCTCTTGAGGGGACAATGTACCAGTATACTTCTTTCCACTCGGGCATCTGAAAAATTAAAAAAAAAATGATTTTGATCGTGGCAATTTATTCTTTGAACCAATGCAACAAGTACATTGCTTCAAATAGGGGAAAAATGTAGACATGCAAAATTAACATTGTGCATTCAATCGAGATTATTCATTAACTAAACTATATTTCGCATTAGGTCCATTCATCGATTGATCAGATTCACCTTCATTCATTTATCAGGTAATTTCATTAATTCCCATCTCCTAAGGTCATTCATTCAAAATTAAATAAAACATTATCATCAACCTTTTAATCAAATAAATCAAACATCATCCCTTTAATTAAATAAATCAAAAATTTAGTTAATTAAATCCAATCCATATTTCATCCTTTTCTGATTTAAATAAATCAAATATTTAAATCATGAAAGTCAAACTAACCTAATCATGATTAAAATCTAATCTTACCCACTTGCATTTTCTAGATTTAGCCACTTGCACAAATAAATCAATTTATTGATTTATTAAAACCCTCATTTTCACTCAACATGGCAAGTTGATTTGTCCCTCCAACATAGCATTTATTGCTCTTTTTTTTGTCCCCCTCTCTAAATTTATTGCAAAATTTGAATTCAAAATTTCCCTCTCATGGGCACTCTTCCCAAATCTTGCACATCCATTGGCCTATCATCACTTGACAAGTGGCCTATTCTCATTGGTGGATCTTTAGTCCCACATTCACCCTCTTGGAAAATATCTCATCAAGGAAATCTATAAAAGAAGGCCTTAATACTTATTCATCCATTGACAACTTTTATGCAAGGTTACTCTCTTGGTTTGAGAGCTAATCTTGCTCATCTTCATCCTATTTGAATTTCATCATTTTAGCTATTGATCAAGGATTGGGAAAGGGTCACTTGCACATGTGACACCAATCCACTATGGAATAGGTAACTTGTTATTGCTTTCATAATGCTTTAGTTTTTTTCTATTTTCATTTGTTACATTTGGAAGCATTCACAAGGTATTTCATAGGAGCATTTTGATAGATTTGTGAAATACTAGCCCTTGTATGAAGTTTAGTGCTTTTGTAGATTTTAATGGATGCTTCAGCTAGATCCATATTTTTAGCTGTTGATTCATTGTACAATACAAGTTACGTTCACTAGTTATGAACTATGGTTTTCTATGTTTCTGGTTGAGGTCTAGGAGAAATGTTGTTGGTTTTGATTTCTCTTTGATGAAGTCTTATGACTTGCGGTTCTAGATTTGAGTTGCCTCGATTATTTTGAAGATAATTTCAGCATTTGGAAGGTTCAAGCTTAATAGTTCTATGTGTTTTACACTGGTTTGGTTGACCTTGTGTTGAACACTACTTTCAATGTTGATGAAGCATGTTGGATCTATTTGGGTCCCTATGAAGCATGTGTTTTGGTCACCCTCATTCTAATTCCACCCTAGAATGTTTTGGAGCTAACCTAATTTGAATTTGATTTTGGATGGACAACTTTGGATATGTTTCAAAGTTGAAGATAGTATAAATATAGGATGGGTTAGTGGTGAGGCATATACAAGAGCGAAGAAGAGAGATGAGTGAAAAGAAAAAGAGTAGATAGATGCAACATTGATGCTATATAGTGAGTTTGTGTGATATGAGTATGGAAAATTAGTGTGAAGACCAAATGCGGAGTTTTTGGATGTAGTGAGCAGAAGGTGAACTCTATCATTCATGCATGTCTGCAAGTGATTATGGTGGAATCCTTTGTTGTATTGAGATTGTATTCTCTCTATAACAAGTATTCCTTGTCTTCTTTGTATCTCTCTGGCAGTGAGCCCTCTAGGTTGATAGCCCTATTGGATAGTGAGCCTTGTTTCTTAGGTAGTGTGTCTCTTGTAATAAATTTTGATATTCTCTATAGTGTGAGTTAATCCTCACTGTGGTTTTTCCATTATTGGGTTTTCCACATGAATATGGTGTTATTATGTTTATGTGTTGGATTTAAGTTTCTGCATTAGCATTTGATGGTTAATCATTTAAGTAGTGTTAAGAATTTATTTTGGTGATTGAATTAAAAGATTAAATCTATGACAACTAATTCACCACCCATCTCAGTTGTCCTGTTCAACACCTTAGGGGCTTACAAAGTTTTACTTTAGAATTCTTCTCCTGGGACACTTCACAACAAAACGGGACTAATATGCCACTTGTGGCATATGAGTCCCATTAAACCTATTTTTGGGTATTTTCTGTAGATTCTGATTTAGTAGTTCTAGATTCCTATTTCCATCCAAAAACCATAGTTTGAGATTTATTACATGGAAAATAGGGTTTACCAGAATCCAAATGATTGATCACTAATTCTTATAAGGAATCTAAGGTAGCGGAACAACTTCCTACAGTAATCTTGAGAGGAGAATAATACAAAAAAATTATAGATCTTTAACAGTTACAAAAAATTAAACATAAATATCATGCATACCATGACACAATGATTTACATGGGGAAAACCCTTTCAGGAGAAAAACCCCATACTCCAAAAGTTTCCCAATATATTATTCAGTAAATCACAAAGATTACAATATACTTGAGAGCAAGCTTCTCATAGGAGTATCACTACTCAGAGATCCAGAGACAACACGACTGCTATTAGACTCTCAGAATATATTGCCATCTCTCTATACCGCAACCATCATACAAAATCCTCATAAAATAGAGTTACATTCTAAGGCAATCCATGCCAACAAAATATAAACCATTAGATCTAAAACCTAATAATTAACGGTCTAGATTTACAATGTATCATTTATCTGATGTACATCAGCCATTTTAGAAGTTTCTTGAAAAAGTTAACAAAAGAATGTTTACACGCATCCCACTATCCCCCTTGCTACACCATTGTATATTACACCTATTAGTGTAACTAGGATATATATTTATTCATATATATATATATATCCTATCAACAATAACCTTTATATAATTGCAAGGTTGAAACACATTTTCCCAACAAATCTCCCACTTATCAAACACCTTGCAAGACGAAAGAGAGGGAGTGAAAATTGTCTCTTAATTGCTAGGGGCCAAAAGGCTCATAATCTTTGAACACCATCTAAACTTCTTTGTGCTCATAGGCTTAGTTAAAGAATCAACAACATTCATCAAAGTCTCTACCTTAACAAACTTCACTCTGCCATCTTCGACCATATCTCAAACACAATGATACTGTACATCAATGTGCCTGGTCCTGGCATGAAATATTAGGTTTGTGGCTAGACATATCACACTTTGTCTATTGCAATAATTTGTCACTATACCTTGTTTTATTCCAATATCTTAACATAGTCTCTTAAGCCAAATGGCTTCTTTACAAGCATGAGTAGCTTCCATATACTCCGCTTTAGTAGTGGAAAAAGCAATGATAGCCTATTGCTTACTCATCTAACTGATTGCACCACTAAATAAATTAGACACATACGCACTAGTGGATCATCTACTATCAATATCACCTCCCTAGTCTGAATCCACATAACCATGAATATCAAAGGAAATATCATCTTCAGTCACATTACTATGATAAAATAAGGAATAATATGAGGTACCACACAAATATTTGAAGACCCTTTTAACTACATCCCAATGAACTCTACTAGGATTATAAATATATCTAGAAAGAAATCCCACTACTTGGGCAATGTCTGACCAGTCTAGTGCAAACCATAGAATACATCAAACTTCCAACTGCACTCTGGTAAGGAACTTTGCTCATGTCTTCCATCTTTGATGGAGATGTTGGACAATCTAAAATAGATAAATGTTTTCCAATAGAAAGGGGAACACACAATGGTCTACAATATTGCATGTTAAATATCTATAAAATTGACATACTTACTTTGGCCAAGCCATAGCTTTCTGTTCACTCTATCTCTTTTAATTTTCATCCCAAGAATGTGTTTAGCTGCACCAAGGTCTTTCATTTCAAATTTAGCAGCAAGTTGATATTTTAGTTATGAAATCATACCTTTCCCTTTGCCAATAAATAACATATCATCAACATATAATGAAATAAATAGGAAATGATCACCATTAGTTTCATAATAAATACAATGATCTGATTTAGAATGCTCAAATCCCAAACTCAACACATATGTGTCAAATTTCTGGTACCACATCCTAGGACTATTTTAATCCATACAAATATTTCTTCAATTTTCAAACCAACTTACTTTTACCTTTCACCATGTAGTGCTTTGGCTGTGTCAATAAAAATATCCTCCTCAAAGTCACCATGAAAGAAAGCAATTTTCACATCCATTTTCTCAACCTCTAAATCATAAGCAGCAACAATGGAAAGAAAAAATTTAATGGATGTCATTTTTACAATAGGGAAGAATATCTCACCATAATCAACACCCTCAACTTGAGAGTAACCTTTTGCAACCATCCTTTCTTTGTACTTCTCAATACCTTCATCTAAACACCTCTTTTTCTTGAACACCCATTTGCAACCAACAGGTTTTCGTCCTTCAAGAAATGGTACAAGATCCCATGTATCATTCTTTTTCAAAGATGTCATTTCTTCATCCATATCAATCTTCTAGGATTCTGCATCATTCATACCTAATGCCTCTTCTATAGATTTGGGTTCATCCATGTTAGTATTCAAAGAAAAAATACATCTCCAATCATTAGGAGTATGCCTTTCAGGTGGTTGTCTATTCCTTGTAGACCTACAAACATGCTGAGTTGGAGGTTATTCCTCCTCTTCTAAAGATCCAAATCTAGATGAGCTCTACTCAATTCTTTTCTATCCTTGGGCCTTGATTCAACTTTCTTTAAAGGTGTAGAAGGAAATTGAATCACATCTTCATGTTTACTTTGTTTTGGTTGCAATGTAATAGAAGAAGGCTCAATTTTTCTAAAAATAACACTTCTACTATATATTACCTTTCGTGCAACAAGATCCCAAAGCTTGTATCCTTTCACACCATAACTATATCTGATGAAGATACATTTGATAGCCTTGTTCTCCAACTTTGTTTACTTCTTCTTTGGTGCATGTGCATATGCCTTGCAACCAAAAATTGTAAGATGTATTAATGAAGGCTTGCGACCCGACCATGCCTCTATAGGCATCTTACCAACAAGAGCTGATGTAGGAGACCTGATAATCAGGTAACAGGTAGTGACAATAGCTTCAACCCAAAACTTTTATTCTAGGCTAGCACCACTCAACATACTCCTAGCCTTCTCCATCAATGGCATGTTCATTCTTTCTGCAACTCCATTTTGTTGTGGAGAATACAAAGTTGTCTTCTATCTATGAATACCACAATCTTTATAGAATCTATCAATATTATTAAAGAAAAATTCACCACCATTATTTGTCCTCAAAAGTTTTACTTTCTTTCCAGTCTACAAACTCAATCATTGCTTTAAATTCTTTAAATTGACTAAAAACTTTAGATTTACTCTTTAGAAAATATACCCATGTCTTTCTACTATAATCATAAATAAATGAAACACAATATGTGGATTTACTAATTGAAGGAACATCTATAGGACCAAACACATCATAATGAATAAGATCCAATACACCACAAGATTTATGAGAACTCGAGTAAAACTGAATGCAGTTTTGTTTTCAATAAATGTAATGCTCACAAAAATTAAATTCAAGATTACAATCAGAAAAACCTTCAACAAGGTTTTTATTTTTCAAGGTACTTAAATCCTTTTCTCCAATGTGGCCAAGTCTTTGGTGCCATAACATAGTTTTCTTTGCAGGTAACTTTTTCTCATAAGAAAGAGCACCCTTGGGTACCCAAAAACCATGACCATCTGCTAAAGGTGAAACCATCACTTCTTCCACATACTTTCTTTTAATAGAAGTACTATTGTACTCAATAATGCATGCATACAACTTATATAATGTGCAATATCTAACACCTCTAGCAATCACCATAACACCTCTAACCATCTTGTATCTTGCATATACTACTTGCACACTCGCATCTATTAGTTTACTCATAGATAAAAATCTAGGGATATGCAAAACACCATTAATCCTTTTTATTCTACCATCAGGAAATTTTATTTTAACTTTACCACGACCAAAAATTTCTAAATGAGAATCATCACCCAAGTACACCTTACCTCTATCAAATTCTTCATATTGAAAAAACTAATCTCTATTGAAGGTCATATAGAAAGATGCACCTGATTCAATTAACCATGCATCATTACCTACATGAGTTACCAATGCTGTAATGAATGCATCACCATCTTCCTTCTTAGACTCAGAATCAAAATCAAAATTCTTATTTTTCTTCTTCTTTTCTTTTTTATATTCCTTACAAACATTTCTAGGCTTATCGTAGCTACAGTTGCAAATAACTTTGGACTTTCTAGGAGATTTAGATCTCCCCCTATACTTAGATTTTTCATGCTTATTATTCATCTTACCTTTTTTCTTAGGTCTTCCATGAACATTTAGGGCCTCCTTGGTAGTCATGGATACCTTCCTCCTCATCTCTTTAGAAAGAAAAGAACCCACCTAATCTTCAGTTTGAAAAGTTATAGAAGTACTCCCAATAGCCATAACAAGAGAATACCATGAATCAAACAAAGAAAAAAGCAAGATCTGAAATTTATCCTCCTCATCCACTCTGACACCAAATGAATTCCAATTGAGCCACCAACATATTGAATGCTTCCAAGTGGTCTGTAATTTTTCCACCCTCTTCCATTCTCATGGAATATGATTTATTCCTCAAGAAAATCTTGTTCACTAAATATTTGGCTTGATTCATCTCACCAAGCTTCTTCCATAGTTTTTGTGCAAAGGTATCCTCATGGACATTAATTAAAAAAAGTATACCAAGCACAATATGATTAGACCCTTGGCTTTACGGTCCATAACATCATATTGAGAAGCCTGAGCAGGATGTGTATGCCTTGAAAAATTCTCATCAATAGTATCCTATAGATCTCAATCTATCAATAGATCATCCATCTTTAGATTCCACATTTCAAAATTATTCCTAGAAAATTTCTCAGCCTCTATTCTCCCTAATGAAATTTCCATCTAAGAATTCTTGCAACAAGATCACAAAGTATCTTCTGCACAAGCTCCCACTCAAACCTAGATTAGTCCAAAAAACTCAACAACCCATAACTGAAACCAAAGGTGATCAAGCTCTAATACCACTTGTAAGGAAGCTAAGTTAGTGGAACAACTTCCTACACTAATCTTGAGAGGAGAATAATGCAAAAAAATTATAGATTTTTAACAGTTACAAAAAATTAAACAAAAATAAACATAAATATCATGCATACCACAACATAGTGATTTACATGGGGAAAACCCTTTCATGAGAAAAACCCCACACTCCAAAATCCACCCAATATATTATTCAATAATCACAAATATCACAATATAATTGTAGAGCAAGCTTCTCACAGAAGTATCACCACTCAAAGATCTAGAGACAACATGACTTCTATAAAACTCTCAGAATACATCACTGTCTCTCTCTATCACAGTCGTAATACAACACCTTCATAAAAAAGAGTTACATTCTAGGGCAGGACAAGCCAAAAAATTATCCACCATTATATCTAAAACTTAATAATTAATGGTCTAGATTTACAATGTATCATTTATCTGATGTACATCAAGCATTTTACATGTTTCTTGAAAAGGAACAAATAATTGTTTACACACATCCCACTCTCGCCCCTTGCTTCCACTGTATATTACACCTATCGACATAACTAGAATATATATATATATCCTATCAACAATAACCTTTATTTAATTGCAACGTTGAGACACATTTTTCCAACAATTCTCCACCTAAATATAGTGATTTTTTGTGTGTGATATGATACCAATAACAATAAAAAACTATCCCTAACTATTATAGCAACTTTGAGGGGAGTTTTTAGAGCTCAAGGTGATGTGTAACTTGTTGCAAGATGCCTATTTTTAGGTCACAAAGGACTCATTCGCCTTTAGTGGTGAATGGGTCCCTATTAGGTTTCCTAAAACTAAGATCTGGGTTCTTTTTCTTGATATTTGCACTCTACTAAATCTAGAGATTAACTCCAAAATTCAAATAATTCAAGCCGACACCAGATCTACCTAATAGAAATTCATTAGAATCCCACCAAAATCAAATTCAATAATGGGTGTCCTACTCAAGGAGGACACATTCACCACTAAAGGCGAATAGGTCTTGGCACAAGTTTCGAGGACCTTGCTTTAGGAGGGTGAAAGAACATTAAAAACCCATGTCAAATATGTAAAGAAAGGGGGGTCTATTAAGGGAGGACCCATTCACCACTAAAGGTGAATGGGTCCTGGCACAATTTTCTAGGACCTCAATTTTGACAAATTTAATGTTTTGAAATTTGAATACTAGGCGTCGGGATGGATCCTTGAAAGGTGTCACAAATAAGGCTTAAATTTGATTTAAAGGGCCAATCATGATCAATTAACCACAATTAATTAATGAAACCCTAGATAAGTGTGAAAGTGTACCACAACACTACACTTAAAATATGGTACAAATTGAGTAAATTTTATTAAAAGGGGGCCCAAGATTAATGTGAATGTGTAAAACACATTACAACACCTAACCTGGGAAAAACTAGGTTAATTCAATGACAATTATTCCCAAATTAAATATGGAAAAGGGATACTTTTTTTTGTTTCTACATTTTGCCCCCACTTTAGTGAGAGTTTTCCCTCACAACAAACTCACACTAAAGTAGACATTCAAGAAAATTTAGTATGTATCAATAACAAAGATACATATACATACCATGTCAAAGGCCAAGAAAAACATAGGATCAAGGGGTATGTGCAAGATCATCATGGAAAAACAAGCCCTTAAGTGGCAAAAAATTCAGAAAAAACAGAGTTAGGCAACTTGACATAAAATTTTGAATAAGTTATCTATATTATTTCAAAAATATGTAAGAATATAATTTGTAGCAAATTGAATGTGGTTTCTAAACTACTAGGTTTATTTTTGAAAAAAAAATATATATATTTGGTGGAAATTTGAAATTTCAATGTAGTGGTACTTAAATTTCAGGGAAAAAATAAGAAATTGGTGTCTATATGACCACCCTAACCACAATAAAATGATAATTTTTTTTATAAGATTTTAGATATAAGTAGAGGACTCATGTCTAAATGTGATGCATATTTTTTTGTAATTTTTTTGCAAGTAAATAATTAATTATGATTTTTTTATTACAACTTTTAAAAAATATAAAAAATCATATGTCTAACCACCTTAACTTTGTCAAAACTTCATGAAATTCATTTTTTAATCCTATAGTATGCAAAGCATAGAATGTGATGCATGTTTTGATTCAAAAAATGTGATACCATTTGAAAGCTATAGAATTTTTTCAATCAGCCTATTAATCGACTTTAATCGAATTCAAATAGAAAATGAATAATAATTATTTATTAAATTCAAAGTAAAGTATAATTTATATTGGTGGAAATCTAAGAATCTCCTTTAAAAACCCTTTTTGTTTCATGAATTTTGGGTAAAAAAAAGTCATCACCACATACCCTACATATACCCATCATATCGCCACTTTTTGGTCCATCATGATCTTGCACATACCCAATCACAACCATTCCAATGCGATGTGGAATGGGGTTGTTTTTCTATAACATATACTCACTGGGTAGTGGAACCTCAGTCTATCCACTAGCCGAGTTATCCCAATGAGGTAGTTTAGTGAGAATGTCATGCTGTGACAACTTCTTACCATATAATGAGAAATTAATGCTAGTGTGTCACTTCACCATACTAACCATACCAAAGATATCCTCTTGATAACTTCAATAGGGCATCACAATGTAATTCTTTTTGTAAATGCTTTTTGAATGTAAATTTTTTCTAAAGGGGATTTTTCTTTGTTCATGTAAGGTCTTCATCTTAGGGAACATTATGCCTAATGTCTCCAAGAGAGGACAAATCAAGGGTAACAGATTGACACTTATAGGATGCTCATTCACATCATTCCACAAAGAAATATCATATACTTAGAAATATCACACTCTTGGAGGACATCAAACCCAATGACACCACCAAGAAAATGACATGTCACAAGAAAAAATAAAAATTGTGCCATGAAATATGTTGAAAGATGTCATTGATGTATGCCCCCACTTTAAAGAAGTTGCTACAATTTCTTTAAAGTAGCCAATGTTTTGTCCTACGACATGAGAGATTTCCTTAGAAAACCCTATGCCAAGTCATATGTTTCTAAAATAAAGTTGCATATGAAATAGGAAGGAAGGGTTGCCCCCAAAAATACATAAGGGATCTATGGATTCAGGGTTAGTATGTCTTTGATACAATGTTGTCCTAGAGCTCAGAACTATCATTATTCCCCAAATACTCATAGAACCGAAAGAATGACACAAAGAGAGTGAAAAAAATTAAAAAATCCTTCGATTGAACATGGAAGAGACATGGATGTCTCAATGCCTTGCATCATCCCCAAAAGGAAAACACAAGACAAATAAAAAGATAAAGGAAAAGGTTTTGGGTCAACATGGAAGATACCTAAATGTCTCAATGCCTTGCAACATCCCCAAAAGGGAAACACAAAATGAATGGAAAATGATAAAAGAAAGCTTTTGGGTCAACATGGAAGATATCTAAATGTCTCAACACCTTATGTCATTCCCAAAAGGAAAACATAAGACAAATGAAAAATTCTTACAACATAGAGAAGAATGTAGGTACATATAGAGGAATGCACATAAAGAGAGAGAGATACATCAAATGAAACATCATGGGGGATCACATTACACACATGAAATCTCATAAAGAAACATGAAAAAGGAAAAGATTAGTTAGGAACATGCAAGTCAACATAAAGTAGGTCGTCTGCATCACAATCTCAGTCTATATAAATAGAAAGTGTACAACTAGCTAAAGGGATAAGAGAAAGTTTCAAACTAGGGGAAGGCTATCTAATTCTTTCCCCCACTATGTGCAAGACAAGAATGAGCAAGGGTAGACCTGTGATTAGTTAAGCTTCTTGCATCAAAGAAAGTGATTTTCAATAAATGTATAATATGTAGTAGTGAGAATATTATGATTCTACAACCATTACATGGAAAGGAGTGGAAAGGCATGCTATGCAATCACTTGAGAACAATTATTGCCATTGAAGTGAAAATTGCTCAAGATTAATTTGAATGCATGAAACTCATCAGTACACTATCCAAGAGTTCTATGGTATCGACAATGTGGAACATTTGGACCTTTAGGATATAGCTTTATCTTTTCTTTCATGGGTGGTAATGTTATAAGTTCTTGGTTTAGAATTATTTGTAATTTTCTATCAATTTCAAGTGGTGGACAAGGGAATTTTAGTTTCTTTAACTTGTAAGGCCTTTTGTGCTTGCTAGATTCACCAATTTCCCTTAGTGGATATAGAGCAGGACCTAAAATGACCTTGTATTCTTGATCATTGTTACGAGGCATTGGTTGTTCTTTGGAAGGAGGACACTTATGTTATGAGGAGGAGGATCTTGATATCCTAACCCTTTGGTATCTTTAATTGGTATTTTCTCTAAGAGTTGATGAATTTTATGTTCACTTGTTGTGTCACATCCTTTTTTTCTTAAGATTGTGAATCCTTTTCCATATGTTTCCTTAAGGTTAATTGATGTGTTGGTTACTTTGTTAACATATAATGGTTGATTTTTTGCTTAACTAGATGAACTAGCTTCATCTATTGTAGAGAACTTAGGCTCAACTTGTATATTAGTTTTAGGATGTAAAAGTACAAACTGCTTAAGCGATGGGATGGTAGGGGGTGTTGGTTGTTTCAATGAAGGGTAAAAGGGTGCATTATTGTCAAGGTTATTAAGGAAATCATTATGAATTCATTCATGTTGGAATCACCTTCTCCAATGATGTCAACATCATGAGGAGGACATGAATTAGGAGTTATGTGAGCATAAGTGAGTTCAATTTCATTAGGTTCATTACAAAAAACACAACTTGAAACATCAACCAAGGAGAAGAAGGATTTCCACACATTTCTTAAACACTTATCCATTTTGAGAATTTTAGCTTGAAACATAGTAATTTACTGATTAATACAATGAACTGAAAATGAGATGTTCTAAATGCAATTTTGATTCTTGACAATGTACTGAAATGAAGCAATTTAAGCTATATGCAATGAATTTGATGAAACAAAAAATCAGAAAACTAAAACAGGAAAGTAATAGTAGCAAACAAAAGCCTAAAACTAAGATTTTAAATTCTAGAAAATGCGGATCAATAGCTAACAGGGAGACTCATTCACCAGTAAGGGATAATGGGTCCTAGTTAAGTTTTTTAAAGATGTTTCTATTGATTTCTGAGTGATTTTTAATGCTTTTTCAGATGGAAAAAGTTTTAGGTTTGTACTAATCAAGGAATAATTCACCAGTAAAGGAGAATGGGTCCTGGTTAGGTATTTTTTAACTATGTTTGGATGATTTTCAAGATTTCTTTAAATTCTTTCAATTCCAGGTCTGAGACAGTAACTTTCAATTTCAGATTTTTAAGAAAGGCAATGTGAAAATGCAATGAAATAAAGAATGCAAAGAACTAACTTGAAATGCAATGTTGTTTTGATTTTCACATGCAATTTTATGAGATCTAAATGATATGCACAATGATTGATTTGTTTAGTATTTTCCAGATTTAGATAATGCAAAACAATGCAACTCTAAATGCTAAATGAAATGCAAGTTTGAATGAAAAGTAAGAAACCCTAAATGAGATCTAATTCAATGCAAATGAATGCAAGATCTAACCTAGGATGCAATGAAAGACTAAAAAATTAGAAAATTGCAATATTCAATAGGCCAAGTTCGCCATTAATGTTTATGTTGAAAATAGGGTTTACCAAAATTCAAATGATAGACCACTAATTCTCCACCTAAATATAGTGATTTTTGTGTGTGATATGATGCCAATAACAATAAGAAACTAACCTTAACTATTATAGCAACTATTAGGGGAGTTTTTAGAGCTCAAATTAATGTGTACCTTGTTGCAAGATGCCTATATTTAGGTCACAAAAGACTCATTCGCCTTTAGTGGAAAATGGGTCACCTTTAGTTCTCACTCTTCATTGAAATCTTGTATTTGAAAATTTCTAGCAATACGAGGATTTCTCACGCTTTGGAGATTTGGAGCATGCACATGATCCTATGCATGGTACATTTGAGGTACATTTATAATATTTAAAGTACTTGATACATTCAAACATTGAAAATACAAAAATTTAAGATGACTTTACATTTATACATGTACATTAAATTAATTAATGTACCTTCTAGGGAGGCAGATCGGGACATGGATCGTGACAAGGATCAAGAGAGACATTGATCCACCAATCCAAAGAGAGATCGGTACATGGATCCAAACAAGGATTAGGAGAGAGATTGATCCACAGTCATACTAGGCATCCTCCACTTTGACTTGTTATGCATGTAGACACATGATTTGTTATACATTTTATATTGTGATTTGTCACATTATGGTTCTTAGATCATGATCTTCACATTATATACATTTTACATTATGATTTCACATTATGGTTTCACATCATGGTTCATCTTATTATAGAAATAGAAATTCTTGAAGCTAATTAGGGTTTTGAGTTGGGAAACTTTAATATTCTTGCTCACTTTTAATCTATACAAAATTGAATTAATTTAATGATTTTTGGTTCAATAAGGTAGTTGGGAATGGCAGGTTGAAGGCTTTACAATGGTTGTTTTCATGAGTGGGTATGGATAATTTGTTACATGGTTTCAACTTGATTTTTTTTTTTTGTGAAATTTGGCTTGGTCTTTGTTTTTAATCAATATGTAAGCTCTAAATTATTGAGTTATATGTGTTCTAGGATATGATCCAAGTGCTTTGTCCAGTAGCTTTTGCATCTTAGTATTTTAGATATGTTCTAAGGCTAATTCACCAACTATGTTCTAAGGGTTTTGACAACTATTTACACATCAATTATTTAACATTTAATAATAAACATAATATTAATATTAAAAACCCTAAAATAATCATATTTCTATTTAATTTTCATGTTGCATTAAAAATTAAGAATAGGTAACTTCCACATTCACTATAAATTCATTCAAAGTTATTGTGTCATCTTTCTTGAATTTTTTTGAATCCATTTCTATGCTTGAAAATTACAGTTCATGTCACTAATTAAAAGGATTTTAGAATTTAATAATCTATAATATTTAGAGTTATTTCAAACAATACTTTTAAGAAATGTAATTTGTTGATTATATGTTTTGGGACACTACTATGAATTTTGGGAAATGTAATTTTTAGATTTCATACCTAATTAAAACTTAAATAATGATTTGTATACCACACTTCACAAATTCATTTTTACTATACTAAATCAAGTAAAATTCCATTTTAACTAAGATTCTTGAGCTTAATGAAGGATTAAATATTTATTTTTAACCAAAACTTAAATTTCATATTTAAATTTTGAAAATGAGAAAGTTATTTATAAATTTTACTATTCTATCTCTTCAAATTAAATTTAAAACTAATTATATAATAATAATTAAACATGAATAATATTCTAAATATGATTTTTATCGATAATAATATATGTTTTAATACTATGTGTCCTTAAAAATTTGAGTACAATTTTAAAAATTGATTAATTTCAACTATTACAATGATGATATATTCTTCAATTATGTCATTGAATGAAAAATAGAAACTGCTATGATCCAGTCAAACCATACTCAGCTGAATATGTATCCTATTCGACCGAATATGTCCAAATGGCATGTGACTTTAAAATGAAAAATTCTCAAACAATAGTTGATCGGAACCTAAAACTATCAAATCCAGTTAGATTGATTTAAACATCATACCAACAGGTAAAAGATAGATCGTACCCAATTTTTGTAAGTCAATTATTTGGGAAAAAAAAAAAATGAAAACACCAAGAAAACCAAACTAAAATCCAAATTATAAAGATTTAAAACCAAATACCACATAACATTATCAAAAACTATTTAAGAAAAACTAAACTAAAAACTACATTATACACAAAATTTATAAGGAGGTATTTCTTCTTCATCACAGTGTCGGCCCAGAGTTATCAGATTATCCCGCGGTAGTTTCGAAGTCAAACTCATTGACCCAAAACTACACCCGCTTGAATCATAAATATCATAATTTAAAACTTAATTTAAAGAATAAAAAATAGAATATAAATTATAATGTTTAAAGATTCAAATTGTATTAAATTATTTAGAATTTCTAAGTTATATTAGAAATAAGTAACTTTAAATTTGGGTTGATCCATCACTCTGTTGGTTAAGTTGTGGCATTGCTGATATTACTATTAAGTTTCAAATCCCTGCGGACTATGTGATTGCAGACTTGTACCTTCACTGATCCAGTGTGCTCACCAATTGTGAACTTATAAGGTAAATTCAGGGCAATTCACCACCAGAAAAATTAATTGGGTGAATTGCTGGCGGTGAATTTTCCTTAAATTTGTCATGACGGTGAATTTTCCCCTGGTGAATTGTTGACCGTGCGGTGAATTTTCCTAAAACAGTTCAGACCTGTGCCACCTCACTGACTCATAGCCATAATCTATCAAAATTTAAAACTACTAATACAGCAATTAAAATTTTAACCAAAAGTCGGCACTAGGAACAGAAGTAAGAAACCTAATACTCAGAATTACATGACCACACACTAGCTTTCAGAAAAAAGGAAAGCGCGTGGAACGTCAATTCACAATGTGGGGTCGAATCCCAATCAAACGTACATCAGGTTTACATACAGCAAATCTCGTGACCCTCTACAACCTCAACACTACTCAGCTGCACGCTTAAAATTATAAGACCACAGGCAAAGCCTCTACATTTATCTTCTCCTTCTCTTATATGATTACCAATATATCATCAAAATGAAGGATAACGTTACCAGAGCGTTGCCAAAGGGAAACGTAAAAGCTTTTGTGAGCAAGAGAATTATCAACCGCCGTATTCTCAAACGAAGAAGAGAGAGGAAATTGAATTTGCTGTATGCAATGTTGAGAGCTCTACTACCCATGAAATCTATCAAGGTAACTTCAATGAGTATTTTCAAAACCTAGTTTCTGTTTAATTTCTGGGTTTTTTAATCTTGTGTTTATTGTTGATGAAGGTAACAAAGAATGCTTCAAACTCCAAAGATTTCTCAGATGATGAAGGCCGCAGGCCACCTTTAATGGTTGATCTCCCAACAAAGAATCTCCAGGTCTATGATAAAGTAGGAATACACTATATCATACTATTCAGTAGCTCTCATAACCCCCCTTGAACGTATATGTTTCACTCATAGTACTGAGTGCTATTATATAAAATTTTCTAAGTGGAAATACGGTATATCATATTATTCAATAGTTCTCATCTCCTCTCTTTTAACATATATGTTTTCTTGATATCACTAAGTGAAGAATTTATACAACCAGGGCATTGTGATTATGGTAGCGGTTATTAAGTGCTATTGAAGCCCTGGCTGTATTTTTGATTTCCATCAGTTACTGTCGTAAAGGATATTAAAAATCCTGAAATTTAGCCTCCATTAATAAATTTTTCAAGGAAGATTGTATTTTTCACTGGATAATCTAGGTTGTGATATAGATATTACTGTCATAGAGTTATTGCAGATCTGCATAACAATTATCACATAACTTTTGTGGGGCAGGGTTAGCATCTGATAAATTTTCTAGTGATAAGAAGTGGTCACTTAATCTTGCAGGTCTTGCAAAAGCACTAATACTTTTCAATTTAAAAGAAAATATTGTTCGCCTGTGTGTCTTCTTAAAATGGAAAACGGTCGGTGGGCTGCCTGGGAAACACCTGACCGGATACTTTTAATTTAGCCAAATGAGCAATGAAGTATTGTTCTGCCTGTATATTCCCAATTCTAATGGACCGTATATAAATATTTTGTTTGTGGGATACTTATTTATTTTGTGAATATGATTTTGACTGCCATGGTTAAATGAAGCTGGCGGATCTTTGTAATATTATTATTGATTATGCTTATCTTCTCCTTATTCATCAATAGAAGTTTTAGGGTTTCTTATTTTTTCATTCAAGAATATAAATAACACTAAGTGTGTTTATTTAAAACAAAAAGCACAAACTAACTATCTAACTGGGTTTGGTGATGATTTTAATGTAGGTTTTGAAACCATCCGAACTAAACGAATGTGATGTTACCAAGAAGGTCGACGTTCTTGCCGGCAAAGCAGAATAACTATCTCAAGACTGCAGCAATGGAAAAAAAGCTACATATATGGAAGAATATTATGTTCTGGTTACATTAAAATGTATTGAAGAGTGAACGTTTCTTTCCACCTTAGCATTTTCTTGACTTCATTGACCATATAAATAAAATATAACCTTTCTTGAAATTTTCCTGTGACCCTACCCATTTTCATCAATTTCTTGCCCTCTTTTCATAATTTAATTTTGCTGCATGATATTATTTTTCTGCATTCTCAATACTTTGGTAGCTCCTTTCATAACTCACACTACAATGCAATTAACTCTTATTGTGTTCTCTCCAATCATTTATCCATAATCAAAATGTGACAGCAAACCAGGAGGAAAACAGGATTGCAGTCACGAGCACAAGTGTCGATTCTCGTGAGGAAAATACTCACGGGAATTCTTCTCACCTTCCTAGAGAGGCACCTATTCCCAAACTCTCAAACAAAACATTCACATCAGTGTTTGGTTTTTTCATTAATATTCGTATTGAAAATACAAAATAATTTTGTAATGATTTTTTTTCAAATATGGAGGTGATTGGGTTGGAGAGATCCAGAGATAAAAGTTTTTATTAAACTGTTATGTTTAGGTAATTCATCTTAGTATTTACAGAGAAAGTGGGGAGAGTAAAAGAGAGCATAAATGTTGGCCCTCCTCATACATCTATTCGTTATTGTTTTAACATAGTTTGTTAATATATAAAGTGTTATTATAAATTATAATTTAAAATTTTGGAAAGTAATTATATAATTCAAAGTTAAAAATCAACATTAAAAATCTAATTTATAATTATTTATATTCATATAATTTTATATGAAAATTTATTTAAAAAATAATATGTATATTATGTTGAAATTTTGGATAGATTATATATGAAATAACATGCATTTCTATATTATATTTCCTCTCATTTCATTCAAAATGATGTTACATATTTATAAGAGTTTCATCTACTATATTATAAGAAATCTTCTATAACAACTTCATTTAAATAGATGAGTTGGTTTAACAACTCAAATCCCTACAAACACTCATACAACAAAATAATACTATGATATTCAAACCAAACTAACAAATAATTATTATATGCATCCTAAAAATAAATGAATGATGTAATATTCCTAATACCACCAATATTACAACATTCTCCAAATGGAGATAAGTAGACTAACAATACTTGATGACCACATTCAATTTGTCATAAAAAACATAAAATATGAGTAGGTACATACACATCTACTTGTGGGAAACAATCATGGAACTCACCTAAACATGCTTCTTCAACAATATCTTCGTTAGTAGACTTTATCCAAGGATAGGGAGAAACACACCTATCCATGAAACCAATAATATGAACCAACACTTTAATTCGAGGTCATACAACAAATTTTGATAGCAATAAGCACATTTATCCATTGAGCCAAGAATATGGACTAACACTTATATATGAGGTCATACAATAAATTTTGATAGTGATAAATGTATCTATCATATATCAAAGTTATGAATGAGGATACACACATCTTCTCACAAAAAATATGATTTGAGTATACATGCATCTAGTCATAATTATCAATTTCTATGATTGGGAACAAACACATACAATCACTTGTACTCAACAAATGTGATTGTTCAAAGATACACATCCAATCACAACATATTTATTTTTGAGAACTAAGTTATCATTGTTGCATATGTAGCCACATAATAGATCCGTGTCAGTCTATTCATAAATGATATGAGATGGTTACCACCGCCATCTATAAAAATATCTTGTCTTAAGTCATTTTGACATAAGTAGTTTTTTCACTGATACAATTTTGCAACCTTATCACTAGTGACTAATTAGAGATCACTAAATATCGTCCAAAAATTTTTGAAGATCAATTTTAGAATGCCATCACATACAACTGATAGTGTCTCCAATTATAATTGAGGTAATTTTTTATATTTTATAAATTTTATTCTAAGAAAATTAATTCATGTTAAATTTTAGAGCATGACATAAAACATATCATTATAAATTAATAATACTTTGTAAGGTACTAAACTAGCAATAAACTATAATAAAAACCTATAATGTTGTCAAATATCTAGAAATAGAAGAAGCCAATATCTATGGATCAAATTTAGAAGACTTGGAAATCTTGTAAGAATCGTGGATAATTTATTGAGAATCAACTTGTGATTTTGAATATATAAAATATTAATTCTCTCATAATCAAATTGGGTGGTGAAGATGAGGAACAAACTACCAATGACAATACAAAATAACCATTTTGAAGACTTCTAGCATAAAAAATACACTAATATCTTGCATATCAATATATAAACTCCCAAAAGCATAGTTACCATCAACAAAAACTTGATATACACCCTCCTCCCTAAATTTTTTAGTGAGATATTTCATACAATGCACTACATAATGCATAAAAGTTATGTGATGAAATACTGCTACTATAATATTCTTCATATGAGCCTTAGTCTTCTTCAAAAGTTATTGAAAAGTGTCAATAATTTCTTCTCTAGATGACATGAGAAATGGAAAATTATATTAAATTGTATGGGCCCCTACATGGACTGCACATCCTTCAATAGCCTTCTTTTCAACTCCATAAGCATAGTGTAGTATCAACATTGCATACTTCTCTTTCTTACACTTTCCTTCTACAAATAACATAATACATATTATCATGGTAGACTTATCTACAAAAGATAGTTTGGCGCTACTACAATGAACAAAATGGTGGGGCTATACAACTATGGTATTATTAAGTTGCAACTCATATGGACCACCTAGGGCATGAACCTAGGACCTTTCATTTGTTACTTGAGTGCTCTACCAACTGAGCTATTGGCCCCTCTTTGGCCAAACCATCATCAATTAGAGTGTGTCTTACTTCCAACACCCTGCTTAAGCCACATTGTTGGCGCTTGGGGCTCCTATCTTGACTTTGATACCAGTTGTTGAATTCTAGCTCATATGAACCAACTAGGACTCAAACCTAGGACCTTTCATTTGCTATAGAATTTCTCTACCAACTGATCTATTGTCCCCTCTTTGGCTAGCCCATTGTCAGTTTGAGTGTGGCTTACTTCCAATAATTTACATAGCTTAAATTATTAGCCAAGATTCAAGTTAGCAATTCATCAAGTTTTCTTGTGATTTTATTCATGTTTTATTTGCATTTTTTGTGAGCACTAACAGTTGCAAGACCTTCAATGAAGCATATAATTATCCTTTAAGTTGATGAGTATAATGATTTTACTCTATCAAGGGAGACAAATAGGAGTGGTAAGTTGTACAACAATTGTCAATTTATCATTTTTATCTATTTTCCTTTGCTCGACCTAGGGTAAGAACTCTTTACATCATCATAGTCATTGTGGAGGTGGATACACCAAAATAAGGTTTGAATTAAGAAAGCCCCTATATGTAACAACCCTTTCTCTCCTCTCTTGTGTGTAGGTGATGGATTTGAAGTGGATTTGAGAAAGGATTGAAGACCTAATTACAAGATCAAGCATCCAAGCCTCACAGCTTAACAAATTATGGATGGTGGAATTAATCATTGACATATGAATTTCTAAAGTTGAGTCTAGAAGGGAAGAACCTATCAAAATTGACCATTTGAGATCTAATTTCCAATACTGAATATCTATATTTC
>VDFB02353493.1:371513062-371603206 GCA_007258455.2 Sequoia sempervirens
TGAAGGAATCTTCAACTTGACACCTGATCCAAGTCCACTTGAAGATCACGAAGATATTAAGCCACTTTCCATGCATAATGAAGATATCCAAGAGCCATTTGTAAGTAGTCCGTCCTTTGAAACTGACCCATGTCAAGAACTTGATCCAAAGCATGTCGAAAGCAACTTCGAAATCATTCAAGATCAAGAATTTGTATATTCAAGATACTATAATGATCTAATGGACACTCTCCTATCTATGCAATATGCACATACTCCTCCATCTACCCATGAGATGCTTTCTATGGATGGACACGTAGATGATCTTCATCTAGAACAAAATTTTGTTACACAAAAAGAGCAGATTGTCAACTCCTATAGTCAAACTAAGTTATCAACATCAGGATCATATATATCCCAAATTTAGACCAAGGACATCAGGTATGTGGATATCCAACATTATCAACTCAAGGAAGAAAATTAGATAGAACAGTATAATCTAGAGTTAGCAGAGTGGCGAATTGAAACAATGTCATCTACAGTGGTCATTTGTTAGAGCATGTTTATTGAACAAGATATCTCAAAACAAGTAGAATCAACGAATGAAGGTGATACTATCACCATACTGGGGGCAACTTCATCTTAAGCAAATGTCAACATAGGGAGCATGAAGAATCCTTATGATGAAACCGATGTCAATACTACAACCAGTCACACCATGAATCTTCATCCACCCATCACCCCATCCACGAATTGGGACCAATGTCAAAAGAAAGAATTAAATCATACTAAGAAGAATGCTATGAAAGAAAAAGGAGCTGGAAAGCATAATGGACAAATCAAATACATATGGATGCCAAAGCATACAAAGAAAGATTATCCCTATCAAACTCCATTAGTCAAAGAAACTATGGGGAAAAATACAAGAGGGAAAAGTATCCATCAAAGATGTCCACAAAAGCAAAAGCAGACTTTTCAAGCAACGTACAAGGTAAATCAAGCAATTGGTCCTAATTCCACGCACACTTTCGTATCCACCCATCATTGCTCATCTTCCCAAGTTTGGAGAGTCAAAGGTTCCAAACTGTCAACAAATCCATCTCTTATCCCTAAACACACTCCATCCATGCCTCCACGCATAATACCCAATTCTTACATTGACCGTGTATTGGCAATGACCCTTCATCATAAAGATTTAGAGGGCATTCTTTCGTGATGTGTGCACCAAGACAAAGTCAACTCCGGTATCGACGAAACAAATCAAGAATCTCAAAAGTTGCATTCAAGTGCACGTATCTTAGCAAAGCAACTTCTTCGAGTAGGATATTGATGGTACATTATGACAGGGGCATCTACATCAGCAACACCTTGTGATTCAGCATGAATCTTTCAGAAAAAACCAAAAAAAAAAAAAAATCCAAAAAAATTAGAAAAAGGATTGAGAACAGTAAAGAGAAAAAAATCGTCCTCCAGTGAAAACCAGTATGGTGGCGCTTTGGGAAAGACCATGATGAAAACCTGGAAAATAGGCATTATGTGTGGAATTGACCATCTACGTATGCCACTTCAGGAGAAAGCATCTCATCCATTCCGTAATAAATCCAACATTCCATCTGTGTTATCCATAATAAATCCATGCATCCAGGAACCATTTACCAATCCATTTTACATCCATCCGCATCCATCATCCAAGTTATCTTGATCTTGATTAAAGTTTGGGACACACTTTACACTTCCATATGGTAAACATCTTGACATGGGTTATTTTCACGGATCCTATCCTATGAAGCATTATATAAGCCATGAAGCATTATGCAAATGGGTATTCATTATCCAAACACCTTATCTTATCACATTATAATCCTTGGCATCCTTTGCGTATCCATCCATCCATACACTTATCCAAGAATCCACCCATCGCATTCCATACATTGCTATACACTGGGGGCAGATATTTACATCTTGCTTCGAGAATAAATCTTGATCTATACCCTCCAACTTATGTTGTGATCCGAACATTGGAAAACGTGAAACCAAATTTTTCAAAGCACCTATGAGCAGAAATCCAAAGCACTAGCCCATGGCATATTTTGATGAGAACATGTTCTTTATCAAAGCTTCAACTTTTATCAAAAATGAATCCAAACAATCACTATCAGTCGCATCTAACACATCCTTCAACGTCACATCAAATCATCCAAAACATCTTTTTCTTCCAAACCAAGCTTCAACAATCCTAATCAATCAAATCCAATCAAATCATCATCATCAATCCATCATCATCTTGGGATATCCTTCTCGATCCTTGTGTTGCTTAACACTGTCCTTACATTGTTGTGCATCCTCAACAATGTTATCACCATCAATCCTCATCAATCAATCCTTGCATTGTTGTGCATCCTTAACAATGTTATGATCAATCCATCAATTCGATCAATCAACCTTAGCTTGGCCTTCAAAAAAATCTAAAATAGAGCACTGGTATCATCACACATATCCATATCCAAATCGTCAAAATCATGCAAAAATCCAAAAACATCCAAAACATCAAAAAATACAAAAACATCCAAAACACATCAAAATTCAAAATCATGCAAAAATCAGAAAACATCAAAAATAGTGGAATCTGAACTACGTCATCTCTGAGCTTAAACGTAGGAAAGGTTAATCTTTGATTAGCCCCTGAGACATCAAAATCCAAAAACATCAGATAATTAGAAAATCCAAAAAAATTCAAAACATATCAAAATCCAAAAAATAGGTCAAAAAGTCATTCAAAAAGCCAAAAACAAGGTCATCTTGTCGAACTACGTCATCTATGAGCTTGAACGTAGGCAAGGTTAATCTTTGATCATCCCCCGAGACATTTAGGTTATTCCTATAGGAGTCTCATTATAATAAACTGACATCTCATCATGTATATCATCATCTGTAAATCAGTCGAGTAGTCAATCAAACTACGTGGTCTCTGCGCGTATAACATAGGCAAGGCTAATCTGTTGATCAGCCCCCGAGGCCCCTATGATAGGTCTTTAGGTTAGTCTCTTGGTCAAAATCTCATCAAAATCCAAAAACATTCAAAAAATCAAAAATCAAAACATTTGTAAAAAATCTCAAAAACACCAAAAACAACATCAAAACATTTCAAAACATCAAAAACATCCAAATATTTTAAAAAATCCATCTGCCTCATCTCGCTTTCACCCGCAATAATCAATCATCCATGATAAACTGATCATCACCTTCATCCTTTGGCAAGGTAAATAGAAACAAGCGCAACAATCGGCAAAAAACAAGCTTCAATTGTAAAATCAAAATTGAAAGAACAAATATTTAAAACAAAATCAAACTCTTGATCATTTTCAAACATGTCAATCGACGTCATATCAATAGCCTATCAATCAACTTATCAAACCATCATCATCCTATACGATGCATGTCCTAGGCTATATCATTCTGACAATGGGCATCATTTTGGATATCACTTTGGATTCTTATCCTATCAAAACACATCCCTTTGGATGAAGGTATGAAGAACATTGGCTTATTTGCGTACTTGATCTTCTTCTTTTGATTTATTTTATTGCGCTCATTCCAAGGACCTCTCGATGATATCCAAACGAAGGATTTAGAGAGATAGGAATGGGGCAACAATCATTATCATTTTTTCTGCGGTGCTTTTTGGATGCTCTTGTAATATAACTTGGTGAATACTTGCTTTGTTAGGTACGTCCTAGCAAGGTTTCTGTATGTCAAGTGTGAACAAGAATACTCCTATCTGCTTGTTGAGTCAAAGTCCATCCCACTAGGTACAATGCCATCCTGGTCCTTTATACCTTGATGCATCGTATCTACATGTGTAATGAAACATAAGGTAAGTAGCCCTTTTAAAATCCCAATCCTTGATAAGTGAATCATCATCATCATCATTTATCATCATCATCATCTATCATCATCATCATCTATCATCATCATCATCTCTAATAAAGTCTCGTCAGATCATGGACTTGTTGTATCCTCTTGTCATCATCTCATTTTCCACACTAACATCATCATCATTAATGCATCCATCATGCATCCATCCTGCATCCACAAGAACCTCTCGATGATATCCAAATGAAGGATTTAGAGAGATAGGAATGGGGCAACGATCATTATCATTTTGTCTGCTGTGCTTGTTGGACGCTCTTGTAATATAACTTGGCGAATACTTGCTTTGTTAGGTACGCCCTAGCAAGGTTTCCGTATGTCAAGTGTGAACAAGAATACTCCTATCTGCTTGTTGAGTCAAAGTCCATCCCACTAGGTACAATGCCATCCTGGTCCTTTATACCTTGATGAATCGTATCTACATGTGTAATCAAACATAAGGTAAGTAGCCCTTTTAAAATCCCAATCCTTGATAAGCGAATCATCATCATCATCTCTAATAAAATCTCGTCAGATCATGGACTTGTTTGATCCTCTTGTCATCATCTCATTTTCCACACTAACATCATCATCATCAATGCATCCATCATGCATCCATCCTGCATCCACAAACTGCCAGCATACCATATATCATTCATATAATACATAATAGGAAACATCGATCATTTCACATACATTGCATTTGTATCCTCATCATAATATAGATCTATTAGTCTAAGCATCTGCATAAATCATCCATTGCATATTCATAGCATATCACATCATCAATATCATCCATCTCATATCATATAATCATTTAAGTTGTTTAGGATAATATAGATTTTCTATTCTAAGCATCTTAAAACCATCTCATTTGCATCATCATCCATAACCACCCATTTTGAACCTCTTTATCGCGATATTGACCCTCAAATCAAATATTTTCACTCGATCTCTTGAGGGGACAATGTACCAGTATACTTCTTTCCACTCGGGCATCTGAAAAATTAAAAAAAAAATGATTTTGATCGTGGCAATTTATTCTTTGAACCAATGCAACAAGTACATTGCTTCAAATAGGGGAAAAATGTAGACATGCAAAATTAACATTGTGCATTCAATCGAGATTATTCATTAACTAAACTATATTTCGCATTAGGTCCATTCATCGATTGATCAGATTCACCTTCATTCATTTATCAGGTAATTTCATTAATTCCCATCTCCTAAGGTCATTCATTCAAAATTAAATAAAACATTATCATCAACCTTTTAATCAAATAAATCAAACATCATCCCTTTAATTAAATAAATCAAAAATTTAGTTAATTAAATCCAATCCATATTTCATCCTTTTCTGATTTAAATAAATCAAATATTTAAATCATGAAAGTCAAACTAACCTAATCATGATTAAAATCTAATCTTACCCACTTGCATTTTCTAGATTTAGCCACTTGCACAAATAAATCAATTTATTGATTTATTAAAACCCTCATTTTCACTCAACATGGCAAGTTGATTTGTCCCTCCAACATAGCATTTATTGCTCTTTTTTTTGTCCCCCTCTCTAAATTTATTGCAAAATTTGAATTCAAAATTTCCCTCTCATGGGCACTCTTCCCAAATCTTGCACATCCATTGGCCTATCATCACTTGACAAGTGGCCTATTCTCATTGGTGGATCTTTAGTCCCACATTCACCCTCTTGGAAAATATCTCATCAAGGAAATCTATAAAAGAAGGCCTTAATACTTATTCATCCATTGACAACTTTTATGCAAGGTTACTCTCTTGGTTTGAGAGCTAATCTTGCTCATCTTCATCCTATTTGAATTTCATCATTTTAGCTATTGATCAAGGATTGGGAAAGGGTCACTTGCACATGTGACACCAATCCACTATGGAATAGGTAACTTGTTATTGCTTTCATAATGCTTTAGTTTTTTTCTATTTTCATTTGTTACATTTGGAAGCATTCACAAGGTATTTCATAGGAGCATTTTGATAGATTTGTGAAATACTAGCCCTTGTATGAAGTTTAGTGCTTTTGTAGATTTTAATGGATGCTTCAGCTAGATCCATATTTTTAGCTGTTGATTCATTGTACAATACAAGTTACGTTCACTAGTTATGAACTATGGTTTTCTATGTTTCTGGTTGAGGTCTAGGAGAAATGTTGTTGGTTTTGATTTCTCTTTGATGAAGTCTTATGACTTGCGGTTCTAGATTTGAGTTGCCTCGATTATTTTGAAGATAATTTCAGCATTTGGAAGGTTCAAGCTTAATAGTTCTATGTGTTTTACACTGGTTTGGTTGACCTTGTGTTGAACACTACTTTCAATGTTGATGAAGCATGTTGGATCTATTTGGGTCCCTATGAAGCATGTGTTTTGGTCACCCTCATTCTAATTCCACCCTAGAATGTTTTGGAGCTAACCTAATTTGAATTTGATTTTGGATGGACAACTTTGGATATGTTTCAAAGTTGAAGATAGTATAAATATAGGATGGGTTAGTGGTGAGGCATATACAAGAGCGAAGAAGAGAGATGAGTGAAAAGAAAAAGAGTAGATAGATGCAACATTGATGCTATATAGTGAGTTTGTGTGATATGAGTATGGAAAATTAGTGTGAAGACCAAATGCGGAGTTTTTGGATGTAGTGAGCAGAAGGTGAACTCTATCATTCATGCATGTCTGCAAGTGATTATGGTGGAATCCTTTGTTGTATTGAGATTGTATTCTCTCTATAACAAGTATTCCTTGTCTTCTTTGTATCTCTCTGGCAGTGAGCCCTCTAGGTTGATAGCCCTATTGGATAGTGAGCCTTGTTTCTTAGGTAGTGTGTCTCTTGTAATAAATTTTGATATTCTCTATAGTGTGAGTTAATCCTCACTGTGGTTTTTCCATTATTGGGTTTTCCACATGAATATGGTGTTATTATGTTTATGTGTTGGATTTAAGTTTCTGCATTAGCATTTGATGGTTAATCATTTAAGTAGTGTTAAGAATTTATTTTGGTGATTGAATTAAAAGATTAAATCTATGACAACTAATTCACCACCCATCTCAGTTGTCCTGTTCAACACCTTAGGGGCTTACAAAGTTTTACTTTAGAATTCTTCTCCTGGGACACTTCACAACAAAACGGGACTAATATGCCACTTGTGGCATATGAGTCCCATTAAACCTATTTTTGGGTATTTTCTGTAGATTCTGATTTAGTAGTTCTAGATTCCTATTTCCATCCAAAAACCATAGTTTGAGATTTATTACATGGAAAATAGGGTTTACCAGAATCCAAATGATTGATCACTAATTCTTATAAGGAATCTAAGGTAGCGGAACAACTTCCTACAGTAATCTTGAGAGGAGAATAATACAAAAAAATTATAGATCTTTAACAGTTACAAAAAATTAAACATAAATATCATGCATACCATGACACAATGATTTACATGGGGAAAACCCTTTCAGGAGAAAAACCCCATACTCCAAAAGTTTCCCAATATATTATTCAGTAAATCACAAAGATTACAATATACTTGAGAGCAAGCTTCTCATAGGAGTATCACTACTCAGAGATCCAGAGACAACACGACTGCTATTAGACTCTCAGAATATATTGCCATCTCTCTATACCGCAACCATCATACAAAATCCTCATAAAATAGAGTTACATTCTAAGGCAATCCATGCCAACAAAATATAAACCATTAGATCTAAAACCTAATAATTAACGGTCTAGATTTACAATGTATCATTTATCTGATGTACATCAGCCATTTTAGAAGTTTCTTGAAAAAGTTAACAAAAGAATGTTTACACGCATCCCACTATCCCCCTTGCTACACCATTGTATATTACACCTATTAGTGTAACTAGGATATATATTTATTCATATATATATATATATCCTATCAACAATAACCTTTATATAATTGCAAGGTTGAAACACATTTTCCCAACAAATCTCCCACTTATCAAACACCTTGCAAGACGAAAGAGAGGGAGTGAAAATTGTCTCTTAATTGCTAGGGGCCAAAAGGCTCATAATCTTTGAACACCATCTAAACTTCTTTGTGCTCATAGGCTTAGTTAAAGAATCAACAACATTCATCAAAGTCTCTACCTTAACAAACTTCACTCTGCCATCTTCGACCATATCTCAAACACAATGATACTGTACATCAATGTGCCTGGTCCTGGCATGAAATATTAGGTTTGTGGCTAGACATATCACACTTTGTCTATTGCAATAATTTGTCACTATACCTTGTTTTATTCCAATATCTTAACATAGTCTCTTAAGCCAAATGGCTTCTTTACAAGCATGAGTAGCTTCCATATACTCCGCTTTAGTAGTGGAAAAAGCAATGATAGCCTATTGCTTACTCATCTAACTGATTGCACCACTAAATAAATTAGACACATACGCACTAGTGGATCATCTACTATCAATATCACCTCCCTAGTCTGAATCCACATAACCATGAATATCAAAGGAAATATCATCTTCAGTCACATTACTATGATAAAATAAGGAATAATATGAGGTACCACACAAATATTTGAAGACCCTTTTAACTACATCCCAATGAACTCTACTAGGATTATAAATATATCTAGAAAGAAATCCCACTACTTGGGCAATGTCTGACCAGTCTAGTGCAAACCATAGAATACATCAAACTTCCAACTGCACTCTGGTAAGGAACTTTGCTCATGTCTTCCATCTTTGATGGAGATGTTGGACAATCTAAAATAGATAAATGTTTTCCAATAGAAAGGGGAACACACAATGGTCTACAATATTGCATGTTAAATATCTATAAAATTGACATACTTACTTTGGCCAAGCCATAGCTTTCTGTTCACTCTATCTCTTTTAATTTTCATCCCAAGAATGTGTTTAGCTGCACCAAGGTCTTTCATTTCAAATTTAGCAGCAAGTTGATATTTTAGTTATGAAATCATACCTTTCCCTTTGCCAATAAATAACATATCATCAACATATAATGAAATAAATAGGAAATGATCACCATTAGTTTCATAATAAATACAATGATCTGATTTAGAATGCTCAAATCCCAAACTCAACACATATGTGTCAAATTTCTGGTACCACATCCTAGGACTATTTTAATCCATACAAATATTTCTTCAATTTTCAAACCAACTTACTTTTACCTTTCACCATGTAGTGCTTTGGCTGTGTCAATAAAAATATCCTCCTCAAAGTCACCATGAAAGAAAGCAATTTTCACATCCATTTTCTCAACCTCTAAATCATAAGCAGCAACAATGGAAAGAAAAAATTTAATGGATGTCATTTTTACAATAGGGAAGAATATCTCACCATAATCAACACCCTCAACTTGAGAGTAACCTTTTGCAACCATCCTTTCTTTGTACTTCTCAATACCTTCATCTAAACACCTCTTTTTCTTGAACACCCATTTGCAACCAACAGGTTTTCGTCCTTCAAGAAATGGTACAAGATCCCATGTATCATTCTTTTTCAAAGATGTCATTTCTTCATCCATATCAATCTTCTAGGATTCTGCATCATTCATACCTAATGCCTCTTCTATAGATTTGGGTTCATCCATGTTAGTATTCAAAGAAAAAATACATCTCCAATCATTAGGAGTATGCCTTTCAGGTGGTTGTCTATTCCTTGTAGACCTACAAACATGCTGAGTTGGAGGTTATTCCTCCTCTTCTAAAGATCCAAATCTAGATGAGCTCTACTCAATTCTTTTCTATCCTTGGGCCTTGATTCAACTTTCTTTAAAGGTGTAGAAGGAAATTGAATCACATCTTCATGTTTACTTTGTTTTGGTTGCAATGTAATAGAAGAAGGCTCAATTTTTCTAAAAATAACACTTCTACTATATATTACCTTTCGTGCAACAAGATCCCAAAGCTTGTATCCTTTCACACCATAACTATATCTGATGAAGATACATTTGATAGCCTTGTTCTCCAACTTTGTTTACTTCTTCTTTGGTGCATGTGCATATGCCTTGCAACCAAAAATTGTAAGATGTATTAATGAAGGCTTGCGACCCGACCATGCCTCTATAGGCATCTTACCAACAAGAGCTGATGTAGGAGACCTGATAATCAGGTAACAGGTAGTGACAATAGCTTCAACCCAAAACTTTTATTCTAGGCTAGCACCACTCAACATACTCCTAGCCTTCTCCATCAATGGCATGTTCATTCTTTCTGCAACTCCATTTTGTTGTGGAGAATACAAAGTTGTCTTCTATCTATGAATACCACAATCTTTATAGAATCTATCAATATTATTAAAGAAAAATTCACCACCATTATTTGTCCTCAAAAGTTTTACTTTCTTTCCAGTCTACAAACTCAATCATTGCTTTAAATTCTTTAAATTGACTAAAAACTTTAGATTTACTCTTTAGAAAATATACCCATGTCTTTCTACTATAATCATAAATAAATGAAACACAATATGTGGATTTACTAATTGAAGGAACATCTATAGGACCAAACACATCATAATGAATAAGATCCAATACACCACAAGATTTATGAGAACTCGAGTAAAACTGAATGCAGTTTTGTTTTCAATAAATGTAATGCTCACAAAAATTAAATTCAAGATTACAATCAGAAAAACCTTCAACAAGGTTTTTATTTTTCAAGGTACTTAAATCCTTTTCTCCAATGTGGCCAAGTCTTTGGTGCCATAACATAGTTTTCTTTGCAGGTAACTTTTTCTCATAAGAAAGAGCACCCTTGGGTACCCAAAAACCATGACCATCTGCTAAAGGTGAAACCATCACTTCTTCCACATACTTTCTTTTAATAGAAGTACTATTGTACTCAATAATGCATGCATACAACTTATATAATGTGCAATATCTAACACCTCTAGCAATCACCATAACACCTCTAACCATCTTGTATCTTGCATATACTACTTGCACACTCGCATCTATTAGTTTACTCATAGATAAAAATCTAGGGATATGCAAAACACCATTAATCCTTTTTATTCTACCATCAGGAAATTTTATTTTAACTTTACCACGACCAAAAATTTCTAAATGAGAATCATCACCCAAGTACACCTTACCTCTATCAAATTCTTCATATTGAAAAAACTAATCTCTATTGAAGGTCATATAGAAAGATGCACCTGATTCAATTAACCATGCATCATTACCTACATGAGTTACCAATGCTGTAATGAATGCATCACCATCTTCCTTCTTAGACTCAGAATCAAAATCAAAATTCTTATTTTTCTTCTTCTTTTCTTTTTTATATTCCTTACAAACATTTCTAGGCTTATCGTAGCTACAGTTGCAAATAACTTTGGACTTTCTAGGAGATTTAGATCTCCCCCTATACTTAGATTTTTCATGCTTATTATTCATCTTACCTTTTTTCTTAGGTCTTCCATGAACATTTAGGGCCTCCTTGGTAGTCATGGATACCTTCCTCCTCATCTCTTTAGAAAGAAAAGAACCCACCTAATCTTCAGTTTGAAAAGTTATAGAAGTACTCCCAATAGCCATAACAAGAGAATACCATGAATCAAACAAAGAAAAAAGCAAGATCTGAAATTTATCCTCCTCATCCACTCTGACACCAAATGAATTCCAATTGAGCCACCAACATATTGAATGCTTCCAAGTGGTCTGTAATTTTTCCACCCTCTTCCATTCTCATGGAATATGATTTATTCCTCAAGAAAATCTTGTTCACTAAATATTTGGCTTGATTCATCTCACCAAGCTTCTTCCATAGTTTTTGTGCAAAGGTATCCTCATGGACATTAATTAAAAAAAGTATACCAAGCACAATATGATTAGACCCTTGGCTTTACGGTCCATAACATCATATTGAGAAGCCTGAGCAGGATGTGTATGCCTTGAAAAATTCTCATCAATAGTATCCTATAGATCTCAATCTATCAATAGATCATCCATCTTTAGATTCCACATTTCAAAATTATTCCTAGAAAATTTCTCAGCCTCTATTCTCCCTAATGAAATTTCCATCTAAGAATTCTTGCAACAAGATCACAAAGTATCTTCTGCACAAGCTCCCACTCAAACCTAGATTAGTCCAAAAAACTCAACAACCCATAACTGAAACCAAAGGTGATCAAGCTCTAATACCACTTGTAAGGAAGCTAAGTTAGTGGAACAACTTCCTACACTAATCTTGAGAGGAGAATAATGCAAAAAAATTATAGATTTTTAACAGTTACAAAAAATTAAACAAAAATAAACATAAATATCATGCATACCACAACATAGTGATTTACATGGGGAAAACCCTTTCATGAGAAAAACCCCACACTCCAAAATCCACCCAATATATTATTCAATAATCACAAATATCACAATATAATTGTAGAGCAAGCTTCTCACAGAAGTATCACCACTCAAAGATCTAGAGACAACATGACTTCTATAAAACTCTCAGAATACATCACTGTCTCTCTCTATCACAGTCGTAATACAACACCTTCATAAAAAAGAGTTACATTCTAGGGCAGGACAAGCCAAAAAATTATCCACCATTATATCTAAAACTTAATAATTAATGGTCTAGATTTACAATGTATCATTTATCTGATGTACATCAAGCATTTTACATGTTTCTTGAAAAGGAACAAATAATTGTTTACACACATCCCACTCTCGCCCCTTGCTTCCACTGTATATTACACCTATCGACATAACTAGAATATATATATATATCCTATCAACAATAACCTTTATTTAATTGCAACGTTGAGACACATTTTTCCAACAATTCTCCACCTAAATATAGTGATTTTTTGTGTGTGATATGATACCAATAACAATAAAAAACTATCCCTAACTATTATAGCAACTTTGAGGGGAGTTTTTAGAGCTCAAGGTGATGTGTAACTTGTTGCAAGATGCCTATTTTTAGGTCACAAAGGACTCATTCGCCTTTAGTGGTGAATGGGTCCCTATTAGGTTTCCTAAAACTAAGATCTGGGTTCTTTTTCTTGATATTTGCACTCTACTAAATCTAGAGATTAACTCCAAAATTCAAATAATTCAAGCCGACACCAGATCTACCTAATAGAAATTCATTAGAATCCCACCAAAATCAAATTCAATAATGGGTGTCCTACTCAAGGAGGACACATTCACCACTAAAGGCGAATAGGTCTTGGCACAAGTTTCGAGGACCTTGCTTTAGGAGGGTGAAAGAACATTAAAAACCCATGTCAAATATGTAAAGAAAGGGGGGTCTATTAAGGGAGGACCCATTCACCACTAAAGGTGAATGGGTCCTGGCACAATTTTCTAGGACCTCAATTTTGACAAATTTAATGTTTTGAAATTTGAATACTAGGCGTCGGGATGGATCCTTGAAAGGTGTCACAAATAAGGCTTAAATTTGATTTAAAGGGCCAATCATGATCAATTAACCACAATTAATTAATGAAACCCTAGATAAGTGTGAAAGTGTACCACAACACTACACTTAAAATATGGTACAAATTGAGTAAATTTTATTAAAAGGGGGCCCAAGATTAATGTGAATGTGTAAAACACATTACAACACCTAACCTGGGAAAAACTAGGTTAATTCAATGACAATTATTCCCAAATTAAATATGGAAAAGGGATACTTTTTTTTGTTTCTACATTTTGCCCCCACTTTAGTGAGAGTTTTCCCTCACAACAAACTCACACTAAAGTAGACATTCAAGAAAATTTAGTATGTATCAATAACAAAGATACATATACATACCATGTCAAAGGCCAAGAAAAACATAGGATCAAGGGGTATGTGCAAGATCATCATGGAAAAACAAGCCCTTAAGTGGCAAAAAATTCAGAAAAAACAGAGTTAGGCAACTTGACATAAAATTTTGAATAAGTTATCTATATTATTTCAAAAATATGTAAGAATATAATTTGTAGCAAATTGAATGTGGTTTCTAAACTACTAGGTTTATTTTTGAAAAAAAAATATATATATTTGGTGGAAATTTGAAATTTCAATGTAGTGGTACTTAAATTTCAGGGAAAAAATAAGAAATTGGTGTCTATATGACCACCCTAACCACAATAAAATGATAATTTTTTTTATAAGATTTTAGATATAAGTAGAGGACTCATGTCTAAATGTGATGCATATTTTTTTGTAATTTTTTTGCAAGTAAATAATTAATTATGATTTTTTTATTACAACTTTTAAAAAATATAAAAAATCATATGTCTAACCACCTTAACTTTGTCAAAACTTCATGAAATTCATTTTTTTAATCCTATAGTATGCAAAGCATAGAATGTGATGCATGTTTTGGATTCAAAAAATGTGATACCATTTGAAAAAGCTATAGAATTTTTTCAATCAGCCATTAATCAGGACTTTAATCGTAATTCAAAATAGAAAATGAATAATAATTATTTATTAAATTCAAAGTAAAGTATAATTTATATTGGTGGAAATCTAAGAATCTCCTTTAAAAACCCTTTTTGTTTCATGAATTTTGGGTAAAAAAAATTCATCAGCCACATACCATACAAATACCCATCATATCCACTTTTTGGTCCATCATGATCTTGCACATACCCAATCACAAACTCCAATGCGATGTGGAATGGGGTTGTTTTTCTATAACATATACTCACTCTGGGGTAGTGGAACCCTCAGTCTATCCACTAGCCGAGTTATCCCAATGAGGTAGTTTAGTGAGAATGTCATGCCAAGTGTGACAACTTCTTACCATATAATGAGAAATTAATGCTAGTGTGTCTTCTCACCATACTAACCATACCAAAGATATCCTCTTGATAACTTCAATAGGGCATCACAATGTAATTCTTTTTGTAAATGCTTTTTGAATGTAAATTTTTTCTAAAGGGGATTTTTCTTTGTTCATGTAAGGTCTTCATCTTAGGGAACATTATGCCTAATGTCTCCAAGAGAGGACAAATCAAGGGTAACAGATTGACACTTATAGGATGCTCATTCACATCATTCCACAAAGAAATATCATATACTTAGAAATATCACACTCTTGGAGGACATCAAACCCAATGACACCACCAAGAAAATGACATGTCACAAGAAAAAATAAAAATTGTGCCATGAAATATGTTGAAAGATGTCATTGATGTATGCCCCCACTTTAAAGAAGTTGCTACAATTTCTTTAAAGTAGCCAATGTTTTGTCCTACGACATGAGAGATTTCCTTAGAAAACCCTATGCCAAGTCATATGTTTCTAAAATAAAGTTGCATATGAAATAGGAAGGAAGGGTTGCCCCCAAAAATACATAAGGGATCTATGGATTCAGGGTTAGTATGTCTTTGATACAATGTTGTCCTAGAGCTCAGAACTATCATTATTCCCCAAATACTCATAGAACCGAAAGAATGACACAAAGAGAGTGAAAAAAATTAAAAAATCCTTCGATTGAACATGGAAGAGACATGGATGTCTCAATGCCTTGCATCATCCCCAAAAGGAAAACACAAGACAAATAAAAAGATAAAGGAAAAGGTTTTGGGTCAACATGGAAGATACCTAAATGTCTCAATGCCTTGCAACATCCCCAAAAGGGAAACATAAAATGAATGGAAAATGATAAAAAGAAAGCTTTTGGGTCAACATGGAAGATATCTAAATGTCTCAACACCTTATGTCATTCCCAAAAGGAAAACATAAGACAAATGAAAAATTCTTACAACATAGAGAAGAATGTAGGTACATATAGAGGAATGCACATAAAGAGAGAGAGATACATCAAATGAAACATCATGGGGGATCACATTACACACATGAAATCTCATAAAGAAACATGAAAAAGGAAAAGATTAGTTAGGAACATGCAAGTCAACATAAAGTAGGTCGTCTGCATCACAATCTCAGTCTATATAAATAGAAAGTGTACAACTAGCTAAAGGGATAAGAGAAAGTTTCAAACTAGGGGAAGGCTATCTAATTCTTTCCCCCACTATGTGCAAGACAAGAATGAGCAAGGGTAGACCTGTGATTAGTTAAGCTTCTTGCATCAAAGAAAGTGATTTTCAATAAATGTATAATATGTAGTAGTGAGAATATTATGATTCTACAACCATTACATGGAAAGGAGTGGAAAGGCATGCTATGCAATCACTTGAGAACAATTATTGCCATTGAAGTGAAAATTGCTCAAGATTAATTTGAATGCATGAAACTCATCAGTACACTATCCAAGAGTTCTATGGTATCGACAATGTGGAACATTTGGACCTTTAGGATATAGCTTTATCTTTTCTTTCATGGGTGGTAATGTTATAAGTTCTTGGTTTAGAATTATTTGTAATTTTCTATCAATTTCAAGTGGTGGACAAGGGAATTTTAGTTTCTTTAACTTGTAAGGCCTTTTGTGCTTGCTAGATTCACCAATTTCCCTTAGTGGATATAGAGCAGGACCTAAAATGACCTTGTATTCTTGATCATTGTTACGAGGCATTGGTTGTTCTTTGGAAGGAGGACACTTATGTTATGAGGAGGAGGATCTTGATATCCTAACCCTTTGGTATCTTTAATTGGTATTTTCTCTAAGAGTTGATGAATTTTATGTTCACTTGTTGTGTCACATCCTTTTTTTCTTAAGATTGTGAATCCTTTTCCATATGTTTCCTTAAGGTTAATTGATGTGTTGGTTACTTTGTTAACATATAATGGTTGATTTTTTGCTTAACTAGATGAACTAGCTTCATCTATTGTAGAGAACTTAGGCTCAACTTGTATATTAGTTTTAGGATGTAAAAGTACAAACTGCTTAAGCGATGGGATGGTAGGGGGTGTTGGTTGTTTCAATGAAGGGTAAAAGGGTGCATTATTGTCAAGGTTATTAAGGAAATCATTATGAATTCATTCATGTTGGAATCACCTTCTCCAATGATGTCAACATCATGAGGAGGACATGAATTAGGAGTTATGTGAGCATAAGTGAGTTCAATTTCATTAGGTTCATTACAAAAAACACAACTTGAAACATCAACCAAGGAGAAGAAGGATTTCCACACATTTCTTAAACACTTATCCATTTTGAGAATTTTAGCTTGAAACATAGTAATTTACTGATTAATACAATGAACTGAAAATGAGATGTTCTAAATGCAATTTTGATTCTTGACAATGTACTGAAATGAAGCAATTTAAGCTATATGCAATGAATTTGATGAAACAAAAAATCAGAAAACTAAAACAGGAAAGTAATAGTAGCAAACAAAAGCCTAAAACTAAGATTTTAAATTCTAGAAAATGCGGATCAATAGCTAACAGGGAGACTCATTCACCAGTAAGGGATAATGGGTCCTAGTTAAGTTTTTTAAAGATGTTTCTATTGATTTCTGAGTGATTTTTAATGCTTTTTCAGATGGAAAAAGTTTTAGGTTTGTACTAATCAAGGAATAATTCACCAGTAAAGGAGAATGGGTCCTGGTTAGGTATTTTTTAACTATGTTTGGATGATTTTCAAGATTTCTTTAAATTCTTTCAATTCCAGGTCTGAGACAGTAACTTTCAATTTCAGATTTTTAAGAAAGGCAATGTGAAAATGCAATGAAATAAAGAATGCAAAGAACTAACTTGAAATGCAATGTTGTTTTGATTTTCACATGCAATTTTATGAGATCTAAATGATATGCACAATGATTGATTTGTTTAGTATTTTCCAGATTTAGATAATGCAAAACAATGCAACTCTAAATGCTAAATGAAATGCAAGTTTGAATGAAAAGTAAGAAACCCTAAATGAGATCTAATTCAATGCAAATGAATGCAAGATCTAACCTAGGATGCAATGAAAGACTAAAAAATTAGAAAATTGCAATATTCAATAGGCCAAGTTCGCCATTAATGTTTATGTTGAAAATAGGGTTTACCAAAATTCAAATGATAGACCACTAATTCTCCACCTAAATATAGTGATTTTTGTGTGTGATATGATGCCAATAACAATAAGAAACTAACCTTAACTATTATAGCAACTATTAGGGGAGTTTTTAGAGCTCAAATTAATGTGTACCTTGTTGCAAGATGCCTATATTTAGGTCACAAAAGACTCATTCGCCTTTAGTGGAAAATGGGTCACCTTTAGTTCTCACTCTTCATTGAAATCTTGTATTTGAAAATTTCTAGCAATACGAGGATTTCTCACGCTTTGGAGATTTGGAGCATGCACATGATCCTATGCATGGTACATTTGAGGTACATTTATAATATTTAAAGTACTTGATACATTCAAACATTGAAAATACAAAAATTTAAGATGACTTTACATTTATACATGTACATTAAATTAATTAATGTACCTTCTAGGGAGGCAGATCGGGACATGGATCGTGACAAGGATCAAGAGAGACATTGATCCACCAATCCAAAGAGAGATCGGTACATGGATCCAAACAAGGATTAGGAGAGAGATTGATCCACAGTCATACTAGGCATCCTCCACTTTGACTTGTTATGCATGTAGACACATGATTTGTTATACATTTTATATTGTGATTTGTCACATTATGGTTCTTAGATCATGATCTTCACATTATATACATTTTACATTATGATTTCACATTATGGTTTCACATCATGGTTCATCTTATTATAGAAATAGAAATTCTTGAAGCTAATTAGGGTTTTGAGTTGGGAAACTTTAATATTCTTGCTCACTTTTAATCTATACAAAATTGAATTAATTTAATGATTTTTGGTTCAATAAGGTAGTTGGGAATGGCAGGTTGAAGGCTTTACAATGGTTGTTTTCATGAGTGGGTATGGATAATTTGTTACATGGTTTCAACTTGATTTTTTTTTTTTGTGAAATTTGGCTTGGTCTTTGTTTTTAATCAATATGTAAGCTCTAAATTATTGAGTTATATGTGTTCTAGGATATGATCCAAGTGCTTTGTCCAGTAGCTTTTGCATCTTAGTATTTTAGATATGTTCTAAGGCTAATTCACCAACTATGTTCTAAGGGTTTTGACAACTATTTACACATCAATTATTTAACATTTAATAATAAACATAATATTAATATTAAAAACCCTAAAATAATCATATTTCTATTTAATTTTCATGTTGCATTAAAAATTAAGAATAGGTAACTTCCACATTCACTATAAATTCATTCAAAGTTATTGTGTCATCTTTCTTGAATTTTTTTGAATCCATTTCTATGCTTGAAAATTACAGTTCATGTCACTAATTAAAAGGATTTTAGAATTTAATAATCTATAATATTTAGAGTTATTTCAAACAATACTTTTAAGAAATGTAATTTGTTGATTATATGTTTTGGGACACTACTATGAATTTTGGGAAATGTAATTTTTAGATTTCATACCTAATTAAAACTTAAATAATGATTTGTATACCACACTTCACAAATTCATTTTTACTATACTAAATCAAGTAAAATTCCATTTTAACTAAGGTTCTTGAGCTTAATGAAGGATTAAATATTTATTTTTAACCAAAACTTAAATTTCATATTTAGATTTACAAATAAATAAAATTCACTTGAAAATGAGAAAATTATTTATAAATTTTACTATTCTATCTATTCAAATTAAATTTAAAACTAATTATATAATAATAATTAAACATGAATAATATTGTAAATATGATTTTTATCGATAATAATATATGTTTTAATACTATGTGTCCTTAAAAATTTGAGTACAATTTTAAAAATCGATTAATTTCAACTATTACAATGATGATATATTCTTCAATTATGTCATTGAATGAAAAATAGAAAATGGCTATGATTCAGTCAAGCCATACTCAGCTGAATATGTATCCTATTTGACCAAATATGTCCAAATGGCATGTGACTTTGTAGAAAAGTCACAATTTTTTCAAAATATAGATCAAAATTTCAATTTTTTGAAGTCAACTATTTGGGAAAAAAAAGAGAAAATTATTTTTTCTCTATTTGTTACTTGACATCAACTGAACATGACTTTTTCTTTAAATTTTCAACATTACAAAATCTACTTTTAAATTGATATATATATTTTTTTATATATTTGAAAAACTAGAGGAATAAACTTCAACAAGAGTTCTACATTTTATTAGTTTACATCATTTTGAAATTTATCATGTGGTTGAAGTTGAAAACTTCTTTTTATGTTGGCTGATTCCTTTATAAAGTGTGACACAAGTTTGTACTTTTACCTTGGGGCCCATTTCTTTTCCATTTTGCATGGGTACCTCACCAGGCTCTTAGCTAAGACCGATTTCATTCATGCCTACCTAAGCTATGCTTAAGGGTTGTTAGGTTATATATTACACTTTATGCATACACTTAGGATTTAAGCCTAGTTAGGTGTCCCATTGGCCCTTTCTTAGTGAGGTTTCAACGTTGATAGGTGTTTTGAGAGGTTTTGACTCACTTTTGACACCTAATCCATTTTTGGTAGGAAACTCACCACCACTCCATGAATTAGGAGTCCTATCCTCAATTCATGTAGGTCAAGTGTCTCCTTCACTCCTATTTATATATGCCTAGTTTACCTAATTTACTTCGTCAACTATTATACAATATTGGTTCATTGTGCTTGTTTGTAATCACTAGATTTACAAGATTTCACACTACCAAGACCCTACTAAAAAATAATCAATAAAATATTAATCAAATATAACATAAGTGATAATACAAATAAATATATTTAATAAATATTAAATTTTAATTAAAAAGAAGAACCATTTATAGATTTATATGCATTCAAATTCATTATTTAAAAATATATATATTCCTATATGATTCCTTTCTCTTATTATTATAACATTTATAAGTCTAAACATTAAATGGTGTATTTTAATAATTCTTTTAATTAAAATTAATATTATTTATTTCATTTTAAATTTTAATATTATAAAAAATATGAAATTATAGTTTAATTTATTTTTTATTATTAAAAAGTAAGTTAATTAATAAAAAATTATTAATTATAAAATTACTTTTTCTATATTTTAATAGATTTATTTTATCTTTTATCTTATCTATAAAATATATTATATCTAAAAGAATATGCAATGCCTACAAAATTACATATTTATATCATCTTAAATTTTTAAATTGGAATTGTTAACCACAATCTAAATTATCTTCTCCATTTAATCTTATGTTATCCTCTTCAAAAATATATTAAAAAATAGAGTTGCAAATCATACACATGTATAATTGAATAAATAATGAAGTATTTAGAATATGTTGAAAAATATTATGTTTTATATCGACTAGAGTGACTCATTGGTAAAGATGAAAAATTACCTTGATATTATTGTGATACTCATTAAGAGTAATTTATTTACTCAAAATAAATATACTGATTACAAGTATGTATACACAATTAAGTTAATACTCTCTATACAATAAAAATTACGTGAAAATAAAAAAATTGTTTTAAAAATGTAACCTAAAATGATTAAATATTTAAAAATAACTTACTTATATTCAACATATTATATAATGCTACCCAAAACAAAAACTCAATTAAAATTGTCAATAAATAAAAATAAAACAAATTATGACATTCAAAAATTAGTTTTCATTCTTTATATTTAAATGTAAAATTTTAAGGGGGAGGGTCTAACTCCATTGACTATATTGCAGTCTAAAAATATATATATATAAATTTTTAAATTGTACCATTTAAAAATAATTTTTGAATGAACCTTTACCATGAATAATTACACATTAAACAAAAATATTTAAAATAATTAAATAAAAAAAATCAAATGGTATTTTTTAAAAAGTTAAAAGTTAATTTACTAGATTTCAATAATTATAAAACTACTTTTATATTTTAATCTTGAATCTTTGTCTTGACCTCTAAAATATCTTATATTTAAAAAAAGGGGATTGGCTACAAAATCACATAGTTATATCTTTGATTTTTAAACTATAATTGTTAAGCAAAGTTATCTTATGGATTTTGTCTTATGTTGCTGTCTCTTCAAACAAATATTAAAAAATAGAGGTGCAATTCACATGGAATTGTATGATTGAGTAAATAATTAAATATTTAGGATGGATTAAAAAAAAAGTGTTTTGTGTCTAATGATGTAACTCATTGGTAAAGATGAAACATTGTCATGATATCATAAAAAGTAAGCTATTTATTCAAAACAAATATATTATACTTATTAAAAGGATGTGCACACAATTAAGCTAGTAATTTCTATATAATAAAAGACATCAGGCAAATTTGTCATGGCAATGAATTTTCCATGAGGTGAATTTGCCATGGCAATGAATTTTCCAACGGTGAATTGTTGGCAGTGAATTTTCCAGCAGTGAATTGATGGGGATGAATTTTCCTAGAGCTATGATTAAAAATATGTAAAATTGAAGAAAAAGATTTAGAATCCATGATGACTAAATATTTACAAACAATATTATTATATCCAACATATTACATAATATTATCAAAAACTATTTAAGAAAAACTAAACTAAAAACTAAATTATAACATTTAAAACTTAATTTAAAGAATAAAAAATAGAATATAAATTATAATGTTTAAAGATTCAAATTGTATTAAATTATTTAGAATTTCTAAGTTATATTAGAAATAAGTAACTTTAAATTTGGGTTGATCCATCACTCTGTTGGTTAAGTTGTGGCATTGCTGATATTACTATTAAGTTTCAAATCCCTGCGGACTATGTGATTGCAGACTTGTACCTTCACTGATCCAGTGTGCTCACCAATTGTGAACTTATAAGGTAAATTCAGGGCAATTCACCACCAGAAAAATTAATTGGGTGAATTGCTGGCGGTGAATTTTCCTTAAATTTGTCATGACGGTGAATTTTCCCCTGGTGAATTGTTGACCGTGCGGTGAATTTTCCTAAAACAGTTCAGACCTGTGCCACCTCACTGACTCATAGCCATAATCTATCAAAATTTAAAACTACTAATACAGCAATTAAAATTTTAACCAAAAGTCGGCACTAGGAACAGAAGTAAGAAACCTAATACTCAGAATTACATGACCACACACTAGCTTTCAGAAAAAAGGAAAGCGCGTGGAACGTCAATTCACAATGTGGGGTCGAATCCCAATCAAACGTACATCAGGTTTACATACAGCAAATCTCGTGACCCTCTACAACCTCAACACTACTCAGCTGCACGCTTAAAATTATAAGACCACAGGCAAAGCCTCTACATTTATCTTCTCCTTCTCTTATATGATTACCAATATATCATCAAAATGAAGGATAACGTTACCAGAGCGTTGCCAAAGGGAAACGTAAAAGCTTTTGTGAGCAAGAGAATTATCAACCGCCGTATTCTCAAACGAAGAAGAGAGAGGAAATTGAATTTGCTGTATGCAATGTTGAGAGCTCTACTACCCATGAAATCTATCAAGGTAACTTCAATGGGTATTTTCAAAACTTAGTTTCTGTTTAATTTCTGGGTTTTTTAATCTTATGTTTATTGTTGATGAAGGTAACAAAGAATGCTTCAAACTCCAAAGATTTCTCAGATGATGAAGACCGCAGGCCACCTTTAATGGTTGATCTCCCAACAAAGAATCTCCAGGTCTATGATAAAGTAGGAATACACTATATCATACTATTCAGTAGCTCTCATAACCCCCCTTGAACGTATATGTTTCACTCATAGTACTGAGTGCTATTATATAAAATTTTCTAAGTGGAAATACGGTATATCATATTATTCAATAGTTCTCATCTCCTCTCTTTTAACATATATGTTTTCTTGATATCACTAAGTGAAGAATTTATACAACCAGAGCATTGTGATTATGGTAGCGGTTATTAAGTGCTATTGAAGCCCTGGCTGTAATTTAAGATTTCCATCAGTTACTGTCGTAAAGGATATTAAAAATCCTGAAATTTAGCCTCCTCCATTAATAAAATTTTCAAGGAAGATTGTATTTTTCACTGGATAATCTAGGTTGTGATATAGATATTACTGTCATAGAGTTATTGCAGATCTGCATAACAATTATCACATAACTTTTGTGGGGCAGGGTTAACATCTGATAAATTTTCTAGTGGTAAGAAGTGGTCACTTAATCTTGCAGGTCTTGCAAAAGCAACAGTACTTTTCAATTTAAAAGAAAATATTGTTAGCCTGTGTGGCTTCTTAAAATGGAAAACGGTCGGTGGGCTGCCTGGGAAACACCTGACCGGATACTTTTAATATAGCCAAATGAGCAATGAAGTATTGTTCTGCCTGTATATTCCCAATTCTAATGGACCGTATATAAATATTTTGTTTGTGGGATACTTATTTCTTTTGTGAATATGATTTTGACTGCCATGGTTAAATGAAGCTGGCGGATCTTTGTAATATTATTATTGATTATGCTTATCTTCTCCTTATTCATCAATAGAAGTTTTAGGGTTTCTTATTTTTTCATTCAAGAATATAAATAACACTAAGTGTGTTTATTTAAAACAAAAAGCACAAACTAACTATCTAACTGGGTTTGGTGATGATTTAAATGTAGGTTTAATAATAATAATAATATTATTTTATAGTCCCAAATCTGAGGGAGGCACCCAACTCGTGCTCCACAATATGAGGTGTACATACCTTACCCCCTGCAGGATTTGAACTTGTGACCTCTCTTTCAAGAGTACAAGTTCTTCACCATTAGGCCAACTCAGGCTGTACCATCCGAACTAAACGAACGTGGTGTTACCAAGAAGGTCGACGTTCTTGCCGGCAAAGCAGAATAACTATCTCAAGACTGCAGGAATGGAAAAAAAGCCACATATATGGAAGAATATTATGTTCTGGTTACATTAAAATGTATTGAAGAGTGAACGTTTCTTTCTACCTTAGCATTTTCTTGACTTCATTGACCATATAAATAAAATAAAACCTTTCTTGAAATTTTCCAGTGACCCTACCCATTTTCATCAATTTCTTGCCCTGTTTTCATAATTTAATTTTGCTGCATGATATATTTTTTCTGCATTCTCAATACTTTGGTAGCTCCTTTCATAACTCACACTACAATGCAATTAACTCTTATTGTGTTGTCTCCAATCATTTATCCATAATCAAAATGTGACAGCAAACCAGGAGGAAAACAGGATTGCAGTCACGAGCACAAGTGTCGATGCTCGTGAGGAAAATATTCACGGGAATTCTTCTCACCTTCCTAGAGAGGCACCTATTCCCAAACTCTCAAACAAAACATTCACATCAGTGTTTGGTTTTTTCATTAATATTCGTATTGAAAATGCAAAACAATTTTGTAATGAGTTTTTTTCAAAATTGGAGGTGATTGCTTTGGAGAGATCCAGAGATAAAAGTTTTTATTAAACTGTTATGTTTATAGAGCATAAATGTTGGCCCCCTCACAAATCTATTGGTTATTGTTTTAACATAGTGTGTTGATATATAAAGAGTTATTATAAATTATAATTTAAAATTTTGCAGAGTAACTTTATAATTTAATATTTAATGTTAAAAATCAACATTAAAAATCTAATTAATAATTATTTATATTCATATAATTTTATATCAAAATTTATTTAAAAAATAATATGTATAATATGTTAAAATTTTGGATAGATTATATATGAAATAACATGTGTTTCTATATTATATTTCCTCTCATTTCATTCAAAATGATGTTACATATTTATAGGAGTTTCATCTACTATATTATAAGAAATCTTTTATAACAACTTCATTTAAATAGATGAGTTGGTTTAACAACTCAAATCCCTACGGACACTCATACAACAAAATAATACTATGATATTCAAACCATACTAACAAATAATTATTATATGCATCCTAAAAATAAATGAATGACGTAATATTCCTAATACCACCAATATTACATCGTTCTCCAAATGGAGATAATTAGACTAACAATACTTGATGACCACATTCAATTTTTCATTAAAAAACATAAAATATGAGTAGGTACATACACATCTACTTGTGGGAAACAATCATGGAACTCACCTCAACATGCTTCTTCAACAATATCTTCCTTAGTAGACTTTATCCAAGGATAGGGAGAAACACACATATCCATGAAACCAATAATATGAACCGACACTTTCATTCGAGGTCATACAACACATTTTGATAGCAATAAGCACATTTATCCATGGAGCCAGGAATATGGACTAACACTTATATATGAGGTCATACAATAAATTTTGATAGTGATAAATGTATCTATCATATATCAAAGTTATGAATGAGGATATACACATCTTCTCACAAAAAATATGATTGAGTATACATGCATCCAGTCATAATTACCAATTTCTATGATTGGGAACAAACACATACAATCACTTGTACTCAACAAATGTGATCGTTCAAAGATACACATCCAATCACAACATTTTTTTTTTTAGAACTAAGTTGTCATTGTTGCATATGTAGCCACATAATAGATCTGTGTCACTCTATTCATAAATGATATGAGATGGTTACCGCTGCCATCTATAAACATATCTTGTCTTAAGTCATTTTGACATAAGTAGTTTTGTCACTAATACAATTTTGCAACCTTGTCACTAGTGACTAATTAGAGATCACTAAGTATCATCCAAACTTCATGTTCCTCCATCCTCTAGATGATTTGATTCTTAGAAAATTTATCTTTGAAGATCAATTTTAGAATGCCCCCAAAATATTGCCATCACATACAACTGATAGTGTCTCCAATTATAATTGAGGGAATTTTTTATATTTTATAAATTTTATTTTAAGAAAATTAATTCACGTTAAATTTTAGTGCATGACATAAAAAATATCATTATAAACTAATAATACATTTTAAGGTACTAAAATAACAATAAACTATAATAAAAACCTATAATGTTGTCGAATATCTAGAAATAGAAGAAGCCAATATCTATGGCTCAAATTTATAAGACTTGGAAAGCTTGTAAGAATCATGGATAATTTATTGAGGATTAACTTGTGATTTTGAATATATAAAATTTTAATTCTCTCATAATCAAATTGGGTGGTGAAGATGAGGAACAAACTACCAATGACAATACAAAATAATCATTTTGAAGACTTCTAACATAAAAATTGCACTAATACCTTGCATATCAATATATAAACTTCCAAAAGCATAGGTACCATCAACAAAAAATTGATATACACCCTCCTCCCTAAATTTTTTAGTGAGATCATTCATACAATGCACTACATAATTCATAGAAGTTATGCGATGAAATAATGCTACTCTAATATTCTTCATATGAGCCTTAGTCTTCTTCAAAAATTCTTGAAAAGTGTCAATAATTTCTTCTCTAGATGACATGAGAAATGGAAAGTTTTATTAAATTGTATGGGCCCCTACATGGACTGCACATCCTTCAATAGCCTTCTTTGCAACTCCATAAGCATAGTGTAGTATCAATATTGCGTCCTCCTCTTTCTTGTACTTTCCTTCTACAAATGGCATAATACATATTATCATGGTAAAATTATCTACAAAAGATAGTTTGGCGCTACTACAATGAACAAAATGGTGGGGCTATACAACTATGATATTATTAAGTTGTAACTCATATGGACTAGCTAGGACATGAACCTAGGACCTTTCATTTGTTACTCGAGTGCTCTACCAATTGAGCTATTGGTCCCTCTTTGGCCAAACCATCATCAGTTTGAGTGTGGCTTACTTCCAACACCCTGCTTAAGCCACATTGCTAGCACTTGGGGCTCCTATCTTGAATTTGATACCACTTGTTGAATTCCAACTCATATGAACCAACTAGCATTCAAACCTAGGACCTTTCATTTGCTATAGGATTTCTCTACCAATTGAGCTATTGGCCCCTCTTTGGCTAGCCCATTTTCAATTTGAGTGTGGCTTACTTCCAATAATTTACATAGCTTAAATTATCAACCAAGATTCAAGTTAGCAATTCATCAAGTTTTCATGTGAGTTTATTCATGTTTTATTTGCATTTTTTGTGAGCACTAACACTTGCAAGACCTTCAATGAAGCATATAATTATCCTTTCAGTTGATGAGTATAATGACTTTACTTTATCAAGGGAGACAAAGAGGAGTGGTAAGTTGTAACACTTGTTAATTTATCATTTTTATCTATTTTCCTCTGCTCGACCTAGGGTAAGAACTCTTTACATCATCATAGTCATTGTGGAGGTGGATACACCAAAATAAGGTTTGAATTAAGAAATCCCCTATATGGAACAACCCTTTCTCTCCTCTCTTGTGTGTAGGTGATGGATTTGAAGTGGATTTGGGAAAGGATTGAAGACCTAATTACAAGATCAAGCATCCAAGTATCACATTTTAACAAATTATGGAAGGTGGAATTAATCATCAACATATGAAGTTCTAAATCTGAGTCTAGAAGGGAAGAACCTATAGAAATTGACCATTTGAGATCTAATTTCCAATTCTGAATATCTATATTTCTAGGTTTAGGTTTTTTGCACCCTTTTCTAGCTAATTTAATCTCAAATTCATATGCTAGGTCCCTTTATCTATGCACTCTACTCTGTTGTGATCCTTCTCTGTGTTTCTATTCTATACTTTTATTAAATTATAATAATTTGATGTAGATGCATAGTTAACCTAGGTACACATTTACATCTTTAAGTTATGTTAATTATTAATCAACCAATCAACCCCACTACCCACCTAAAAGAACCAAAATTGTGATCCACCATTCTGGCTCTTCCATTGCGGCTAGTAGCCAAGTGGGTTTTTTTAATAATTTTTTGTTCCTTTCATTGTGATATAGGAAAAAGTGTGATTTAGACCCTAAATCCCTTTTTCCTACATTACAATGATATTTCATATTTATAGGAGTTTCATCTCCTATATTATAAGTAACCTCTTATAACAACTCTCTTTACATAGGTGAGTTATTTTAACAACTTAAATACCTAAAAAACTCATACAACCGTACTACTATGATACTCAAGCAATATTAACAAACTTAGCAAATTATTATTATACACATCCTAAAGACATGTGAATAATATAATATTCCTAACATAATAATTATTTAAAATTTTAATTAAAGCAATTTAAATTATTTTATTCATATTAAAAAAGGTAACTAGCTAAATTATTAAATTAATTTAGTAGACAATTTATTTTATTAATTAATTTAACAACAGTTCTACTTTTCCACTACTTTTAGTGTGATTAATTTTTTACAAATAAAACTTATATAATATAATTATATTTTATTCTTAATGTTACATAGTTTAATAGATTAAAAAAGATAATATTATAAAAATATCTAAGTATCAAATACATTGACAAGCATCATACAATTGAATGGAAAAGTAATTATTAGTAGTTTATTAGATCACTCTATCAAATTTTCATCTATTATTCATAACTTCGCATTTCCAACCTAATAAAATGAATATGCACCTAGGTAGAAATAAATTGTTTTATGATAACATGTAGACTTATTACTTCTTCAAATTTAGGCTAGTCATAACTTGTTAATGAGAATATCTCTACTTGTTAGATTGTTCTTTTGCATGTTTATGTTGTTACTATTTTAATTATTTTTATTGTCATCATTTGTTATTGGTTTTAATATTAAAGGAAAGGGAATGGCCCCTAAACCTATAAGTTTAAGCTAAACAAACAAAGAACAAAAGACCATCAAGGTTGAGTAGCCATAAAGAAGCAAGAGGAGGCACACAAGCCTCATATACTAACCAAAAAAGTAAAATAGACACATAGACTAGAACTACAAGGAAACAATAGAGACATAAAAAGAGAACCAAAACTAAAAAATTAGAAACACAAAAACAACACCATCACTTTTTAAAGGAGGAGATGAGCTCCCAATTAGTCTTCAGTAGGTCCATGGCCACCCTCCAATCCTTTGCACTGACACATTACAAAACTAACGTCCTCTAGGTCATCTCCTCTAACTCTTGCCCAAATTTCCTTTTAATTTCCTTATTTTAGACTCCCCAAACATCATTCCAAAGATGACATATTACATGATCCTAACCACCACCATAGTAATTTTTCCAACAACTTCTTCAAGGACCACAAACCTATTTTTGATGTCCTCACTATAACCTTCGAGCTCATCCTTGAGGGGGATGCTAGCCTTTTGTTGCTCTTTATCTTCCACATTTTGATCGAGGCCAATGTGGGTGTCCTTTGTGTTTTCCATTTCCTCAATCTCAACATTAAGGTTATCATTTCCAACATCCTCCTCCCACTCCAATTCTTTTGACTCCTCTTTTTTCTTTTCTCTCAAGAATTCCTCATCACCGCTAACCTCCCTCTCCTCTTCAACACTAAAATTCTCATCTTTTTTCTCTAGCTCGATGTAATCCTGACTATCTTCCTTACACTCAAGGAGGAAGTCATCAACTATGTCAACAAGACACTCGTCATCAAGCTCTAATATTTTCCCTTTAGTGTCTTCCCCTTTATTCTTCTAGATTACATTAGTCGGTCTAGTAGAGCGTCTCTTGTCGAACCCACTACTATTTGGACCTAGACAATAGGGCTCTAGTCATCCCCAATTTCAATAGTTATAGAGCCAAGGGCTCCACCTTCTACATTTTCACACTCTTAAGAGGTATGGAGGAAAGTATTTTTTGAAGAGTTGGAGTCTTTGTAACTACCCTAGAAGGGGGATTTTGGGAAGCAAAAATAGGGGGTGCCCTTTTTTGGATTTTAGTTTAGAACTCAATGGGACGACTTTATGCATGAATTTCTCGCCTTCCTTAGAAAACTTGCCTTTGAATTTTTGGTACTTCACATTGTAGATCTTCACAACCTTAATACATTTGCATTGAAGGCCCATGGATTTTGCAATTAGGCTAGAAGTAACTTCAAAATGGATACCAACAACTTTACCTGTGTTCCAAGAATTGTAGAATTTGGAGGTTAGATTTTCATCGTGTCCTCGCATAGGTTGGAAAAAAGGGGTGAGGCTAGCTTCCTCAAAAAATTTCCATAAGTTGACATTTTTTTTAAGTGAAACATAGGAAAAAGGTTTAGATCTTTTTTCTAGGGCCCCCCATTATGGAAACAAGGCATATGAACATAGACAAATGAGGGAACTTAGTGTGAAACTTAACATAGTGGATAGAAGGAATGGAGTTAAAAATGTAGGGAGAAATGTTGAGGAAAAGGTAGCTAAAATAAGGAGACGATAAATGGCTCATTTCAAGCTTGCAGGTAATAAAATAAATAAATCCTTTTTAAATTTTTTTGAGTTACCCTACCATTTTCATCAATTTCTTCCACTATTTTAATTATTTAATTTTGTTGCATGATATACTTTTTCTACATTCTCAATAAGTTTTGGTAGCTCCTTTCATAACTCACACTACAATGCAATTAACTCTTATTATTTTCTATCCAGTTATTTATCCATAATCCAAATATGACAACAAAATAGGAGGAAAATAATATTGCAATCACAAGAATAAGTGTCAATTCTCATGAGGAAATAACTCACGAGAATTCTTCCCACCTTCCTAGAGAGGCACCTATTCCCAAACTCTCAAAGAAAAAATTCACATCATTTTTTCATTTTTTCATTAATATTCATATTGAAAATACAAAATAATTTTGTATTTAATTTTTTCAAATATGGAAGTGATTGGGTTGGAGAGATATAGAGATAAAAGTTTGTATTAAACTATTATGTTTAGGTAATTCAAATTTGTGTTTATAAAGAAAGTGGGGAGAGTAGAAGAGAACATAAATTTTGGTCCTCCTCATGAATCTATTGATTAAATTGTCTATTATTGTTTAACATTGTGATATAGTTAAAATAGTGTGTTCATATATAAAAGTATTATTATAAATTATAATTTAAAATTTGTAAAGTAATTATATAATTTGAATAAAATTATTTATATTCATATAATTTTACATCAAAATTTATTTTAAAAATTATGTGTTTAATATATTGAGATTTTGGATAGATTAAATAGAATTTTAGAGAATATTATACATAAAGTAATATGCACTTCTATATTGTATTTACTCTCATTTAATTCAAAATGATGTTTTATGTTTATGGGAGTTTCATTTCTTATATTATAGGAAATATTCTATAACAACTCCATTTATGTAGATGAGTTCGTTTAAGTCAAATCCCTATGAACACTCATTCAATGAAATAGTACTATGATATTCGAACCATACTAACAAACCTAACAAATATCTATTATATGCATCCTAAAGACATATGAATGATGTAATATTCCTAATACCTTCTATGTTACATCATTAAAATGGGGATAAGTAGACTAACAATACTTGATTAACATGTTTAATTTTATATCAAAACCATAAAAAGATGAGTGGGTGCATACACATATACTTGTGATAAATAATCATGAGAATTACCTCAATATGATTCTTCAAAAAGATTTACCTTAGTGGAATTTATCCAAGGATAGGGAGAAACACATACCAACATTTCTATATGAGGTCATACAAAAAATTTGGATAGTGATAAGAAAATCTATCCATGGAACCAAGAATAGGGACTAACACTTATATCTGAGCTCATAACACAAATATGGATAGTGATAAACACATATATCATATATATAAATTATGAATGAGGAAAGACACATCTTCTCACAACAATTATGATTGTGAATACACACATCCAATCTTAATTACCAATTTCTATGATTGAGGAAAAACACATCCAATCACAACTTATTTTCATGAGAACTAAGTTATCATTGTCACATATGTAGAAATATTATAGATCTCTATAACTCTATTCACAGATGATATGAAACATCTGGTTAGTATTGTAACCTAGAAACTTATATTGGATTTAGTCATTTTGTCACAAGTAGTGTTGTCACTAGTGACTAATGAGAGACCACTAAATATCCTTCAAATTCTTGTGCCTCCATCCTATAGATGATTTAATACTTAGCAAAAACTATCTTTGAAGCTCAATTTCAAAATTCTCCCACAAGATTGATATCACATATAAGTGATAGTATGTCAAATACATTTGAGTAGCTTTTTATATTTTATAATTATTATTCTAAAAAAATTAATGCATGTTAAATTTTAGAGTAGGACATAAAATATCTCATTATGAACTAACAATACATTTTAAGATACTAAACTACTAATAAATTATAATCTTTGTTGTTCATGGTGTTCTTGTTGTTCTCAATGTCCTGTCCTTGCCTCACCTCTAGTGAGCTTTGTTTTCTTTTTACCTTTATGGCTACTCTATAATGGGTACAAGCCCTTCCCGTTTTAATCTAATATCTTAAATAAATTATAAAGTATATTTAGTATTGTGACCAATGACGTAGTATAGGTTAACTACACTTGATCCATAAGGATTCAAAGTGTATTGAAGCCACTATGCATCAGTCCCAATAAGATCATTCAATTAAACAAAGATGAATAAACCATTAAAACTAGCATATTAGAACACAAATGTTTAATAAATAGCTACTCTAAGATATTGAAACTTATCCTATTGGGGGAGTGGTGTCGTATTGATGTGGAATGGCGACCCTTTACCAATCCCTTGGATAATGAGCTTGTTTCAATCAATTCTATTGAAGAGAATCGATGAAACCGATGAAAGATGTTTTGTAAAACATGATGGAAGCTATTTTAACATGATAAGTTCTACGATAATTGATGTGAGTGTATGCAATCTATTCTAAATGTATTCAAGATTCGAAAGATTAAAACCCTAGTTTCAAAATATGCTAAATGGGTGCACCTTAGTTACCATGGAAGCCATTAATGGAAGCTAAGCCAAAACTACATGTAAAATAGCCTAAAATGATTTTAAAACATAAATGTGAGTGCAAATGGATGTGATTTTCAACAACATAAGTTTTCTCTCAAAAGGTGGATCCCTATTCAATAGATGCAAGCTCTATTTATAGAATAGGAAAAATGAAACTAATGATAAAGATTTAAAGAATCAATCAATGGTCGAGATGGAAGGAAAATGGAGGCATGGATCATGGATTCCCATCAAGGATTAAGGATGCAAGATGATATTTAATCAAGGGCTTACATTCATCCAAACAAACACACTTTCAAAACTTGCATAAGAATTTTGTTGAAAGTTTGTTACAAGGAAGAATATTCCTTTTTTCAAATGAGTGAAGATGGAAAGAATATTCCATGGGAATATTCCCTTTTGGAGGAAAATTGGCATTTAGCTAATTAAAACCAAATTTTAATGTGCAAAGGGGAAGGAATATTCTATGAGAATATTCCCTTTTTGGAGGAATGTGCAAAGGAGGAATATTCTCAAAGGAATATTCCCTTGCAAGTGGGAGGTTTAGATTTAATTAGTAATTTGATAATTAAAACCAAGTTTCAATTATGCAAATTAGGGGAATTTAGGATATTCATCAAATAATTAATTTATTTAATGAAAATGGGTCAAAGTGACATTTAATTAAATAATTAAGATTATTTAATTTAAATGAGGGGATTTAATGTGTTAAAATTGAATATTTTGATTTATCCAATTTAACAAGATGAAAGGTTAGTATGAAAGGGGTAGGAATTAACCTAGTTAGATTAATAAGGAACTAATAGATGAAAATGATGCAATTAATTAAATAGCTAGGCTAATTTAATCAATTAAGCAAAAAGGATGGGTTTTAGGATGAAATGGTGTTAGTATATCAGATTCAAGTGTATGATATTAATCAAGAAATTTTTACATGTCTATATTTTTCCCCACTTGAAGTGAGGTACATGTTACATTGGTTCAAAGATTGACACCTTTTAAATTAATTTTGTTGTTTAGATATATATATAAATTTTTTTGGATGCCCCACTATTCCTCTAACGAAAGGAATAAGCTAGGTCCCTACCCCCTCGAGAAATTAGGCATAAATTTTGAATTTTGGGTTGATTTCTTGATAAAGGTAAAATATAGGTTGAGGTGCTAAAACAGGCCCCGGGATGCCAAAAATGTCCTCAAAAATACAAAAAATAGCTCAAAATAGGTTGCATAGGGTGGAAATAGGTGAAAACCCTAGCTTTTGGCCTAAATTAGGGCAAAAAACCCTAATTTTTTGGCTTAAATAGGTGATGAAGGGTCACTTTTAAGTCATTAGTGCATTCACACTTGAGAGCTTTATCGTACTTTGAGCTCTGATCTCCTGACAAAATGACACACAATGAGTGTTCCCACAACACATTTTTGATTGAGTTCGAGAATACCATAGACCTCTAGACGCATGACCAATAGTACACAATTCAAAAATTTCCTTGCATTTCAACTTTTTGGTGCATTTATTAGGCTTTAAAATTTGGTCTGGGTTGGCATCAAGCATATTACAACCCTATTTTGAGTTTTGGTGATGCTTTTCACCTTTTAGGGATGCCATTGTGAAGGGTGACACACTTTGTGATTTAAAATTAGGGTTTCCATTTTTCAAATTATGACGCAACTGTAATGAGCAATGCCTAACCTTGATTTAGAATTTAGAATTAGGGTTTTAGATTTCAAATTGTAACGCTAGTGTAAATAGCGATGCTAGTCATTATTTAGAATTTGAATTATGGCGATGCCTTTATAAATAGTGACACCTTTTTCATTTTGGGGATAAGAGAATCCAAACTTAGGTAATTTTACTAAAATTTGATGTCATGCGCTTCGTGGGTGTAGGAGGTTATCCAACCTTTGATGTCTTGTGAGCACCAACCTTTGATACTTTCCACCCTGGATGATTTATCTGAGCTTTGATAGGAGCACCTAGGAGAGATTAGATTGTGGTAAATCGCATATATGCCCATTGTGAGGACTCATTTGGCAATGATGATAGTGCTATGTGAGTGATGGCATAGTGAAACCTCGTCATTTCACTTACCCACTGGTGAGGCAGTAGCCACATTAGAGGATGTATGGCATCCATATTGTGATTGTTGATACATGGTGACCATGCGATCTATGATATCGATGTGGGATATGATTCCTTCTACGAGGTTCTTGGTTAGGACATAGTTGTCCTGGCCAACTCACAGATTGACCTCAAGATGTACAGAGGATGCTTATCGAACTTCAGATTGATAGTTGGTGCAATGATTTTGGAGTTGGTTGCTCTAGACTAATGAAGCAGAGGGTTCAGTCCCAGATGGGGGTTGGCTTGGCACTGGATAATTTTTAGGTGGACTTAGTATGCATGGGGTCCAATGATGTTGGAATCTCTTTATCATGATATGCATTAGTTTGTGTACTGTGATGGGAGAGTGATTGGTGCAAGAGTCACACTCTTTCATGTATGGGAATGGAAGTGCATTACTATGTTTCAACCAATCATTTATATGGTTGATGTGGAGCCAGATGATCCTATTTTTTGGAGGTACAAAGGGGCTATCACTTTACAACATATAGGGCACCTTAGTATCCCTTACTATCGAGGAGAGTGATTGATGATATGATAGTACATTCTAATGGAGGTCATGGTTGTAGATGCCACCTTGGTATGACGATGTGCAACAACTCTTCTTTGCTAGCCATACCCATTACATGTAGGGTTGGGAGCATACCATGATTGAGAGGTACTGCCAGATAGGGTATCCAAATAGTTTGGCGAGAGGCAAGGTAGGTCCGACGATCAAGATATGACTATTTTTATGAGATCAACACGAGAGGGAACTTGGGGGCACATGATACTACCCCATGAGGTCATAAAGGTTTTTATATAGCTGGTTGCCAAGCCATGTACCTATGATTAGGGGTAGGCCAATGCTTAGATGATGCCTGCATATGATGCTTTGTGTGTTTCCTCTCTTAGACTTACAGATCCAGTGAGTATACCTCCATGAGGGAGGTTGAGAGGGAGGGGAGTAGGTAGAGGATGAGGCCAGTAGTAGGATTGGTAGGGTATAGTGTAGGGTGGAGGACAAGATGGGTACGGAAGAGGGCATGGCAGAGGATAGGATGGGTAGGGTAGAGGGTAGGGTAGAGGACAAGATGGATAAGATGACCAGTAGCATGATGGAAAGGTCCCTGGTACACCTCCATGACCTCCTCTACTACATAAGAAACCACCAATTCAACAACCACCCACATAGTAGCCACCTCCAGGGCCAGATCCCTGAGATGTACAAATACAACAGTTGTAGCAACAACTACAAGTATTGACAACTAAGCGAGATTAGGCTCGGTAGCAGGTTATAACACTCACAACCGAGAGAGATCATGAGATCTAGCTTAGGTATAACTTGGATGTTTAGTTGGCACAAGAGGTCAGGCATCAACAATAGTTAGAGGTTGTGTCTCAACAACAGTCTCAACAGGCACAACAGTTAGTTGGCCAGACAGTGTTAACATAGCTGTATAGGACAGTGAGGGAGGAGGTGGCATACTGGTGGAATTTTGATGCAGAGTAGGGTGGATAATCTTTCAAATTTTCTAATGAAGCAAAATTTCAAGATTCAAATCATCAAACGATGGGTTTTTGCTCACTAACCCTCAATCCTCCAATAGTACTACAAAAGTGGTTCTCCCAACCTAATTTCCAAACTAGGCATCAAACCAAAAATTTAATTGTTGTTATAGATACCCTTTATCCCCTTTGAAAACATATCCCATTTTTAGGTGGGGTTGTTTTGAAACATAAAGGTCAAAAAATTGTTGCTATGCTTGAATGAGGACTAATTAGGCCTGTTTGAATGGACAACAACAAGGTTTCCAAAACCAAGACCTCAAATCTTCATTATAATGGCTCATACATTTCCAAATAGGGTCTGCTCAAATATTTCCAATCCATACAAACTAATTCCCAAGAGTTTTTTATCAAACCCTAACACCTATGCATTTCCTAGGCCTAAAGCATGTGGTTTTCAGCTAGGGCCATCCACAAATTGGCCTCAATCTTCATCCCCCTACTCCTGAAACTTTAAGAACACAAAATAGAACATGTTTACCATCATTCCACTAGGTTTAAGGTTTATTCAATGGTGGAATGAGGAGAAATCCATTATTTCCTGTCAAAACTCACCCTAAGGAGGGTTTCAAGCCATTTAGAGGAAAAATACTATAATTTACTCAAAACTTAATGAAATTAGGTGAGACCAACTAAAGAATAAAAAGTATTCAAAGAATCATCAAACCCAATCAATATTTGAGCACTCCCAGGTTGTACAAGGCTGTATTGTTCCTTGTAGCAACAAAATTAGCTTAAAAAACGTAGAAACATGACACCTTTTAATTCAAAATTCAAAATTTACAACTTCTAACCTTGCCTCAGCCTCATAAGGGTTATTTAAACATGAAAAAAAAAACCCAACCATTTCCAACTACTTTTAAAATCCCCAACCATTTATCTTCCCAAAAAGGAAAAAATGCAATGTTTCTTGACAAGTTTTGCAACCTCTTTGCAACATAGAGAAGCTTTTAACATTTCAACAACTTGACCAAACCTAGAACCCTAAAACCCTATTCAAACCCTTAAAAACATGAAAAATGTTCCAAAGGACCTTATTGCAATAAGAAAACATAAAAAATAAAATCAAAGCATGAAGTCTCATGGGTGCCCTGCACCATACTCCCCGGGAAAAATGAACTCACGACCCCTTGATGACAGTGCTATAGCAGTAGAGTCATGGTTGATCCTATTATTCTCTGACCTCCAAGTGACATCTCTATCTGGTAGACCTTTCCAATGAACCAAATACTAGAAATAGGCATTGTGCTTTGTGTTTTTCAATGCTTTGGCATTGAGGAAAGGATCCAATTTCAGAGACCTATTTGATAGATGATCCTTGAATCCATCTAAAAATGTTATTGAACCTGCTTGAGTACCTACAAATATACCTCCTCCATCCTTGAAATGAAATTATTTCTTCTTCACCTTAGGTTTATGGTTGGATTTTCTCACTTTCCTTTGTAGTTTCTCCTTAATCTCTTTACCTTTGCTACTCACCTCTTCCATCTATTGTGGTGCCTCTATGTTTGTTGCTTGATCAAGAATACTAACTTCTGGTTTGAAAGAAATGGAATGACCAACATCCCCTTGTGCAAGCGATGAATGGAACACCCCTCCTATCATCATCATTTCAAAATACCTCTTAAGCCAATCTTGAATCTCCAAAATCAATTCATCCTTGACCTTCAACACAATAGCTCTTGACACTAACTCAATATCATTTCCCTCCAAAATCAAATAATTCTTCATGTCTACTATCATAATGTCTTCAAGTTTAGGAGTGATTGCAAGGTCTGTGTGTTTCTCTTTTATTTTTATGAACTCCTTCCTACCTACCATCATCACAATAGATCCCTTTGTTTGTCCTTTATCATCCTCCATTTGATGGTGTCAAAGTATAGGGGACCCCATCCATGTCTATCTCATAAGTATTTCCCCTTCCATCATACATAGAATGCTTATCAAATTGCCAAGGCCTCCCTAGCATCAAATAGCATACATCAATGGGTAATATGTCACAATTGTTTTTTTCTTTGTATCCTCCTATATTGAACTCCACCCAACTTTGTTCATTTACTAAAACATATTGACCCTCATTCAACCAAGATACTTTGTAAGGAGTATCATGTGGTATTCTAGGCAACTTGAGTTTTTCAACCATCTCAACTGAAACCATGTTATGTATGCTTCCTAAATCAATTACAACTTTACATACTTTACCCAAGCACTTACAAGTGGTCTTGAAAAGATCCTTCTTTTGTGGTGGCTCCTTCTCTACTGATTCCTTGATGAGAGTTCTCCTTACCACATGAGTTCGACTCTCCAACTTCTAGAGCAACATCTTGTGATGGAGATTTTACACTCTCATTGTCATCTTCTTGCACCAATTGAGCTCTTCTTTCTCCTCCATGCAAATTAGAGGCTTGAACTTCATTTCACTTCCATGCTTTATGTCCAAACTTGTTGCATTGGTAACACCTTCCTATGAATCCTTGTGAACCTCTCCCTTGACCTCCAAATCTACTTCTAAAGCCTAATCTACCTCCTCTAAATCCACCTCTCTGATCAACAACTTGGTCTTGGACTTTGCTTGTATCTTCTTGGATCTCATATGGATACCTTGCATTAGAAAAATATCCACTTCCTCTGGAATTGCTTCCTCTACCCTTTTTGACTTCCCGTTCCTTCTCTTTATCTTTTCTTAAGCCCTAATTTCCATTTGATAGAATTCCTCAACCGTTCTTGGATTTTCCAAAGTTAACTCATCTTGAATGTTGAATCTTAACCCACTAAAGTATCTAGCCATCTTCTCCACATCATCCTCCATGTGACCTACTCTTATACTCAACTTCTAAAACTCATCAGTGTAAGCTTTGGCATCCATCTCTCTTTGTTTCAAAACTTGAAGTTTCCTATACATTTGAATTGCATAATCAACCAGTAAGAACTTACCTTAAACCTTAGCCACCATTCTATCCCAAGAAACAATTTTTGACTTACCTTTCTTCCTCCTTTTAATTTTCTCATAATCCCACCATAATAGTGCATGAACCTTCAATTTTTTTTTTGCTATCTTAACTTTTTGTTCCTCTGGTATGTCTTCACATTCAAAGTAATTATCAAGTGCTACAATCAATCCAAAATATTTTCCTCATTCAAGTTCCCTCCATACATAGGTACATCAGTCTTTATCTTGTGTTTATCTGCCTTGACTGCTCTCAATAGCTTGGCCATCCTCTACTCATTAGGATTGAATTCCTCTTCCTCTTCTTCTTCATTCTCCTCTTCCCCTTCTTCTTTAGGGTCACTCTCATCACCTAGGACCATACCTCTTCTCTGACTAGTTTCCATAGCCTCAAGCCTTGCTACCACCATATCTTGTAGTTCTTTCAACCTTCTAATCTCTCTTGCAGTATTTTCTTTCATCTCATTCATTTCCCTAGCCATAGTGTTATTCTTTGGAGGCATCTTGTTCACTTTTCCCTTCACACTTTCCCTTCCTTATAGACCTACCTATTCTGTAATACCAGTTTGATACAAAGCAGGGTGGATAATCTTGCAAATGTTCTAATGAAGAAAACTTTCAAGATTCAAATCATCCGATGGGTTTTTACTCACAAACCCTCAAACCTTTAGTAGTATTCCAAAAGTGGTTCTCCCAACCTAATTTCCAAACCAGGCCTCAAACCCATAATATAATTATTGTTACAGATACCCTTTATCCCCCTTGACAACATATACCATTTAAAAGTGGGGTTGTTTTGAAACATAAGGGTCAAAAACTTATTGCTATGCTTGAATGAGGACTAATTAGGCCTATTTGAATGGGCAACACCAAGGTTTCCAAAACCAAAAATTCAAATCTTCATTCTAATGGATTAGACATGTCCAATAGGGTCTACCCAAATGTTTCCAATCCCTACAAACCAATTCCCAAGAGATTTTTATCAAACCCTAACACCTATGCATTTCCTAGGCCTAAAGCATGTGGTTTTTGTCCTAGGGCATCCACAAATTGACCTCAATCTTCATCCCCATTCTCCTAAAACTTCAAGAACACAAAACACAACATGTCTACCCTCATTCCACTAGGTTTAAGGTTTATTCAATTGTGGAATGAGGAGAAATCCATTATTTCTTGTTAGAACTCACCTTAATGAGGGTTTCAAGTTGTTTGGAGGAAAAATGCTCTAATTTACTCAAAACGTAATGAAATTAGATTAAACCAACTACAAAATAACAAGGATTTAGAGTATCATCAAACCAAATCAATATTTGAGCACTCCCAGTTCGTACAAGGCCATACTATTCCCTATAGCAGCAAAATTAGCTTCAAAAATGAAAAAAACATGACACCTTTTGATTCAAAATTCAAAATTTACAACTTCTAACCTTGCCTTGGCCTTCATGAGGATTATTTAAAGATGAAAAAAAAAACCAAACCATTTTCAACTACTTTTTAAATCCCCAACTATTGATCTTCGCAAAAAGGAAAAAATGCAAAGTTGCTTGACAAGTTTTGCAACTTTTTGCAACATAGAGCAACTTTTAACATTTCAACAACTTGACCAAACCTAGACCCCTAAAACCCTATTCACTCTTACAAACATGAAAAATGGTCCAAAGGACCTTATTACAACAAAAAAACATAAAAACCAAAAATCAAAGCATGAAGTCTCATGGGTGCCTTGCACCAACTTTGTACTACAAAGATGTCCCTCCATACCGTCAAAAACTCAATTTTGGGTACTAGAGTTAGGTGCAACCGAGTGCCTTTACCTTAGTTAGGAAGTTAGATCAACTCGAAGATGGTGATAGGGCCAGCAAGGGATATACCTCTTTTTATTTTGTAGACACCTTTTTGTTGTATAGCTTGATTATTTATATAGACATGTACATTCAGAGGCTCATTTTTGATAGCCTTGTGTACATTGTAAAATTTGATGATATTCATACACATCGATTCATATATTGTACTTTGAAAGTCATATATATATATATATATATATATATATATATATATATATATATATATATATATATGATACTGATTCATGATGTGAAATGCCTTTATTTTATGCTTTATGGATGTATGGATGCAAATGATATGATGTGATGTTATATTTATTTTGTGATATGTGATACGTGATGATGCTCTATGATGTAATGTGTATAATATGTGATGTTATGAGATGAATGCAATGCCATGGATTTGTTACCTTCTTTTTTAGTATTTGTTTATGATATGTTATGGTATGGATGTTATGTAGATGATATGATATGCTTATGCAGGATGTATGGATGGATGCATTTCTTTTTGCATACTTTTCCATACAATTTATGATATCATGATGTATGTATGAATATGGATGATGCTTATAGTATGTATGTTATGAATTATTATTCAATAAATCAAGATGCTTAGAATAAAAAAATTATATTATCCGAAACAACTTAAATGATAATGATAATGCCATTGATTTTTCCCTTTTATCATGATATGTCATGATGATGCGAGATGTATACATAATGTTGATGATTTATGGATGCATTGATGATGTTATTTCTAACTGTCATGATACTAGGTTAGCGTGGAAAGAAGATAGAAGAAAATTAATGAATTAACCATTGATTTTTGAGATTGATTCAAAAGTCCAACAAGCCTATGATCCACCGAGACTTTATTAGATATGGTGATGAGATGGATGATTTTTCTCATATCTTGGGATTGGGATTTTTCATCATTCCTTATGTTTGATATAACACATAGACATGATGCATCTTGGTATTGATAATCAAGATGACATTGTATCTTGTGTAATGGACTTTGACTCAGCAAAAAAATAGGATAGTTCTTGTTCATACATTGAAATACGAAAACCTCGTTGGAATGTAGTTTAGAAATTTAGAATATATTAGACCAAAGCATACACAATAGTCAACAATGTACTCCAAACAACCTCCCCACACACAACTAAGCAAGTATGCACCAAGAATATTTTACAAGAATACCCACAAGCACAACAAATGAAAGATAATGGTCGGCGCCCCATTCCTTTCTCTCTAAATTATTTTGATAGACATCATCGAGAGGTCGTCGGAATGGTTCAATAAGATAAATCATAAGAAAAGATCAAAAACAAATATTTAGTGTTATCTATATCTCTTGCCAATTTAATATAGCTAAGGTGATTTCTAATGTTCATGTCCATTGTCGAAAGGATACATCTTAGGACAATTTATCATATGGTTTGATTAGGATTAGGTGTGTGATAGGTTAATTATGCAAACTCCACTAAATCATTTACCTATGATTTGGACTTTAGATTTTGACACTTAGGTTCTCACTTTACGACTTGCAATACTTGCTTTCTATTTGTTTTACCAAAGATTGAAGATGATGATTGATTTATTATGGTTGAAAGTTTATTGCTGGTGAAAGCGAAATGGGATGGATGGTTTTGAATTTTCTGGAATATTTTAATGTATTTGGTGTTTTGAAAATGTTTTGAGCCTATTTTTGGTCTTTTTGAAAGGGTTAGTGCAGAATCATGGGGATCCAAACTAGGCCTCTAAGTGGAGATGAAAATTTAGAAAATCAGAGTTAGGAAACTTGACATAAAAATTTGAATAGGTTCTTAACAAAATTTGAAAAATATGTAAGAATAAAAGTTGTAGCAAATTGAATGTAGTTTTTAGGCTACTAGTCCTTTTTTGGAAAAAAGTAAATTTGTTTTGAGAAAATTTGAAATTTCAATGTAGTCGTACTAAATTTTTAGGAAAAAGAAAAGAAGCAGTTGTATGTATGACCACTCTAAGTGCAAGAACAAAATAATATTTTTTTTCTGAATCTTTCAATATAAGTAGGGGACACATGCCCAAATGTGCCAGATTTCTTTTGTAATTTTTTTCATGTAAATAATTTAAAGTTATATGATTTTTTTATTAAAACCTTTCAAAATTATTAAAATGGTTAAAATGTTAATTAGTTTGAAAGTTATAGAATTTTTTCAATCAGCCTATCAATCAGGACTTTAGTCGTAATGTATGTAGAAAATTAATAATAATTATTTATTAAATTCAAAATAAGGAAAAACTTATATTGGTGGAAAGGTGACAATTTTTTCTATAAACCCTTTTCATTTGATGAAATTTGGATAAAAAAAAAGTCATCAGCCACAAGGGAAAACTTCAGAAAACTAAGCAAATTTTCAAAACACATTTTTTGGGTTGACTTTCTAGGTTAGGCAATCTCGTACCAAATCCCAAGCCAATATCTATGTTGGTTTGGTAATACCAAACCGAAATGGATATCCATTTCAAAATGGATGTTCATTTTGGAAAGCGAGAATCCATTTTTTTGAAAAACAAAATAGATGTCCATTTGAAATGGATATCCGTTTTGAAGACCTAAAAAATCCTCTTTACTAAAATGGGCATAACTTTTGTGTTTCTTATCGAAATTTCAACTTTTTAGAGGTGTTGGAAAGGTGATTGAGAGATCTACACAATGGAATAGGTGGTGTTTCTATATTGTACAAAAAAATAATTATAATCATTTGAACTTCATATTTCATTTTTGAAACATCAAATGCTCACTACTTTCACATGCAAAGTCTCTTTTTCATGATTTTTTTGTAAAACTCATCTAAAAATACTTGAAACTTTAGAAAAAGTAATGAATAATAAAATATTTATATTTTTTGTTGTAAAGAGATGAAAAAATATTCATAAATCATCATATCTCTCTATCCCTTTCTCTACCTCTCTCTATATCACTATGTCTCTTGTTAAAATTTGGACCTATTCCTCCCTCCTTTCTTCTCTCTTTTTCCCTCTTTATATGTATCTTTTTCACTCTCTATGTCCTTGAGCTCTAGACCTATCTTTCTACCTCTATCTCCATCCTCTCTCTCTCTCCCTCTCTCTCTCTTAGGTCCCTCTCACTCCCTCTCCCTCTCTCTCTCCCTCTCCATATCCCTCTCACTCTCCATCTCCTCTCTCCCCCTCTCTCTCTCTCTCCATTCATCTTAAGTCTCTCTCCCTCTTAGGTATCTCTCCCAGGTCTCTCTAACTCCCTCTCTCTCTTAGTTCTCTCCCACTCCTCTCTCTTTGATGCAGAGCTAGAGGAGTACACTCAAGATTGCAAGGAGTACACTTCATTTTCCCATCACCCCAAAAACTGACCTAGAGACACCTTAAGGCCTTCCAATGTAGGATAGTCTCAATGAACTCCTTTAGACAACCTCTCCTGCAACCAAAAACATTCACAACCTTGAAAATACCATCAAAAACTCACCATGGTTCATCAACACCCAACAACAGGGCTTAATGCCTTAGGAACACCAAAATACTCTTTAACCTTCTTTTAGGCTTGTCAACTAGGACAGTCAACACAAAACCAACTTAGAGAAAATAAATAGGAAAATATAAATGGCCTAAGACTCCTTAAATGGATCACTTCCAATCCACAAAACCCCAGGGTATGACACTTGATCAGATTGACACAAAGAGACACATTTCTAACACCACAAGGAGGCATAAATTGGTTATTCCCAACAAGAACCAAGTTTACAAAGAACAACCCAACTACCCTAAGCCATAAGAATGGTTCTTAAAAAATTATTGCATACATTTCAATCCTTCTTAGTCACACTTCTTTAGATATTTTTCCCACAAACCAACTAAACACATAAATTAGCACCAAACTAGGCTTGTCACATGAAGATGCCAAGCCTAGGGTTTTCCGAAAGATAATCCAAAGCCTCCACCATCCTCCAAAACCTTCAAAGACATAAAATACATGTTATTCATCACCTCCCCACCAAGAATCAGACCATGAACATGTGGCTATGGTGAGTTAAGATCCTTTTTGGAACCAAACCTTGTTTTTGAGGGTTTTCAAACCACTTTTTGAAAAATGTAGATATCTTTCATAATACTTGATGAAAATGGATCAAAAAACCACCAAAAGAGAGCTAGTTCAGTTCCCTATCGAATCATGATAGTATCCTATCTGTATAGAGCATACTCTATCTGTACCGTGAGAGCTAGCAAAAAATTACACACAAAAAATGGAGAAAACATAGTTCCTTTTTATTCAAACTTCTTCAAAAATTCAGCATCAAAATTTCCTCGAACAAGAGATGCCTATTTCAACATTTAAAACCTCTGCACAACATCTTGCAACTAAATTTTGAATTAGTTAGATGTTGGAAAACCAACAAACTTCAAATAGACCCCTAATTGCCTAGTTAAGGCAATTTACACTACACCCCTAAACCCGATTACATTGAAAATTCAAGAGATGTTAAAGACACCAAAAATCACATAAAAGCACCAAGATGACTCCCCTCTAATACCTGGTTGCATCATGGCACCTTGATTCCTTAATTTTCCTAGATGCACCAAGTTTACATGGTGAGGAGGAGACCTAGTTATTACATCAAAACTCAACACCAAGCCTAAAATCCTATTACAAGTCATTGAATCTGGTCCTTAGGACCTTATTACATCATAATAAACTTTGAAAATCAAACAAAATCCAAAAAAATCCTCAAAGGTGGCATGGAGACCCCAAGGTGCCCCTGCACCATGCACTCAGGGTGGAAGAGATCTCAAGTACCATCTGAGATCAGTTGTTGCAGAGTAGTACCATATTGTTTGATGTCTTCTTCACTCATCTAGGTTGCATCTTTAGGTGGAAGACCCTACCATTTAACTAAATATTCATTAAATACCTTTTTCCTTGTCCTTTCTACCTCTTTGGTGTCTAGAATGGCTTCAAGTTTCAAGGATTTAGATGGTGGAAGGTCCTGCACCCAATCTTCATCAGCTTCTAGACTTGCACCTGCATCCAAAGATCCTTTAAATGGGTACAAATCAGCAACATTAAAAATGGGGGAGATAGCCACTCCAAGAGGGAGTGCTATCTCATAGGAATTTTTCCCAAATTTGGGAATAATCTTGCAAGGGCCTATTTTCTTCATGTGTAAGTTTGTGTATTTTCCTTTAGGAAACCTCTCCTTCTTCAAGTAGGAAAAAACCAGATCTCCCACCTTGTATTGAACATTCCTTCTTTTTATATTTTCCCTCTCTTTGTATTGATCCACTCTCTTCTTGAGATTTTCCTTTACTTGATCATGGATAGACTTCATGGCTATGGAAAAATCCTCTCCTTTTGCACTCCTCTTCTCCATTCCTTTTAGATCTCTTAACTCAAAGATTCCCCTTGGGTTCATCCCATACACAACCTCAAAGGGATTTTTACCTATGCTTCTATTGATGGAGTCATTATAAGCATACTCTACTTGAGGCAACACCAAATCCCATTGAATACCATGTTCCTTTGTCAAACACCTTAAAAGATTACCAAGTGATTTTTTAACCACCTTTGTTTTTCCATCCGTTTGAGGATGGTAGGTAGAACTATATTGCAAATTAGTTTCCAACTTTCTCCATAAGGTCCTCTAAAAATGACCTATAATCTTGGAGTCCCTATTAGATACAATGCTCATATGAATGCCATGCATTCTCACAACCTCCCTGAAAAACATACCTGCAATATTAGAATCATCACTAGTACATCTACAAGGAATAAAATGGACCATTTTTTTGAATCTATCAACTACTACAAAGACAAGTTATCAACCCCCCTTTGTGTCTTAGGTAGTCCTAAGACAAAATCCATAATTATACTCTCCCAAGGTCTATTTGGGATTGGTAGAGCTTGAGAAAGACCAACATTTGAAGTGGTTCCTTTTTCTCTTTGACATATGGTGCAAGTTTCCACAAACCTTCTCACATCCATCTACATTTTAGGCCAAAAATAGAATATCCTAACCTGCTCCAAAGTTTTGTCAAGCCCAAAGTTCCCTCCAAGACTCCCACTATGCTTTTATTTTATTATATTCTTCCTCACAGAGCACTTGGGAATGCACAATTGAGTCCCTTTAAACAATACACCATCTTGCAAAACATAATCAGCATAGTCACTATGAAAAGAATTAGAAAACTGAGAATAAACATCAAAAGCACCCTTGAAATCTTCATCCTCCTTATACATACCTTTAAGATCTTCTATGCCCACACTTTGCAATTGAACTTCTTGAACCATCATGACCCTCTACTAAGGGAATTTGAAACTTTATTTTCTTGTCCCTTTTTGTGCTTTACGAAGAATGTAAATGCTTGTAGGTATTCAACTCACTCCATGTGCCTTTGATTCAATTTTTCCTATCCATTCAAGAAACTAAGTGCATGGTTGTCAGTGAATACTGTAAACTCCTTTGGTAACAAGTAGTGCCTACATTTTTTTAAGGATTGGACCATAGCATACAATTCAAGATCATATGAGGAGTACTTTCTTTTAGCTTCATTTAGTTTTTCACTAAAAAATGCAGCTTGTTTTCCTTGTTGACTCAAAAAAACACCTATTGCTTGACCACTTGCATCACACTCAATAGTAAAACCTTCATTAAAATCAAGAAGAGCAAGTATAGGCTGATGTGATACCTTTCTTTTCAAGTATTCAAACCTTTCATTTGCTTTATTGGTCCATTGAAACTTACTCTTCTTCTCTCCTTTGATTGTGTCAATGATGGGTGCACAAATGTGGTTGAAACTCTTGATGAACTTCTTGTAGAAGCTTGCAAGACCTTGGAATCTCCTCACATCACCCACTGATCTAGGTGTTAGCCAATTAAGAATAGCCTCAACCTTTGATGGATCCATTTTCAAACTGCCTTGTGAGATGACAAATCCAAGGTAGACTAATTCTTCTTTCATAAACTCACATTTTTGTAAGTTGATTAGTAACTTCTCTTCATGCAGCCTTCTCAAGACCTATCCAATATGCTCCAAATACTCCTCCTTGGTCTTGCTAAAGACAAGAATGTCATCCAAATAAACCACAAAAATTTTTCCAATAAAAGGTTTCAATACCTCATTCATTAGCCTCATAAAGGTATTGGGGGCATTAGACAAGCCAAAGTGCATCACCATCCACTCATAAAAACCTTCATTGGTCTTGAAATTTGTCTTCCATTCATCCCCTTCATGAATCCTACTTTGGTGATACCCACTTTTCAAATCAATCCATGAAAAGTAGCGAGCTCCTACTAGACAATCCATAAGATCCTCCATCCTTGGAATATGAAACCTATATCTGATGGTTATCCTATTTATAGCTCTTGAGTGATTGCATAACCTCCATTTACCATCCTTCCTTGGAGCTAACATGGTTGGAACTGCACAAGGGATTAAACTCTTCCTCACTAGGCCCTTATCCAACAACTCTTGCACTTGTTTTTCTATCTCTTCATTTTGGGCTGGTGTCATCTTGTAGGTAGCCTTATTAGGAAATATAGCACCTGGTATTAGGTCAATACGATGATTGATATCTCTAATTGGAGGCAAGGAACTAGGCAATTCATCCACTACAATCTCCTTATACTTCTCCAACAAAGTTTGGACTTCACTAGGTATGGGTTTTTCTTTGTTTGAGGACAAAACAGACCTACATTTTGGATTAACAACCAAGGAAAACCCTAGACCTCCCTCTTCCTTTAAGGTCTTCAAAAACTCTTTCTCACCTACCACCATGATGCTAGAACCGAGTTTTTTATCTACTCCCTCATCCGGTAAGGGATTCATAGTGAAAGTTTTCCCATCTTTTGTTATTGTGTAGGTGATTTTTTGCCCATCATGTTGGGATTTCCTATCATATTTCCAAGGGAATTATAGGAGAAAATGGCAAGCATCCATGGGGGTAACATCACACAAAATTCTGTCCTTATACTACCCAATATGAAATTCCACCCAATTGCTCATTAACAAGCACTTTTTGGCCCTTATTCAACCAAGACACCTTATATGGGGTAGGGTGAGGAATCTTTTCTAGTTTTAATTTCTCAACCACTGCTAAGGATGCTAAATTATCAATAGATCCTAAGTCTACAATTACCTTGCATACCTTCCCATGAGATTTACATGAAGTCCTAAACAAGCACTTCCTCTGTGGTGGCTCCTTAGCACTTGGTACCTTGAGAAGCATTCTCCTCATCATCAAGCTGTCTCCAAATTTAAGATTAGTAGGCCTAGAAGGTGAGTTCACACTTTGTTCATCCTCCTCTTGCACCAATTAGTTTCTCCTATCCCCACTATGAGAGGTTGAAGCTTGCTTCTCAGGACACCTGAAGGATGGGTTCCCAAATTGGTTACAAGTGTAGCACCTTCTAGAGAATGAATTGGAATCTCTTCCATTAAAATTTCCCCTTCCATTAGACCTCCTACCTCTGGATCCTCCTCTTGATTCTTGAATTTGGTACTCTTTTCCACTTCACTCCCCTTGTTGCCTTTGTGATTGGTTTCTACCACCTAAATTGCATCTTCCCTTGGAATTTCTGCCTTTACCCCTTCCTTGCTGCTCTTTCTTTCTCTTTAACTTCTCCTCTACCTTGCATGCTACTTGGAAGCACTCTTCCACTATCTTAGGAGTCACAAGACTCATCTCATTTTGGATTGTAAACCTTAGGCCATTCAAATATCTGGCAACCTTCTCCTTGTCATTCTCTACATGGCCACACCTCGTACTAAGTTTGTGAAACTCCTCAATAGAGGTTTCCACATCCATATCCTTTTGCTTTAGGATTTGTAGCCTCCTAAACACTTGAATTTCATGATCTGTAGGCAGAAATTGTGCCTTCAATATTCTCACCATTTTGTCCCATGAGGAAATCATATTCTTTCCCTCTTTGACTCTTTCTCCTTGGTAGTAATTCCACCAAGTCAAAGAAGCCCCATTCAACTTGGTCTTTGCAAATTTAACCTTCCTATCTTCTACCATCTCCTTATATTGAAATTAGTTGTTCAAGGAATCCACCCATTCTAGTAGTGCCTCGACATTCATCTTTCCTTGATACATTGAAATGTCCATCTTCACTTCAGTGGCTTATGCTTTTATGGTTTTCAAGGCTCCAATAAAACTTCTCTCTTTAGGAGGCATCTCCTCTTCTGGATGGATTTCATCTCCACCCTCTACCTCCTCTTCTAAGGTGCTCTCTTTCTCAACATTCTCCTTCCTTCTCTCTAAGGCCTCTATCCTATCTCTCAAGGCCTTCATCTCCCTTGCAACTATAGTCCCACCTTTTGGAGGCATATTTCTTTATTCACCACAACCTCAAATTCTCTTCACAATTTTCCAAATCAAAGCTTGGCTTTGATACCACTCTAATGTAGGGCTAGAGGAAGAAAAACACTAACTCAATCTAATTTGACAATTCTCAAAACAAATCTTTCATGTCCTAACATCTAGGACTCATTCTTCTCCACAAAACTCTTAAATCAAAACTATCTAACTGAGAATAAGGTACATAATCACTTGAAGTTTCCACAAATCTCATTTAGCAACAATAACATGACCAATATAATCTCTATCACCAACACAAATAACTCAATATATGAACTTACATAGTAGATTGTCCCCAAATTTTCAATTAGGCCATTTAGGCCACAAAAACAAACTTCACTTTTCTAAGCTCTAATCCATTCAACAATAGCATCAAAATGCATAAGAATATCTACAAAACATAACTAGACCATTTCCCAATCTGTGTTCATGATATTTTATCAAACACTCATCCTAACCTTAGTTCTTGTACCCAAAACATGATTGTCACAAACCCGCCATGCAAGATCAACATACAAATGAATATAAAACATTTTATTTTACCAAACCCTATTTAGAGAGGACTCAAGGCTCATCAATAAAACCTTTCAAATCACTTTCACACAAAGAGAATACTTTTTTCATCATCAAAACATAAAATAATTGCTGCACACTTTCAATTTCCAAACTTTTCCTACAAAACACAGCCTAGGGCATCATTGCTTTGATAGAAAAATTCATTATTTTTATCTGAAAATTTGGAAGATGAAAATATATGTTAAAATGAACCTTTTGACCAATTTTCAAACCATTCCATTGTGCCAATTGAGAGAAACACAATTTTGATTACTTGTTGTCTACCCTAAGAGGGTTTCAGACCTGCACTTACTAAAATGATCATAACTTCTGCAAATTTTCATGAAATTGAACCAAAAAAAAAGAAAATGAAACTAGATTCATTTATCCTTCTTCTTCCATTGGTTTCAAGTCACTATCATTCCGTACAAGGTTGTACAACACGCTGCTACAGGACTGTTACAGGGAAAATTTGGAAATTGCAGCCACAAAAACCTTCATAACTTTCATTCTACTCCATGAAAATGAATGAAATCAAAACCAAAACAAATTATAATCTTATTTATATCATTCCAAATGGCTTTCTCTTTAGGATCAGGCCGTACATGGCCATACAAGAGACTAAAACACATAATTACCAGTCAAAATACATAAATTTGAATGTAAAAAGAGGCTCCATTAATGTTTCTACATTATTTTACACCCCTCTCCACCTTCCAATGATGGATTAAGGCTATTTATGCCTTTTGACACTTTCCCCTATGTATTCCAACTGATTATTTCAACTTCCCAACCAAGTTGACCTTCCATCTTTCCTATTTTGCAATTTTGCAATTTTTCACTTTGACAACTTTTGTCAATTTCACCATTTTTGCACTTTTGAATCCCTAACCATTCTAAACAGTTCTAAAATGACCTAATACACATTTCGATGACAAAAAATGACCTTATTTCTCATATTCCTTGGTTTGACTCACTAAACCCTTCATAAACCCCGTTATTACATATTTTGCTCTTGTAAGCATTATTGACAACATCTCACTTGTTTTTACAAATTGGACACCCAATTACATATAAATGGTCCATTAGACCTTATTAAATGACTCCTAAGCACTAATTGAACTCTTATAGGCAACAAGGTGCTCCTGCACCACTCTCTCTCCTAATATCTCACTCACACTCACACTCTCTCCCACTCACTCTCCTTCTCTCCCTCCCTCTCTCCCTCTCAAGTCTTTCTCCCTCTCCATCCCTCTATCTCCATCTCTCCCTCTAAATTATCCCTCTCTCCATCCTCTATCTCTCTCTCTCTCTAATTTTCTCTCCATCTCTCTCTCTCTCTCTCTTAGGTCCCTACCACTCACTCTCCATCTCTCCTCTCCCTCCATCTCACTCTCAATCTCCATTCTCCTCTCTCTCTCTCTCAAGTATCTCTCTCTGCCTCTCTCATCATAAACACTCAATCTCCATATCGACTCCTGTCTCTCCTCTCCCTCCATCTCTCCCTCTCAAGTCCTCTCTCCTCTCCTCCCTTTATTTCTTTCTCTCCTCTCCAGTCTCCCTCCTCCCTCTCTCTCTCAGTCTCTCCCACCTCCTTCTCTCTCTCTCCCTCTCTCTGAGCTCTACCACTCCTCTCTTATACTTCCATCTCCTCTTAGGTATCTCTCTCTCCCACTCTCTCTCTCACACACACTCTCTCTCTCCTCTCTCTCTCTCTGTGCCCTCTCTCCCACTCACTCTCTCTCTCCATCTCAAGTCTCTCTCTCCCCCCCTCTCTCTCTCTCGCTTTAGGTCCCTCCCACTCTCTCTCCCTCTCCATATCCATCTCTCCATCTCTCTCTCTCCATCTCTCTGAAGTATCTATCTTTCTCTTAGGTCTTGTGGATTGAAAATTCCTTGAGATCCCTTTAGGTTAATAGAATTTTTTTTCTTAGCCCTGACCCACACCACATATGCTTACATATATTTGGGCCCCTTTTGGAGAGTTTCGCTCACTTCCTCCATGTGTCTGTCACATGCTCCTTGCAAAGAATTCTTCCCATGCTACTCTATCAAGCTGCCCATGTCTCCACATGTTAGTAGCATGGGCCTTTGTGAGCTCACTCCCCTTTGATTCTCTACAGAGCTTCGCCCGTGTGCCACATAACATCATTTTGTGGGCATCTTTTGGCGGACCCCACAGTCAGTGCTTGAAACAAAAACTTCTCCATATGTCTTCTCCACAGGGTTTCATTGCAAGGAAGGGAGGAATGAATGATGAGCCCCACCTTGTCACCACATGTCCTAACCAAATATGTAGGCGAGCAACACATGTATGTATGGGAATTTTGTTGCTTCCACACTGGGACTACAACCATCATTCACAAGGGATGCATCTAGTTCGAAGGTGACTGCATTCCATGCTTCAAAATATTTTCTGTTACAATGGCCTTGGGAAATCATTGCGACATACATCATTGCTAGTGCCAAGGAATATTTTATGTTACTGACTCCTAAGTGGTGGGATGCTTCTCTATATTTACTGCTTCAACTCTTTGAAAAGGGGTTCTGAGTTCAAAGAATATAGAGAAAGATTGTAGAAAGACACCAAGCCTTTGTGTTGTTTTTAGATTATTGTATTAAGATACATAGACTGTGCCATGTTTGTTTATCCTTTTTGTTTCTTAGTTAATTGACAAAATATTACACTATATAGTTATTGTACTAAGTAGTTTATTTGTAGAACTTCTATAATTTCAATATAAGTTTTTCAATTTAGACCATTTCTTAGACTCTTCTTTTCAATAAATGTGTATGGAAGATATTTTATGCTATTTGATAAACTTCTTAGGATTTTCATCTATATTATTTGTTATTTTTGCACATGTAGATTTTTGAACGAGCCCTTAAATCCCATCTGAAAGGAAGGTTTACCATGCCCACACCTACATCTTGGTGCATCACATTAGATTATATATTTATTTTATGTCTTCTTCCTTTTCCCATTCCAAACCCCCAAATATAGAAGGATTTGACTTCTTTAAAAACCAGGAGGTCACTCAGTTTAACACAATTGGTCCCCCCATTAATTGAGTTTCCCATAAGGCTGTTTTTTTTCATTTTTTGGCATCAGAAGTTTCTTTTTATAGCACGCCAGTGGGACTGTCTTAAATGTATATAAATCTAAAGTGAGTGTATGACCCATTGACCTGTGACTAGATCCCAAACAATGAATAACCCTGGCTTGCTATTGCCACCGCTAGTAACAATATGGACAAGAATCGTTCCAGTGAACATTATGATCCCTCCACTAGCCATGTTGTCAATTTATAATAGACATTATGTGGCATGGGATACTAGAAGCCCCCTTATAGCACCAATAGCACCCATCATTTGGGACCCTATCCTGGCTTCTGCTTTAAAAGTTGTACCAAAATTCATCAGGGAAGGCTGAAAAACACCATCTGAACACCTACAAGATGTGGCAGACATGTGTTTGGTGCATGGTATTATCAACCAGAATGTCACTCTAAGGTTGCTAGCATCCTCTTTCAAAGGCAGAGTGCTAGATTGGTATTGTACTTTGGGATCCAATACTATCAGTAATGGGGATAAACTAAAAGATCCTTTCTATGAGAGATTTTCAAATAATGGAGATCGGTCTTCACTATATCATCAGCTGTCAACCATAAAGTGGACCCCTCAAGAGGCCATGATTGACTTTAATGCCTGGTTTCACACAACTTGGCAAAGGATTTAGCTTGCAATACACCTTCCTACAGATTTGGAATTTATGTTCTATTTGAAGTCTCTCAACGTCAAAATTTTAGTGATGATCTAGTCCCTTGGTGGGAACACCTTACCAGGTACATATAGCATTGTTGTTCAGGCAGAGAATAATTTTATCAATGCCAAAATGTTACCGCCTCAACCCATTATGCCTATATTTCTAGAATTGTTGATTCCTTCCCAAGAGATAGCATATACCATTGCTTCCGCTCCTCCCTGATCTTTGTATGCATATTTGAGCGCATCGTAGAGTGTTAATTCTACATCTAATTCTTCAAAAGATGAGATGAAAAATGTCAAGGAGCTATTGTGGAGTATCTCAAACAAAATAACTACCATCAAGTGGAACCAATCCATGCTTTTGAAGCCAACTTACCAAAATTATCAAGGTGGACAATATTCCTACCAACAAAATTAGTTCCAAGGAGGCTCACGCACAAATCCACAAACTCAAACAAGTAATTAGATGATGTCGGTACCTACTCCACTACAGAATGCTCACCCGAACTCAAGTAGAGAGTTGAAAATGGGGCAAAATAATCTTATTGATTACATTAATCCTTGATGCTTCCTCTGCAATGAAGCACATATGTCCCAAAATTTTCCACGCAGAAATCTACAACAAAGAGTGGTAGAAAAATGCAGTCAAGGTGTGGCATCAGATTCAAGGGGTTATGTATATACCTCTCCGCAAATGGAAAATGTGGTACTCACTATACAATTGTAAGGAATGTCCCTGGAGAAAGAGATAGATATAGCTCTAGATCACACGCTCTTCTCATGGATGGAAGAAGAGGAAGCCGTGTTTGAAAATGAGGCCTCCACATGAAGGGCCCCACAAGTGTAGTTTAATTACAACACTCTCTCTAAGAGAAGATTCACAGACGAACTTATTGTCTCATAGCCCAAAGTATCTCTGAACAAACTTCTAGTACCTTTGCAATTGCACAATAATTTCAGTTGCGAAGAGAAATCGTTACTAGAAGGGCTAAGGAACAGAAACCTCTAGATTCACCACTATTCAATGTGGTGGAACAATTAAAGAAACCATCTACTAATGTGTCTCTTTGAGATATCTTAGCTATTCTAGAGCAGAATTCATTGCTGCAGAAGGCCCTACTAGAAGATACAAGCACTAAGCCAATAGAGTGATCAATCAAAGGAAAGGTCATTGACTCATCACCTCTAGCCAAAGTTCTCACAAACAGTGCAAAGGAAGCATCTACCAAAGTTAGAGGTAAGCTAAAATTGAAACCCTTTTTACTAACTCTTATTTTCAGAAAGAAGTTGTTGCATAATTCCATGATTGACTTTGGTGCTAGCACTGCAGTCATGCCCAGGTAGATAGCTGAAGCCAAGTGGGAATTAGCTATGAACCTTTAAATGGATGGGTTATGTACCTTTATGGGAACAAGGTTGAAACCATATGTGTCATTAAGGACCTCCCCTTGACTCTTCTCTTGCCCTAGTATCATAGCTCCACAAGATACCATGATCGTAGATGTGCCCCCATGTTTGGTCTTTTCTTATCTCGGGAATTCACTTCCAAGATTGGTGGATATATTTCTTTGGATTGGTCACACTTAATTCTCAAGACCAAGCATGGACCTAAAATGAAGATATTATCTGAACCTCTACATTCAAAACATGTGGTAGATGAAGCCATGATCAACTTTGAGGCCACTCATACCTCTATCACCAAAGAGGAAATATATTGTACTAAGCTACTAGAGGATGAGAAGGTGACTGGAGACCAAAATGGTTTAGAAGAGATCCTCTTGAGAAAATATATAGACACTGACCCTTTCAACAACTATCATGCCACCGGGTTGGGAACCTAGGTCATCTATGATGAAGATCAAGTGATGTTGAAGGTCATTAAGGAATACAAGGATGATCAAGTCTAAGAGCTATGGACGTTACATTTTGATGGAGCAAGATGTAAAGTTGGTGCAGTAGCCAGGATATGTTTGATGTTCCCATCCAATGAAAATACCCTTAGGTCTTTTCACTTTCAATTTGCTTGTTTGAACAACAAAGCTAAATATGAGGGCCTAGTGCAAGGTTTGATTCTTGCAAAACTGTTGGGTGTTAAACAAATAATGGTATTCAGAGACTTTGAGCTAGTGGTCAATCAAGTCTGGGGGCTCTCCATAGCAAAGAATGTCCACATGAGATTCTATAGACATAGAGTCTAGGACCTGATTGAAAGTTTTGAAGCCTTCAATGTCTAGACAATACCTAGAGAGAAAAATGTAGATGTAGATCACATGGCAGCTATTAGATCTCAATTTGACCCTATTCCTGACCTAATTCATAACATACACTCTATACAAGTGATTTTCTAACCAGAAATCCCAGATAATGATCATATCTAGCAAGTGTTCGAAAGTGATGAACACATCACCTCATTCAACCAATAGTCAAGAGAGTTTGCTGAGCAACTCCAACCAAAAATTGTTGAGGCATATGAAGGGAAAATTATTCAGTTAAGTTCCAACAAGCTTCCAAAAGGATTGGTCACTCTCAAAAACCTATTCAATTGTGATGATGCAAGGAATGAGAAGAGGAAGTCTTTAGTGGAAAAAATTAACTATGTTGACCTTTAGGTCACTGATGGAAGGAAGCTCAAGGTTGGAAAAGATGTCCCACAACACAATAAAGAAAGGCTCATTCAATTTTATGAAAAATATGGAGTAGTGGCCTGGTCACATGATGACCTCAAGGGATATGATCCCAAAATAATCTAGCATACTATAGAATTGACGGAAGGAGGAAAACCTGTATACCAGAAGTAGAGATTAGTAAATCCAAAGATTGAGGCACTGATAGCCCAAGAGTTGACAAAGGTAATTTAGTCCCAGATTGTCTTCTCAATCAAGCATAGCACATGGGTGTCCAACTTGGTTCCTGTAGGGAAAAATAATGGAGACATCCGCCTGTGTGTTGATTTTTAGGACCTAAATAGAGCATCCTTGAAGGAACACTACCCCTTTCCCTCCATGGAGTCCATCTTGCAAATAGTGGCTAGCTCAGAAATGTTTTCTCTACTGGACGACTTCTCTAGTTACAACCAGATCAAAGTAAAAGAGGAGGACCGATAAAAAAAATACATTCTCTACTAAGTGGGGAATGTTTTCCTACACGAAAATGCCTTTCGGTCTCTCAAATGCGGGAGCTACCTTCAAGCGGGCAATGGATATTTCTTTTAGAGAACTGATCAACAATATTATCTTAATCTACTTGGATGATCTGACTATATTCTTTAAGTCTAAGGATGATCATTTTGATAATCTAGAAATGATTTTTAAAAGATGCCTGGAGTTCGGGGTATCCTTGAACCCAAAACAAATTTTCTTTAGAATTGGGGCATGTGGTGTCGAAAGATGTAATTGCAATTGACCCAGAGGGGGTAAAGGCAATTAGAGAGCTTCCCCTACCAATCAACAAGAAGGGAGTTCAGTACTTTCTAGGGAAGATAAATTTTGTGAGCAAATTCATTTATGATTTTGTAGGATTAATTAGACCTATTACCCTGATGCTCAAGAAGGATCAATTGTTCAAATTGAAGAAAGAGGCCATAGAAGCCTTTGAGAAGGTTAAAGATGCTATTTATTTAGCTACAATTCTAGTAAACCTAGGCCTATTAAAGGACTTCATAATGTATGTATTTAGTAGCAAATACAACATAGCTACTGTTTTGACCCAAAAGGATGATGAAGGAAAGGGAGAACATCTAATAGCATTCCATTCCTGGACCTTAAAGGATTATTAAATGAATTGAATTTTTTTTGAAAGGAAAGCATTCGCCATTGTTAAGGGGCTCAAGAAGTTCTGACACCTCAAATATTGTAACAAGGTGATTGTATATGTCACACATTCTAGTGTTTGCGAATACATTATGGAAGGAGAAATATCAGAGAAAATTGCCAACTGGATTACTAATCTATCCTGGAATATGACATTGAGGTTAAACCCATGAAGACCATCCAAGGGAGAGGACTATGTGAATATTTGGTGCATGATCAAGAAATTGCAACTGAAGAGGAACAACCCGAGCTGATCCTGATGAATGAACCCAAGTCCGAAGGCTACTGGCTAGCAAATAGGATGAGATTTATGCAAACTCGGAAATATCTAAGGGGCCTCTATTCTCAGAAGATAATATTCTACAGATTGCAAAATAGTGGATATGCACTCATAGAAGGAGTCCTTTTCAAAAGGAACTTTAATGGCATTCTACGGTGCATTACCACGGAGCAAGCAAAGAAAATTCTAGACGTTTTTCACAATAGTCCTGCAAGCGGAAACTTCTCTACAAAGACCACCACCATCAAAATTTTGTGTGCTAGATATTTCTAGCCTACACTATTCAATGAGACACACTCTTTGGTTAAGGCCTACAAGGAATGCCAATTCTTCATAGGGAGAAGGAAGAACTCAACAATGCCCCTAAATACAATATTTACTGAAGAACCTTTTGCATAATGGGGCCTTGATTTTATTGGGATGATTAATCCTACCTGCAGTGTCAGACACAAATGGATCCTCACCGCTATAGAATACTTTACTAGATGGAACAAGGCCATGCCCCTAAAGAATGCAGTGGAGGTGGAGATTGTGAACTTTCTCGAGGAATTGGTGATAAGGTTCAGCCTGCTGAAGACTGTCATCTCTAACAATGCTAAGGATTTCCTGGGCTCAAAGGTATGTCAATTTTCACTCAATCATGACATATTCTTACAAACATCTTCAAACTACTACTCATAGGGAAATGGTCGACTAATAAAAACTTGGTCTGGCTCATCAAAAGAATCAAGTCGGACCATCAAAAAGAGTGGCATAAAAACCTATGGGCAAAGCTCTAGGTATACCAGCTAACTCCTAAGAAAGTCCTTAAGACTTTTCCATACAAGCTGGTATATAGGAACAAAGCACTATTGCCCATCTCCATGGAAATTCTTGCACTATAGTTACTCAAATCTCTAGAAGTTGAACATAATAGAACCATGGAGGTCTGGTTAGCTGAGTTACTGGAGGTATAGGAGAAAAGAGGAAAGGCCCTAACAACCATGACTAACCACCAACAGGAGGTTAAAAGGTGGTTTGACAAGAAAAACTCAAACTAGGGTCTTAAATGAGGAGACCTAGTGCTAAAATTTAACAAAAAGGCCGTGAAGCCTGACCTACATGAAAAGTTTGATAGCCTATGGGAAGGTCATTTTTTCATTATTCAATGCAAGCAACATAACACATTTGAACTAGAAAACATAGAAAAAAGAAGCATTGAGGATTCCAGTTAACAGAATCCACCTGAAATTCTTCAATTAAGCTTCATTAATCATTTTTCTAGTGTAGATATGTAATTAAGTAAATTTCTCATGTTTTTTTTTTGTTTAGCTGGTCTTTCTTATGGAACCCATCATGCAAAAGTAGAAAACAAAACCATAATATAAGAAGCTGAGAATATAACTTTTGTAGAAGTAGAGAAAGAAAAAGAGATAGAAAATTGATTAAAAGGTTGTATATTCATTATACAGTATTATATATATTGATATTACAATTCCAAAATGGTTCTCATGCCACTTTTCGAGTGTATATATACTATGCAGTTTTTCAAGCACGTACTAAAGCCTTTCAAGGAATATATACAAAAAACCAAAAAAGGGAGTTCATTCTTCAAGCAAGAGCATCAACAGCATCAGAGGCATTTGGAACAACTTCATTAATAGCCTCAGGAACAATAGCAGGAGTGTCAACAACAACAATGGCAAGCAGTGGAGGATACACTAGGTTTCTAAAATTGGTTGTACCACTCCACATCGTAGAACAACACCACATTGTAACAGCATACCAGGAAGTGGCAAGCATGAGTGACTCTATGAAGATACTCTCCAAGCATTAGTATTAACCCTATACTTATCCTCATTGCTATAATTTCCAATGAATGCTTGTTCTTTGTCATGCGTTTTACACATCTACTAAAAATTTCATCTAGAAATGTTGCCTGAGACCTATTGCTAGTGAGCCTAATTGGAGTATTCATTGTGCCTATCTCTACCCAACTACCAAACGGTAATTATTCCCAATTACCAAGTGTGATTCTATTGTTGTCTATGGGTCTATTATTGAAATATCCAAGGTACATGCGTGTGATAAGCATGATGTTGATTAGGTATTAAACTCAAAAATTCCATCAAAAGCCAACTCAAAAATCCCTCCAAGAGAAAACTTGAGAATTCCACCCAGTTATCTCTATTGTGTACGAATTTTTGCATGAGAAGTTAAGGAGTAATTAATTAGCTAAAACCGGTGGCAGTCCCAAGTGATCATCTACACAGTCAAGTGCCAATGTGTCATGCTGTGGGCATTTTCCATTCTCCAAGGATGAACTAAAATCTTTTTGTGTAGTCATTACACTTTTGACTTAATCATTCTTTTTAAGATATTAATTGTCATGAATGCGAAAGGCTTTGTATGACTTGAATCGCTGGCTCAATTTCCCAAGAAATGGTGCCATAGGACATAATGACTAATTGCTATTACGAATTATTGTCTTTTCAAAAGGGAAAGAAATTCATTTCGCATGAACAAGAGAGTTGGCAGTACATGCCAAATTTATAGCAAAAAGGCGACCGTTGTCTACAACTTCAAGTCAAGAAAAGGCTAAGTGTTGCATGAGAAGGAACAACATTGTGAAGAGATTTCTAAGTATGTTGTTCATCTCTAAGAGCTTTGAGTGCAAAATTTGTCAAGGAACCCAAGTAAATTGCAAAAAGTTTAAACATTGCTAAGGTCCACAAATTCCTAAAATGGTCTAAGAAGGAGAGGTGACTCAAAGATTATTTGATGTCATGTGTGTGAGACTGATGTCCAACATTTTTGATAACATCTCTTATGCTTTTCTTGGTATTCCAAAAAAGCCAAAGTGGGTCTGCATGCAGGTCATGGACAAGAAAGCTCACAGGGACCAGACCCTGATAACAAAGGAATGGGATAGCATTCATGACCCAATCCTTAAAACCAACCCTAAGAGTCTTAGGGAAGCAACTTGTGAGAGAATGAAATAGTCCACTAGCCAACAGTCTTTTGTATACAAGCTATGGTTCTGCAGTCTCCTACAATATATGGTTCCTTTTGTGCATTACTACACATAACTAGTTCATGCAACATTTTAACCCAGATAATAGTACCTTCGAAGGCTTGGAACTGAGGGTTTTGATCAATGTGGAGGCTATAAGGGATATGCTATGCATCCCTCCCATAAAGGGCTATAGAGTAGAGAAGATGGAGTTGTTCACTGCAAAAAGGGAAGAAGAGTTCTAACAAACCAAAGATCTCACTTAGAGCTTTTATAACCAAGAGACCAAAATGCCTAAGGAATATTTTGAAAAGCCGCCATAGATTTCAATCATGCACATTGCATTTAGCCTGAACTTATAGGAGGCCTTCTCTATGATGATTTTTTTTTGTGGCATGGATAGTGACAAGTATGTGCAAGAGTTTCAAATCGGTCTGGGTTTCTAGTTGAGGAGACAACATTGTTTATTTTGGTATGACTTCGCAGAAGCCATTGTCTGAGAAATTCTGAGCCGGATCAAAGAATACACAACATAAATTAAGGTTTTCTTCTCTCCTTGCTCATATGTTTTTGCACCAGAACCTTGACTTCTTTAGAAAACATATGGGCTTGGCTATTTTTGATGAACATGGAGTAAGAAGGCCATTTTTTGTGTGGACACCCCTCCTCTCTAGAACTTATGATTACAATAAATTTTTGAGGTGCTTCTTGACTCCAATTTTGCAAGATTTTAGTGAAGATAGCAAGCTTTATCAACTTTTCGCTGATCAAACAGGGTGGATGCAAAATTTCCGTCCTCCCTACGATTGATTTCTCAGGGAGGATTTCACATTCATTAGGTTGCATGGCTTTACTGAGGAGCCATTCTGATTCCCAACATGCATTAGAGACTTGGTGTTGGCCCTCAAGGTGTTTCATCAACTGTCAATTATCGACAAGAACTTTTACGGAAGGAAAAATAAGAAGTGTTTTTTCTTCTACCCTTTGAGCTTCAAAACAATGATAATGGGGAAGAAGTAGATGCATGGTCTGCTAGAAGCAAAGTTGGCTCATCGGGGGCTGGTATTAATTTTTGATAAGTTGCAATATAACCCCAAAAATGATTTAGCAGACTTGAACATTAAGGTGATTCACAACTCCTACCCTTACTGGGAAGATCGGTGAAATCCACAGTCAAAGTAGGATGATCTATTTGTGGACCTAACCTATATTCCTACTGAAGATAAGAGGTCATCATGGATCTATTTCTATTTTCTTTTGGATAAGCCTAATGAGAAGCACCAAATGGGGGCCACCCTTCACAATGAATAGGTCAAGCATTGGTAGTGGAGTCAGGAAAAAATTCCAACCTTCTGAATTTATCGTCAGGAGACCCAATGCCTTGATGCCCTATTCCAATAGAAAAAAAAGGATGAAAGATTCAATACTCTATGGAATAGAGGGCATGAAGATACAGAGCAAGAAATGATGAGGATGTACATTTGGAGGAAGCTAGGAAATATACATCAAAGGGAAAGGAGGTGAAATAGGCCCAAGTGCAGAAGAAAGAAAAGGTGATAGAGAAATCTGGCAAGACTTTACTGAAAGTGTGTCTAAATACATCACGGTGAGAGGCCTCACTACCATTCACATGGACTGCGAAAAGACCTAGGGTATCCCAACAACCCTCATAGGTCATAGAGGTGGAAAATTCCCCACCCAATAAGAGGCCACACACAAATGCAACTTTTGGAGAGGGCTCACAGGAACCTACAATGAGCCAAGGATCAGAGTCCTCGGTGCCTCAAGTATCTTTCTCTCCTCATCTTATCACTACATAATCTTTGGTTACTCCTACTACCTTTGTCGTATCCTCACCCCCAATTACTTTAAGTGTTAACCTTTCTTTTTCCGCTTCTGTTTCCATGGTCATGGGAGGTTTCTCCCATTTCTCATACATTGGACATGCAACTTTTACTCCCCCGTAGTCTATTCCACCATTTGTTGCAGCCCAATTCGGATCTGCCATTGCTACTCCTTTTACTCCCACTACATTGGGTCTAACTCAGCCTACCATACAAATGGAATCTATTGCATCTCTTCTACCACCACCTCTCCCCATGAGTCCTTCCACCACTTCCCCATGACTCAACAAAATTTATATTGGAGGGCGACAAAACGAAAGCAACATGGGCTATCAGAGCCCAAAATAGGAAAGAAAAAGATGTTGCAAAGCCGACTAAGCCATGTGTGTAGACCATTTCCAATTAAGCTCAACAGTTGTTGCATTTCACAACTATGCATCCGAACACCATCAAGCCATAGGGAGAGATGCAACCTGAGGACTATATGATGCATGCTGTAGGGATTGATCTATGTGTAGTCTGACTATAGGACAAGGTTGAGTTGATGGAGGAAACCCAGCAAATGGTGACTACTAACTTCCTCAAGTATAGTCGCTAATTGAAGAAGAAGGAATAAGAGCTCAAAATTTTCAAGGAAAGGATGGAGGCTCTACTCAAGAAAGAAAATGTGAGGGAAGCCAAAATTACATGAATATCTTAGCAAGTGCATACAAAAGGTGGCAAAATTTGGGAAGAACTTGCAAAGTTTCAGTCCATGGATCCCAACTTGGTTGTTGAACTACAACAAAAAAAATAGGAATTACAAGACCAGTTGGCATGGGTAGAGGGAGAAGTACAACAGAAAACCAAAGAGCTTTGATAACAACGAGCTCAATTAGAGTAGGAAATGTAGCATAAGGATCAAGAGCTCCAGAATAAACAAGCTCAATGATTTGAGAGAGAGATCCAAGAAGTAAGGATTTCCCTGGAAAAAAGAATCTACAATCAGAAGCCAGGCTAAGGAATGATTAATTTCCAAGTTAGGGACTTTATATGAATGACTCTTTGTTGTGGACAAGAGAATTGTGGAGCTGACATAGGATTTTGTGTTGAAGGAGATGGAAATTGGTGCTTTGAAAAATCCTCCCCAGCCCCTTTCTACTCCATCAGATCTCCTTTTAGTAGCCCAACAACTATACATCTCATACTGGGAGAAGGTCAAGAATTTATTTTTGACTCTTTAACTGACGCTTCAATTCATGAAGGAAGTGGCAAGTTTGTGTAGAGAGGTGTGTGGAACAATTGAGCAGTTCCCACAGTTCATAGCAGAGAAGGTGCTTTAGGTAGAAAAGTTGCTAGAAAAACTATACACAGTTGCAAATGAAGACCTGGTGAACACGGGATTGAGGACCAGAGGTTTGCTGTCAAGAAGGAAAAACAATTAATTCGATGTCATGTGGCCATCCTCCATACCAATGATTGCTCAACAACACTGAGTTGAACTATAAATAGTATACAGGTGAGATTCTCCCAATTGACTTAGATGGGATTTCCCTCCCCATTTCTTTCTGATGATTTGGTGGCCACAACAAAGCATATCACAACAAAAATCAAGGAGAACTAGCAGGATTTATCACCTTTTCAAAATTTCACAAAACCCCTTACTGCTAAGGACATTGAAGGTGTCGCCCATTAGATAGCGCGACTACTCTTTCAACTTGAGTTTGGGACTAGGATATCCATGAAGTTGCACTTTAAAGACATGATCGATCTGCATTAGGCACATGAGTATCTATGCTCTATATCGATACCATCAGAGGTTGACTGGTTGCCTCTGTGGACTGTGATCTCAAAGCTCTGACTCCATTTCCCAATGGATAAGCCTCTCCTCCTCAAACCAGAAGTTTTGGGTTCCCATTCTATAGGTGAAATGCCCCTTGTAGTCGCCAAAAGTTGTGGATTGAAAATCCCTTGAGCTCTCTTCAAGTTAATAGAATTGTTTTTCTTAGCCCCGACCCATGCCTCATATGCTTACATATCTCTAAGCTCCTTTTGAAGAGTTTTTCCCGCTTCCTCCACGTGCTCCTTGCAAAGAATTCTTCCCTTGCTGCTTTATCGAGCCCCACCATGTCTCCACATTTCAGTAATGTGGGCCTTTGTGAGCTCACTCCCCTTTGCTTCTCTATAGAGCTTTGCTCACATGCCACGTAGCATCATTCCGTGGGCACCTTTTGGTGGACCCCACAGTCAGTGCTCAAAATGAAGATTTCTCCATGTGTCTTCTCCATGGGGAGTTTCATTGCAAGGAAGGGAGGAATGAAGGATGAGCCCTGCCCTGTCACCATGTGTCTAGGTAACCAACTCTGTGGGTGAGCAACATGTGTCTACACTAGAATTTTGCTACTTCCACACTAGGACCACAGTCATCATTCACAGGGGATGCATCTAGTTCATAGGTGACTGCATTCCATGCTTTATAATATTTTCTATTGCAATGACCATGGGAAATCATTGCGATGGACATCATTGCTATTACTAGGGAGTCTTTTCTATTACTCGTTCCCAGGTGGTAGGATGCTTCTCTATATATATTGCTTCAACTCTCTAAAAAGGGGTTCTGAGTTTAGAGAATACACAAAAAGATTGTAGAAAGACACTAGGCCTTTGTGTTGTTTTTAGATTATTGTATTAAGATACATGGACTATGTCTTGTTTGTTCAGCCTTTCTGTTTCTTAGTTAATTGACAAAACATTAAACTGTGTAGTTATTGTACAAAGTAGTTTATTTGTAGAACTTCTATAATTTCAATATAAGTTTGCTAATTCAAACCATTTCTTAGAATCTTCTTTTCAGTAAATGTGTATGGAAGTTATTTTATGTTATTTGATAAATTTTCTTAGGCTTTTCATCTATGTTATTTGTTATTTTTAGACATGCAGATTGTTGAACGAGCCCTTAAATCCCATTTGGAAGGAGGGTTTACCATGCCCAAACCTACATCTTGGCACACCGCCTTAGATTAGATCTTTATTTTATATATCTGCTTCCTTTTACCATTCCAAACCCAAAAATATAGGAGTTGACTTCTTTAAAAACCTGAAGGTCACTCAGTTTAGTGTAATTGGACCCCCATTAACTAAGTTTCCCATAAGGCTGTTGCTTGGAATTTTCAGCATCAACATGTCTCTCCCACTCCCTCTTAGGTCTCTCTATCTCTCAGGTCTCTCCCACTCTCTCTCTCCTCTCTCTCTCTCTCTCAAACTCTTTCTCCCCCTCTCTCCCTCCCTTTCTCCCTCTCAATTATGTCTCCCTCTCCCTCCCTCTCTCTCTCTCTCTCTTAGGTCTCTCTCTCCCACTTTCTCTCTCTCTCTCCCTTTCAAGTTTCTTTCTCTCTCTCTCTCTCTTCCTCCCTCTCTCCCTCTCAAGTCTCTCTCTCTCCCTCTCCCTCCCTCTCTCTCTCTCTCTCTCCCTCTCCCTCCTCTCTCTCCTCTCTCTCCTCTCTCCCTCTCAAGTCTCTCTCTCCCTCTCCTCCCTCTCTCTCTCTCCCTCTCCCTCTCTCCCTCTCCCTCTCCCTCTCCCTCTCTCTCTCTCTCTCTCTCCCCCTCCCACTCAAGTCTCTCTCCCTCTTAAGTCTCTCTCTCTCTCTTAGGTCTCTCCCAATCCCTCTCTCCCTCTTAGGTTTCTCTGTCAAGTCTCTCCCACTCCCTCTCTCTCTTCTCTCATCTCTCTCTCACTCTCTTTCTCTTACTCACACTAACATTCTACATCTCACTCTCACATCTCTCTCTCCCACTCTCTCTCTCTCTCTCTATCTCTCTCTCTCTCTCTCTCTCTCTTTCTCTTCATTTCCCTCTAAGGACTCTCTCTCCCACTCTCTCCCACTCTCTCTCCCTCTCTCATTCCCTCTCTCCCTCTCAAGTCACTCTCCCTATCTCTCTATCATCTTCTCTCACACTCTCTCCCCCACTCCCTCTTTCACTCTCAGGTCCCTCCCACTCTCTCTCTCTCTCTCTCTCTCTCTCTCTCTCTTTCAGGTCTCTCTCCCACTCCCTCTCTCTTAATTGTCTCCTTCCCACCTTAACTAGATAACTTTCTCTCTCCCTCTCTATCCCCTATCTCTTTGTCTCTCCCTCTCTCCCTCTACCTCTCTCTATCTCTCTCTCTCCCTCTCTCCTACTCTCCCTCTCAAGTCTCTCTTTCCCTCCCTCTATCTCTCTCTCCCTCTCCATATCCCTCTCTCTCCATATCCCTATTGGAAATAAGCTACACTAAGAGGGGGGCTAAATTAGTGTACTAAAAAAATAGACTTTATTATTCTGATTACGAACCCACTTAAGATATTCAACTAGGAGAAATATGCAGAAACATAAAGCAAATAACTACAACATCATAACACAAGAATTTTTATGTGGAAACACTGTTAGGGAAAAAACCATAGTGGATGGATAATCCACAATATAATCTGAGTATACTCAAGAAGTTTACAATATGGGAATGCACTTGCATTTAGGCACACTGCCTAGAGCTCATTGCTCAAATAGGAAGGCATACTACTTTATAGAGATTTGGATTAGATCCAAAAGAATGAACTGAAGGAATAGCATCTAAAAATGATTGATTATAGTTTCGGTTAGGTAAGATGTCAATCTTTTGTCCTTCTCACTGATACTAAACTTCTACTCTACTTTTCTCTAACTCACTTCAAAAAATCTTTATGCGCAAGTGAAACTATGCATAAAATCACTCTAACACTCTTCTGATATTCACAATACACATCGACACACCACAAACATACACCAAAATGATATAAGAGATCATACATATATATCCACAACTAGCAATTTAATCGCAACATGTTGGCTCAAATCATAAGAGTTATCCAATGCGCATCCACAATGGTTGTCCATAACATAGCTCAGACCCAAAACATAATGACCAAACACAAAAATATTCAGATAAACATTTATTGAATATCTATAACCTATTACATCAACTGAGTCGGCCCCAAAATACTGATAAACAAAGAAGTAACCAACCAAATCTCCAAACTCACACAAGACTTAATACAAGGCACTAAGATTTTTGGACAACACATTAGATGTACTGATAGACCTCCCATGAGATCCACAACTCAATAACAATTGGAAATTTGTAAGTGAATTGATGATCACCAAACTACCAAATGTTCTATTCTTCTTGATTTTCCTCAATCTGACTGCCGGTAAAAGAAAATGATTTCATGCAGATCTATTACTGACTAGGGTTTCCATCAATGACAACACCAAAAAGAATTCGTAGTGTCTCTTGCCAACAATCTCCCCCTTTGGCATTAATGGCAACACTTAGTGAAAAATTACTAAGTGTCGGATCAAAACCAACATGAGTTACATTACCATTTCAAAAATCCAAAAAGAAACTTCAATCTTGGGAAAAAAAATCCCCCTATGATGACTATACATTTTTCACTATACACTTCTACCCCTTTGACATCAATGGAAAAAACTGGGGAAATCAAAACAAAATTCCAAAACTGTACAAGCATGAACTTGTAACTTACAAATATTTCAAGACATCTAAAAAATCTTGTTTTAACACTCTTAAATTGTCATCACAAACCTTTTTGAGACTTTCCAAAACTATTATGTTTCCACACATTAAATAGGATTGAGCCTCTATAGTTTCAAGATTCTTTGGATCACTAATTGCTACAACAACTTTCGCTTCCTTCAAAGCACTCCCCATTATCTCAATCTTTGGAAAAATTTGTCCCCTAAGTTCATTTACTCTCCCAAAAATTCTATCATTTTTATTCTTTAAATATCTTATTTTTTCAAGTAGGGTTGTTGCTTGACCTTCTTGTCGAACCACATCACCAGCTAAAGGATAAAAAGTAGCATAAATGGTAGCTAATTGATTTTCCAAATCCTTCACCTTTTTCTCATTATCTTCAGTAAACTTGGACAAAACTGAACATGACTTGTAGGCTTTTCCATCTTTAGATACAAAGCCTTGAGTGTTCTTCATGCAAGTAGCTAACATAATCTTATCCTTTGCAATCACTGCTTTCAACTGACTAAGTCTTTTTCTATTAAACTCCTTTTTCACTTTATCCTCAACAAATTTCTAAAGAGACTCAAATTGAGTACTTACAACATTTGTGAGCTACTTTAGCTCACCGGAAGAGGAGCCTAATGGATCCATGACATAAGTAGGAATTAGTTTATGTAAAACTCCTGATGAAAGGCTTAGCAATTCACTATCCTCTATGTGAGACTTCAAACTTTTCTCATTGCCCTTAGCTTGAGCAATTGATGCAACCTTCATCATTTTAATTGGAGATAGAGTTAATAGATTGATTGAAATTTCATCCAATTCAGGATCAAAATCTTCATGTTGCTCCATGAAAGATCTCTTCACTGCCATGGTAGTGTCTCTTGCCTCCACTTTGATTTCCTGGAATTTTTCTTCTTCAACCTTGGGTTCTTCTAAGACTATTTCCAGATTGCTTTTAGGCACTTCAACCTCTTCATTTTGTACCTCCTTCTCCTCAGCTAATACCACCTTAGGAACTTTAGTTTCCATAGGTGTCTCTATATTTTCCATATTAGGAGAAATTAGAATATCCTCAACTTCTGGAGGATCAGATACATTCATATTCTCCTCATTCACATTCTCTTCTTCATTTACATTTACCTCCTCATTTTCCAAAACATTTTTAGTATTCATCTTAATCTTTGACAAAAAATCTTCCAAAATTTCCTTAGTTTCACCAAAAACAACATCAGTTTCACTAACAACAACATTAGTTTCACTATCATGAGTTTATTCACCCTTGTCTTGCTCTTAAATTCCTTTTAAGTTTTTTCAAGGAGTGAATCCATCTCTTCAATTGACATTTCTAGACACAAATCTGCAAGAACTCTCTTCCTCAGATTCTCTTCTTCTATTTTGGCACTTAACCTTCTAGACTCCAAAATATCATACAAATTCTTAGGTAAGCCAGACATAATCTCAACAAGAACTTTATTAAAAATGTTCATGTGTTTTATTGTAGCTTCTTCTAGAGCTCTTTGACTAGATTCATCAAAATTTTCATAGAATTCATAGAGTGGCTTGAGATTACTGTCATTGACAACTACATTCACAACTTCATCAACTGACATACCAGGTTTAGGGTATGTGCAGGATCATCATGGAAAAAATAGGCCCTTAAGTGGCAAAAAATTTAGAAAAATCAGAGTTAGGAAACTTGATGTAAAAATTTGAATAAGTTATTTATATTATTTCAAAAATATATAAGAATAGAATTTTTAGAAAATTGAATGTAGTTTCTAAACTACTAGTTTGTTTAAAAGAAAAAAAAATCTATTTGGTGAAAAAATGAAATTTTAATCTTGTAGTACTTAAATTTCAAGGAAAAATAAGAAGTGGGTGTCTGTCTGACCACCCTAACCACAATAAAATGATAATATTTTTATAAGATTTTAGATATAAGTAGAGGGACTCATTCGATGTGATGCATATTTTTTTGTAATTTTTTCCAAGTAAATAATTAATTATGATTTTTTATTACAACTTTTTAAAATTATAAAACTCATATGAACCACCTTAACTTGGTCAAAACTTCATGAAATTATTTTTTTCTTTTTTTAATCCTATAGTATGTGAAGCATAGAATGTGACACATGTTTTTGATTCAAAAAATGTGATACTGTTTGAAATTTGTAGATGTTTTTCAATCAGCCTATCAATTAGGACTTTAGTCATAATTCAAATAGAAAATAAATAATAATTACTTATTAAATTCAAAGTAAAGCGTAATTGATATTGGTTGAAAGCTGAGAATCTCCTTGAAAAATCCTTTTCATTTCATCAATTTTGGGTAAAAAAAGTTGTAAGCCACATACCCATCATATTGCCACTTTTTGGCCTATCATGATCCCTTTATCAACTTTAGCCTTCTTTTCCTTTTCTTCTTTTCTGGAAGATTTTAACTTTCAAGATAGCCTAAGTTCTATTAGCTTTTAATTTTTTCAGGACTTCTTCTAATTCTGTTTCCTCATCTTCAAAAATAGGCTTATATGTTCTTGTAGTTTTATTCTTCTTCCTTTTACCAGAAGGCTTGTCTTGAGCTAGCTTTATTGTAGGGGAACTCCTTGTAGATCTAGTGTAGGCAGAGGATGCACTAGGACTAGCAGACTCTGTTTTTGCTTTCACTTTTGCCGCTTTTTCCTCTTCTCTCCTCCTTCTTGCTTCTTTCAAGGCTTCTACAAGTAAGCCCATCCTTTCTGCAAAAAATTCTATCTCTTTTCTTACTTTCCTGACTATCACCGGTTTTCTCAATCCCTCATGAACTTGCATACTTTTCTTAGCATATGTTCCAAACCTCTCTTCTCTCAAATCCAGAGGTGAATTCAACAAGTTTTCTGCATACATCTTCATAATGTTTTCCTCTACTTCGTATCCTATTGGCATGATCCAAATTGTTCTAGGATCAACAACTTCCATATGACATTGGTCAATATCTACCATGAAGCAGATAGTATCTTTGTACTCTTTCACAATTGAGGTCGGAATTCTTTCCTTGGCATGCATCATATCCTGTAAATTTTTGAAGTACCCCGAAAGGGTAGTATTCCTAACTTGATGATCATCCATTCCAAACAACTTGTTCCTTATCCGAATAGCTATAGTCTCATCATTTTTCCAATGTACTTTTCCAATGCCCAAAACTTCATTCATGAAATAGAAAAATAAGCACAATAGCAGATTACCATATTTGAAAGTATTCTTCTTGTCTTTTTTTATTTTACTTAGATTCTCCAACAATTGAATTCAGAGCAGCTCGCACAAGTCATACTCTTCATTCTAATTTATCATTTCATAAGCTGCATAGATGGCTGTACTAGATGTAGAATTGTCCCGACTAGAATGGTTTATCTTGTAACCAATGACAATTGATGTGATTTCACATCTACTTCAGCAATGTCTTCTATTGTCATTTCCCTTCTATCCCATTTTGCACTTGTTGCCTCAGTAACCTTGTCATTATTTACTGATTTCAAGACTAGAAGTCTACTAGTGGAATTCAAACCTGTTACTACACATATAGCCTCTTTTGTGATTTTGAATGGTATATTTAGCCACATGAATTCAGCATGAACATGGCTCAAAATGTATCTCACCCATTCATTTTCCTCAAATACGAGAAATCTCACAAATTGTGCAAACTTCTTCTCTTCTAGGGTTTGAAATTCTCGTTTTAGAATAAAATATTCTCCAATTATACGATGGGAATATGGATTCATTGTTTGAGAGGTGCCTAAATCTTCAATGTTTGAATGAATATATGCCCTAATATCCTTAGTGTGAAAAAAATTGTATGACACAGATGAAAATGTTCCTAAGGGTTCAGTCTCAACACACTTATAAGGGTGCCATTTAAACTTAGGGTGGGGTCTATCCTTGACCTCTACTATCAACAGAGTGGCCATGATTGCAAATTCATAAATTCACAAGATTTTCAAAAAATACCTTTCCATTGGATCAGAGTTCGTTCACAGATTCTTCTCCATGCTTTGAATCTCTTCATAATTCAACAAGGTTCACTCCAGGGCTCTTCAAACTACTTTCCTTCAAAATGCAAAATGAAAAATGAAGGATAAAAATAGTTTTTTATCACTCACACAACTAACCCGTTTTGTCACAATAAATGCCTTAACCCTAGTTCATCTGGTTAGTTTGATTTCAAGCATTGAGATAGATAATTCTCCTACGGATCTCCAAAGCTTTACAATACTAGCTCTAATTTAGTTAAACGACATATGAAAGACATTGATCCACCTACTAGATTGGTCCACATTCCAGTATCACTTGCCTACATGGGGTGAAGAATTTTCCTGAAAGCTCCCCCTAGGCCAAAGGCCTAAAACTAATTCCTAGAGGAATTACCAAAAGTAGATTCTAGTGCTGGCACTTTCCTTCGACAGAGGGATTCCTTTTCACCCATTTCTTCTACATTTTCCTCCTAATCACATATGTAGTGATTTTCCCTTTTCCTTTGACATCTTGTTGTGTATTCTATCTTACCAGACCTCTTTTGTTCCAATAGAATCTAGCAATATGCCCAAATTTGTTGCAGTTGTAGCACACAATATTTCTCTGATCAAACCAACTATTCCACTAATTTTTCCTTCATCTACATTGGTTAGCAATATGCCCAAATATATTGCATGCATAGCATCTGACATCTCTATGAAAGTTATTCATCACAACTCTGCATTCACTTGACTTATGACCATACTTATAGAAATTAAAGCATTGACCTGAGAATGATGGTCCACTTGGATTCATCCTGCTTCTACACTAAGAAGCCATGTGACTAAATTTGTTGCAAGTAAAACAATAACCATTGAATCTTTGAGCATTTGGTTGTCTCACCGGATTTCTTTTCGCTCCATTCATCTTATTTCCTTGTTGGAATCTTCCTTGTCTAGAATTCCTTTGTCCCACTCTAGAACTTTCTCCTTCTTCATATCCATGACCTCTCCTGTCACCATTAGTCCCTTGAACTTTAATCAGTTCATCAAGCTTGGCTGAATTGGCTTTGAATTTCTCCTTGTACTCATTTGCAACAGTAAGTTCATTTATGAGATCATCAAGTTGTTTTTCAAGGACTTCCTCATTGTTTTTAGATTCTTCTAATTCATTTTCCAATTAGCTGCATTGTTCAAATTTTTCTTTCAAGGATTGAGCAAGCTTTCTTCATTCTTGTTTCTATCTTTGATTTCCTTGGTCATTTTCATCATGATGGACTCCATCTCATGCTTTAGGGCAGAATTTTCTTTGGAAAAAATTTCACACTTTTGTTTTCTCCTTTAAGGCATGAATGAGTTATTCATCTTCCATGCTTTTGTTATTTTTCTTGAGTTGATCACTTAATTCCTTTCTTTTCTCCCTTGATTCATTGATTTTGTCTTTTAATGACTATATGAATTTTTCTACATTTTCAAGATTTTCCTATAGTTCTCGATTCTCAAATTTTGACTGGTCAAGATCATCCAAGGCCACCATAAGTTGCTATTGAAGATTGCTTGTATCCATTGAAAAAACTTTCCAAGATCTCCCCAAGCTGTTAGAATTCTTTCAAGGAACTAGCTCTGATACCAATTGTTGGAAACAAGCTACACTGAGAGGGGGTGAATTAGTGTACTACAAAAATTGACTTTATTATTCTGATTATTAACCCACTTAAAATATTCATCTAGGAGAAATATGTAGAAATAGAAAGAAAATAACCACAACACCATAACACAAGAATTTTTATGTGGAAACCCTATTAGGGGAAAAACCATGGTGGATGGATAATCCACAATATAATCTGAGTATACTCAAAAAATTTACAATATGGGAATGCACTTGCATTCATGCACACTACATAGAGCTAACTACTCAAAATAGGAAGGAACACTGCCTTATAGAGATTTGGATTAGATCCAAAAGAATGAACTAAAGGAACAACATCTACAAATGCTTGATTATAGTTCCGGTTAGGCTTAGATGTCAATCTTCTATCCTTCGAACTGATACTGAACTTCTGCTCTACTCTGCTTTGACTCACTTCAAAAAAATTTTATGCGCAAGTGAAACTATGCATAAAATCACTCTAACACTCTTTTGATATTCACAATACACATCGACACACCACAAACATACACCAAAATGATATAAGAGATCATACATATATATCTGTGACTAGCAATTTAATCGCAACATTTCAGCTCCAAATAAAACTTGAAAATATTAGCAACTTGTCGGCTCAAATCATAAGAGTTATCCAATGTGCATCCACAATGGTTGTCCAAAACTTAGCTCGGACCCAAAACATAATGACCAAACAAAAAAATATTCAAATAGACATTTTCTGAATATTTGCAACCTATTACATCAATTGAGTCAGCCCCAAAATAGTGATAAACAAAGAAGTAACCAACTGAATCTCCAAAGTCACACAAGACTTAATACGAGGCACTGAGATTTCTGAACAACACATTAGATGTACTGATAGACCTCCCATGAAATTCACAACTCAAAATAACAACTGGAAATCCGTAAGTGAATCGATGATCACCAAATTTCCAGATGTTATGTTCTTCTTGACTATCCTCAATCTGACTGCTAGTAAAAGCAAATGATGTCATGCAGATCTGTCACCAAATAGGGTTGCCATCAATGGAAATGCCAAAAATATTCACAGTGTCTCTTTCCAACAATCCCTCTCTCCCTCTCTCCCCCCCTCTCTCTCTCTCTCCCTCTCTCCCTCTTAGGTCTCTCCTACTCCCTCTCTCCCTCTTAGGTCTCACTTAGGTCTCTCCCATTCCCTCTCTCCCTCTCTCTCCCTCTCTCTCCCTCTTAGGTCTCTCCTACTCCCTCTCTCCCCCTTAGGTCTCACTTTGGTCTCTCCCATTTCCTCTCTCCCTCTCTCTCTTTCTCTCTCTTAGGTCTCTCCCACTCCCTCTCTCTCTCTCTCTCTCGCTCTATCTCTTACTCATACTCACACTCTCCATCTCCCCCTTAGATCTCTCTCCCACACACTCTCTCAAGTTTCTCTCTCTCTCTCTCTCCCCCTCCCTCCCACACACACTCTCTCTCTCTCTCTCTCTCACACACACACACACACACTCTCAAGATCTCCCCAAGCTGTTAGAATTCTTTCAAGGAACTAGCTCTGATACAAATTGTTGGAAACAAGCTACACTGAGAGGGGGGGTGAAGTAGTGTATTGCAAAAATTGACTTTATTATTCTGATTATTAACCCACTTAAAATATTCAACCAAGAGAAATATGTAGAAATAGAAAGCAAATAACCACAACACCATAACAAAAGAACTTTTATGTAGAAACCCCGTTAGCGGAAAAACCACAGTGGATGGATAATCCACAATATAATCTGAGTATACTCAAAAAGTTTACAATATGGGAATGCACTTGCATTCAAGCACACTACCTAGAGCTCACTACTCAAAATAGGAAGGAAAAATGCCTTACAGAGATTTGGATTAGATCCAAAAGAATGAACTAAAGGAATAACATCTACAAATGCTTGATTACAGTTTTGGTTAGGCTTAGATGTCAATCTTCTGTCCTTCTAATTGATACTGAACTTCTACTCTACTTTGCTCTGGCTCACTTAAAAAAATATTTATGCGCAAGTGAAACTATGCATAAAATCACTCTAACACTCTTATGATATTCACAATCCAAGTTGACACACCACAAACATACACCAAAATGATATAAAAGATCATACATATATATCTTCAACTAGCAATTTAATCGCAACATGTCATCTCCAAATAAAACTTGAAAATATTAGCAACTTGTCGGCTCAAATCATAAGAGTTATCCAATGTGCATCCACACTGATTGTCCACAACTTAGCTCGGTCCCAAAACATAATGACCAAACACAACAATATTCAAAAAAACATTTCCTAAATATCTGCAACCTATTACATCAACTGAGTTGGCCCCAAAATATTGATAAATAGAGAAGTAACCAACTTAATCTCCAAACTCACACAAGAATTAATACGTGGCATTGATATTTCTGAACAACACATTAGATGTACTGATAGACCTCCCATGATATCCACCACTCAAAATAACAACTGGAAATCCATAAGTGAATCAATGATCACCAAATTGCCAGATGTTTTGTTCTTCCTGGCTATCCTCAATCTGACTGCTAGTAAAATAAAATGATGTCATGTGGATCTGTCACTGACTAGGGTTGCCATTAATGGCAACTCCAAAAATCATTCACAGTGTCTCTTTCCAACAATCCCTCTCTCCCTCTCTCTCTCCCCTCCCCCCTCTCTCTCTCCCTCTCTCTCCCTCTTAGGTCTCTCCTACTCCCTCTCTCCCTCTTAGGTATCTCCCTCTCCCTCTCCCTCTCTCCTTCTCTCTCTTTTTCTCTCTTAGGTATCTCCCACTCCCTCTCTCTCTTCTCTCATCTCTCTCTATCTCTTACTCAGACTCACACTCTCCATATCCCCCCTAGATCTCCCTCTCCCTCTCTCTCTCTCTCTCTCCCACTCTCTCTCTCTCTCTCTTCCCCCTCTCTCTCTTTTCCATCAACTCCCTCTCCCTCTCTCTCCCTCTCCTCTCCCTCTCCCTCTCCCTCTCCCTCTCCTCTCCCTCCCTCTCCCTCTCTCTCTCTCCATTCTTGAATTCTCCTACTACCTCTCTATCTCAACAACTTTTTGCCTCCTCTCAGAGTCTCTCTCTCTCCCCACTCCCTTTATCTCGGGTGTCTCCTTTACCACCCTAACTAGATAGCTCTCTCTCTCCACCTTTCTCCTCTCTCCCTCCTCCATCTCTCCCTCCCTCCTCTCAAATTATCTCCCTCTCCCTCCTTCCATCTCTCTCCCTCTCTCCCTCTCAAGTCTCTCTCTCCCTCCTCTATCTCTCTCTTCCCTCAAATGCTTGAGATGGGGAGAGAGAGAGAGAGGGAGAGTGACTTGAGATGGAGAGAGGGAGAGAGAGAGGGGGAGAGAGAGACCTAAGAGGGATATGAAGATATAGAGAGAGATAGAGTGTGTGTGTGAGAGAGAGAAAGAGACTTGAGAGAGAGAGACCTGATAGGGAGATGGAGAGTGTGACTAAGAGAGAGAGACATGAGAGAAGAGAGAAAGGGCGTGGGAGAGACCTGAGAGAGAGACCTAAGAGGGAGTGGAAGAGACCTAAGAGATAGAGTGAGAGGGAGATGGAGAGGGAGAGGGAGTGGGAGAGACTTGAGAGTGATATATATATTGTGGAAAAATATTTTGGCACCACAAGACTCTCTAACACTTCTAGGAATTTTCACCAAAAAGGAGAGAGTTATGCCAAAAATTGCAATGTCCCCACTCAAGACTAATGCAAATATGAATGAAATATTCCTAAATGTAATGTCCTAAATGCAATTAACTGATAAAAGATATTGATCACTAATATAAAACTAATGAAATGCAATTTTTTTCAAAACATATTCTGATATGCAGAAAGATAAATTGAATGCAATAAAAAAGATAAAGAATCCACAATAGAAAGAGTGCACTTGGAAACTGACAGAGGCTAGGGTGAAGACTGTAGCATCTGAAATTCTAGAAAACTACTTTGGAGCCCATTTCAGCCAAATGGGTATCCAATTCTAAAGAAAATTATCAAAAAAGGTACATTGGGACTAAGTCACCATTGATGGTGACTTGGTCCACTCTGGCTTTTCTAAAAATTTGAAAGTGGAGTCAGAAGCTCTTGGTCTACTCTTTTTGTTCCTCTAGGTATTTCATTCTGAAACTACCAAATTTGGGCCTGAAAGTGACTTTTGTGTATACTTTGACCTTGCCAAAAGGGAAATGACTCCAACAAGTTTGAAACCTATTCTTCAATCATGCCAAGTCATCCAAGACCTAAATCTCCAATCACACAAAGGAAGAGAGAAAAAATGTTGATTGTTAGGGATTGGGAGTTTGCCTTGGTCAAACCCCATTTAGGTAATCAAACCAAAATGATGAAATAAGATAATGAAACATGAAACATGAAATAATGCCATTAGAAACTTGCCATGATGATAGATCTTGAGTTGCTGCAACAATGGATGAAGAATCTTGGTCTTGAATTCCTTTGAAAGCTATCTTGATGACTTAGAATGTTAAAATCCTAGCTTGCTTGACTTGACAACATGGATTAATGATGAATGATGGATTAATTATGAATTAATTATGAATTAGGGTTAAAGGTATCCTTTTATAGAGGAGATTTAAGTGAATGGCTAGAATAAGGATCATGATCGAGGGCCAACATTAAATTAGAAAATAATTTAATCAAGGGTGGAGGTTAATTGAGAGAAGAAGGACATAAAGACTTGAGGTGGAAGATAAGATTGGCATAGAAAAAGAGGTTGTTGGAAAAAATTAAATAATGAAAATTATTTAATTTAGGTGGCCAACATAGGAGGAATAAATAAAATATTGATTTTATTTACTTAAAAAGAAAGGTGAGAATAAATAATTATATAATTAAATAATTAAAAATAATTATTTAATTATAGAGGAAATTTGGAGTGTTAAACATTAAATAATTAACAAAAATTATTTAATGGAGATGGAAGGGACAATTAAATAATTAAAATAATTATTTAATTGGGGAGATAAAGAAAGGATAAATAATTAAATAAATATAACATTTATTTAATTATAGAGAGAAAATGCTAATGAATAATTAAATAATTTAAATAATTATTTAATTATAGAAGAAGAGGGAAAAGCTAACTTTTGAATTAAAATAATAATTAATTCAAAAGTAGGGAGGAAAGGACCATTAGACTTAAATGCTTAATAAAAGTCTAGAAATGTGTGAAAGTTATTTACAATTCTTTATAACACCTTTACAAGAAATGCATTTTATTCAATTTGCAAGGGTCCAAGACCTAATGTGGATGTGTCAAACACCTCACAACACTATACAAGGTGATATTAAGTCAAATTTATCCTTAATTATTGCCAAATCAAGTAAGGAAAAAGGAATACTTTTTTCGGTTTCCACATTTAGCCCCCACTTTAGTGAGAGGATGAACCTCCTTCAAACTCACACTAAAGTAGACATTCAAGAGGGGTCATATCATACCAATGTGGGTGAAAAAGGATGAAAAAGATAAAAGGAGGTTGTGCAAGCCCCTAGGATCCAAGATCCTAAGTCAAACCAATATAAGCGTAAAAGGACACGCACAAGGTGTATAACATGCAACAAAACAAGATACACGATCATGCAATGTAAAGAACTAAAAGAAGGAAAAATAAGGTGAATCAAAGATGCACTCACTTTGGGGCCACAAAACATTAGCTCATCCATGGGGTGAGTTTTCCCAAATAAGTGGTTTAATGAGAAAGTCATGCCAGTGTGTCGTCTTCCCACCGTATAATGAGAAAGTCATGCCAGTGTGTCAGCTTCCCATTATACTAACCATACCAAAGTTATCCTCCTGATAACTTCAATAAGGCACCACAATGAAAATTATTTTGTAAATGTTTTTTTCAAGAATTTAATGTAAATATTTTTTTAAAGGGGATTTTTCTTTGTTCATGTAAGGTCTTCTTCTTAGGGAGCATTGTGCCTAATGTCTCCAAGAGAGGAAAAGTCAAGGTGTCAAATAATTTCCCATGGGATGCCTCATTTACATCATGCCATGTCAGAAGATCGCATGCTCTTGGATAGCATCGAACCCAATGACACCACCAAGAGGAGGACGCATCACAAGGAAAAAGAAAAATCACACCATGAATTTTTCTAGAAGATGTCATCTATGTATGCCCCCACTTTAAAGCGGTTGCTACACCATCACTGTGAGAAATTAATTTAAAGTAACTAATGATAAATAAAAGAAGACATGAGAGCCAATGTGGAAAGCCCTATGCCAAGTCATATGTTTTTGAATTGAGCTACATCATGAATAAGTATGTCACATGCAAGTCAATCTTAAGGAACGCCATCCACATCCCAAGCTTGCTCTTATATGTTCATGAAAGGTTAATGACTAGTCAAAAGAGATAACGAAAAGTGACATATGGGGATAAGACTTCCTATCCCCCTTGCCACCACTTAGTGTAGGAAAAAGGTGAGCCTAGAAGGGACGATGGAATGCTAATCCTTGCAATAGTTAGTATGCTTTGGTCCTACAAATATTACATGGCAAGGAGCAAAAACTAATGTTATTTATTTTGATAAGTAAACAAAGTTTCTACTTGATACATATTTAATGAGATGTCTATTAGTTTAGGATGTACCAAGGTTAAAGTTTTCTTGGAAGAATAATTTGTGATAGTGTTAAGATGGATTGAAAGTTTTTGTTTTAATGGAAAATAACCAAGATCATTAGGCTATTTAGGGACATGGATATCTTGTTTTATAGCATCACATCCTTTCCCAAGGTTTCATCCAAAATTTTTTGTCACTTGTTGTGGATTGGATGGTTCTTCAATTTCCTTAAAGTGTGTCTTGGATGTTGGTTTTTATTTTAAGGTGGGTGAAGTGGATGCTATTGAATGTTGTATTATGGTTACCAATTTCTCTTTTCTCTTTTTGGACCCTTTTGTTATGATCTTGTATTCACCCATGGATATAGGTACATGAAATCAAAGGTTTTCGAAGCATCTTCCAATAACTTTGTGGCTTCTTCAATTTGATTTTTATTTTTTTATATCCTTTTTCTTGATACTGATAATAGCACATGTAAACTTTTTGTTTTTAGGAGTAAAAGGTAACTTGGTATGATTGTGAAAGCATTCCCATGATTGTGATAAATCTATATCAAGAAATTTAGGATTCTTCAGAGTGAGGTTGATTTTTGGTTTTCAAATGATAGTGTTGATGTTTTCATTCACCATGATACCTTACCTATTAGGAGAGTTTTTAGAAGAGAAGAAAACAAGATTTTGACCACATTCCATTAATAGGCTTTGTAGATAAACTCCATCATAAGGAGAGGAGGCATCAAGAGAAGAAAAAGTATCACATTCATTTTTTTCAATGATTGGATATGTTTGCTCAATTATGTATTCTTGGATGGAGGAAACATTAGGAAATGGAGCAAGAAGATTCTCATGTCTCTCAATGAGTATTTCATCCTATCCCAAAATATCTTCTTCACAAGTAGGAGAAACATTAGGAGAAGAACAAGTATGATTATCATGATTATCTGTGATTACATCCCTTTGGCCAATAATGTCTTCCAAAATATGGGAAGAAAAATAAAGATATTTTTCATAGGTCTTAAAGGTTTGATCATCGAATTCCAACATATCCTCCTCACAAATAATGTGATTGTCATGATTTCTCACAAAAAAATTCTCACAAATAGGGGAGGAGTTAGAAGATGAATTTAGACTAGGTAGAGTGATGTTAAGAGACATCTTTATGATCTCTTGTGCCATAATATCTTCCAAAGTAGGAGAAGTTATAGAAGAGGAGCTTTCAACATTGTCATGATTCTCAATGGGTGTATCTTCTAGCTCCAAAATACCTTCATCACATGTAGGAGCTAGATATTGGGAGAAGAGGAACTATGATTATCATAATTTTCTATGCTTTCATCTTCTTCTATCACTCCATTCCCACAAATAGAAGAGAAATTAGAGGGTGTGGAACTATGGAGTGTGTCAACATTGTTATTCTCTTGCACTAAGAAACTCTCATAGCTAGGAAAGATATTGGAAGGATGACTAGAATGCTTACTAATAAGCTCATAGAAAATTGGATGTATGATGTTTTCTTGAAGATTCTCATGATCTTCGTCACCAATAGGAGAGATATATTAGGAGAGGGGGAAATTTTATTGTTGTCCATAATGTCATCCTTTTTCTCTAAGGTCTCATTCTCTTGGGCCATAGTATTTGTCCTAGTAGGAGAGCTTGTAGGAAAGTGACAAGAAATAGGTTCATCAAATTTCATGGTTGGATTTGATAAGGACGTCTTGGGTATGTGCAGGGTCATGATGGGCCAAAAAGTGGTGATATGATGGGTATGTGTAGCCTGGTATGTGGCCAACGAACTTTTTTTTTACCCAAAATTGATGAAACAAAAAGGGTTTTAAAGGAGATTCCCAACTTTCCACCAATATAAATTATTCTTTACAATTTAATAAATAATTATTATTCATTTTATGTTTTAATTACGACTAAAGTCCTGATTGATAGGCTAATTGATAAACATCTATAGCTTTCAAATAGTATCACATTTTTTGAATCTAAAACATGTGTTACATTCTATGCTTTGAATACTATAGTATTAAAAAAATGAATTTCATGAAGTTTTGACCAAGTTAAGGTGGTGAGACATACAAGTTTTTATACTTTTTAAAAGTTGTAATAAAAATTCATAATTAATTATTTACTTGGAAAATAATTACAAAAAAATATGCATCACATCCGGACATGAGTCCTCTACTTATATCTAAAATCTTATAAGAAAATATTATCATTTTATTGTGTTTAGGGTGGTCAGACAGACACCTTATTTTTTCCCTAAAATTTAAGTCCTACTACATTGAAATTTCAAATTTTGACCAAATAGATTTGTTTTTTAAAGAAACCTAGTAGTTTAGAAACTACATTCAATTTTCTATATATTCTATTCTCACATATTTTTGAAATAATATAGATAACTTATTCAAATTTTTACGTCAAGTTTCCTAACTCTAATTTTTTTGAATTTTTTTCCACTTAAGGGCTTGTTTTTTCCATGATGATCCTACACATACCCACTTCTAACACTAAATTATCTTCTTCATGTATAGAGAAGATATTAGGAGAAGAAAAGGTTTAATTTGTCATGGTTATCTACATTTACATCCACATGTCCTATAATTTCTTCTTGAGTAGAAGAGGTAGGATTGTCATAGCTCTTAATCATATCCTCCACACAAATATGTTTGTCATGATCATTCACGATTGTATCCTTATGCACTAAAGCATTTTCAAAAGTAGGGGAGGTGTTGGGAGTAATGGAAATGATCTCAATTTTGTGTGTCATAATGTATATGCAAGGGAGAGGAAGAGGAAGACAAGCAACACTTTCATGATCTTCAATGATTGTGTCTTATTTCATCAAGATGCCTTCATCACCAATGGGGGATATATCAGGAGAAGAACAATTATGATGATCATGATTATCGATGCTTGCATCCTTTTGTGCCAAAACTTTAGTGGATGATCCTAGTGAGAGGAAGTCCTTAAGGGCTTCATCTAACATGTCTAAGTAATCACTACTAAAGGGTTTGGAACTTTATATGTTATAGTTTTTCTAAATGTAAGCATGTTTTTAATTGTTTCTTTGGATGTTATAGTTTTTCTAAATGTAAGCATGTTTTTAATTGTTTCTTTGGATGTTTTTAAGTTTTTTATTTTTGTTTTCTAATGAATCTAATCTAAATGAATTAGGAACTAATGTTGACAATGAAAATTCCAAAAATCTAATGCTATCCATAATTGCGATGAATTTAAATGATGCTAATTCTAATGACTTAAACATGTAATAGAAGCTATGCAAACTTAAAATGAAATGTAAAGACACAGGATGGAAGACAACTTTTTAGATTTCACACATGGTAATGTACTGATTATATTATGTAATGATTTAAAAATGAAATGTTGTGAATGAAAAATTGAAATTAAACAATGCATGAAATGAACAAAATTAAGCTATATTTAGTGAAATGCATGTTACAGAAACTCAACCCACTAATACAGATAGTAAAACTTAAAAATAGGGTTTTTAGTGCTATGAAAGGCAGTTTCAAGGGTGAAAAGGGACTAAGTCGCCCAAGGTGGCGAATTAGTCCCATTGGGACTTTTTTTTAGAATTTTAAGATTTTTTTGTTGGATTTTTATGTTTTATGTGATGTAGGTTGCAAACCTAAGATGCAAATGTAGAATTTTAGAAAATTTCAATGATTTAAGATACAAAAATGCAACCTATATGCACTTTCACTAATGCAAAATTTTGAAACCCTAGAATGCAAATTAACCAATGCAAATCCTAATGCAAAGTTAATGAAAACTAAATCTAGGATAATGAAGGAATCCATATCAAAAAAGAAGTTATTCAAAAGTCAGGTTCACCAAAACATGGACAAAGATTTTGGCACCACAAGACTCTAACACTTCTAGGGTTTTTCACCTAAAAGGAGAGAGGTATGCCAAATATTGCAATGTACCCACTCAAGACTAATGCAAATATGAATGAAATATGCCTAAATGTAATGTCCTAAATGCAATAAACTCATAAAATATATTGATCACTAATGCAAAACTAATGAAATGTAAATTGTTTGAAAACACATTGTGATATGTAGAAAGATAAATTGAATGCAATATAAAACAAGATAAAGAAGCCAAAATAGAAGGAGTGCACCTAGAAATTGACAGAGCCTAGGTTGAAGACTGTAGATGCTTCTAAAATTCTAGAAAATTTGACTTTTTGGCCAATTGGGACACTTATGCCAAGCTGGGCGACTTAGTCCTAGATCTAGAAAATTGCTTTAGAGCCCGTTTTAGCCAAATGGGTATCCAGATCTATAGAAACTTCTAAAAATAGGTATAGTGGGACTAATTTTCCATTGATGGTGACTTAGTCCACTCTGAGTTTTTTGAAAATCTAAAAGTGGAGTCGGAAGCTCTCGATCTGCTCTTTCTGTTCCTCTAGGTATCTAGTTCTGAAACTACCAAATTTTGGCCTGAAAGTGACTTTTTGTATATATTTTAACCTTTCCAAAAGGGAAATGACTCCAAAAAGTTTGAAACCTATTCTTAAATCATGTCCAAGCCATCCAAGCACCTAAATCTATAATCACACAAAGGAAGAGAGATAAAATGTTGATTGTTAGGGATTGGGGGTTTGCCCTGGTCAAACCCATTTAGGTAATCAAACCAAAATGATGAAATAAGATAATGAACATGAAACATGAAACAATGCCATTACAAACTTTCCATGATGATAGATATTGAGTTGCTACAACAATGGATGAAAAATCTTGCTCTTGAATGCCTTAGCTATCTTGATGACTTAGAATGCTAAAACCCTAGCTTGCTTGACTTGACAACATGGATGAATGATGAATGATGGATGAATGATGAATTAATTATGAATTAAGGTTAAAGGTATCCTTTTATAGAGGAGAGTTAATTGAATGGATAGAATAAGGATCTTGATCAAGCGCCAATATTAAATTAGAAAAGAATTTAATCAAGGGTGGAGCTTAATTGAGAGAAGAAAGACATAAAGACTTGAGGTGGAAGATAAGATTGGCACAAAAAAAGAGGTTTTTGGAGAAAATTAAATAATAAAATTTATTTAATTTAGGTGGCCAACATAGGAGGAATAAATAAAATATTGATTTTATTTATTTTTAAAAAAAGGTGAGAATAAATAATTAGATAATTAAATAATTAAAAATAATTATTTAATTATAGAGGAAAGGTGGAATGTTAAACATTAAATAATTAAAAATAATTATTTAATTGAGAGGGAGGGGATAATTAAATAATTACAGTAATTAATAACATTTTGTTTCCACAATCCATGATAGATGTGAACAAGATTTTTGGAATAACTGTGTGTAATTTTTTACATCAACGTTTTAGATCAAACTCCATGATCCATCATCAGGATGATAAGTAGATAGAGAGAGAAGTGAAAATAAGATAGTAGACTTGGGTAGATATAGGAGAGGGATGGGAAAGAGGGGAGGCACATAACCCCAAAAATGGGGGAGAAAAGGTTAGACAAAAAGGAGAGGAGAGGAGAGAGGAAAAGTCAAAGATAAGAAACCATTGCAAACAAGGGAAAATAAAAATGTAAGATATAAATGCCAAGAATAATATAAAACAAACAAAAAATAAATACCTAAGAAAAAAAGGCGGGGATCAACCTAAAGAAATTAAAAAACCACTAATAAAAAGAAAAGAAAAAAAAAAAGAATGATGATAAGTTAAAAATAAGGAAACAAATAGGATAAACTAAATAAGGAAAAAGAAAATAAGAAAAAATAAATAAAAAGGGAAACCACAAAGAAAAAATACATAATAAAGACAAAGAAGCAAAAGACAAGAAAACTTAATGAAAATAACCAAATAATAAAGAACAAATACAAAGAAACATAAAATAAAAACAAAAATACAAGCAAAAAACATCACAAGGAAACTCAAAGAAAACTTAAAGACAAACAACCAAATAATATAGAACAAATACATTGAAACACACAATAAAGACATAGAAGTACAATAAAAAATACCAAGCATAACTTAGAAGAGGAAATAAGATATTAAACCAAAAAATAACCAAGGAAGAAGATAAATTAACCAACCCAAAGAGAAGAGATCAAATAATTAAGTAAAAGCAAGGAACTAAAACAAAAATTAACCAAAAATAATAAGAAGCAAGAGGGAAATGAATGAAAAAGTGAAACAAGGAAACAAAGAGATAAAAAGAGAGTAGATAAAAGAGAAACCAAAAAGCACCAAGGAAATTATGAGTGAAGAGAAGGTAACAAAACTAAAGGAGCTAAACAATAGAACAATTAAGAAAAAGACCAATTGTAAGATCAAATAAAGATTAAAATTGAAATTTAATTTTAATTTAAAATAAATCAAAGACAAAAATAAAGAATCAAGAAATGGAAAGAACACACTTGAAGAAGATTAGATGAGGAAAACAAAGCAATTAAAATTCAAAAGAAAAAAAACACCAAGAGACAAAAAGATTGAAAAAAGATGAGAATAAAGAATAGGAAATAGAAAGCACACAATTGAAGAAGAGCAAAGGGAGAAAGGGGGAAAAATAATGGAAATGAAGGAGAAAATGAAAGGGACAAGAAAGGAGAATAGGAGCTCAAGGAAACCGAAGAAGAAACCAAGGGGGAAGAGAGAGGAAGGAGGAGAGAACCTAGAGGCTCTTAAGGAGGGGATTCCACAAGAAACTTAAAGACCAACCCCCATCATGATTAAGGTTGTAGGGATGATTATGGATTTCAATGGCCTCTTTAAGTTTCCTCTTAAAGAAATTATCTTCTTTGAAAAAAATAGAGGTGTTTTCTAAGGCAATGTGATGTTTTGTCTTAGAGGAGTGTTCAATGAGAGAAAATTTTGAGATCCGGGCATGTCTTATGTTAGCACAATGCTCCTTGATTCTTGTGTTGATGGAACGACCTGCTTCCCCTATATAAGGTATGCCACAAGAGCATAACACTTTATAGACACCGAATTGGAGGAATTGATCTTGGGGGTCTTTGGGAGAGGGGATGTGAATTTTTATTGTGAAGAAGGGTTTTAAAGTGCAATGGATGCCCTTTTTAAGGAGGATCTTGGAAATTTTGTTGGAGATATCCTCTACATAGGGGAGGGTAGCCAGAGGGAGGGAAGGAGAGTAAGAGGTACTAGGGTTGAGGGTGAGCCTAGCTTTTTCTAGTTTGAAATCTTGATTGATGTGCTTATTTTTGTAACCATTTAATGAGAAGACTTGGGTGAGGTTAGCTAATTATTGATCAATATGCTTAGTATCACATATTGTGAAAGCACTATAGGTTAGGGTTCTGAGGACACCTACTTTTTGGCTCGAGTGATGGTGGGAGGAAGAGTGAAGTTAAAGGTCAATATGGGTTGATTTACGAAAGATAGAGCAAGCTAAAGAACCATCAACCTTTTTGATGAGAAGAATGTCAAGGAAAGGAAGTTGATTGTTGGATTCAATTTCCTTGGTGAAAGAGATGCAAGAAGAAATTTTGTTCAAGTGCGAATGGAATTCTTCTAGCTTCTCTCGATTGTGAGACCAAAATATATTGGTGTCATCGA
>VDFB02353493.1:371603306-371691327 GCA_007258455.2 Sequoia sempervirens
TTCTTGCTTCTCCTCTTTGAATCTCTCATTCCGAGACTATATTTGCAGGGGTAACTGGGTCAATCTGAGGGCCACAATATCAATCCCTGCTCTTCTCGGATAGAGAGCTGTGAATTGATTTGCAAGGACTCATTATTGAGTATCCTTGCATGCAAGGATTCATAGAAGTATAACATATTTTCAGTTATACACCCTCAAGCCTAGTACCTCTTGCTCTCCTTCCCTCCCTCTGGCTACCCTCCCCTATGTAGAGGGTATCTCCAACAAAATTTCCAAGATCCTCCTTAAAAAGGGAATCCAATGAACTTTCAAACCCTTCTGAATAGTAAAAATTTGCATCCCCTCTCCCAAAGACCCCCAAGATCAATTCCTCCAATCCAGTGTCTATAAAGTGTTATGTTCTTGTGGCGTACCTTATATAGGGGAAATAGGTCATTCCATAAACACAAGAATCAAGGAGCATTGTGCTGACATAAGTCATGACCGGATCTCAAAATCTGATCTCGCTGAACACTCCTCTAAGAAAAAACATCGCATTGCCTTAGAAAACACCTATATTTTTTTTGAAAGAAGATAATTTCTTTAAGAGGAAACTTAAAGAGGCCATTGAAATCCATAATCATCCCTACAACCTTAATTATGATGGGGGTTTGTCTTTAAGTTTCTCGTGGAAACCCTCCTAAATAGCCTATAGGTTCTCTCCTCCTTCCTCTCTCTTCCCCATTGGTTTCTTCATTTTCCTTGAGCTCGTGTTCTCCTTTCTTGTTCCTTTTGTTTTCTCCTTCCTTTCCCTTCTTTTTCCCATCTTCTCCTTCTACGCTTCTTAAATTGTGTGCTTTTTATTTCCTATTCTTTATTCTCATCTTTTTTCAATCTTTTTGCCTCTTGGTGTTCTTTTATTTTGAATTTTAATTGCTTTGTTTTCCTCATCTAATCATTTTCAAGTGTGTTCTTTCTGTTTCTTGATTCTTTATTTTTGTCTTTGATTTATTTAAATTTAAAATTTAATTTTAATTTTAATCTTTATTTGATCTTATAGTTGGTCTTCTTTTTAATCATTCTGTTGTTTAACTCCTTTAGTTTTGTTACCTTCTCTTCACTTATAATTTCCTTGGTGATTTTTGGTTTCTCTTTTATCTACTCTCTTTTTATCTCTTTGTTTCCTTGTTTCACTTTTTCATTCATTTCCCTCTTGCTTCTTATCAATTTTGGTTAATTTTTGTTTTAGTTCCTTGCTTTTACTTAATTATTTGATTTATTCTCTTTGGGTTGATTAATTTTTCTACTTCCTTGGTTATTTTTTGGTTTAATATCTTATTTCCTCTTATAAGTTAATCTTGGTATTTTTTCTTGTGCTTCTATGTCTTTATTATGTATTTCAATGTATTTGTTCTATATTATTTGGTTCTTTTCTTTAAGTTTTCTTCGAGTTTCCTTGTGATATTTTTTTGTTTGTACTTCTATGTTTTTATTTTATGTTTCTTTGTATTTGTTCTTTACTATTTGGTTCTTTTCTTTAAGTTTTCTTTTCTTTTGCTTCTTTGTCTTTATTATGTATTTGTTCTTTGTATTTTCTCTTTTTATTTGTTTTTTCTTATTTTCTTTTTCCTTATTTAGTTTATCCTATTTCTTTCCTTATTTTTAACTTGTCCCCATTCTTGTTTTTTTTCTTTTTATTAGTGGTTTTTTAATTTCTTTAGGTTGATCCCCCCCTTTTTTTCTTGGGTCTTTATTTTGTGTTTGTTTAATATTATGCTTGGCATTTATCTCTTACATTTTTCTTTTCCCTTGTTTGTAATGGTTTTTCATCTTTGACTTTTCCTCTCTCCTCTCCTCTCCTTTTTGTCTGACCTTTTCTCCCCCATTTTTGGGGTTATGTGCCTCCCCTCTTTCCCATCCCTAAACTATTTCTACCCAAGTGTTTTATCTTATTTTCACTTCTCTCTCTATTTGCTTATCATCCTGATGATGGATCATGGAGTTTGATCCGAAATGTTGATGTAAAAAATTGCACACAAATAAAATAATTGTTTAATTGGGGAGATAAAGAAAGGATAAATAATTAAATTAATTTAACATTTATTTAATTATAGATAGAAAAGGCTAATGAATAATTAAATAATTGAAATAATTATTTAATTATAGAAAAGAGGGAAAAGCTAAATTTTGAATTAAAAAAATATTTAATTCAAAAGTGGGGAGGAAAGGACCATTAGACTTAAATGATTAATAAAAGTCTAGAAAAGTGTGAAAGTTATTTACAATTCTTTATAACACCTTTATCAGACATGCATTTTATTTAATTTGCAAGGGTCCAAGACCTAATGTGGATGTGTAAACTACCTCACAACACTATATCAATGTGATATTAAGTCCAATTTATCATTAATTATTCCCAAATCAAGCAAGGAAAAAGGCGTACTTTTTTCGATGTCCACATATATATATACATGCATATATATATGTATTTATATATATATATGTATATATATGTGTATATATATATATATATATATATAGAGAGAGAGAGAGAGAGAGAGAGAGAGTTCAGAGGAATGGAGGGAGAGAGAGGATGGAGAGAGAGAGATATAGGAGAGAGATACTTGAGAGGGAGAGGAGGGAGAGGGCTAGAGAGAACTAAAAGAGAGGGGGGGAGAGATAGAGAGGGCCTAAGAGGATAGAGACTTAAGAGGATGAGAGAGAGAGGGTGGAAGGGAGGGAGATGAGGGATGGAGAGAGAGAGGGAGAGGGGTGGGAGAGGGAGTGAGTGAGAGAGAGAGAGAAGTAAGGAAGGATGGAGAGAAAGGTAGAGAGATATGTCTAGAGATCAAGGAGAGAGAGTGAGAAAGATAGGTATAAAGAGGAACAAAGAGAGAAGAAAGGAGGGAGGGATAGGTCTAGAGCTTAAGGGGAGACATAGTGATATATAGAGAGGTATAGAAAATGATAGAGAGATGATAATTTTTGAAGATTTGTTCATCTCCTTACTATACAAAATATAAATATTTCATTAGTCATTACTTTTTCTAATGTTTCAAGTAGTTTGAGATGAGTGTTACAAAAAATCATGAAAAAGAGACTTTGCATGTGAAAGCAATGAGCATTTGATGTTTTAAAAATGAAATACGAAGTTCAAATGATTATAATTATTTTTGTTTACAATATAGAAAAACCATATAGTCCATTGCATAGAGCTCTCAACAACCTTTCTAATATGCGTGTAAAAATTTGAAATTTCAATAAGAAACACAAAAGTTATGCCCATTTTACTAAAGAGGGTTTTTTAGATCTTCAAAACGGATATCTGTTTTGTTTTTTAAAAAAAATGGGTTCCCTATTTCCAAAACTAATATTTTTTTTGAAAAAAAAATGTATATCCATTTTGAAACAGATATCCGTTTTGGTTTGGTATTACCAAACCAAAACATATATTATACCCAAGCCTACAAAAAGTCAAAGCAAAAATTTCATAGTTTTGGGCGTGTTAAAAATGCCTTTTTTTCACATCGCCACTTTTTGGACCCCCATGATCTTGCACAGACTCAAAATTTTATGTGAATGTTTTGGTTTTTTCAATTATTTGAGGATATTTAGGATTTTTAAGGTTTTCCAATGTTTGGGGGTTTTCTAAGTTTTTTGAGTGTTTAGGGATTTTCTAAATTTCGACCAAGAACCTAGCCTAAAAGGCTCTCCTAGGGGCCTAAGAGGCTTATCAAAGATGAGCCTTGCCTACATTATACATGTAGAGACCACGTAGTTCGACTGACTTGAATTATTGATGATGAGAGATGAACACTTGATGGATTGTTAGTTTATTATGACAGACTCCTAGAGACTGATCTAGGTTGTCTCGGGGGCACATCAATGATGGCCTTGCCTATGTTCAACCTCAAAATGACATAGTTCAACATGGTACTATTTTTGGATTTTCGATGTTTTGACATATTTAGGGATTTTGATGTGTTTTGGATGTTTTGGAATTTTGACTTTACAACTTTTTAAATGTTTTTAGATCTTGATGAAATTTTATGATTTTTTTTTGGGCTTTTCGATGAGATTTCAAATAACCTTAAGATATACAAGAGCCCCATCCAATCCATAGTGAATTTTCCTCATTTTTATGCAATAGACTACCTCGGTATAGGTAGGACAAGTTGACCTTCGAAATATTCCAAGTAGTACTAAAGGGAATATGATACTTCATGATATCAATCTATGATACAAACATGGATGGGTGATGGAATTAATAGGATGAATGCGATGTAGAGAATGATAGGATAAAGAGCCAAAGAATAGATGGAGGTTTTTTATTTATGCAAGGTGCAAGTTTTCTATGTTTCCACCAAGGTACTTGCCCAAAGTGCCATTGAAGCAGTTTTCACTCGAGGATGATTGTTTTTCTTTACTATTTTCAATCATTTTTCTCTTTTTTTTTTTTTGATCATTTTTTGATATTTTGTATTTTTCATATTTACACCCTTCAAGCCTAGGCATCAAACATTTTAAGATGTAGTTTTTTGGTTAGTTTGTGCAAAGTTCAACTTTAGGCATTGATAATTGGTATGCTCTTGATCCATAGCATGTTGTGATGACAAATGGACCTAACAAGTTAGGCTCAAACTTTCCTTTACTATCCTGATCTAGAAAAAAATTCTGATTTTGCTTGAGAATAAGATCCCCTACCTGGAGAGAATGACTCTTGATCTTCTTTTTATAGCTCTATTTTAGTCGGTTTTGATATAATTGCAAGTGATTAAGGGTGTTAAGTCGATGCTCATCCAAGAATTCTAACTCATTTAACCAAGATATTATATACTCTTCATTAGGGATTAGGGTCTACAGTGTGTTGGAAGTGGATTCACTCTGAGAGGGGGGTGAATCAGAGTGAAGTAATTTTTAAATTTTTGACTTTGAAGGCACAACAAAACTTTTTACAAATTTAAACTCAATGTGGTAGACTTGTTTATGCAAGTGTACATCAAATTTAAAATCAGATTGACATGAAACTTGATTAACATTTACAACTCATGTTAAAAGAATCATATGATATTGTTCAATTAAAGTGTGAACAATATTGTATGTGCTTTTGTAACAGAACAACCACTTTTCCCAATGCACTTTTAATTTGCTTAACATAAGACTTTTTAACTTTGCATGACAACCTTTTGAAATAAGAAAATTTTGAGCATACTACAAGTATCAGAACATTGACTGAATAAGCACATTAACATGAAACAAAATGAGAGACAAATAAAATAACATAACACAAGATTTCCTGAGTGGAAAAACCCTCTTGGGGTATAAAAAACCACTCGCTAAAATTTCCTTTTTATTAATCAAAGAGCACCAACTCCCATAATATTTTTGAAGCACCAACTTCATCAAACATTCAAAATATTGCAACCCATCAAAACCTTATAATTGCAATCATAAAATTACAATAGGATACAAAATGATTTTGCAATAATGCTCAACTCAAAGCATAATATCTGTAATACAATTAGAGATAAAAACAATATGAGCCCACTCTTCTCTTTTTACAAAATGATTTCACAATAAGCAATACTCTGTCTAGACAATTTCCTCTCTTCACATCACCCTCTTTTTTGTGTTTTTGCAAAGATACATATATACAATGTTTGTGAAAAGGTTATACAACTTTGTCAAGAAAACCCAATTTCAATAACTAGAGTTTATGAACATGTAAGAGACATAATGTATGATCATGAAGCCAAGCAAAGATTTTTAAGGAAAAATCAATGATATGAAGATAAAATTCCACTGTGAGATGAAACCCTTTAGTTTACACTCGGGTTCAAGGTAGTGTCAATTTAGTTAAGGAATTTATTTGAAACTAAAAACAAAGTTTTCTTTTCCTCTTCATTTACCAGATGTACCTTTGAAAGATCAAAATAATGCATAGATATTACCTCTGTCATGGTGGATTTAACCTGCAAATAAAATCCTTGAAGTTCTTCATGAAAACTGCCCAAACTACCGCTTCCAGCTCAAATGAAAACCACCAACAATCTTTCCAACAATCAAAGACCAACATAATTGAAAAACCAAATCAAAATACCACAACAACCTTGCACAATATGCAACTAAAATTCCAACATGGCAGTGCTAGGGTTTAGTTCTTTTTTGTTTACCCTATTTTCCCTTCATCAAAACTCCAAAAAAAATGAATAAGACTTGAAATCCAAAGTAAATCATATTACAATCATTTTGAAATCCATGTCACTAACACAACGAAACATTAAATGAGTGCCAAATCATAGACCATGCGCATTTTCCAAGTCAACAAAGCCAACATTCTTATTAAATAATAATACTGTCGCTGCCAAGTAAGCAAACCAAATATAATACATATGCCAACAACCTAAGTCTCCAAAAGACTATGTATTAACTGTTCTGCAATGCCTAGGCCCGTAACATGATCAATATTCAAAGATATGCCACCTTGCCTATCAATTTATAAGTGATAACCTTAATATATATTGTCGACCTTTAAGTGCTGAAGCACCACTTTAAAAACAAATGCTGACCAACTTATATCACAAGAAAGCATATGCCGAAATATAAATAAATGTGAATCCATATAACATGTGAAGGCCCAAGAATGTCAAAATACTTTTTATAAGAAATGGTATGAAAAGAATTAAGAAATACCATTTCTTATGAAGCTATAGTAGTCAACTCAAGGATACAAGACTAACTATGTAACAATACAAACACCTCCACCTCATGTAGAATGCAATAACCCTTGTGAAATATATGTATAGCATGTTAACATGTGTACCAAACTAATCAAATAATTATGAGACAACCATGAAGATCACCAATAGAATTTCCATGAAGACATAATGAATCTTGTCAATGATGCCATGAACAAAAATGATCAACTAAAACAATATACCTATTGTAATAATGAAGGACCAATCTATCAAGATGAATTCAACTGATCTGTGATATCACTTGAAAAATAATACCACCTGAATAACTTTTATTTGCACATAAAGCTTAACATGATCAGTACCACATTATGTGATGAACAAATGTACCCAAATACATCAACCCAAAGAATGATCACCAAAATACTGAGTATGCCAAACTAAACACAAAGAGCACCAAGTATTCAAAGCACTAGTCAGTTTTGTCATCAAGGACAATATACCACAAAGAGAAAGCCAACATAGTGAAACTCGCAATGAGGGAAGCTTGACCTCAATAGGAAACATGACTTCTAATCTTTAATCCAAGGAGAAAGGGGTTGCACTTGCAGGTGTGTGGATACTGGCTCGATAGGCCCAAAGGGCAGGGTTTAACTGCAGATTTTAGTCACGACCAACTTCATTGATAGTTTTCTTTAGGATTTTTAGAATGGTCTTGTTTGTAGCCTCGACTTGACTATTGCCCTGAGGGTAATACGAGGTAGAGAATCTCTTTAACATCCTGATTCTTAAAATTTGTTCCATTGTCTAATATAAGGGCTTGCAGAACACCATAACAACAAATGAGGTAATTCGGGATAAAATTAGCAATTTGTTTCCTCATTATTTAGGTCATAGGAATGGATTCAACCCACTTGCTAAATTATTCAATTATCCTTATGATGAACTTATGGCCATTAGATGAAGTGGGAGGAATCTTTCCTATGAGATCAATCCCCCACTAAGAGAAAGGCAAAGGTGTGACCATTGGTTGTAACTCCTATGTATGTGCAGGATCATCATGGAAAAAAGAGGCCCTTAAGTGGCAGAAAAATCAAAAAAATCAAAGTTCGGAAACTTGACGTAAAAATTTGAATAAGTTATCTATATTATTTCAAAAATATGTAAGAATAGAATCTGTAGAAAATTTAATGTAGTTTGTAAACTACTAGGTTTTTTATAAAAAAAAAAAATCTATTTGGTGAAAATTTGAAATTTCAACACAGTGGTACTTAAATTTTAGGGAAAAAATGAGAAATAGGTGTCTGTCTAGCCACCCTAACCACAATAAAATGATAATATTTTTTTTATAAGATTTTGGATATAAGTAGAGTACTCGTGCCTCGATGTGATGCATATTTTTTTGTAATTTTTTTTCAAGTAAATAATTAATTATGAAGTTTTTATTACAACTTTTCAAAAAATATAAAAACTAGTATGTTTGGCCACCTTAACTTGGTCAAAACTTCATGAAATTCAATTTTTCTTTTTTTAATCCTATAGTATGCGAAACATAGAATGTGACGCATGTTTTGGATTCAAAAAATGTGATACTGTTTGAAAACTATAGATGTTTTTTAAGTAGCCTATCAATCAGGACTTTAGTCATAAATTGAATAGAAAATGAATAATAATTACTTATTAAATTCAAAGTAAAGCATAATTTATATAGGTGGAAAGCTAAGAATCTCCTTTAAAAAGCCTTTTTTTTTCATCAATTTTAGGTAAAAAAATAGTCGTCATCCACATACCCATCATATTGCCACTTTTTGGCTCATCATGATCCTGCACATACCCTCCTGAGCTAGAGCACGAATAAGATCTCCATGCCTTTGACATTGGACACACTTATACACATATTCATGGGCTTCTCTTTCCATGGTTGGCTAGTAATACCCCATCCTCAACAGTTTCTTAGCTAAAGTCATACCACTAGTATGGGAACCACACATGCCATCATGTACTTCTGTTAAGGAGGTCAAGGCTTCTTCTTGGTTGATACATTGTAGTAATATCCCCTCGATGCCCCACTAAGAGAAAGGACAAAGTGTGACCATTTGTTGTAACCCCTGAGCTAGAGCATGAATAAGATCTCCATGCCCTTGACATTGGACACACTTCTACACATACTAATGGGTTTCTCTTTCCATGGTTGGCCAATAATACCCCATCCTCAATAGTTTATTAGCTAAAGTCATACCACTATTATGAACCACACATGCCATCATGTACTTTTGTTAAGGAGGTAAAGGCTTCCTCTTGGTTGATACATTGTAGTAATGTTCCCTCGATGCTTCGACGGTATAAGGTATCACCCAAGATCATGAATCAGGATGCATTTTTATGAAAGGTATTTTTAATATTGGAGGTGATATCATATGGGAGGGTTCCTTTACTAAGGTAAGTGAATATATCATGATACCATGAGGAAATGAGGCCAACGATTACACACACAAATTCATATTTTGAGATTTTGAAAGTTGATACGAGAAGTTTCTCTACCAAGAATTCACATTGAAGGACGTTGTGTGGCATGTCTAATGATAATCCAATTGTTTCCATAGCATCTGCTACTCAGTTGTTCGTGTGAGGAATTTGTTCAAAAGTTATATCTATGAAAAGGTCCTTTAGAATTTCTACCATCTTGTAAGGAGTGAGTTTATCATCCTTAGTTTGGTAGTCATCATTGACTTGGTTGATAACCAACTGTGAGTCCCCATAGACTTTCATCTCTTGTATCTACCATTGAAATGCTATCCTTAACCTCATTATTAGGGATTCATACTCTACAATGTTGTTAGTACATGGAAATGATAATTTGTATAAATTTTGAATACAATTACCTTGAGGGGTGATAAAAAGAATACTTTCCCCTAATCCATGTTGGGTAAATTATCCGTCAAAGTACAATTTCCATTGATTTGTTGTATTGACAAGGAACACTAGTCATCAGGAAATTCAAATATCAAAGTGTTCTCAACATAAATAGGCGCTTCCACTAGTTGGTCTATGATTACTTGTCCTTTGATTGCCTTGCGTTCCCATAATCTATGCAAAATTTAGTTAAGATCATTACCCATTTGACCATTCTCCTAGTGAGAGTTGCTTTCGATAATAGGTATTTTAATGGGCTGATATTTGCAATAAGCTTGATTTGATGCGACATGTAATGTATGAAATTTTGTGAAGAAAAAACCATTGCTAAGCATGCTTTCTCAATGGATGAATAGTTCATTTCATAGCCCACCAAGGTCCTGCTGATGTAATAGATGGCTCTTTCCTTTCCATTTTCATCATGTTGTGCTAGAAGAGCACCTAATGCTACTGATGTTGCTGAGATATACAGGATGAAATGTTTTTTTGGTATTTCCAGCATGATCATTGGAGGTGTCAATAGGTATTCCTTGATCTTCTAGAAGGATTTATTGCACTTCTCAACCCACTTGTAAGTTATTCCTTTGTATTAACGAAAAAAGTAGCCTTTTTCCCTTACTTGGTTTGATAATTGACATTAAAACTAAATTAATGGTGTCTTGGAATAGTGTTGTAATGTGTTGTATACATTCACATCATTCTAGGACCTTTATTTTATTAAAAAATTATTTAATTGATCCTTTGCAAAGGTGTTGTGAAGTGTTGTAACACACTTTCACACTTTTCTAGGATTTGTTTACTTAATTAACCTTAATGGGCTCCTTCTTAATAAAATTTATTTAAATTTTTACCTATTTAGGTGTTGTAAAGTGTTGTAAAGTACATTCACATTTATCTAGGGAGGTCCTAATTAATTGTGGTTAATTGGAGTTAATTAACCCCTTTAATTCAAATTTAAACCTTATTTATGACACCTCTTGAAGAGCTATCATGACACCCATAATTTAAATAATATAACATTTAATTGGGAAAAAAGTACATCTTGGAAAATGGTGCTAGGGCCCATTCACCCTAGGTGGTGAATGGGTCCTCCCTTAATAGAACCCCCCTTTATCAATTGATTTGAAATGGGTTTTTAATGCTCTTTCCACCCCTCAGGGTTAGGTCCTGGAAAAATGAGCCATGACCCATTCACCCTAGGTAGTGAATGGGTCCTCCCTTAATGAGGATCCCCTTTTCAAATTCAATTCTAGTGGGAATTTAATAAAGTTTACTTCGAGATCTGGTGTTAGCCTTAATTGTTTGAATTTTGGGGTTAATCTCCTAATTTAGTATAAATAAGGGATTAATTCACATTATTTATCCTAGCAAGTTTATGAGACATCCTAGAAAATTAAAGAGATCATTATAGAGCACTACAAAAGCATCCACTTCAAGGTAGATCTCAATAGTTTATTGCAGCAATTCAAGATCATATCATCATGACAAGGTTTTAATGCATTCATGTATGTTGTTGAGCTAAGAAAGTGAATGTTGCATTGAATATATACTTGAAAGCATTGTTCACATCATATTCAAGGATCCAAGATCTACATTATTCATGACCACTACATTCTAGTTTGTATATTTTTTTCACAAGACATCATCCAAGGTGACATCAATTGCATATTTCATGTTTCATGCTTCAATTCCTTTAATTCATCATTTGGTTTAATTACCTACAAGGGTTTTGACTTAGGCAAACCCCCACTCACTAAAAAACAACAATTTTTTCTTCCCTTGAATGTGTAATTGCAAATTTACAGGTTGAAGATCAAGTAGAGCAAGTTTGGAGCAAAATTGTCAAAGTTGTCAAGTTGCAAAAGTTGTCATACAAAGTGAAAAATCAAAGATTTGAAGCTATAAAATTATCTACAGACTTCCATAAGTTCATAATTGAGATTTCAAAAGTGTAGACAACAAGGAATAGGACCTTGATCTCAATTTTGGAAACCCTAATAGGGACCCATTCACCATTGAAGGCGAATGAGTCCTCTGTAACCTAAAAAAAACAAGTTTTGGACAAGGTACACAACTTTTTATGCTCTAAAAACTTCCCTCATGGTTGCTATAATAGTTAGGTATCATTTTTTATTGTTATTTTCATCTTATCATATACATGATTGAATGTTTTAGTAGGGAGAATATTTAGTGGTTTATCATCTTCTTCACTCACGGTGGTAGACTCCACCTTTTCCCCATTAAACATCCTTTATGGAGAAGATGCGAGAAAGGTTAAATTTTATCTGATATCTACACTATGAAAATTCTAATGGATTGAAATATTCCTTTTAATCCTCTCATCTGCTTCAAAATTTTTGGTGTTCCATGTCTAGGATGGATTTTACTTTTGTTGGATCGATCTCTATCCCTCTTTGTGACATGATGTACCCAAGAAGCTTCACTGATATAATCCCAAAGACACTTTTTTGGGTTTAGCCATACCTTATACTATTTTATTCTATTAAAGATGGATCCCAATACCTCTATGTGCTCACTCCTTTTCTTTGATTTGGCCAAGATATCATCCACATAGTCTTCGACTATTTTGTGGGTCATTCCATGAAAAATGAGGGTCATGGCTCTTTGATAGGTCGCTCCTGCATTCTTTAGCCCAAATGGAATCGTGTTCCAACAATATGTTCCCCATGGATAAGTGAATGTAGTTTTGTGTTGATCCTCCTTAGAGATCATGATTTGATTATAGCTTGAAAAATCATCCATGAGTGATAGCATTTCATGTCTAGCTATTAAATCCATGATGATGTCGATGCTAGGAAGAGGGGAATCTTTGAAATCTGTGCATACTCTGATGCCCCCAGTGGGTTTGGAGACTAGTACCAGATTTGAAACCCAATCCAGGATAATCTACTAGTTAGATGAATACAATTTCAAGAAGCTTTTGTAACTCAAGTGTTACCAAGAGTGCTATTTGAGGGTGTATCTTTCTCAACTTTCACTTTACTAGTTTAGCTTCATAATAGACTACTAAATGATGCATGACTACTTATCAATTGAGCCCTAACATATCTATGTATGACCATGAAAATTTGGTTCTTCACTCTTTTAGGAACGTTACTAGGTTCTTCTATTCTTCATCCAACAAGGATTCGACATAGAAGGTGATCTTGGGTCCTTTTGTTCCTACATTCACTGGGGTTTCCTTTTTTTCTAACACTATTGAATTTTTTGGATGCATTGCACTAAGGGGGAGGTTGAATCCCTCATCGTTGGGTTCCTCAGAGAGGTTTTCACCTTTGGATGCATCCTTTATTTTTACTATTTTAGGATCAGAAAGTGCCACAATGTGGATTTCACTCAAATCTCTGAATGCTATTTTCATGTTGTCCATTTTTTGAATGAAGGATTCAATAATCTCCCCATAGTCCACCCCTATGCCTAGCTCTATGTCAAAACAAGCTTTGTGATATTGCCAATGTAAGTTGTCGTAGAGTCTCATGAATTCTAAGATTGCTTCATCATTTTTGAATGAATCTAGAATTGTTGGTCCTTGTTTGTCCTAGTCAATGAGTTGAGGATATACTAGGTTTATTTATGTGGTTTGGTCATTTGGGGAAAAATATGTTGTGGATATCATAAAAAGAGAGTTATTCTTGAAAATAGATCAAAAATATCAAGGGGGAAGTTGTCTAGGGTAGTATCACATGGTGTTGGTAACCAAGAGGAAGCCTCAACCTATTTAGCAGAAGTACCTTTGCCAAGAAGGGTAGCCTTGCTAGTAGTACATCCTAGGCCAAGATTCTTTGGATGTTTCTCAGGAACAATGGGTTCTAGCAAACCATTTTCATTTTTTCTCAGTTTCTCATTCTTTTTATATCCCCATCCCTTCATTAGCCGCATGCCTTTATTTTCATCTTCCATGGGAAGAATGGGGATGGGTTGGTCATCCTAATATAGTAGTTTAGAGACATCCTCCTCATTGACATCTTCTTTGTTCAAATCCCCCCACTTGGTGAAGGTAGTAGCTAGCATCTTTATTGCTTCACCACTTTTTTTATAGGTGTGGGTTTCCCATGAGATTTGGGAGAAAGAGGTAGCTCCCCTAACACAAAAGTATCCTTCATTAGTTTATAGTTTCCACAACCATCATATTGGATCATTGATTCAATATTGGGAATATTCTACACAATGGGTGTTTTTGTTTCAAAGCTAGATGTGAGGGATGATGGGTCAACAAATGCAGAGGATGGTGTAGAACCTTCATCACTTTTAGGGATTTTGGCTATTTTGTAAGACTTGGCCTCAAGGTTCTTGTAGTAGTAAAAGGGCTCATGAACTTTGTGGATGGTAACTTCTCTATGCTCAAATGGAAATTTTACACATTGATGATAGGTCAAAGATACAACTTTTAGGGAAAGGATCCATGGTCAACCAAGAAAGATGTTGTAGGGGAGATCAAGGTCTAACACTTGGCATGTAGTCTTTGTAATGACAGGTCTAACTTGGATGGGTACCGTGATGATGCCTTGCGATACCCGCTCTTGATCATCATATGCTCTAATGGTTGTACTCTTTTCTTTCTCAATAGAATCTTCTAAATAACTTAGGTTTTTGATCAATTGAAGGGGGAAAATGTTCAAACCAGCACCTCCATCTACTAAGACTCTTTGAACCTTGTTCTTATGAATGATGACCTCAAGGTGTAATGCATGGTTATGATATGGCCACAATGGTAAGTCCTACTCTGAGAAGGTGAGAAGATGAGGGATAGTGCTATGCCCTACCATAGCTTGAAATTGTTATGTATACATATCCCCAAGGACAAATGATGTGATAAAGACTTCTCTAGGATTTCCCTATGTGTGGGAGACAGGCTTAATAGTTCTAAGATAGAGATCTATGCAGGGGTCTTCTTAACCTAATCTAGGAGACTGTATTTGCTATGGTTTGATGTTGGAAAAGTAGGTTGTGCCCTATGTTTAGATGGAGCCCCTTGGATTGTGAATTTTCCATGTCACGTGGTGACTCCACACTCTGTACTAGACCCTTTGATGGTGACAATGGTGATGAAACTATCACATGAAGTGACTACATTGGAATAGACATGTTGCATGTTTGTGTAATCCTCACCTTTTCCATTGTTGTTTCCTTTGTTGTGATCTGGCATAGGGTTCTTGTATATCTTGAGATCCTGGTTGCCAGATGGGACCTCAATAGATATGTCTCCATTCTTAATAAGGTATTGGATAAATTTTTTGAGCCTCATATAGTTCAATGTTATGTGTACCTTAATTTTGTGAAAGCCACAAAGATCTTTTTCATTGTACTAGGGTGGTTTATCCTGTGGTTCTTGGTAGTTTTCAAAATTAGGAAGTGTTATTAAGTTTGACTCTACCAATTTCTTCATGATGGTTTCTATAGGTTCTAACAACTATGTGTATTTATGTTTTGGATAGTTGTTTCTATTGGGGGTTTGTCATTTTTGTATTTCAGTGTTATTAACTTGGTTGTTTTGTGGTGATGTTGTTTGTTATATAGTTGGTTGATCATTAGTCATTTGATTGGTGTTTGGCCTAGGAGCAGTTAAGACTACCTTAACATCTACCACACCATCATTAGTTGCATTTTTTTGTTAGAATTCAACATGCTCTGATACCATGTTGAGATTACAGATGCACAGGGTCCTTGAAGCTGCAGTCTTCAATGGAGGACCTTTGCCAGGAAAGATAATCAACCACACAGAAAGTGTTGCAACTAGGCATGCACAATATAGATTCTATTAATCTACACTATGAGATGATTAAAAATGTACAAATGCCCTAAATGTATAGGCATGAGAGAGATGCAAGATGCAAGATGATGTTTCCATGTGTCTTGATCTAACAACATGTGAACCCTATCTAGAAAATTATTAAATGTTGAGATAAGTTCTAGAAGGACAACTCATCTTCTAGAAGGAATCTTATCCCTACAAACATGGAAGGGGAAAATACCCCATTATTATTAAATGATTTATTTAAGATGCAAACTAGGAATAAATGATATATGACCCAAGTTCACTTATGCTAGTGTAATAATTAATTAATTACACTAACACCTCCCCATAAGTTCAACTTAGGGAGGAAAATGCAATGATTATGCAAAGATGATCAATGATGGGTCTCGGTTACGAGGCCATGTTAGGTACCCATGTACATGATAAAGATGCAGAAAATCTCCCACAACCGGAGAAAAAAGGGAAAACCCAGTGGGAACAAAACCCCTCTCCAAAAAGGAGATGAAAAAGCAAAAAATGTGAGATAGGATGGGAAGGATGGAGGACTCCCAAATACCCCCCGAGGACACCATCCATCACATGGATAAAATACATTAGCCCCCCATAGGGTTGGAAAAGAGAGACTATATAGCCTCCCCAGAAGATGTGATCACCTGCAAGAATGGTAAGTGTCTGAAGAAAAAACAAGATCCAATGTTGACAAACAACTTGTCTCCCTTTGAGAAGAAACAAAACCAAGTGCAAGTTCAGGGATGATTCCAATTCTGGATAGGAATTGAAGGAGGGAATGATGAACATGGATGTTGATGATGTCTCTGAACTCTGCTCATGTGTCTCCTTGTCTAATGATGAAGATTCCATAGTCCCAAACAATGAAGAGGGTGACAAACCAAGACAATGTGGAAACTAATGCTGAACAATATCCAAAGATGAAGATGGAATGAATGTGATGGAGACTTTATAACCCTCACTGAATGAAGTGTCCTCAAAACCACTAAAAGAAATTTGAAACAACAAATATGTCCAAACCACAAGTCTCCCACTAGGAAGAAGCAAATCCAATGGTAGATGCTGAAGAAACCTCAAGTCCTAAATGGATGACAAGGAAGAAGTCTCATGCAGGAAATATCTGAAGAGAAACCAAGTGCCTCCAGGATAGTCTCAAGATCCCCAAGCATGGTTGAGACAAAAGGATGAGGAGACTCAAGAAAAATATCCAAAGTAGGTTCTGAATATAGGAGTGATATCCCTCAAGAATGTCCTCCAAACCTGTAGAAGTATCCAAGTCAGTGATACCTGAAACAAAGCCATCCTGTGATATCAAGTCTAGAAAACTGAAGGTGTCCTGATGAATGATGATAGTAGAAGCCTCAATCAATGAATCTGGACAAGGAATCACTGATTGTGAAGGGATACCAAATTTCTATGATGGAGAAGAAGCACCTAAAGGAACCTTGTCAACTCTTCAAAAGATTTAAGGCAATAAACTTCCTGCATAACAATATCATCATGGGGTACCTGATTTGAGGAATGATATTCTGAATCATGACCATTGGGGAAGGGTGGAGTATCATAATCTCCATAGATCTCCCAAAGCTTAGTCCAAAGGATGTGAGGACAATCACAATGATCAATAGATCTCAAAACATCATAATCAACTTGCATAGAAATGATCTCATACCTGCTGCAACTCCAAGAAAATTTCTTAACACCTTCACTTGGATGGGGAACTATACCATACAAATGTGGCAATAGATCAAGTGATTGGAGATGGTGGCTGATCCCATCTTGCCATTGTGAATAGTTTCCCTTGTGAAACATAGAGAAGAAGTACATGCAAGCCCCATAATGAAATTTCTCCAAAAATACAAAGACAAATGACCTTCAACAGAAAATAAAGACTTCCAAGGATGATGTACAACTGAAGTGATGTTACCCAGATCAAAAGATCTTTTCCCAAGCTTCAGGATGTCCAAGTTATTGAACAAATGCACCAAATTGAAAAAATCAATGCAAGAGTACCTAGAGCTGAAACTAATCAAGGGGTTTGGATGGATGAAAAAATCTTTGAATCACCTTCCTGATGCCACTGGAATCAATGAAATCCAACAATCTGATGCAAAGATATGAGCCCTTTATGTCCAAAGTGGAGGTTAGACTTCAATTGACTTTAGAATTATCTGCAAGAAAAAAATCACAAAATTGAAGTTACCACTAGAAAGTGCTCGGAATTACCTTTCCGACAGTATCTCGTTTGCCGATTTTTGATACCCTAGTAAAAAGTTATGATAAAACAAAAAAAAAGGCCTTCATTTGGCACTTTGCAGGCTAATTAGGTGCAAAATTTTAGCACCCCAAGTGCTAGCACCTAGTCTCTGATGTGACCTCGACAAAAAGTAGGGAAAATAAAGTGCTCCACCAGGAGCAGCATTGGAGCAGCCGGATCGAATGAGTTATGGAGGAGATTAGGTGGTGCCACTAGCGCGTGGCTCTACTAGTTGAGCAAACCCCTAGGTCATTGATAGGACTGGGGTCAAGGATGTTTCTTGGAGTCTAGCACTAGCCCTGGTCATGGATAGAACTAAGGGCCTCGGTGGTAGGGGCTATCGGTGTCAATTAGAGGGTGGCCAAAAACATACATCGGCAATGAAATGCGGTGGCCAGAGCGTCGGTGATGGGTGGCGCTGGGGGCCAGACTAATGACCTAGGCAGATGACCGGTGATGACACCGACAGTTGGTCGGCCTACAGACTATGAATTGATGTCGACAAACAATTTTGAATTGAAATTTATTGCAATATTCAAAAATTTAAAAGCTGATATAAATAATTCTGTAGAAAATATAGTGAATGCCGACCAAAAACAAAACTATATGCCGATAGAAAAAAATAATTATGCCGAATGCACATTAAAATTTCTAGTTGCTTACTGATTTTTTTTTAATTTTTTTGTCAACATTAGAAAAAATAGCCCAAATGATGGAATAAAAAAATCTCGTTGATCTAAATTTTTTTTTCCTTGGAGGATGATTGAACATGAAGATTTTTTACAGCAGATTTGTACGGATAGTACAAAAAATGCAAACCCTAGATAATACCTCAACTATCTCCTAGATGATATGTCTCCGAATTTGATGAATGAGCAGGAGATTTTAGGGTTTTGAGGCCTTCTCAACGTAATGGAGAGGTTAGAGAGAGCCTGATGTGCTCCAGAAATCAGCTTGGATCCTAGGTAGAACCAATTAGCCTGCAAGAAAAACTCCAAGCCTACAATGAATCTCACACACCAACTTCCTTGATTGAGGATTGATGTTTCACTGGACAAGCTCTAATACCATGTTAGAATTCAACATGCTCTAATACCATGTTGAGATTATGGATGCACAGGGTCCCTAAAGCTACAACCTTTAATGGAGGACCTTTGCCAAGAAAGATAATCAACCACACAGAAAGTGTTGCAACTAGGAATGCACAATAGAGATTCTATTGTTCTACACTATGAGATGATTACAAATGTTCAAATGCCCTGAATATATAGGCATGAGAGAGATGCAAGATACAAGATGATGTTGCCATGTGTCTTGATCTAATATGTGACAATATGTGAACCCTATCTAGAAAATTATTAAATGTTGAGATAAGTTCTAGAAGGACAACTCATCTTCTAGAAGGAATCTTATCCCTACAAAAATGGAAGGGGACATTAACCCATTATTAAATTATTTATTTAAGATGCAACCTAGGGCTAAATGATATATGACCTAAGTTCACTTATGCTAGTGTAATAATTAATTAATTAAACTAACATCTTTCTCTTAGCCCAAACATTTGTCTTGTCATTGAAAATGGTTGATTGATGATTGTCTTTGTAAGCTTGATTATTTCCTTGTGAGATTAGAGCTCTCTTGATATTAAGGGATCTAGGGACAAGCTCATCATAAGTGGTAATGCACTACATCTTCAAGTGGAAGGATAGATTAGGATCAACATTTGTTATCATGATACCTACTTGTTGTTCATCGGGAATGGGCCACTTGCTCTTACTTTCCCTTTGCCCCCATCATTTTAAGAAATTGGAAAAATATTCTCCTTTGTTTTTCTTGAGAGTATATAACTCTTCTAAGCTAGCATCCATGTCAAGATTAAAGGAGAATCTATCAATGATTTCTTGGAAGGTTTTGATACCTGGAGGCAACTGAGAAAACTAGATGATGGTTGGGCCTATCAAGCTTTTTGGAAAGAGGTGCATCGAATAAGACTCATTGTAGGTGACCTCCATACACATGATGTTAAAGTCTTTGACATGATCCATAGGAATTCCTCTCCCTTTGTAATTATCAAATTTGGGGATTTCAAAATCAGGAGGGAAAGGTACCATTGTGATGTTTCAATCAAATGGTTACAAACATAGGTTCTTTTGTGTATGGGGCTTCTTCATTTTTCCTATTTGGATATCCTACATTTCTTGTGTTAAGGATTTAAGTTGTGAAGCTACATTATCTTGTGGATTTGGTGGAGGAAGATATGTTGTGTATTATGGGATGGGAGCTGGATTGTACATGGAATTTTGATATGATGGGGTATTGTATGGTGTGTATGGTTATGTGGATATTGTGAAGGTGATTGTGGTGGAGGTGTATACGTTCCTAACGTGTTTGGTTTGACGATGTTCTATTGAGGGTTGTAGTATAAACCCTATTGTTTTTGTTGTTGGGCATACTGTTGGGCTAGTAAGGCTTGTTGTTGTTGTTGGGCCATGAGGGTTGCTTGTTGGGATTGCTTTTGTTGTTAGGCTACTAAGGCTATTTGATGGAATTGTTGTTGTTGTGTTGCTAAGGTTGCTTGTTGTTGTTATTGTGCTACTAAGGCTACTTGATGGGCTTGTTGTTTTTGTTGTGTTGTTAAGGCTGCTTGATGTTGCTGTTGAGCTACTAGGGTTGCTTGTTGTTGTTGTTGGATGGCTTGCTGATAAGCTTGTTGTGCTTGCTGTAAAGATAAGGAATGCATGCTTGTAATGTAGGATTAGCTGGTTGTCGGGACATTTGTGATGGGTTTTGGGTTTTGATGGTTTGAGTGGGTTGTGTGTTGTTGATGAGAGGTTGGGGATTTCCTTGGTTTAACATTCCTTGTAAGATGGTGGATTGGGATGGAGGAATGTAAGTTTGAGGTCTCATTTGATTTTGCATGATGAGAGGGACCGAGGGGAAAGATGAAAATTGTTCCATTAGGTATTGTGATGGCAATGGAATTTTAGGACCTTGAGTCCATTAATTGAAAGGATTCCCTTGAATGATGTTTTTAATATTTCCTTGTGTTTGGGATTTGGCCAAGGTATTACCTTGGTTGATGGGGTTCGATTTGGGTTGGTGATGGATGGGATGGATGTGTTTTGGGCAACCATTGGGATGGAGGAACTCATTGGGAGATTTGATAAAGATGTCCCTTGTTGTATTGAGGGCTGATTTTGTGTCAGGGTATTAGTTTTCCCTTTTGGGTCTATTTTTGACACTTGTTCCACACTTCCTTGTGTGACATTAGGCACACTTAAGGTAATCATAGGGATGGATGAAGATTAGTTCCCTTGATATGTTGAGGTTGTCATGGATTCATGACGTGTAAGTGGTTTATGTTGATGTGGAGGATGTTTAGGAATGGGAGGAACACCAAATGTTGGTGTCCAAGTGGTGTTCGAAGAAGGATTGGTGTTTAGGGTGCCCACAAGCATGTTGCTTTCCAATGGAAGAGTGTGGCCAAAGTCCTTAGAAAGACTAGGAGTTTTTGTTTGACTTAACCCTAGCAATGAAGTTGTTTGAATGATGGTTGAAGTCAAGCCCTGTGTCAAGGATTTTGCAACAAAATATGGGGATATTGGAGCTACATTTTCTAAGGATTGGTGTTTCTTTTTGTACTCCATGATTTTTTCCTTAGTAAATCCAGATGGGTTGTTTGTGATATCTTCTATCTCATATGATATTGATGGAGTCGGGGGTTGTTGTGATGGGGTAACATGACTTCTTGGATCAAATTCTTTAGGATTGCGATCACTTGAGGTGAATGTGACTTTGGATTTTTCCATGATTATCTTGTGTTGTGATAGATTATCTTTACCCTAAATTGTGGGTCACCTATGGAAGAACTGTGTTGAGATTTGTAATGTTTAAACTTTTTAGTTGAATCAAATCTTGGAAAACAGGATGTTCTAAGTATTTTTGGAGTAATGGTGATAATGAGAGATGAAAAAGGTGAATGATGTGGAGAGTGATCTTTCCAAATGTTTATGGACAACACTATTGACTTAAGGTTTGATCGTTTAGGATAAAGGATGTTAATGAACTTGTGAATCTTTAACCTATAGACTTGTGACCTTCAAGATAAACTAGTCCTCAAATGATAACTAACTTAACTAGTTGCATGGAAAATGGTTCATTTCACATACAAAGTAGTCAAGTTAGGGTTTGGGTTGGTAGATGTCTAAGTCAAAAGTGTTGATGTGTTCAAAAGTTTACAAAGTTTGGTGAAGTGAAGGACAAAATATGATGAAGGATCGATGAAATTTTTAACCCAATGTTGACCTAGAGTGAACCTATGTTTTGCAAGACCAAGGTAGTGAGAAACATGCTATACCTATAAAGCAATCAAAACCCTAAGTACTCAATGATTAAGGATAAGTTCTTGTGAAATGTGTAGATCTAGTTTGTCCATGAAATAGCATAGAAAATGTATCCTTATTGATCTATCTCAGTTGTGGTGATTCCTTAAGATACGTCTTATGATATACTTTGAACTATGATGTGTAATTTTGAAATAGCAGAATAGAGGTCTTCTCTTGGGTGTATTGATTTTGTGAGAGATAATTTATAGAAGCACAAGATTATGAAAAGAGGATATTTATTGCCATGCAAGAGGTGGTAATATGAGCCTTTCAGCCACAATATCAGCCTATTCCTCTTGTTCGTCTAAGATTTATGCTATGTTTCTCCACTAGATTGGTGTTTCATTTGTTTCAAAAGTGAAGCTCCTCAAAGTACTAATTAAATATGTTTTTTCTCCTTCAATTAGTTTAAATTTTGGTTGAATGATAGTGGGCGTAAGGTTTGGTTGTTCAACTAGAGCGATTGGATGCCAAATGGTCATGTGGGGTTTAATTTATCAATTTATCTTACTAAAATGAGTTTCTTTTTACCACTTGAACACTTGTCTTTCTTAAGTTTCAAACTAAATGTCTATGTTGAAAAAACCATTCATTTCACAATGATCCATTATGTGAAATTCATGAAGTTAAAGCCATAGTTACCTAGGTTGACTTTGGGAAGTATGGATTGAGATGTAAACCAAAATAACTAGAAGTATCTAAGGATAGAATCCTTAGGACAAGCATCAATATCAAGGTTTTTACTTAGACCAAAGGCTTTGAAATTTTGAAAAGACTTGTTGATGTTTTTTGCAATTGTTTTGGAACCAAGATAGTGTTAAACTAACTCACAAGAATTTACAATCCTAGTTCAAGAAGGTACGTATTTCTTAGTAGGATTACCATCATCCCTTAAGAGATGATTAATCTATGAAGATGAAATAGACAAATAGGCTATGTCAAGGAAATGTAACATCTTGACATGCCAAGCAAAAGAGTCCCTTCCCTATTTTCTTTATTCTCTTAATAAAAAAACTGGGCATGGTAAGTAACTTCTTGGAATGGTGCTATTCCAATGCATTGCCTTGAAATAAATTTCAGAATCAGACTTGGTTAGCCACTACAAACAAGGTTTTTAATGACCATATTTAGGATAAACTGGTGCTATACATGCAACGATTCACTCAATTAAGAGGCCTCCCAACCCTTAGAAATATTTATAGATTTTAATGCATCACAAGGATACTAAGGGAGATATTCGTTGGTATAAGAAAACAACACCAGTTGGCTAATGGATTTAGTCACAACCAATTATTTATATAGTGAACTAAAATGAAAGTACCACTTGGGTCATTCCCTCTCACAAACTGGGAAGTAGGCCCTCTAAAGGTAACACATGTTTGAAGCTTAAAATGATTTTTGTCACCCAAGATTGCCAAAAGGCACAAGGGGAGAGGATAGGTGCTTCGAAGAATAAAAGGTATACTTGTGTATTTCTCTTCACCGAAGATTACACAAAGTGCAAGGGGAGAGGATATGTAAAACAAGCATACAAAAGCAAATTAGACACATGTTCATTTTAACTTTGACAAGCATAATGAATTATTTTAAGCACCAAATGAAGGTTTTTAGATTTTTCAATTTTAAGCCAACATCACAAAATGAGGATATTAGGGTTCAATTTTAACCAATTTGAGCATTAATTTTAAACCCAAAGGAAATCTAGTTGGTCCTAAAATGTGAAATAAAGCATCCTAAAATGGGTTATAATTGCGCCATAAGTGCTAAAACACTTGTTTACAATTATAATTAAATGAAAATATGCTATTTCACTTCAAATTCCATTGCCCAAACTTGCAAAACCAATTATCCTAAAAAAAAAAAAACCTAGAAGTGACATGTTAAAGAGTAGATAAAATAAAGAATATTAAAGCACATGTTAAAATTCAGTCACTTTTTTTTGCTTAATAGTAAAATGTGTCATTGTTTGCAAAATCATCCCTATAATTCAAAAAGGCATTGCTCTAGTGAGAAAAACCATTGCTTTGTAGTAAGATAGATACGATGATGGTGTCACTATTTTGGAGGCGTCACTATTTTTAAATCTTCGACACCTCTAAAAAGTATTAGCATTGTAATTTGTTAATAGGCATTGTTGTTTGAATTAAGTGTATACTGTAGGAAATGGCGTCACTATATGGTGATGCTTGACAAAGGCATCATTGTAGCCTCAAAAAGCATCATTGTACCTATAAAACTAGGAAAATAGGAATCTAGAGAAAAATTCATCATATTTAATCGATTGTACCCTCCATCTATCACCAAAATGTGACTGATGACTTAGTATATGTTAACTACACTTGATCCATAAGGATTCAAAGTGTATTTAAGCACTATGCATCATTCCCAATAAGATCATTCAATTAAACAAAGATGAAGAAGCCATTAAGACTAGCCTATTAGAACATGAAAAGTTTAATAAACATCTACTCTAAGACATTGAAACTTATCCTATTGGGGGATAGGTGCCGCATTGATGTGGAATGGTGACCCTTTCACAATCCCTTGGATAATGAGCTTGTTTCGTTTGATTCTATTGAAGAGAATGGACAAAACTGGTGAAAGATGTGTTGTAAAACATGATGGAAGCTTTTTAAACATGATAAATGTTATGATAATCAATGTGAGTGTATGCAATCTATTCTAAATATATGCAAGATTCAAAATATAAAAACCCTAGTTTCAAAATATGCTAAATGGGTGCACCTATGTCACCATGGAAGCTATTAATGGAAGCTATGCTAAAAATTCATGCAAAATAACCCAAAATGCTTTTAAAACATAAAATGTGAGTGCAAATAGATGTGATTTTCAACAACATAATTTTTCTTTGAAAAGGTGGATCCCTATTCAATAGATGCAAGCTCTATTTATAGAATAGGAAAAACAAAACTGATGGTCAAGATTGAAAGAATCAATCAATGGTCAGGATGGATGGAAAATGGAGCATGGATCATGGATTCCCATCAAGGGTTGAGGATGCAAGATGATATTTTATCAAGGGCTTACATTCATCCAAACAAACACACTTTCAAAACTTGCACAAGAAGTTTGTTGAAAGTTTGTTACAAGGATATTCCTTTTTTCAAATGAGTGAAGAGGGAAAGAATATTCCATGGGAAATTCCCTTTTGGAGGAAAATTAACATTTAGTTAATTATTATTATTTTTAATGTGCAAAGGGGAAGGAATATTCTATGAGAATATTCCCTTGTTGGAGGAATGTGCAAAGGAGGAATATTCTCAAGGAATATTCCCTTGCAAGTGGGAGGATTAGATCTAATTAGTAATTTGATAATTAAAACCAAGTTTCAATTATGTAAATTGGGGGAATTTAGGATACTCATTAAATAATTAATTTATTTAATGAAAAGGGGTCAAAGTGACATTTAATTAAATAATTAAGATTATTTAATTTAAATGAGAGGATTTAAGGTATTGAAATTTCAAATATTTTGACTTATCCAATTTAATAGGATGAAAGGTTAGCATGAAAGGGGTAGGAATTAACCTAATTAGATTAATCAAGTTAATAGATGAAAATGATGCAATTAATTAAATAGCTAGGCTAATTTAATCAATTAAGCAAAAAGAGGATGGGTTTTAGGATGGAACGGTGTTAGTATATTAGATTTGAGTGTATGATATCAAATGTTCAAGACATTTTTAAGTGTCTACAAGTATATGGTATTTTGTAAAGGGGGTTTACTTATAAGATTTTGTATATTTTGTTTATAGCTATATAGGATTTTCAAATATAAAATAAATCTCAATATTGGGTAGTGAAAGAATAGTGTGCAAAGGAAAATATTTAGTCTGTATGGGTCAAGGGAATGCAATATTTTGTCAGTTGCAAGTTCTCATGTTCATATTTTTGGCTAGCAAGAGCCATTGGACCTATATTTTGTAATATCTATCTCTATATATTTATATATATATGCTTAATTCCTTTCGTTTTAAAAAATAAAATAAAAACCTATAATGTTGTAGTAGAATATCTAGAAATAGAAGAAGCCAATATCTATAATCAGATTTAGAAGACTTCCAGGAAAACTTGTAACAATAATGGGTAATTTTGCTACAATCCACTCATTGTTTTGATTCTCTATAATGGTAATTATATTAAAATCAAATCGGGTCATGACTATGAGGAACAATTTTTTTGAAATAAGCCACAACCAAATCGATGATGGGATGGCCAAAGAGGGGCTAGTAGCTCAGTTGGTAGAGTACTTGAGTATCAAGTGGAAGGTCCTAGGTTTGAGTCTTAGTTGGTCCATATGATCTATAGATCAACAAGTGGTATCAAAGACAAGCTAGGCACCCTAAGAGACTATAGTGTGGCTTAATGGGGGTGTTGGAAATAAGCCACACCTAGATCAATGATGGGTTGGAAAAAGACGGGTCAATAACTCAATTGGTAGAGCACTCTAGCAGTAACTAGAAGATCCTAGGTTTGAGTACTATCTAGTCCATATCAATTGTAGGTCAACCAAACTACCAATGATAATATAAAATATTCATTCATGAATATTTTATGTTGGAGCATCTAGGTCCATAGGCAATCGACATCAACCAAAAAAAATTACAATTTTAATTTTCAGTTTTGGCTTGTTTTGGTTCTTTGTTGGAAGGAAAATGCAGATCTGAATTTGAAAGTGGCAAAGACATTCAATGATAAAATACCAAATCACATTAATTATACTAGCACTAGTGAATTTTGTAAAATCTTAGGAAATGATTGAGGAATTTTACAACGTTCTATTGTTGTTTCCTTATCTCAATATGGTTTTTGAAATTTATTTTTTCCATTGATTTATAAAGTTTGGACAGTGAGAAAAAAAATCTAATTAGTTTAAGTACCAATACCAAATATATCATGAGAATGAACTGTAAGGGGAATGGTAGATGAAGGGACAAATATTTGGAAATGAAGGGGTTGCATAGACAATATAGATCGCCTCACCTAGAAGGACGAGATTTAAAAGATCAAAATATAGACTAGAAGGACAATGCATGTGAGAGAGATGAGATATGCTGAGTAAGTGAGGTACTTCTCTGTGTGTTATGAGGTTGAATGGTAAAGGGAATAGTTCTAGGTAATTACGTGATACTCAACTTGAGAACTAATTAGAGATTTCGAGCCTTTGACAACAAGGAGTAATCATAGATTAGAAACAAGGAATAGTGCCACTTTGGAGCTGGTACACTTTTTTGAGAATCCTAAATATCAGGGTCTCGGTTATTCATCAATCAAAAAATTTAATGATGTTAGTGGTATGGGTATGTGTAGGATCATGATGGGCCAAAACGTGGCAATATAATGGGTATGTGGCTAACGACATTTTTTTTACCCAAAATTGATGAAACGAAAAGGGTTTTTAAAGGAGATTCTCAGCTTTGCACCAATATAAATTTACTTTACTTTGAATTTAATAAGTAATTATTATTCATTTTCTATTCAAATTACAACTAAAGCCCTGATTGATAGACTGATTGAAAAACATCTATAGCTTTCAAATGGTATCACATTTTTTGAATACAAAACATGTGTCACATTCTATGCTTCACATACTATAGGATTAAAAAAAGAAAAATTGAATTTCATGAAGTTTTGACCAAGTTAAGGTGGTCAGGACATACAAGTTTTTAATATTTTTTTGATTGTAATAAAAAATTCATAATTAATTATTTACTTGGAAAAAAATTACAAAAAAATATGTATCACATTGGAACATGAGTCCTCTACTTATATATAAAATATTATAAAAAAATATTATCATTTTATTGTGGTTAGGGTGGTTAGACGAGACCTACTTCTTATTTTTTCCTTGAAATTTAAACTTGCATTGAAATTTCAAATTTTCACCAAATAGATTTTTAAAAAAAAAAAAACCTGGTAGTGTAGAAACTACATTCAATTTTCTACAGATTCTATTCTTACATATTTTTGAAATAATATAGATAACTTATTCAATTTTTACGTCAAGTTTCCTAACTCTGATTTTTCTGATTTTTTTGCCACTTAAGTGCATGTTTTTTCCATGATAATCCTGCATATACCCATACATTCTTGTCTAATGATAGAAAATGTATCCCCTTACATTTTCACACTTTTTTGGGCCCTCCCTATTAAATTAAGCCTAATGTTTCCTTGATTTAATGTTGTAATGTGTTTAACACATTCACATTAAGTCTTGAGCCCTTATAAACTAAATAAAATTAATTGTGCCTTATTTAGGGTTTTGTAAAGTGTACCTTTATACTTTCACACTAATCTAGGGTTTCATTAATAAATTGGGCTTCTTTATACCTCATTTGGAACTATTTTGCATCCATGAGGCTTGATTAATGCATCTTTCTGAGATTAATCCTGACATTTACCAATATCCAATCATAATTCATGTGTTTTTAGATTGTATGGACCAGATTTAGTGATTTGGGACTCACACACCACCTTGGGTGTATGAGTCCCACCTAATTTTCAGGGCCCCAATCCTAATTTCACATCAATCTAAGCCTTTCTTGAAATTTTTTTCCCAAAGCCTAGCCTAAACCTAAATTAAATTTAAATTATTGGCAGAATTTTATTCTCCTAGATCTAATGTCGGCTTGTAGTGTTGTAATTTTGGGAAATTTTGCATAAACAAGTATAAATACAAGGTTATTTCACTCATTTTCAACTAATTATTCATAGTTTTACCTAAGGCTTTCATGAGAGCATTCTTAATAGAAAGTTTGTGATTACAAGACTTCACAAGAGTATTCAAGGATATTCAAGAGCATCTTTAAAGCATTCAATGGTAGATTTATTCATTATTTGTTGCAACAATTCAAGATCCATCATCATGTCAAAGACATAGTGCATCAAGCATGTTGAGCAAATGTTGTTGATGTATCATTGAAGATCCATTTGCAAGCATTGTTCCAAATCCAATTTGAGATCAAGATCTCCATTCTTCATGGCCACTTCATGTTATTTTTTAGATTTGTATTCCAAGACATCATCCAAGGTATCATCATTTCATGTTTCATGTTTCATGTCCTTATTTCATTGTTTCAAAATTTGGTTTAATTACCTAAATTGGGTTTGACAAAGGAAAACACCTATTCTCTGACAAAAAAACACTTTTTCTCTCTTTGTGTGATTCTAGGTTTATAGGTTGAGGACAAAGTGGATTTGAAGCCTTCGAAAGTATCAAGAATGCAAAGTTGTAAAAGTTGCAAAAGTTGTCATGTAAAGTTATCAAGGCTCATGGAAACTCAGATCTAGAGCAAGATATCCAAACTATCTGCATGAAACCAGTGGGAAAAGGCTTAGTTATTCCATCTCTAGAGGCTCACAAAGTTTCGATTTAGAATTATACTCCTAGGACACTTCGCAACAAAGCGGGAATGATACGAAACTTGTGGCATATGAGTCCTAGTATACATATTTTTAGGTATTTTCTATAGATCTTGATTCAATAGTTCCAAATTCCTATTTCCACCCAGAAATCCAAGTCTAGAACTCATACACCTAGCCTAGCATGTGAGTCCCAGTGTGCATTAAATTCAACATTTTCAACATTTCAGGTCTTCATTCAAGCTTCTACAGGTTTCTAGGTGCACCTCTATTTTGCATTCATTTCTATGTCATCTATCCAAGTTTTGTTGATCTTTTTCTTTGCGGGGTTTTTTCTTTTGTTGGGACTAATTAGAACCAACAAAAGGAAAAACCTCGTAAAGAAAAAGATCAAGGTCAAATTATTGAAGATAATGAATTCGAAAGTCAAAATGGATCCCAAAGTAAATTGGATCATGTAAAGTGTACTATCCAAATCAAAATCCAATAGTCAATGAAACTATGGAATAAAAAAAAGGGCCTTCCATTTATGAAAAGTGTCCACCTATTTCAAAAATTTCTTCAATACCAACATTCGAAGTGTATGAAAAATTTGTTCCCAAACACACTCAAAATTCCATATCCACACTCCATCATCTACCATCCCAATTTTGGAAAATAAAATATCTTACATCCAAAATAACAAATAATTCATCCACATCTCACCTAAAATCCTAAAATTATAAATCCCACATTCACTATATCCTAGTAGCAACACTTTAGGGTATGTGTAGGATCATGATGGGCCAAAAAGTGGTGATATGATGGGCATGTGCAGGGTATGTGGCTGACAAATTTTTTTTAACCCAAAATTGATGAAACAAAAATTGTTTTTAAAAGAGATTCTCAGTTTTCCACCAATATAAATTATGCTTTACTTTGAATTTAATAAATAATTATTATTCATTTTCTATTTGAATTACGACTAAAGTCCTAATTGATAGGCTAATTGAAAAACATCTATAGCTTTCACACGGTATCACATTTGTTGAATCCAAAACATGCGTCACATTCTATGCATCACATACTATAGGATTAAAAAAAAATGAATTTCATGATGTCTTGACCAAGTTAAGGTGGCTAGACAGACGAGTTTTTATATTTTTTAAAAGTTGTAATAAAAAATTCATAATTAATTATTTACTTGGAAACAAATTACAAAAAAATATGCATCACATCGAGACATGAGTCCTCTACTTATATCTAAAATTTTATTAAAAAATATTATCATTTTATTGTGGTCAGGGTGGTCAGACAAACACCTACTTCTTATTTTTTACCTAAAATTTATGTACTACTATAGACATGGAAAATGTATTGATTGGCATTGCACATTTGATCCCAATTAGTAACACCATTTTCATCCTAAATCATCTTTCAGTCTAACCATTTAATCAAATACCCTTATTTTATTAAATTCATCAATTTTTTGTCTCTTAATTAAATAAATCATCCTATCTAATTAGGTATTTCTCTCTCGTTAATTAAATCAATCTATCTAATCTAATTAACCCTACGCCCATATTTAATTAAATAATTCATTTTATTTGATTAAATATTTAAGGTCTACTAAATTAAATATATTGAACCTTGTTTAATTTAAGCTAACATTCATCTTCTTTAGTTAAACAAAAACAAATTATTTATTTAACTAAGTCTAAATCACATTCTTCTCATATTTGATTTAAATTAACCCCTAAATCTAAATCATTTGAATATGTCACATCCCCTAATCTCTTAATTAAATTAATTGATCTTGATTAATTTAATCCTAATACAAGTCCCATCCTATAGCTTTTGCCACTTGCACATGAAAATAGATTTAATTCATTTATTAAATCTCTATTTTCTCTCAAATGGCATAATGGAGGAATATTCTGTCAAATTTGAATTCAAAATCCAAGTGGACTTTGTCCTTCCAACAAGGCATTTACTTCACCTAATAAGTCCTTTTGTCTTGAGCCAAGTGGCATTTAAGGCATTTCATTTCCCTCTTACATGTCCTTTCACCATTTTCAAATATCACCTAATTGCATTTTTGGGAACATTCATCAAAATGTGCACATCCTTCATCCATTCTCCTTTTGACAAGTGGCACCGTGCCATTGGTTGAATTTTAGTCCCACATTGCTTCATTTTGGGGACTTCTCCATTTTATCATTCTATAAATAAGAGGATTCATTTCCTTATTCTATCATCCCCAACTTGAGTAAACTTACTATACTCAAATTCATAGCAATCTCCATTCATCTAATTGAGTTTTATAGCTAGGTTATGCAAATTTTATCTTGGAGCACATTGGAAGCATTCATCAAGTGGATCACTCTTAATTAGGCATCTACATTGCATCATTGGAATTGGGAAAGGGCCAATTTTCACATCAAATTGGAACCAATTCCCTCAAGAGATTAAGAGTTTTCTTTGCATTAGAATAGGATCTGATATCTTGGGTTTATGTTTGTTGTGTTCTTCATTTCATTCCTTTTCATTTGCAATTCAAATGAATTTCTTGAGGAATCATGATACTAACCTTGCATATGATCTAATATAGTGTTTGTCTCTCATGTTTATGTAGGTTTGGAATCTTGGTTCACATTTTGGTGCTAGGAGGGCTAACTAGAAGTTCTAATCACGTTTTTTCATCAAATTTTGTGCTTTTTTATTTTTATTTTTTGGTCTATAGGAAACTCCACTGTTGGAACATCAGTGTCGCAGTTTAGGACCACTGGGAATCCAACATTGCTATATTGCACCTCTACAAACTCTAAACTCCGATGCCCTTTGTTTCCCGCTCAAGATTCAAAATTTTAAAGTGCACCATTGTGTCTTTTTGGCCCGCTAGAATCTTCCCAAACTTCAAATTGCATCGCTGGTTCAAACAGCGATGCCTTCATGCTCACTAGCCTGACTGCAGAATGACATTGATTGGTAAGTGACACTATATTGCACCGTTGAATCTTTCAAAATTCGACGCCTTCATGGGTTCCACTGTTGGAGGGAAGTAAAAAGTGAAAATTAGTTTATGACGCATGCTTTTTTTAAAATTTTTGATCATTTGACCTATTTTCTAATTTCCTAACCCTTGTTGTTACAGAATCTGGTTGGTTTTCTTATAGGTTGGTTGGCTCAAAGGTGAAGAAGGAGAGAAGCATGATGGTTTCATTTCATGATAACAAGTGTTTTTTAACACTCTTAGAGGATTCATGATTCCTCTTAAAAGAATTTTTTTTATCTTCCATGCTTAGGACCTACTAGTTTTCCTTTGGGTTCTAAAATGAACATTTCAATTTCTTGATACAAAGAGGCTTAAAATGAACTTTAGGACACAAACTTAGTAAAGTTGGTTTTGGGACTTAACAATTGAACAAGACAATTTTTCACATTTCCTTTGGTGTTATAAAAAGAAGTCATTATTGCTTTGTGGTATTAAAATGAACATGTGCTACTTTTTTTTGTGATTTCATACTCAAAATAACACCATTGAAAAGACATATGCACTTCTCTTGCACCTCTCGACGATCTTGAGAATCAAAAGGTTTTTTGGTGGTCTTAGGTTGGGATAAAGTGACTGCCTCCACATTTCATTTTGGGATAAAAAATTGAACAACAAACTTTGTGAGTGTGAGTGGAACCTATTGCATGGGTTCTCCCTTTGTTTCTAAATGAAGGTTGATCGAACTATTAATATATTTGCTCTCTATTTTTTATCTTAGAGGGCCTGCCTTGTGGGAAAAAGTACTCACCCAAGGGAACAACTCAGTCGGTAGCACTCTAAAGCCAAGAGTATTTCTAGCTGGGATATAAAAGTGGGTACTAGAACAAATGACAGTATCATATAGTTGGCTTCGACAAGGAGGGAAATAATGGTCTCTTTCCATGTTGGGTCAACTTCTACAAACATAAAGTCTGAATTAAAATCCTTGTTTTAGAAAGGCTGAAATCCCTATCTATTTCTTGGTGCAAGAACGATCGTTCTGAAGCCACCCCACACTTTTACGATTTTTAGTAGAAATGGAAAGTATGCCATGGGAGTTTCATGGGTACTGATTCTTGGTTGCCTCAAGAAGTGAGTGTCGTGGAGGGGAGCCAGTGGGGTCAAGCATCTAACCATTCGCTAAAAATAAGCATAGTTGGACTTGTCCAAGTGGGGACTTAACAAATATAGTCCTTCATATCCATAGGATTGTGCTTGTTCTTGGTTACAAAACACATTGCTTGATTGAAAACATTAGAGAAACAAAAATTTAACATGAACATGGAATTTCAAACCCTTTAGGAGAAGCAAATATCCTTGAACGAATTCACATGCCCTTGCTTGCCCTTGGGATTCATATCCTTACAATTTTCTAGGCGCTTGAATTTCATCTAAATTTTCTCCTACTAAAGTAAACATTAGGCAACTCTTGCTTTGATTTCCTCAATTTCCACATAAAATACTTTGTTGGATGAGAAGGAATTAAAAAATTAGATATCTAGTTTCAAAACTTAATCAAGAAGTGTTTGTGGTAAAATGAAATCATTAAGTAAAGAATAAAGACAATTGAATCCCACACGTGTTCCAAATGATTTCATGCAAGATCAAGATCAAGAAACCAAAGATAAAATCTCTCAATATAAAAGATCACCAAAAGTGTCTCTCAATGCTATATGAATTCAGACAAAGATTGCTTTTAAAATTTTACAAGAAAGCTTCAAGAAACAATCCCGGTTTGTATTCATTTTATTATTGTCAAAATTTGAATCTTTTTAGAGAATTTGAGCATCTTTTTAGAGAAAAGCATATTCCACAAAACCGTGGTCTAGTAAACAAGTGTCTTTTTTAGGAAAGCATAGGATCAAAATCAAACCTTCATCCATCTTTAAACATCAAACCCAAAATCATCCCATCATCAACTCTTTGAAAATCTTGATAAAATCCTCCATGTTAAACTTTGGGAAAATCATTTGAAGTCGATCCAAAATAAACTTGTTTGATTAGATGTGTGTAGATGCATCCTTCTCCACATATTTAGCCAAATTATCAAATCTTGTGAACAAATTCATCCCTTGATAAACATCCAACATCTTGGGATTTAGGAGTTCATTATCCAAAATCAAAAGTGAAGCCAAATAAAATCATCTTGTTTGGATAGGTGTGCTTAGATGAATCTTTCTTCTCACAACTAGAAAAATTAGCATCCTTTGAACAAAATATACTCTAGGACAACATCCAACCTCTTAAAGTTTATGAACTCACCATCAAAATCAAAATCCAAATCAAAGCAAATCCCAAAGAAAAATCAAGTCCTAAAGTTTAACATACCCTTCAAGATTTTGTCAAACAGTTCCAAATCATCCATCAAGCATCCATATTACATTCCATATCATTATCATCCTTTGATCTTTAAATCATCCTAAAAATTTCTCCTTTGTACCTAAAGATATATCATTCTAAAGAATTAGAGGTTCATCTCTTATATTCTTGAAATTTGATCCCTTTCTTATGGTACAAACTTGATCTCAACACAAGAAGGACATGGAAGCCAAAAAAGAAACATCTACCTCAAGTGATCTCAGTCAAACGAACACCGACATGAATCTTGTTGGATCAAGCAATCCTACAAACAATCTTTCACTCACTCAAGACCATCAAGAGGATGGACAAGTGGAAGACCTCACAAAAAACCCTCATTGTATGACCCAAGATGAGATCAATAAGATAGTTCAAAATCCTGAAAATAACAGGATTGTTAACATCATGATGAAACTCCATCCTCAACAATACATGCTCGAACTATTAAAACGAGGTACTAAACTCCCTTCCGATTATGACATGAGAACTATTTTGGAACCACCTTCAACATCGTTCACACTTCCCATACCACCCACACCCCCATCACATCAACATCCCGCAAATCATATTATCAATTGATCCAACTCAACTGATCATTAACAAAGGGAGTACATTTCTCAATGCATTACAAACACATCCTTTTGTAAAAATTCAAGATTTGGATGCAAATACTATCTTGAGTCAAACCGTCCCCTAGAATACTTCACATCCATATGTCCCCCTCACCTTTCATAATGACCCATCATCATCATCATTCAATGCAACACCACAAACCTCTCTCGCCATAAACTCCCAAGGATTAGATGACCTATTTGGACCAAGGGTAATTTTTGATCTAGCATCATCATTATTTCCCCAAGGGAGCTTACCACTCACTTTCCCACCACTCCCACTCTTTCCATTAACATCCATCTCACCTCTTGGTTTGGGGCTACCACAAATTCTGCCACTCATTCAAAATCCCCTCCCAACCATCAATAAGAACATCATACCTAATTATCCCCTCTTGCCATAAATATCACAACAATAGATGGCAACCATCCCCATATCACAAACAAACAACACATCATCTATCAACCCTCAAAACATGGTCTCCAAAGGACCAAGCATATCAATTACACCATCAACTACAATGATGCCTCTCATCACCACAACATGCACCATTCCAAATCCACCTCCACCACCACTGCCACAAAACTTGAACACATCAAACCAATATAGTATTGCATTACAAGAAGCTTAGAAAGCTTCCTATCAAAAGACACTCCAACAAGTGCAAAAGCAACAAGCTACACAACTAGCTGCTCAACAAGCCACACAACTAGCTACTTAGCAAGCCACTCAAGCTATGCAAGCTACTCAAGCTACCCAAGATGCATTACAAGAAAAACAAGCACAACAGGTTGCACAAGCCCAAGCCGCATTACAAGTGCAACAAGCACAACAGGATGCACAAACTCAAGCCTTATTACAACAACAAGCACAAACTTAGGCTCAAGCACAAGCTCAATCTTAGGCTTAGGCTCAAGCTCAAGCTCAGGCCCAAGCTCAAGCGCACGCTTAGGAACAAGCACAAGATCAAGCACAATATCAAGCACAACAAGCACAAGCACAAGTGTAGTATCTTGCACAACAACAAGCAACACAACAAGCGCTGAAGCAATATCAATAATAGCAAGAAGCATCCCAATTAGTAGCTCAACAACAAGCATTATTGGCTCAATAGCAGCAACAAGCACAACATGCCTTAATAGCGCAACAATAATAGGACCAACAACAAGCATTGTTGGTACAACAACAATTGCAAGCATACTTGGCTCAACAGACTATGCAGACATCATCTATTAACACACTAACCAATCCACCCATCCCACCAACAATTGAACCACCTCAAAACACTTTCATTCCACCCCCTATCCACAAAATGATGTTATGACACAAATCAAGTTGCTCTCACAACAAGTGCTTGATCTTCAGTTAGGGCGAACCACGAAAACACCCAACTTGTGTCCTTATCGATTCGATAGGAGCCTTGTAATGAAACCATTCCCAAAGGGATTTGAGATCCCTAATTTGACAGATACTCTGGGATGGGAAACCCTAAAGATCACATCAGGGAGTTTTAGGTTCATTGCATGGAAGTTGTGTATGATGATACCTATTTAATGCAGTTGTTTCCTAGAAGTTTGGTAAGCCAAGCCATGGATTGGTTCTCTCGCCTCCCTCCAGGCATCAAAAAGTTCCAAGAAATTGTAGATGCACTCATAAAAAATTATGCATTCAATATTGTGATGGATGCCATTCTTGAGGAACTATCAGCTCTGAAACAAGGAAAGAATGAATCATTTGATTCATTCCTACAACGATGGAGATCCAAGGCCAATAAGAGAAAATGGGCCATGTTGAAGGAACAAAAAATGTGCACCATCATCTCCAACCTCGATGGCACCTTGGCTTTCCATCTCAAATTCCAAGGGATCACCACATATGATCAGCTAATCTCCAAGGTGCTCAAAATTGAACGAGCCCTTGCTACACATCCAATGACACAAACATATCCTAATCGGCAAAGCAACTACCCATCTTCAAGCTACAATGACAAACCTCGCACATGGGAAAGAAACAACAAAAATACCAACACCAAATTTGTCATCAGGTCCCCTCACAAAACACACCCGCACTACAACAATAACCTCAAAATCACCATCAAAACAATCACCAAGCCAACATAGTAACTCAACAACCAAACAATTAGACCATCAACAATGTCAATGATAGGGGCCACCCCATAAAAACAAAAACTCCCCCAAGCAGAAGAACACTGCCCTTGGGGAACCACTCAAGGTTATCATGAAGACATTGATAAATGAAAAACTCATCAAGGTTCCCACCTATGAGAATTATCAAGAACCAGATGTGAAACCTCCCTAGTACAACAAAACCTAGCTTTGTGACTTTCACAAAATCAAAGGACATACCACTAAAAACTGCATGAGGTTGAAGAACCTATTCCAAGATCTCATTGATCAAAAAATCATAAACAAGGAGCAGCTAGCTGGAAATGAGAACCTCAAAATATACCCAAATCTGATGCCAAACCATAACAACAAAGGAAACAATAAAATTGACAAGGGGAAGGGAACATTCAAAAGAATCAATCATGTATATGACCATGTCATTGCATCCTTGGATGAGTATTGCACCACTATCACTATCAAAGGAGCCCACATTGATTGTGGAGTCACCACAAGAGGTGGAAAAATTACCATTGTAGGATCATCTCAGCAAAACAGAGCATCCACTTCCAACCCAAGAACTGTCCCCAATGGCTATAATGTACTTGATCAACTAAAAAGAACCCCAACACAAATCTCCATTAGGGAGTTGTTAAAAATTTCATCTTCCCACAAGAAAATCCTTGAAGAAGCATTGGATTCATCCAACGTCCCCACAGATCTTGATGCAGAACAATTCCAAGCTATGGTCAGAAACAACATCACTCTAAATCTCCTTACATTCTTTGGCCAGAATTTTCCCGCTCAACCATCTCACAACCGTGCACTCCATTTAGAGTGTCCTAGTGCAGAAAAATAAAGTCAAGAGAGTCTTGGTGGATGGAGGTGCAGGCTTGAACATTTGTTCCCTCAAGCTCATTAAGAACCTAAAAATCTCAGAGGATTCCATTGAAAAAGGAAAAGGTATTACAATTAGAGTGTATGATGATTAAGAAAGAGTGTTCCAATCATAATCCAAATCCCTATTCAAGTAGGGCCAGCTATCATGGAAACAACCTGTCAAGTCCTGGACCTTGACTCACCTTATAACATCCTCCTGGAATGTCCATGGATCCATGCAATGCAAGCTATAGCATCAACCTACAATCAATGTGTCAAATTCACATATGAAGGACAAGAGGTCACCATCTATGGAGATCCTGAACCATTCTCATACTATAAGAACCTAGAGGAAAAATACTACCAAATCCCTCAAGTGCCTAAAAATGATGAGGGCCACCATACAATGATCCAGCCATTCTCGCTTCCACTTTTGCAATAGAGATACCTGCCACTCCCACCATCCCCACCTTCTCTGATATCAAAGTCATCATCTAGGATAATGGTTGCGAAAACTATATGATTCCCAAAAATTCTTTTGTGGTAGGAAAGTTACCACATTCTCCTAGATCACGAGGACGTCCACAATCAAATGATGCCTCCACATCCCAAACACCCATTGAAGGATATTCCAACTTCAGAAGTTGGGGATATCTTGGCTGAGAAATCATAGAGGAGGACCCATCTCATCTCCTATACCAAAATAATAGACCAATAGCCAATCTACCAATGGATGACAAAAGCAAAGGTTTGCAAATGAAGCTCACAATGGGCTATGACATAAACTAGAAATTGGGGCAAAACAACAATGGGCTTCTAATACCCATCATTACGGAGGCAAAAATGAGAAATATTGGCCTTGGATGTACTCCCTCGAGTATAACCATATGTGGTTGAGGTCCTCCAGTTAAAAAGGTCAAAACTTCTCTGCAAATAGTAGTTTCCCTACAATTGCTTGTATCTACTAGCCTACCCTTAGACAACTTCGCATTTGATATAACTGATGTCTGTAGTAGTAGTGATGAGGAAGATGGCATAACTGATTTACCTAGGCTCTTCAAGAATTCCTCATTACTCATGGTTAGAACCTTATCCTATGAGTCTAAAAACCAAAACCATGAAATCCGTCTAGTCTACCCACAACTCATCGATTACAACCAATGAGGACCACCAATTCTGGACACATTCGAAAATGGTGAGGTGCTCTTAGAATTTATGGGACTACAGGATAATATTTCATGTGGGGATAACAAAGCAGGATTCATCATCGAGCTGGATACACATGCATACTATGGGGAAACGATTGAATCCCTTAGTCGCAAAAGCAAAAAAATGAGAGTAATCTCTAGGTCCTTGAGTGAAAACCACACTGTGGAAATCTCTGACCCAAAAATAGTAAAAAGAAAGGACACATCCAATGGTGAAAACCTCTCCGAGGCACCCAATGATGGGGGATTCAATCTTCCTTTTAAAGTTCTTCATCAGGGAAAATTAGTAGTCTTAGCTAAAAAATGCAATCTAGTTAATCTAGGAACAAAGGAGACCCTACACATCACATTCTATGCGGAGTCATTACTATCAGAGGAACAAGAGCTCCTAATAGCCTTCTTAAGAGAAAGACAAGTTAATTTTGCTTGGAGCTATGCAAACATGTCAGGGCTCGATCTAGAAATTGTAGTTAATCACCTAGCAGTATATTCCGAAGCAAAACTTGTTAGAAAAAAGCTCAAAAAATGCACCCTTAGATCACCCTACTAGTCAAAATTGAATTGAAGAAGCTACTCGACATAGGAATCATTCGACCAATCGACTATCTAGAATGGGTGTCAAACTTGGTTCCTGTCTCAAAACTCGATGGGAGCATTATAATTTGTATAGATTTCATGGACTTAAACAAAGCATGTACAAAAGATGATTTCCCATTGCCCAACATTGACATGATTATGGACATGATGGCGGGACAATAAATGCTTTCCTTGATGGACGGTTTCTCAGGATACAACCATATAATGATTGCTAAAGAAGACCAACACAAAATGGCCTTCAATTGTCCATGGGGGACTTACTGCTGGAATATGATGCCATTCAGCTTGAAGAATGTAGGAACAACATACTAAAGAGCTATGTTGTTAATCTTCCATGACATGATCCATAAAACTATCGAAGATTATGTTGATGACATACTAGCCAAATCCAGAAAGAGGAAGGATCACACAACAACCTTAAGTGCCATTTTTGACAGGGTGGAGGAATACAAGGTCTGATTAAATCCAAAGAAGTGTGTCTTTGGTGTATAATCATGAAAGTTTCTAGGATACATAGTGTCAATGAGAGGTATTGAGGTAGATCCTTCCAAGATAAAAGCAATCCTTGAGATGGAGGCACCCAAAAAATCGAAACAATTGAGAGGCCTCCAAGGCTGGCTTCAGTCCATCCAAAGATTTATAGCACAATTGGCAGACAAACAAATCCTGTATTCTCACCTACTCCACAAGGGGGTAGCATACAAGTGGGATGATAAGTGGGAAGAAGCCTTCAAAAAAATCAAAGAATATATGCTCACACCTCCGGTCCTCATGCCACTGATCCCAAGAAAGCCATTAATCCTCTGTGTCAGCAACAACAATAGCCCTTGGAGCTCTCCTAGCTCAACATGATGAAAATGGGACAAAAAGGGTCATCTACTATATCAATAGAACAATGGTCAGGCATGAGTTAAAAATTACTCATTTATCAAAAAAGCATGTCTAGCAGTAGTGTTTGCTTCATAGAAATTCATAAATTACTTGTTGGCACACAAAATCAAACTCATTGCCAAAATCGATCCCCTCAACTACTTACTATCAAAGGCAATGCTCACTGGAAGGATGGCTAAATGGGTCATGATTCTATCAGAATATGACATAGAGCATGTGGAATGAAAAGAAATCAAAGGTCAGGTTATCATAGATCAACTTGTAGAAGCACCTATGTATTCAAAGAATCCACTCATCTCAGAGTTTTCAGACAAATCCATCTTCAATCTCAACATAGCTGACCATTGGAAACTTTACTTTGATGGCTCATACACACAACATGGATCAAGAGTCGGTGCCTTCTTTATTACCCCACAGGGGGACTGCATACCAAGATCATATAAATTAGCATTCCCCTACACTAACAACATTGTGGAATACAAGGCTATAACTATAGGTCTCAAAATAGTAGTGGTGGCACATCATGACCCTCAAAGTATACAAAGACTCCCAGCTGATAATAAATCAAGTGAATGGTGAATACCAGACAAAGGATGATAAACTAACTCCATACAAAAAGTTGGTAGAGAGAAAATTAGAAAATTAAAGAAACATTCATTGATATCACATTAGAGAAAATTCCCAAAGCAAACAACAGAGCAGCAAACACCATGGCAACGATTGGATCCCTACTGAACATCCCTTGCAACATCCTGAGACATGAATTCTTGGTAGAGTAGCTTCTCGTGCCCACATTGACAGTACCAGAATCATAATTTGTGTGTGAAATTATTGGTCTCGTTGACCCTTGGTACCCTGACATTTATATAGGTACTTGTGAATCGAGGTCCTACTTGCTGATTTACCCTCAAACCTGAAGCGAACCTTCATACAAAAATCATCCTAGTTTGTCATCCTAGGAAACACCCTTTACTGTAGGAGCATAGAAGGAACCCTGTTGCATTATTTAAATGCTGAGGAGACATTGACCGCTTTAAATGAGGTGCATAACAGTATTTGTGGTTCACACTCGAGTGGAATGAACCTACCCAAGAAATTGCTGAGGATGGGGTATTATTTTCCTACAGTGGAAAGAGAAGCACATGACTACATCAAAAGGTGCCTACAATGTCATCAACATGGGGACCTCATCCATTCTCCAGCTCAAGAACTTAATCCTATTGTCACACCATGGACTTTCTCGCAGTGGGGGCTCGATCTCATTAGAAAGATAACTCCCACCTCATCTAATGACTACAAGTTCATCATAATCACCACTGAGTACTTTACCAAGTGGGTGGAAGCCATCCCCATGACATACATCACTGGAAGGAAAACATCAAAGTTCATCTTGAACTACCTCATATGTCGATATGGTGTTCCCCAAGCTATTCTCTTAGACAATGGGACACCCTTCAAGAATCAAAATGTTTGCGACCTATGTGAAAAATTCAAAATCCAACATCACTTTTCCACTCCATATTATCCCCAAGGAAATGGCCAAGTAGAAGCTACCAATATAACCATTTTGAAAATCCTCAAGAAAAAATTCAATGATGTAGGTCATGACTAGCATCTGCAGGTAAATCCTTCCCTCTGGGCCTATCAAACCAACATCTATACACCCACCGACGCCACTCCCTTCTCCCTGGTCTACAGATCAAAGGCAGTATTACCCATTGAGATTGAGCTCCCATTACTAAGAATATCACTACAAAACCTCATCATGGATCAAGAGTACCAAGTATCAAGACTAAATGAGTTGGAGCTACTAGATGAGTGGTGTATAGACACTTTAAATAATTTGAAAGTCTATCAGAACATACTCAAGAGGAGCTATAACAAGAAGATCAAAAGTAGTAATTTCCAAATTGGAGAAATAGTACTAAAGGAGAATCAGAAGAATGTCCCAAACCAAAACAACAAAGGAAAATTTGAACCCAACTGGTTGGGACCATTTTTTATCAGAGTGAGCTATAAGTCAGGGGCATATCAATTATCAACATGCAAAGGGGAACCTTTGTAGGAGCCCATGACAACTACCATCTCAAAATTTTTTATGCCTAATCTTGCAAGGAATAAAACCCAAATAATCAAAAAAATTAGAAAAATCTCCTAAAAAAATCGTTACCTTGATGAAAACCTAGCAAACAAGCATCTTGGTGACAACAAAAAAAATCAAAAAGAAAAAAATCCAAACAAATTAGAAAATGGATAAAAAATAGTAAAGAGAAAAATCGTCCTCTAGTGAAAACCACTTCGGTGGCACTTTGGGCAAGTACCTTGGTGAAAACCTGGAAAATAGGTGCCTTGCATAAATAAGCACTTTCCATCTACCAAGATCTTCACGGCTTGTTCTGTAACATCCATTCATTACGCTTCCATCATCCATCACATTCCATATCTCCATCTATCACCCATTCGTTCAGCATCCATATCATAGCTTAGTCTTGTGTTCGTGTCATGATCCCTCCTAGTACTACTCGGCCCATTCCTCAAGGTCAATTTGTCCTTCCTTTATTAGAGTAGTCTATTGCATCACCCTAGGGGCATGTTCTCATTGGATCAGATTTGTGTATATTCTTGAAATCCCAAAATTAAAAAATCCAAAAACATCAAAAATCCAAAAATCCAAAAACATTCAAAACATATCAAAATCCAAAAACAGGTCAAAAATTCAATCAAAAAAGTCAGAAACAGAGTTGTCTTGTCAAAATATGGGTCTCTGAGCTTAAAATTAGGCAAGGTTGATCTTTGATCATCCCCCGAGACACTTAGGTCGGTCCTTTAGGAATCTGTCATAATAAACTGACATCACATCACCTCTATCTCTAGGCGGTGTGGCAACCTGATCCTAGTGCCCATCCTATCTATCATCTTGCCCCGGTCTTGGTCCTATATCAGGACATCTTGGTGAGGCTAATCCACCTGAGCTCTCACGAGTTAATCCTGCACTAGTTGGTGTGGATCGTCGTCTCCCCATTCTCGTCCTGCCCCTTGCCTCTCGCTCTCTATCAAGCGAATAGCGTTCCTAGGACTGCCAATCTCAAAGGTGGCCTAAACCAATCACGGTATGCTTGCGTAGTACTGGGATCTACATCCCCCTGATCGTATGGCCATGGCTGGGCTACCAACTATCTGAAACTATCCACTGCCTTGGCGATAGGAATGTATTGGCCCCATTTTCCTTGTGTCATTGTACATGCAAAAATGACCACATAACGATCATCTGGTTTGTCCTGTGGCTCCCTGAACTAGTGCTGGACTCTCCCTAACAGGTACATCTCTATCATAGTGTACTCACCCGTGCATCAGGCAATCCTAGTGAGCAGAAAAGAGCTTCTGTACATCGTCGAACCATGTTGGTTGTCCAAGATATGGTCACCATGTAAAAACTCACATCTCATCAAGGACCCTCCTCTAGTGAGGAATCCCGAGCTGTCCAGTGTGTGTAAAAGAAAGACTACCTCTATAGCGCTAAACCATGAGGTCATCTAGCTCCATCAGCATTGGAACAATGCATAGACAAATTATGGGGATATTCTCCCATGCCCATTTATGCAGAAATGTGACCCCTACTCCAAGTGCTCTGTCGTCAACATAAGAAAACTCGTGTAGGTCCCTATAGAGTGAAGCTAGTAAAAATGGACCCCAAGAAAAGAGGGTCAACCTGTGTCGAACCATCTGCTCCTAGCAGAGCCCCCAGCTAAGACTGAAATATCGACCTCACCAATCTGGGGCAACAAGACCTGATATGATCGCTGCAATCACCAGCTGAAATGGTGATGTAAGGAACCTATTCTGCTCCAACTTGATCTAACCCTTGCAAAAGAAGATATCAATAGTTTCCATGATAGAATAACAGGAATCCCACCCGACATCCATGTCATAGATTACCCTGGCACCATGTATCGACAACTGCAGAATCCACCACAAATCCTCTAGGGTAACAATGGCCTCGCCGGTTGGAAGGTGGAATGAAGAGGTCTCACTAAGCCATCTCTTGGCAAGCGCTGTCATCATGCCTAGATGGGTCCATACGGGTGGTGCATAGGAAATATACCAAAGCCCCATCTCTCCTAGAAGCTCCTGCTCCCTCTCGCTCAGATCCCACAAATACTTGAAAATCTCCCTCGCCTCCTCCTACATCAAGAAAAGTCATCGTGTTAGGATCATCAAGAAAAAAATTTCTGAGCTTATCTCAATGTTCAAAAAACCACCCCAATGTCGCAACCTGTGAAGGTGTCGCAGTTTGAAATTTGCAAACTATGACGCTGGCATCATTAAAGTTCCAAACTACACCGTGGTGGTGCACTTTAGCAAAGCGGTATAGTTTAACCTAAATACCTAATTTCAAAATCTGTCATTGCACTAAGGTTTGAAATCTAGCGGTGCAATTCATGAAGGCATCAAAGTTTGAGGAATCTTTTCAAGTCCCAAACTCCACCGCTAGAGGCCATCATGTGATGGCGGCTTGGTTTGAAGACCAAGTGGGCCAGTTTGAAAATTGAGTGGTGCAATAGTGCACCGTGCCTAAAGATCTAAATTTAAAAGCATTAAATGAGCATGTAAAACAAAATTTTTTTTTGGGACAGGGTCACTTATTGGTGCCCCAGTGCCTAGATGTCATTGGTATGCCCGTACTCAGTCGGAGATGTGCATTGGGAGCTATCATTGTGCCATGTCGTCAGGGTGTCATAGCTCAAAATCACAAGATCGCTAAGGGCTAAATGAGGAAATGAATTGGAAGTGGCCCCCCAAGGCCTATTTAAGCCTAAAAATTAGGGTTTTTTGACCCTGTTCAGCCATCCAGGAAGGGTCTAAGTCCCTCGAACCTGTTTTCACCCATCTGAAGGTCATTTTACACCGTTTTTTGCATTTTGCCTCATTTTCTTGACCTCCTTGAGCCTTTCTCAACCTATCAAGCACCTTGTCCTCTTTTTTCTCGAGATCACCCAAAAAATTAGAATTTTCATTTGATCTCTCGAGGGGGCAGTTTATTAGCATATTTTCTCCCACCAGGGAAACAGTGGAGCAAGTTTTAAAATTGAAAAAAAATTGTCTTTTTGATAGCAAGAAAGGTTATTCTTTGAACCATTGCAACAGGTGCATTTCTTCAAAGAGAGGCAAAATGTAGACATAGAAAATGTACTTGTTGACGTTACACATTTGATCCCGATTACTAACACCATTTTCATCCTAAATCATCCTTCGGTCTAACCATTTAATCAAATACCCTTATTTGATTAAATTCATCAATTTTTCGTATCTTAATTAAATAAATCATCTTATCTAATTAAGTCTCTCTCTCATTAATTAAATCAATCTATCTGATCTAATTAACCCTACGTCCATATTTAATTAAATACTTCATTTTATTTGATTAAATCTCTAAGGTCTATTTAATTAAATAAATTGAACCTTGTTTAATTTAAGCTAACATTCATCTTCTTTAGTTAAATAAAAACAATTTTTTTATTTAACTAAGTCTAAATCACATTCTTCTCATACTTGATTTAAATTAACCCAGGCTAAATCTAAATCAAATATGTCACATCCCCTAATCTCTTAATTAAATTAATTGATCCTGATTAATTTAATCCTAATGCAAGTCCCATCCTCTAGCTTTTTCCACACATGAAAATATATTTAATTCATTTATTAAATCTCTATTTTCTCTCAAATGGCATAATGGAGGAATATTCTATCAAATTTGAATTCAAAATCCAAGTGGACTTTTTCCTTCCAACAAGGAATTTACTTCAACTAATAATTCCTTTTGTCTTGAGCCAAGTGGCATTTAAGGCATTTCATTTAAGCCACATATTGAAAATCCTAAAACATTCAAAAAGTTCCAAAAAAAATCAAATATCTAAAAATGTTTAGAAATAGTCTGAAATAGTCCGATAAATATTCAAAACAAAAAAATTCAAAAATTCTAAAAATTCACCAAAAAAATCAACACAACTCACCCATCCACAATAAAATCATCATCCATAATAAACCTATCATTACACTCATCTTTGACTAAGTAGAAGCAACAATCATTGAAATAAAGAACATTCATGATTTTTTTTTTAAGCATCGATCATTGAAAAAAAAACTCAATACCTCCATGTCAATTTCCTAAATCATCATATAAATCAACATCCAAGCAATTGCATTAATGTATATATATTTCTTATGTAATAGTCACTATCTCAGAGAAAAACAACAATATCTTCAATGACAAGAGACACGAAAACTTTGGTATGTTTCTCAATTGATCTTTTCTTTTTATTTATTCTTTTTCTCTTTTCATCACTTGCTCGAAGCCACTTGTATCTTCAATATATTGGTGTATAGAGGAGTATGGAATGGGGAATAGTCATTGATTTCATCTACTGTGTTTGTGGGATATTCTTGTAATACTACCATGATGAATAATTTCCTTGTGTGTGTAGAGATAGTTTCAATAAATACAAGCGACCATTGTATATCCAGTTTTTATAACTTTCAAAACATATGCCTCACTTTCTTTGAGCTTTATTCTCTCACATGATCAAACAAGGTATTCCATATGTTGGATATAAACAAGGATACTCCTATTTTCTTAAAGAGTCAAAGTCCATGTAATAGATAAAATGACACCTTGGTTTTCTCTACCTTGGTGCATAATGTCTATTTTCTATATCAAAATGACTAGCAACAAGTCACAAGAGGTATCAAGAATTGACAATGCCTCTATAAAAATTTCTTATATCAATAGAAACTTTTAAATCCATTACTTTCCCAAAAAAACACACAAAATATAAAATAATTGAAAAATCCAAAAAATGGATAAACTACAAAGGCATGAATTTTGCTAACTTAAAAACACTTAAGAGTACCAAATCTAATGAAAAAAAAAAAACTAGACTCAATGGAAGCCAATTGTGAACAACGAAAAAACATAAGCGAAATACCAAACCACTTTACTTCAAGAACACCAATTAAATATAACAATTTTTTTGTAAGAGACCTACCAATAAACCTCCAAAAATTTCCAATACAAAAAATGAATAAAGAATTCACTATGTTAATACTTGTTTTATTTTTATTTGAAAATTTATTTTATATTTCTAAAAATTACTTACTACATATTTAATTATATTTATTTCTAAAATATATTACTTGCTATATTATTTTTTAATTATATTCTCTATAATATTTTTAGTTTTATTAATTATTTTATTTATTAAAGATAGTAATATTGATAATAATTTTATTTATTATTATATACTTTTTCTAAATATATTTATTTTTTCAAAATATCTATAACTTTATTTGGTATTTACTATCTACTTTAATTTAGAGTGTTGTTTTGTCAACATACTTGAGTTAGGCACCCAAGAGTGTACAAAAAAGGATTATGAAACTTCAAATTGTCATATCTAGATGGTTCACAAAATTAAGCCTAACAATATAGTGGTGGACCAAAGGATGGTATATAAGAACTAGCATAAAATTAACCTTGACAATGTAGCCAAGGGCAACCCAAGTTTTCTAGGGTTGGATGTGTCATAAGGAACCAATCTAGAGACTTGATTAGATCACTAGGTAAAAAAATTCCATATGAGCATAAACAATGAAGCCAAAGCCTAAACACTATTTCTTATGCTTCAAATATATAAAAAAATTAGATCTTCAAAGAATACATATTGAATGTGATTCTCAAGTGATAGTTAATGCCATAAGGGAAAATTTAGTTTTAAATGAGATAATACATTATTATCTCACCATCTATTCTAGTCTTATCCTATAGTTTCAAGAGTTCAAATTTTTTGAAATTTATTAGGAAGAAAACAAAGAAGTTGACACAATTTCCAATGCAGTAGTAGTCATGGAACACAACTATTATTTTTCCAACTCTTTGAGTTTTCAACATGATATTCCTTAGATTTATATTTCTTAGATAAGCTCACATACACATAACAAGTATGAAAATGATACTTTTCAACAAGTTTAGATGAATTTTGATATCATTAGTGAGGACTATGAATTTGTATGTTGCAGTAGGAGGGTTTATTCATGGAGCCATATGAAATGAAAGAAAATAGAGGATTTATCCCAAAAATGAGATAGATCACTAGTTTTTCCAAGCCAATATCACTTCAATTATGCAAAATAAGATGCAAATAACAATCAAAAAATGACCCTAACTGTTATAGCAACTATGAGGAATGTTTTTAGAGTGTAAAAAGCTATGTACCTATCCAAAAAGTTGTTGTTTTTGAGCTATGGAGGACTCATTCGCCTTCAAGGGAAAATGGGTCCTTTTAGGGTTTCAAAAAACTGATTTCAGGATCTTGTACTTTGATGTTTGCACTCTTGAAATCCCTATTATCATCAAGTTTTGGAAGTCAATATTTAGTTTTGTATAGGTATTTTCGTGATCTTGCACCTTGAATGGCAACTTTGACAATTTTGACAACTTTGATAATCGTGCTCTTCAATCGATAAATCTACAATCACACACTCAATGACAACAAACTTGTTGATTTTTTAGTGAATGGGGGTTTTCCTCAGTCAAACCCCTTGTAGGTAATTAAAATAAATGATGAAATGAGATAAAGAAGCTTGAAAGTGCAATAATGTAAATGATGTCACCTTGGATTTTGTCTTGTGAATCAAATCTACAAAAAATCATGGAGTTTCCATGAAGAATGTAGATCTTGGATGTAAGATGATGCTTGCAAATGGATCCTCAATGCAACTTAAAATTCTTCACTCAACACACATGAATGCATTAAACCCTTGACATGATGATATGACTTTGAATTGCTGTAATAAACCTTTGAAATCTGCCTTGAAATGTCTTATGATGAATGTTGTTGAAATTCTCTAGAATGCTTGATCACTTGAATACTTGAATGCTTGAAAGTCTTAAGATTGATTAGGATGAAACTAGGTGAATTAACCTCTTAGTTATACTAAATTAGGAGATTAACCCCAAAATTCAAAGAACTAAGGCCAAAACTAGATTTGGAAACAAACATAATTTAATTCTCACCAGAATGAAATTCAAAAATTAGGGTCTCATTAAGGGAGGAACCATTTGCCACCAAAGGCAAATGTGTCCTAGCTAAGTTTCTAGGACTGAGCTTCAGGGAGCTAAAAGAAGGCCAAAAACCCATTCCAGATCAACTAAAAAAAGGGGGTCCTATTAAGAGAGGACCCATTCACCATCAAGGGAAAATGAGTTCCATATTAGCTTACTAGGACCAAATTTTTCCCAATGAAATAATTTGATATTTAATTTATGCTTGTTGGGAAAGATCCTCGAGAGGTGTCAAAATTAAGGCATAAAGGGTTAATATCTCCCTTAACCTTAATGAATTAAGAGCACCTAGATAAATGTGAAAGTGTTTCAAAACACTTTAGAACACTTAAACAAGGTATAAATTATGTATATTTTATTTAGAGTATGTGTAGGATCATGATGGGCCAAAAAGTGGCGATATATTGGTATGTGTAGGGTATGTGGTGGCAACTTTTTTTAAAAATTGATGAAACAAAAATGGTTTTCAAAGGAGATTCTCAACTTTCCACCAATATAAATTATGCTTTACTTTGAATTTAATAAATAATTATTATTCATTTTTCTATTTGGTTATGACTAAAGTCTGATTGATAGAAAATGATTGAAAAACATCTATAGCTTTCAAATGGTATCACATTTTTTGAATCTGAAACATGCATCACATTCTATGATTTGTATACTATAAGATTAAAAAAATGAATTTCATGAAGTTTTGACCAAGTTAAAGTGGTCCGGTTCCACAGATTTTTAATATTTTTAAAATTTGTAATAAAAATTCATAATTAATTATTTACTTGGAAAAATTACAAAAATATGGATCACATCGGGACATGAGTCCTCTACTTATATATAAAATCTTATAAAAAATATTATCATTTTATTGTGGTTAGGGTGGTTAGATAGACACCTACTTTTTTTCCCTAAAATTTAAGTACTCTTGCATTGAAATTTCAAATTTTCACCAAATAGATTTTTCTAAAAATAAACCTAGTAGTTTAGAAACTACATTCAATTTTTCTACAGATTTTATTCTTACATATTTTCAAATAATATAGATAACTTATTCAAACTTTTACGTCAAGTTGCCTAACTCTGATTTTTCTAATTTTGCTACTTAAGGGATTTTTCCATGATGATCTTGCACATACCCTTCAAAGGGGCCATAAGGCTTAATTAAGAAAATAAGTCCCTAAAAGTGTGTAAGAGTTATGTAACACTTCAACTCCTTTCAAAGGGAAATTAAAGCATGATTTAGCAAAAAATGTCGAAATAGTGTGAATGTTTACAAGACATTACAAAACTAGTCCAAGACACCATTTCCCAGTTTTAATGTAGTTATCCAAAAGCAAGGAAAAAGGCTACTTTTTATATCACTACATTTTTCCCCCACTTTAGTGAGAGGATGACCCCATGTCAAACTCACACTAAAGTAGACATCCAAGACACATAAGTATGTAGAAATAACAAAGATACATGATCATACCTTGTCAAAGGCTAAGAAAAATAAACAAAAACAAAGGATCAAGCACAACCAATTCAACGCAATGTGAGGCGGTGGTTGTTTGTACATAACACATGCTACTCACTCTGGGGCCATAGAACTTTAGGTCATCTGCGGGGTGATTTTGTCCTAAAATATGTGTGCTCACTTTGGGGTAGTGGAACCTTAGTCTGTTCACTACGTGAGTTATCCCAACGAGGTGGAAAATGAGAGAATCGAATTAGCCTCTCATACCATACCAAAGTCATCCTCTTGAAAACTTTGATAAGGCACCACAAATGAAAATGCTTTGTAAAATGTTTTTGAATGTCATGTAAAAGTTTTACTATGAGGGGATTTTTCTTTGTTCAAGTAATGGTCTTCCTCTTAGGGAGTATTATGCCTAATGTCTCCAAGAGAGGATAAATCAAAGTGTCAAATCACCCATGGGATGCCTTGTTCACATCATGCCATGATAGCGAATTGTACACTCTTGGATGAAATAAAACCCAATTACACCACAAAAATTTAAACTAGAAGAGAGCCTCAGATCCCCTATTGCATATCCAAAAAAACCCTATTTGATAAGCTTAACACCTTTTTTAAGCATTTCCCAAATCATAGAACATTTCCCCACAAGTGGATATCGAGGAACCTCTTCCTTTGGTACCCCTCTTAGATATTTGTGAGAGATAATCCTTTCCCATACATGATCCTATTCCAAACACCATCTCCAATAAAGCTTGACAAACAACGCCAAACCAGTCAGAGTAGACTGTTGCAACTCGAGGCCACTAAACTACTTCGAACTACACACAATATCCCACTTCACAAGAATCCACTTAGAAGACAAAAAAATACCAACCCATAATAATTTCCTAGCCAAAGAGTCCAAATCCTTAATAAATCCAATGTGATCGACTTGGAGCATACATCTATAATTGGGAAGTGCCTGCACCGCCAACTTAAGAAGCTGAACCTAGCTAGTGAAAGAGATCCACCACTGGTTTGAATGATTCACCTTCACATGAAACTTGTTTATAATGATTTTCCAAGATTCCCTAGGGAGAGTATGAGAAGAGATAAGAATACTGGGATAATTCAAAGGAAAAGAGCCAATATGAAATCTCAAAATCTGAGCAATTTATTGTTGAATAAGCCTCAGGGTGTTGAAGAAAATAGATGATTTTCCCTCATTAATCTTTTGCCCAAAAGTAGCAAGATAAATATCCAAAACCTTGTGTAGATTGGTGGCCTCTCTAACCTTGGCCATGACCACCAAAGTAGTATCATCAACAAATTGCAAGTGATACTAGGGAGGTAAACCATTGCTCCAAACCCAACCTTGGATAAGACCCTATGCCACATTTCTCTTAATAACTCTCCCCAAACCTTTATCCAAAAGAAGGAAAAGGTAAGGGGAAAGAGGATCCACTTGATGAAGGCCTCTCAATGCCTTGAATAAGGAGGATGGTTCCCCATTAATCAAAATTCAAAAATATTTTTTTGTGATTCAACTCATAACCAAAATATAACCCACTCCTCATCAAAAAGAAAAGTAATAAACACTTTACGCAAAATCACTACTTAACTTTATCATAAGCCTTTTCCATATCCGACTTGATAAACATAGCTTTTTCTTTAGAGTTTTCCATGGAATGAATAGTTTCAGTGGCATTGACCACACCATTGAAGATTTTCCTATCTACCACAAAGCCTCCCTATTCCTCATAAATAAGCCTACAAATCCACCTTTTCAACCTCCCCGCAATTAACTTGGAAAGAATTTTATAGACCACATTGCAAAGAGTAATGGGTTGAAACAAAGTTAGCCTATCCGCCCCCTAACATTTAGGGATGAGAGTAAGAAAAGTGGAATTCATAGCCCTCAACATTTTCTCAATGTTCCTCTGAGATTTGCAAACAACCTCTATAAGTCCAGCTTTATATTGTCCCAGAACTCTTGGAAGAAATCAATCAAAAAGAGCTATCAAGACTAGGGGATTTCCCTTTATTCACTTGAAGGATAGTGGCCTTCAATTCCTCCAGGGAAATACAACCCAAGAGGTGCTCATTCATTTCCACAAAAACCAGAGAAGGGATGCATGATGAAACATGATTTTCTTCCACCGAAATATCTAGAGAATCCTCCCTAAACAAGGAAGCAAAGTGTTGTGAAGCTTCTCTAGAAATATCTCCTAAGGAATTCAAAGGCACACCTCTTTCATTCACAAGAAAATGGATTGAATTGCCATGTCTTCTATCCTTCACAGACTTGAAGAAGAAGGCAATGTTTTTTTCCCCCTCCTATAGCTAGTCAACCAAGCCTTTTGTTTCCTATAAATCTCCTCATGCAACTCACACTCCTCTAGAACCTTCAAAGCCCTCACCTCCTCCTTGATAGAATCATCTTAAAGGACAAACTCCCTAATCTCTCAAGTGATAGCATATAAATCAGCCAGAGCAACATCCTTATCATGGAAGATGTTGCCGAAACATTGCCTATTCCACCTTTTAAGTTGGTACTTTACATACTATAGCTGCTTGGAAATGGAATACATCGTAGTGCAAAAAGAAGGCTGACCTAAATGCCACCATTTAGCAACATAATCCTGCAGAGAGAGATCCTACAACCACATAAGTTGAAACTTGAAAGAGGGATAATGAGCAACACAAGCCAAAGCAATGATTAACTCAATATGCTAGTGATCCTAACCCCTCTAGTCTAGAATCTTAGAGCATATAGACCAAGGTCCACCAATCTAGAAACAAGAAACCAAGAACCTAGCAAGCCTCTCAAAAATGCAGTCCTCCCCAATTCTCCTATTGTTCCAAGTTAGCTAACCATTACTAGGCTTAATATCAACAAGGTTCAAGGAAAATATATTATCACAAAGAAGGAAAGCAGAAGGCTCCAACCTCAAAAATCATCCACTCTTTTCTTCTAGTTCAATAATAACATTAAATTCACCAGCAATAATCCAAGGAAAAAGAGGAGAAAAACTCCAAATAAATTGAATGTGAGACCACATATATGCTACTTACTAGGAAAATTAGTAGGAGCATACATATTGGAAAGAAGAACAATTTCTTCGATTTCTAGACTTGAAGCAACCATTGGAATAGAGGACTTATAGGACATTCACCATAGAGGGAAAATATTCAATGGATTCCACAAACAAGCCAAGCCCCCAACATTACCTTAGGCACCAATGCACTAGAATTGACCCCATCCCCAAAGTTTAGGCACCAAACCACTCATGTTCCTAATAGACATGTTAGTTTCCTATATTAAAAACACATCAAGAGAATGATTTCTTACCAAGTCATGATTTTTTTTTTGTCGAGGGCTACTGTTCAATCCCCTTACGTTCTATGAGAGAATAATCATTTCTGAGGGTTGGAAAAGTGAGAATAAAGAGTTTTAACACCTGATTCCACAAACGTCTCCCCTGTCATCTTAATTTTCTCCAAGTCTTTGTTTCTCCCTACCTTCGATGGCTTCTTAGGAGCCCCCTTTCTTAAGGTTTTTCTATTGAATCCCCAAACAAGGAGAAGCCTTGACTCCTTTTTCCATATCCAACCCCACCTTCTCCACCAATTTTTTTTTTCCTCCTCAATCTTTCCTATGGCAACAAAGACCTCAGGACTAGCTGAATCAACCAAACCAAGGTCTATATCCATTTGAATTAAACTAGATTTCATAGTATTTTGAGGAATGAAAAATGCATTACCCTCCTAAACCACCTTCATAACACCTTGAACAAGAGCTAACAACTTAGGATTCACCTCCTGTTGACTAAGATCATCCAACACATCAAAGCGATTAAAATTATCCCCTTCCTGCCTCTCCTTATAAGTTCTCTTCTAACCACGGTTCCTATTATGGGGCATAACATGAATAAAACCCTCATTATCTGCAACAACACAAGGAATAGGAGCCTTGCCCTTTTCAACCTTAGGAGAATTGCAAGTAGGATGAGATGGAAAAGACTCTAAGATCTAGACTTAGGACATCTTCTCTACAAATTCCCATATTCATGGCACAACTGACATCAGAAAGGAAGAGTCTCATAATCAAGCTGTTGCATCCAAGAAAACAAACCCACACAAATTTTCAAAGAGTCTAGAAGAGGGTTACTCAAATCTATTTCAACACACATAAGGGAAAAGGTCATTACCTTCCTATCTTGTGTTTGTTGAGAAGGGCCAACTAGTTTCCCTAGTAATAGAGCTACGGAATACAAAATTCCATTTTACCAAAACTCAATAGAAACCCAAGGAAGGCGCACCCACATGGGAACACGATTTGGAAGCTCCTCTGAAGGGTTAAAACCCATGTGCCAGGGCTTGATAAAAAGACCAATCTGATTATGAAAATACGGTCCTCCTTCGAAAATACTGTTGTGATTTGCCATACAATTAAAAACAACCATGAAATAACTATTGGCAAGCAACATTACCTCCATTTCACCCTCTACATTCCAAGCCCGCCTAGCCCACATAAACTAAGAACTAAATGCTATTATTTATTATTTATAAATATTTATTTCATATAATTATTTTCCCCACTTAATCCTAAAATATTTCATTTATCTATAATCATTTATTAATTTGTTTTTAAATTTAAATAAAACAATTTATTGCTTTACAACTGTAAAGAAAGATATTATAATAATCAAATCCACCATTAAAAATGTGATAATTTATCCTAATATTAGGACCATCAAAGTTCAATGTTGTTAGGTTGGTGAACTCACAAATTTTGTACCATACCCAGTTAATATCCAGTCAATACCTGGTTTCTAACTCCCTATCCTTGATAAACCCGGTCAATTCCCAACCTCAAGCAGAGGTTTTGATTATAAATATACTGCAAACGTAACATCAAAACCTAAGATTCTCAAAATTCAAAGATTCTGAGCAATTGCCAAGCAGTCTTCTTTAGAAAAGGAAAATGCGTGGGAGGTTGATTACCAGTGTGGGGTCATGAAGCCTATGCCAGATTTATATACATCAAATCTCGTGACCCACTACCATGTCTAACTTTATAGCCTCGCACCGCTACTGCCTAAATCTATATATAAAGACACATAACTTTCAAAAGGTAATTTTCAAACTTTTTAATGTAATTTTTACCTCTTTGATCTTGTATCTGTGGTTGATACAGCTAACCGACCATGATTAAACTCTAGATTTTTCTGATGGCGAAAGCTGCACTTCATCTTTAATGGTTGGCATCACAAGAAGAGTTATGTAGATATGCGACAAAAATTTCAAGTGGGAATACAGCATATGATCTCATCATCTCCATTTTTACATACCTGTTTCATTAAATATTATCTAGAACAAGAATTCCTTGTGACCAGACTGCTACACCGGAAGATTTTTGTGGAATCCAACTCTAAAGTTGTGATTTTTTTATTTTTATTGTTTCTGTTGGTCAAATCCAAGTCCAATGTTAAGCCAGGGTTTTCTGAACTGAATTGAATATGAATAAACTGGGCAAGGATGATTCCTTTTGCTTGGTTATCCTGGCTGTGAAATATATATTATATGGATAGTCTCGAAGCCTGAGAGCTGATCATCAACCTTGCTGTTGGAAAACAAAAGTACAGTTTTAGTAAGGGGTTGAAGCTCAAAATTCAGAGGAACATCTAATTTAGAATTCTAAGTTGTGATTCTTGGTCTTTTATAATTAGCTTGAAATGTGGAAGTGGTTTCTCAATAAGTGGATTTCTAAGTTGTGACTCTTGGTCTTTCATAGGTAATTTTTAAGTGGTTGTTCAAAATTAATTATTATTAGTCTTATGATTGTGCTCGCAAGGAGTTTGTGTTGATCTCATGTTGATGCTGACATGATAACTATTATTAGTCTCATGCTTGTACTCCAAAGAATTTCTATTGATCTCATATTGATACACACATGAGAAAAATAATTGTTAACGGCAATCAATATATATAAAAAATACAGTTCTGCATTCTAATTCAGAACTGAAATTCACAGTGACATTTTCTTTAACTGCATTCAACTTTTGATTTTCTTTCTCTAATGTCTGAATGCTTCAGTTTCATACCACTTTCTTCCACTGTTTTTATCATCCACTTTAATTTATAAAAATAACGTAAAACTATTCTATCAAAAAGATTTATCTAATAAAAAACGATAGAATTTGTAATATGAAATGTATTTTTTTCTACAGATTCATTGCTTTGATAACCGATCCAGCCCAATGTAGTAGATAAGTTCTTTATGTGTTCCATCCAACCATTTACTTTCGCTTTTTGTAGAATGAAATAAAGAATGTTTTCTTTTTAACTATGGCGTCAGTGCATCCATTTCAATAATGGATATATGATGGGAAGCAATGGGAAAAACAAGATTGCAGTCACGAGTAAAAGTGTGGATTCTCGTGATGAAAGAATTCACGAGAATTATTGTCACCTTAATAGACAAATCATTCACGTCAATGTTAGATTAACTTTTTCGTTCATGTTCGTATTGAAAAATACAAAACAACTTTCTAAAGGATTCTGTCAAGATACAGAACTGGCTTAAGCTAATTTTTATCAAATTTCTTTCTATTTGGTACTATAATCCTCTGAAAAGTATATGTCTTTTCCTATCTGCCATTTGTGCGAATAATGGAGTTTTTGGAAGTAATATAGCATTAAGTACAATATTGAATAACAAAATAAAAAGATCACAAGACTTTACTTCATGTCATATCGTTTTATAAAGTTTTCACCTGTTACTCACAATGGCATCTTAGGTGTGACAAAAAGATGGTGATGTTATATAGATTAAGATAATGTGTATCAGCCTTACAATAGCCTTATAATTTTGGACAACAAAGTAGCTTTGTCTTGTCAGCTCATATTAGTAGTTAATTTCTTATGAGGAATATTATGTTTAGTTTTCTTAAGATTACTAATATTTAAATAATAATTTAAAAATTTATATTCGAAATCATATAGATATCATTTCAAGCTTTAAATATGAATCTTTATCATATCATTTGAGAATTTAAATCAAATTTGGATTTATGTGAGAATTCAATGATTTTATGATTTGATCTTAATTTCTTAGACAATGTAATTTGAGAGACACGTGCTATAATTGGCGGGTACTAGATGAGATCAAGCAATGGGATATTACCTAGAGACCTTATATAGGTGTAAATTAAGAGTTTATTATAGAGATATACTAGACAAATATAGTCTTTAGGAAGTTTGTTCGTTACCATGGTATCTTGTAGTGCCCCAAGTATTTACCTAGATGATTAAAGAGATTAGATAGTAGGACCACTAGTGGATCATAGAGTGGTAGTGGATAGCTATGTGGAGTTTCAACAAGGATTTTGGGACTATCAAGATGACATGGTGGATGTAGGGGTGGTAGATGGGTAAGTGGATTTTGTCGAAGAAATAAGGTTGACTCTGTCAATAGCTAGAAATCATAGGGAGAGTATAATGGAAAATATGTGAGAGCTAATGATGCAAGAGCATCCTGGGCGAAGGGAAAATTCGGTTTGATTTTGTCATTTTGATTTTTTGGTTTTTCTTTCTCTTTGGGTAGTCCAATGGAATCTCAGTCGTCTTCAACAGAGGATGTTAGTAATATTCTTAAGTTTAGTGAGAATATTCAAATATCCATTCACTTATATTTCAACCATGAAATATTCATGAGTTTATTCAACTAGTTCAATTAGTTATTTCCAACATATGAAGCGTTTCAAATTCCATGTGCATCCATTAAACGTGAAGGAGAATGAATGTGAATGGGTAGATTAAATGTCACGTCTCAAACTTTGTTGTTGCTTGCTTTTGCTTTATGTGGATTTGATATATGACTAAATGTGTGTGGTAGAATAAATAATAATAATATGGTGTTTTGTGAGATGAAGTAAGAACATGTTTGTTTTAATTTTGAAAAAGTTGAAATGTATTGAATATAGTTTTATTTCGAAAGTGAAGCAAAATAGAATAGTGTTATTTGGATTAATGCATTATATTGCTTCAATTTGTATTTTACTTGGATACTAATCTATTAATGGGTGCCTGAGTGTACTTGAGCTGCAAGATTGTTGAAGACCAAGGGTGTGGCTAAGGTATAGGAGGTTAGCTTCTTGGTAGGGTAAAGGAGGAACAATTCTCTCGCACACACATGAGCACTCAGAATCATATAGATGCATTTAGTATTTAATTTAGTTGATTGTTTATATTGCTCATATTTTAAAATGTTTGATTAATTTAATTTGTAGTGAAATAAAAGTGCAAAAAAAATAAATAATTAATTATATTTTAATTAGAGAATTCATTTTTTCAATTAAATGATAATGCTTTGTTATTTAGAATAATTATTTTTATTTGCAATTGAATGATATATCTTTATTGTTTATTTGGAAAAAATATTTAAATTGCAATTAAAATGGTATTCTTTATTATTTTCTCAGGATAAATATTATGCATGAAAATAAATATTATTTTAATTTCAAGATTAGGTTATTGGAGAATTTGGGGAGAAATATTTAAAAGAGCGAACATCAATAATAGAAACACAATAGTTTTCTTGATCTTTATTTTTCTCTGCAAAAATAATAACTAAAAAATGGGTGTCGGGTAGAAGGTTTCTGGAGTATAGTAAATTAGAATGGTGGAAAGAAGAGGAGAAAAACAAGAGAAGGAGAAATAAGAAGAAGGGGAAAAACAACATAAAGTGACTCCCAAGAAATCAAGAACGGGAAAAAGAGAGGAAACAAGAAGAAGAAATTCAAATAGAAAGCGTTTTCTAGGTTTTCAATTCTTTTCCAGTGCATTTCAATTACAAAATGTGTAAACAGATGATTGTCTGTGGAAAGATTTACTTCTCTCTTGAAACCCTTTTGAATGAAAATTGAAAATTGAGCTTAGTGTTTCAATGTTTTATTGACTGTATGTGATTCAACATCAAGACTGCACAAATCTATATTTTCTTATTCTCTTTATAGCATGTATACATATATACATATATACATATATACATATATACATCTATATATATATGTACATATATGTGCGTAATATATTTTCCTACTACTACAAATTGAATCCCCTCCCAAGCTTACAAACTTATTCCCAACAAATTAAAAAAATACTATTTTTTATACATTCCTTTGAATGAGTAGGTGATACCATGTTTTGATTTGAAATTCACCTGAATAGGGAAAATCGTTGGTATATTTCCAGTAGGGGAGATTTCTTTTTAGAGTATTGGGGAAGGCTTTAAAGCTTGCCCCCCCAACCAATGCAACTCCTTAGGAGATGGTTGCCTATGTAAAGAGCGTTTCCCCCCACAGGTAGCACACCCCCCATTGGAGTCGTTGGCTTCATAGGGACCAAAACCTGCCTATGTAAAATTTTGATAATTGTTTAAATTCGCCTAGAATTTTCTATAGATATCATCATTTTATCAAACACACACACACACACACACACACACACACACACACACACACACACACATATATATATGACTATGGATGCATATTATTTTTTCGTCTGCAAATGTAATATATATGACTATGGATGCATATTATTTTTCATCTGCAAATGTAATTTTCAAAAAATGTGTATATATATATCATTTCGTTAAATTGTAACAAGATGTATGCCTAAAGTTGCATCCATATTGGTTAGTAAATACTATTTTAGTTCCGAAAATAATGAATCTGAAATGAAATTACTTCTTAATGTAAATGTGAAATTATGTATATATATATATGTGTGTGTGCTTATACTTGAATGAGCAAGTCTTACTCTTTAAAATGTACACTTTTTCTAATTGGAAGTAAATCATTTAAATTGGGAATGGAGTATTGAATACTATGTGAGTAAGTAGAAAAGAGCATATGTGCATTTGATTGCTTTTATCCGTTGGTGTGTAGAGGAATGACTAAAATGAGTTCATGGTGAAATGTAAATTTTATCTTCTTGAGAATTATATTATTTGCAAACCAAGTAGCAAACATTGGAATTGTAATGTGTTTTCCGAAAGAATGCTTGAATTAGTGAATGATTGAACTTTGTGCAACTTGTAAGAACTATGCAATATTTACTTTAATTTTTTATGAGAAACTTCCAGGAGAGGATGCCGAATGTGGGCTCCCAGAGACGGTAGTTAATCTTTTCTTAAACTACCATTTATTTTTGAATGCTTGGCCAAGCTAATGAACCATTGAAATAGATGGATAAAAAGCCTAGAATTTTTATGTTATATATGTCTCTACCACATCCTGCATGCAAGAAATATGTTGTTCTAGTATAGGAATGAATATATGCATTAGGAATGCATTGAGAGTTCCCTCCTGCTTTATTGTTCCAAGTTGCTAGGCTCCTCGTGTAGGGTCAGGTATTTATTTGAGATAGGAAGAAACCTGGGGAAGTCATGTGCTTTGTGGTTGGGTAGAAAAGGCACCTTAACTGCACCCTTGGCCTCAGTGCAAGAAGACCATTCGTGTCATGGTAGATGAGGATTAGAGGTTCTTTATGTTTTTGAAAGAGGAAAAAATGGGTAATACAAGGACCCGAAACCACAAAGTTAACAAATAAAAGAAATAAATTATCAAATAACCTAGAAACAAAGAGGCTATAGAGAGGACATCATAATAACAAAGCAAAAACCACCAAAAAAAGGCCAGTAAGGGCCACAAAAAAGACCCCAAAAAGACCAGACAAAACACCAACAACAACTAAACTTGGGACTTAAAATTTTTTCATTGTCTTAGCTTCCATTTCGTTCATCTCCTAAACCCCCCTCTTTAAGATCTGGACCATCTAGGGAGTAGGAGGCGCTTTCCTCTTAAGGTTGGCACAGGTCCTCTTGTATATTCCTTGGTCCTCATCCTTGATTTTATCCTTTTCCTCTTCTAGGTCAACAACTAGCAAGCCATGTTGCAACTTTTCAGACATTGCATTAATGATAATGGCATTGTGCCTTTCCATTCAATGGTTTTGTTCCACAACAATTTTCATATTGTTTTTTATTATAACAATTTCAGCTTCCAGAGTCTTATACTTGTCCTCAATGTCATCATCTCCCATCCTTGTATTGTTCTTTTTCTATTTTCCTTCTTCATTGTTCAGAGCTGACAACTTCAGTTCCAGTTCCTCCAACTTGCTATTTAGAACCCTATTTATGAGATTAAGATCATTCATTTCTTGATATACCCATTTCATAACCCTAAAAATATCACCAACGCCACTTCTAGCAGAGGCAAGGATATCTCCAGACTGATCCTGATCTAAAATGAGATTGAAATCATCCAAGTTAGGGGAGATATGAAATTTGGTTCCATCATCTCTGAAAGAGGCAAGAAGGGTAGAAACAAAATCTTTGTTGGCTTCAGGGTTCTTAGTTTTGTCCTCCAGAGAGTCCGCAGAGTATGAAACCAACTTATTGGCAGGGTAACCCTTGAGAGTGGGTTTCTTTAAAGGGGTTGGGCAGCTGGGGTAATTCTTAGGGTTAAATTTTGTGTGCTTCATGTAATTGATGTACTTCGTGTATTATATATGTATGGCTCATATAGCCAATTTGTAAAATGTAACTTTACTTCATGGATGTAATTACTGATGTGAACTTATTTATGTATCACTAAAACATATGACTTGTAATGCCCTTTTGGTGTATGTAATTTTGTAATTCATTAATGAACTTTCCTCTAAGCATTTATGGATATTTAATGTTATACATGTCTCTTTTTCCTTACTTGGTATGTGCAATGAACATATACATAATTTTTTTAGAATGTGACATTTCTTCGAGCTTTACATTAAAAGACATGAGAATATGAATTGTTAAGTGAAGATAAACGAAACACCTCTGAAAGAGAGAAAGCGTATAGGTGTAGAAGGGATGCAAGAGGGGTGAGTTGAAGGAGGTGCAACAGATGGAATGAACATCTTCTATGGAGCCTCCAAAATCTAATTGTTACATTTAAGTCTTTGGAAGGATAGAGAGCCCATGCCATGGAAGAGGTTGAGAATTTAAGGTTGTAATTGCTGACTGGTGCATCATATGAAGGAGTTGAAAATGATGCCAATAGAAGGAGAGATGTTCATTGATGAAGTTGCAAGTCTCAACTAATTGAATGAAGGAGGAGAATTGATGTAAGAAAAAATGAAAATCAGAAAGTTTGGCATATGAAACTAGTGCTAGTGAGAAGTTTATGATGGAAATTAAAATTTAAATTGCGAAAAGGAACGATAGTAAAAAAATTGATATGTGGAAGATATAAAGTTAGGCTAAAAATCGCACTGAAGAGGGGGAGAAACGGTGATAGCTATGTGAAAGAATTTACAAGAGTTTGGCATCTGGCAAGTGGAGAAAAGGACGTAGAAGAACGAGGAATTTTGGTGGGTAAAGTCCAAGATATATATTCTAGTTTCTTTTGGAAAATTTAGGAAACACAATTCATGCAAGAATAGTAGGAGAAAAGAAAAACATAAATAAAGTTTAGAGTTTATTATGGAAGGAAGTTGAACCAAGTAAATAGTAGTTAACAAGAGATCACAATAAAATATAGAAAAATGAGCACTATAGAATCAAATTAAGTGCAGTTTTGAAATGGTACATGGGATTCATTCAAAAGAATCCATGTAGGGGTTGTAGGAATGGAGGAATCAAGCCAAAGGGCGGAAATAATATTTGATAAGCTAAATGTGAAGGTTTCCATATGATTTGGGTACAGAAGATTGGTTGATTAATGATGGACAAGAGGACAACAAAGGTCGTTGGTAGAGGAAAACATAGCAACCATAGAGTAGTCTAATGATTTTTAATGTGTGTTTTGTGAAAACTTGAAATATGAGTACAGTTATCTATTTACTTGCAAAATTGAAGTTTATAGTTGAGCAATTGTAATTGATTTTAAAATCCACACAAGTTATTGTCGATTTGGTTTAATTGTCTTTTGATTCATTTGTAATTTGAAATTTAGATATGAGTTGAGAGTTGTTTTCTCTTCTTCATCAATTGGTATCAAAGCCAAAGGTCTTGAGCATGCAGATAGAGCACTCAGAAAGAAGCAGTTTACACTAGGACCTATTGGTGGAGAGGGAGAGTGAGCAAAGGTTTTGGGGGCACAAGTAGATCACTGAATGTGAGGCAAATTGTGACAAAAATTGTGGATAGTGGAAGCACAATTGATGATCTCAAAAGTACCATTACAGGTATGTGGAGTGCCAAATAGTTGAGGGATGGAAAGTGAAAAGTTAGAAGTGTGAATGAGAAGCTCAAAAGAATCATTACAGGTTTGTGGAATCTTGAATAGTTGAGAGTGGAAGATGTAGTGGAAACTATTGTGATAGATTATATCAGACAAAGTGGAATCTTCATGAGGATCATGGTATGATTGTAGCATGTAGGTTGCAAGGGTAGAGATGCAATGAGGACATGCTAGAGGAGGGCATGGAGAGAAGAGGAAGAGTACCTAGTGGAGGAGGTCAAGCTAATTGGCGAAGGAGGTCAAGCTATGAGCAATGGATTTCGTTGGAGATTGTTTGTAATCTCGAAAGGTGGTTTTATCACCTAACTCCACCTTTTTGAGCCCATGCTCACAAATTTTATTACCTGGCATGTCTGATGTGGGAGCATCCTAGGTGAAGGGAAATCGACATCACCAATAAAATTTGGTTTGATTTTGTCATTTTGATCTTTTGGTTTTCCTGTTTCTTTGGGTAGTCCAATTGAATTTTAGTTGTCTTCAAAGAAGATGTTGGTAATATTCTTAAGTTTTACGAGAATATTCAAATATTAATTCACTTATTTTTCAACCATGAAATATTCATGAGTTTATTCAACTAGCTCAATTAGTTATTTCCAACATATGAAATGTTTCAAATTCCATGTGCGTCTATTAAACATGAAGAAGAAATAAATGGGCATGGGTAGATTAAAAGACACAAGAATATGAATTTTTAATTTAAGTAGATAAAAGAAATTCCTCTAAAAGAGAGATCATGCACAACTATAGAAGGAAGGAAAGAGGGGTGAGTTGAAGGAGGTGTGATAGAGGGAATGAATATCCTCTATGTAGCCTCTATAATATAATTGTTTTTGATAAAGGAAAAAATGGGTTTTATAGGGACCCGAAACCACAAAGTTTACAGCATAAAATAGGAAAGGACAAAAAATTCCAACGAATTAAACAGGCTGCAATAAAAGAAAAAACCTAAAAAAAACAACCAGCCAAAAAAACTAGGAAGGACAACCAAAGAGCCAGTCAAAGCACATACCAAAAAACCAGCAACGACTAATCCAGAGTCTTCAGAACAATCTCGGTCTCGGCCTCCAGATCCTACATATCCTGGACACCCTTCTTGAAAGTTTGAATCATCTGTGGCATGGGGGGTGCCTTCCTTTTCAGATTAGCCATGGTTCTCTTCGAAATACCTATATCCTCTTCCTAGTTTTTATCTTTCACCTCTCCCAAATCAACAATCAAGGATCCTTGTTGAGCTTTATCCATTTTTTCAATCATTGCATTGATAATGATAGCATTATGTCTTGCCATTCTGTTATTTTGTTCAGTAATTTTCTTCACAACATTTTTTATTATTTCCAAATCCATATCTATCCTTTTGTCCTTACCCGCATTGTCCTGGGTCTCCTTACTGGCCATGTTCTAATTACACTCTTCCTCCTTGCACAATGTGGAAACATTAGCTCTCACATCTTCCAATTTACTCTAGAGGGCCCAATTTTTTATTTTCAAGTCATTAATTTCATGAAAGACCCATTTTGACATTCTGAAATGGTCCACAACATTATTCCTCGCAATCCCCATAAAATTAGTGGTAGGTTCCCTATCAGGATTGAGGCAACTTTTAGCAGGGTCAGAGGCTCCAGGGGACCCAGTTCTAACATCTTTGTTTGTCGACGGGACATAAGAGGAAGAGTTATTATTTGCGCTAGAATGCTCGGAGTTAGGAGAATCTTCAGAATACGAAGCAAGGCTTTTAACAGGGAAATTCTTTCCAGCGTCTTTGGCTTTGGGAGTAGAACTTCCAGGCTTAGAAGCATCACAGGCTTTAACAGGCTAGGGATTATGGATTTGGATTTTCTTGCCAGTCTGGACAGAGGGCGGATCCACGACCGTCCTAACTGGACTCAAATTTGGTTTATTCCCTAAACAACTAGGTTTAGTGTCATCCTCCTCAGACACCGAAGAGGCATCCAAGTTAGCAGGGGCCAACAAATTTTGGAAATATTCAAAAATTAATCTTATCAGACTAGTATGTAATATCAGATATCTTTTAAGGTTTTTCTTATGGTCTTCCAGACTCTTTCTTAAGGAATAGAGTGAATAGTAGGGGAGAGAAACCCTTACCTTATAGTGAAAATGATTGAGCAAGGAAAAATGATAGCCGTAGACCCTAGTGAACCAACCATCTAGGGTAATATACTCCATAATGACGCGAAGAATTTTTCTCCAGAGAGCTTTAATGGTATCGACCTCGAAGTAGCTGTTGGAAACTTTTACAAGTTTCAATTTTTCCTTGTCTTTCTTCATAAATCTAACCACCGCTTCATCAAAGAAATTCCTGTGCCAGAAAAATTTGTGTCCTTCAGTCGACATACCAGTCACTTCAACAATGAGATTTTCATCAAGCTTAACTTTCCTGCCAAAAGGGTTATTTCCCCATTGTCCCAATTCTTCTCAAAAAGCTATGTTGCTTCCTAATTAGGCCCATGAAGTTTCTCCAGAAAAGGGAGTAAACCCCCACTTTTAACTTTGTTCCACGCTCTAGTGTTTCTTGTGTGCATCTCGAAGTTGTTCGGCTCAACTCTTTTTTATCTCCTCCCATTTTAGCAAGCACAATGATGTAGATAGAAACAAAATCTTGGTTCAAAATGGTCCCGCCAAACCTGTGAGCCCACAAAGCATGCTAAGCAAGCTTACAAGACAAGATAATTAGCTCGGCCCCATGCAATCTAATGATAGTGATGTACTTACCCCGTTCCATCATTATGATTGAGGTAACACACATATTTCCCATGTGACACATCATATTTCAATAAGGCTCGGATATCAACACCTAGATCACTAATATTCAGCCATGTGCACTGTCCTTTACTTTTAACCCCTTCATTCGCAAAAAAGTTTGCCACAACATTGGCTTCTTTCTAGGCATGGGATATCTTTATATTATCAAACTTAGCTAAGGTTGAAATAGCATCATCAATCCAAGACTTTATGGTCCACGAGGGGGGGCACCTACCTAGAAGACATTCAATAATATTTTTTGAGTCGCCTTCAAGCCAAAGGTTTTTAAAATTCAGACTATGAGACAAATTTATTACATGAAAAGCTCTGACAACCTCAACCAAGTGATTGGTTTGTGAGCCAAGGGGGGTAGCAATTGCACCTAGAAAATTGCCAAAAGAATCCCTTATAACTCTACCACATCCTGCCGCACTAGGATTGCCTTTAGCCACCCCATCAAAGTTGGCTTTGATCCAACCGTTAGGCGAAAAATTCCAGCAGATACCTTCCCTATCCTTCTTAGCATGTTTAGGAGCACAGGAAATATCATAACTAGTTTTCCATTCCTTAGCAATCATAAGATCATAGGAAGAACAAGCCACTTTCTCAAGATTACAATCCTGCTGGGGGATTGCATTGAAATTTTCTTTCATTAATCTAATTATTTTATGAAACACTATGATCTTCGAAGATTCCTTATCTCTATAAATTCTATTGTTTCATTCTTTCCATATACCCAAAGCAACATGAGGGAAGGAAAAATCCCACAACTTCCGTAGTGCTAGGTTGAGAGTAGGAGCTTTCCATTGGATGAAAAAGTCTTCAATTGACGAGGGGAACACCCAAGATAAATCCCAGTAATAGAGAATTTTTTCCCAAATCAAGGCAAAAAATGGACAATGAAGAAACAAATGAAAAAATGACTCTACCTCCATCTTGCAGAGATAACATCTATTGGGTATTTGAAAACCACGCTTGCAAAGATTATCAATCGTGAGCACTTTTTTTTGAAGTAGGATCCAGAAGAAGATGTTGATTTTGGGAATAAGGTGTTTGATCCAAGCATTCACACAGAAAGGGGGGTAACCTAGGCATAAGATAGCCTGGAAAAAGTTGATGAAACAAAGTAGTTTCCCGAGGGTTCATCTTTCCAAACAAGAAAATCTTCCATCTGATCATGGAAAAGTCTGACAGCCAACAAGGAGGATTGAACAAGAGCAAGAACCTGACTAACAAGACCCAAATCCACCCATTTTCTATTCTTCCAATAATCTTTAACATACAACCCAAAGAGAGCTCTAAAAATCTCAGCCCACCCATTAAAAGAAACAAATTTGGCAAGGGGCTCCTTGAACAACCATCTATCGTCCCAAAATCTTGTTTGGTTTCCACTCCTGACTTGCCAACCCACTCCTAAATCAACCACTTTTCTACCAGTAATCAAGTTATTCCAACAGGTTGAGCCTCTAGGTAGAAGATGGGAATCCCTCATGATTATAAGAGATCTATTAATCTCCAAATATTTGCTTGTCAGAATTTTAGTCCATTCCCCTGAGGACAAAAATAGTCTCCAAATTTTTTTAGCAAGAAGAGTCTTGTTAACCATCCTGATTTTTCTAAGACCTAAACCATCGACCTTTTTAGGTATGCACACTAGATCCCTCCCTATTAAAGGAAACCTTTTTCTTTCTTCAACACCCAACCAAATAAATCTTTTTTGAATCTTTTCAATAGCATCCACAAACTTAGCAGGGATTTTAAAAAGGCTTAATGCATAAATTGACATATTTTGAAGAGTAGCTTTGAGGAGCTATAATTTACCGGCTTGACTTAGTAGAGCTCCTTTCCATCCAACAAGCTTCTTGCTAAACCTCTCAACCAATGAAATCCAAAAGGAATTCAGGGGTTTAAGGCTTAAAGGTAAACCTAGATAGGTGGCAAGTAAAGACTCCACCTTGCAACCTAGGATTCTGGCAATTTTATTTTGTCTGTATTCAGTAGTATTAAAGAAGAAGACAGAGTTTTTTTGTTTGTTAATCAACTAGCCAGATGCCCTCCCATACGCATCCAACATATTTTTCAAAGTTTTTCCCTCCAAAATAGTAGATTTACCAAGAGAATGGTATCATCAACGGACTATTGATGGGAGCAAATCAAATTGCTAGAAGACGGTTTAAGACCAACAAGGGATATTTGATCTATCAGCCTTTTCAAATTTCTTCCAAGACTTTCTGCCATAATAGTAAATAAAATAGGAAAAACAGGATCTCCTATCTTAGACCTCTGGAGCTTTGAAAGAAACTTGAGGGAGATTCATTAACCATAACAGAGATTGAAGCTGTAGACACAAGCTACTCCACCAACTGAAGAACCCTGTTGTTGAACCCAAAAGCCTTTAAAATGTTAAACAAGAATTTCCAATCAACTCTATCATAGGCTTTTGATATATATATCAAGCTTTAAGAGGAAACCTTTTGTCTTTGACTCAACCAGGGAATGGATATTCTCATGTAGTGTGACTATTGAATCAAGGATCTATCTGCCAGGGACAAATCCACTCTGTTGAGGTGAAATCAAAGTTGGCAATAGAAGTAAAAATCTGGAAGTCATAACTTTCAAGATGATTTTGTAAATAGAATTACAAAGGATGATAGGTTTGAAAGCATCAAAGTCCACCACTCTAGGCTTCTTAGGAATAAGAACCAAAAAAGTAGAATTTAACTCTTTTAGGAGACTTCTGGACCCAAAAAATTCTTTAACAGCATTCACCACATTCTCTCCAACAATCTCCCAAAACCATTGAAAGAAGAACATAGGAAACCCATCAGGACCCGAAGCTTTACTCCCTTCAAAGGAAAATACAACGTTCCTAACTTCCTCACTAGAGGGAATAGCAGTCAACTTAGAGTTATCTTCTTGATTAATCACATTAGGTATAGCCTCTATCAAATGATCCTGATAATTTTGGTTAGTTTCCTCATTCTCAGAAAGAAGGTTTCTGAAGAAAATAATAGCTTGCCTTCTAATGTCCTCCTCCTCCTCATACTGGTTACCATCAGCTTCAATAATAGAGATTCTATTAACCACCCTATGTTTTGAGGCTGATAAGTGAAAGTACCTAGTATTTTTGTCACCTGCAGATAACCATAAAGCTCTAGATCTTTGTCTCCAGAACTCAGGACTCTTCTTTAGAAATGATGTTATGCATCTTAATAAGGAGCTTGTTCTCTTTTTCCTTAATGTCATTCAAATATCCTTCCTTCTAGATTTTATTTTGGATTTCCCCCAACTCCATCTGAAGATCGGTTTTTATCCTAAAAATGTTACCAAAAGACTCTTTTTTCCATTTTTAAAAATTGAATTTAACTTCCCTAAGTTTTTTGGCAACTCTAAACATTTTTGTCCTAGAGATATTAATATTCCAACATTTCCTAATTTCCTCTTTAAAAAGAGGATGGGAAAGCAACATTTTCTCTACTCTAAAGGGGGTATTTTTCTTTATCTTTAAAGGATATACAACAAAACTTATGGGAAAGTGGTCAGATCCAATCCTTGAAAGGGCTTTAAGAGAACAATAATAGTTTAAGAACCATTGGTCAGAAATTAAAGTTCTATCTAATCTAACCTAGATCAGATCCATACCATTTCTGCAATTCGACCAAGTATAGGAAGCGCCCTGCAAATCCAGTTCAATCAATGCCTGATTATTGATAAAGTTCTGAAGATCCTCCTTACTTTCTGCATTGATTTGGGATCCTCCAAATTTCTCTTCACTTAGTAAGGGGGTATTAAAGTATCCCATGACAACCTAAGAATCGTTGTCAAAAATCCTTCAGAAATTGGCCGGCTCCAACTAGAAACATTTTTTGGTACATTTTCCATTGGGAGCATAGATATTTGATTGAATCCAACTTAAATTGTCCTTAATGTGGGTGAATCTAGTAGCAATGTGGTTCGAGCCTTCCACAATCAGGCCCCCTTTGATTATGTGACTATTCTAGAAAGTGGAAATACCTCCTGAAGCACCATTTGAGTTATTGCCATGTATACTACAATACTGAAATAGTTTCATCTTTTCCACTTTTTCCTTCGACATTTTTGTTTCCTGAATAAGGAGAATATCAGGCTTATGATCTATGAAAAAATTGTGCATTACATCCTACTTATGGGGATTATTAAGTCCCCTGATATTCCATGACATGATCTTCATGATTTTCCAGGGGAGTGGAGAAACTCCAGGATGGTTTTCTGAAAGCCATCTGCAATATCTTGAAAACTGTTATGCTCTCTTGTCCATTTCGTAGATCTTTTTCCACGAGAGTTATTTGTTGCTCCATAGTCTACCTTGGCTCTTGACCTAGTGGAGATACCACTTGGAGTATTCCATTGTTTATCTTTTTTCTTCTTTTTCTTGGATAAAACCTCCTCTCTATCATTATCTTCTCAACTTTCCATTTCCTTACTAGATTCCCACTCCTTATCAGTTAGAAGTATTTGCTCCCATGGTAATGTTTCCATGAGGCCATTCAAATGAGAGGTTGAATAATCACTAGAAACTTCAGTAGATTGGCCCTGATTATCATAGGATTCCTTTACCAATTCTAGGGAGAAAGGATCCAATAAGGGATTAACACCCGAAGGAAACAAACCTTTAGAGGAAGGGAGCAGAAGAGGAATATTCAGTTCCAGGGATAGACCTTGGATAGGTATGTCCTCCAAGCCTGAATTCCCTTCAATATTCTCAGTTGGGCTCTTCTCTTGGCATAAAGGACCTACCTCCTGGCTCTACTTTTCTTCACGAACCGCCTGCCTCGCATTTGCTTCTTTTTCCTTAGTTATCAAGGTGTCCTCAAATTCCTTTCGCTGGGGTTCCTTGGGAACCACATACTTATTCCCCATATCACAACCAACCTCTTTTAAGATACCATGAACATTAGACTCTTTATTCTCTAGGCATTCCCCTTCTGATTTCTTTCTCCATACAAATTTTGAAGTTCCAACTGGCTTCTCCTTTTCTTTGATGGCATTTAAATGACATTTCTTAGCCCAGTGCCCAAATTTTTTGCATTTGAAGCAAGCAAAAGGAATAGTTTCAAACTCAATAGCCTGTGACCAAGACCCCAACTTCAAAAAAATATCTACTGATGAAGGAAGATCAACATTCTGAGAGACCCCCACACATATTCTTGCAAATACCAACCTCTTTCTAGTAGCTATCATAGAGTCAATAGAAAGAAGCTCTCCAAAAGAGTTCGCAATGCCATAAAAGACATCTCCATTCCAATACTCTAGGGGGAGACCCGGGAGTCTAACCCACACTGGGACATTCTCAAAAATAGAATCCGATAAGTCCATACTTGAAGACCATTTTTTAAGAGCCAGGGAAGATTTCCCTATTACCCATGGACCACCACTTCTTACAACCAAGATATCCTCCCTGCAGGTGAATTCAAATGCAAAAATCCCTTTGGGAGCACCGCTACTGAAACTTTTCCATAAGTTCTCCATTTTTTTTTGAAATAATCCCTGACCACTTCAATATTTGGTCTAGGGCCCATAAATTTACCCACTAGGGTTCTTTCCATTAAAGCAATGTTATGATCAATTAACAAATCAGGCACAACGATTGCAAACTTACCTTTCTCAGGGATAGAGATATTTTGCACTGGAGGGAAGGTTGACTTTCCATTAGGTTTAACCCCGAACAGAGAATCCCAAGGTTTACGATTGCCTCCATTTTCACCTGTGGTCCCCACCATGCCTTTATATTTTTCACTTTTTTTACCATAGGGGAACCCACATATTTCGTAGCTAGAATATCCTTTCCTCCCAGGTCCACCAGAATTTTTTTCTGGAATCCGCCTCTTCTAGATTAACCTCACCTTGCTTCTTACTCGAAACAAGTGCCGATCCCACCTACGAATTCTCAAATCCTACTCCGCCTCCATCTCCAACGCCTAATTTTTCAAATCCTTCTTTTCCCGCAATATGGAGAGCCCACACCATGGAAGAGGTTGGGAATTTAAGGTTGTAATCACTGAAAGGTGCATGGTATGAAGGATTTGACAATGAATCCAACAAAAGGAGAGATTTACATCGATGAAGTGGAAAGTCTCCAACTATATGGAGAGCCCACACCATTGAAGAGGTTGGGAATTTAAGGTTGTAATCACTGACGGGTGCATGGTATGAAAGAGTTGACAATGAATCCAACACAAGGAGAAATGTACATCGATGAAGTGGAAAGTCTCACATAATTGAATGAAGGAGGAGAATTGATACAAGAACAAATACAAATCAGAAATTTTGGCATATGAAACCAACACCAGTGAGAAGTTTATGATGGCAATTAAAATTTAAATTGCAAATAGGAATATGACAGTAAAATAATCGATTTTTGGAAGATCTGAAGTTAGGCTAAAACCCACATCCAAGAGGAGGAGAAACAATGGTAGCTGTGTGCAAAAATTTACAAGAGTTTGGCATCCAGTAGGTGGAGAAAAGGATGTAGCAGAATGAGGCATTTTGGTGGGTAAAGTCCAAGATATATATTCTAGTTTCTTTTAGTAGATTTAAGAAACCTAAGCCACATAGGAATAGTAAGAGAAAAGAAAAACATAAATAAAGTTTGGAGTTTATTATGGAAATAAGTTGAAATAGGCAAATGGTAGTTAACAAGAGATCACAATAAAATACAAAAAGATGAGCACTATAGAGTCAAATTAAGTGCAGTTTTGAAATGGTACATGGGCTCCATTTAAAAGATTCCATGTAGGGATTGCAGGAATGGAGGAATCAAGCCAAAGGGAGGAAAAAATATTTTTTAATATGAATGTGAAGGTTTCCATATGATTTGGGTACAAAAGATTGCTTGATTAATGATGGACGAGAGGACAACAAAGGTCACTAGAAGAGGAAAATAGAGCAACAATAGAGTAGTCTAATGATTTATAATGTGTGTTTTGTGAAAACTTGAAATCTAAGGTTATTTGTTTACTTGCAAAATTGAAGTTTATAGTTGAGTAATTGTAATTGATTTCAAAATTGACACAATTTATTGTCAATTTGGTTTAATTGTCTTCTAAGTTGTTTGTAATTTGTGTTAGAGAAAATAACCCAGGAAGATCATCTACAACATAAACCTTCACGAATGTGAGAGAAGCACAAAAAATATTTCACCAGAAGAGAGAATAAAATATGAGATGATTAATTTACACAATGTATAACATTTTTAAAGGAAAGAAAAGTTTGATGGGTGGGAAAACTACCCACATGAGAAAAAACCACCCTAAGTTAAAATTAATTACATTAACACCCCCCTTAAGTGCAAACTTAGGGAGAATGAAGATGCAAAAAAGTGAAAAAATGCAATATGGGTCCCAGCTACACAAACATGTTAGGTACCCATTTACAATGCAATATCTCACAACCATAAAAGAGGAGAAAAACCTTGTGGGAAAAAACCCCTCTCCAAAAGAGAGAAAATAAAAAAAAACAAAATGCATGGATGGAGGAATCAATCATAGCCCCCAAGAACTACATACATCATGTATGTACAATCAATGATCCCCCCATAGGAAGGAAAAAGGAGATATCATATACTGGCCCCACATGAAGAAGCTTCAATGCCAATGAAGTATGCCTAAAAAGAAAAGATGATCCAATGCTTGCAAGAAACACCTCTTCCCTTAGGAAGAAACAAGTCCACTAGGTGATGAAGTAGCCACTCCATGTCCAATTGAACAGAGGAAGGAAATCTCCAAATAGAACAATCCACCACATAATCATGATAAAAAATAACCAAGAAATGTGACAAATCAAATTAAAGTGAAGGCTCAACAATGTCAACCTCCAAGGAAAATCCAGATGTATCAACTACCATGTTGAAACTATCATCAAAGAGGAGAGAAATTGCCTCAAGTATATCTCCCAAATCTACAAGATGAGACTACACAAACAAATCTAAGATGCTTGCCAAATACTCATCCAATAAAACAAGATCTGAGGGATCAAAAATATCATGCTATGTTGAAAGATCAACCTCTGAAGCAATAGTAGATGTATCAACATGAGTCTGAAGAACTCCTAAATTTAGATGACCAATCTCTCCCAAGGAATTGCTGGCAACACTAGTAGGAGGGGTGTGTGGAACATAGTCATCATCATCAAAAAAGTGAGAGAAGGTATATAGACGTGACTCATGATCAACATTACCAATTGCAATGATTTTTCCAATATCAACCTCTCTAATGAAAATAGAATCTATAGTGAATTCCATAGTCTTCAGTACCTCACCATGGGTGATCTAATAGATGGACAAAATATTTGTGTGCAACTCAGGTATACACAATACATCCTTGAAACAACCATCACCTATCTCAACATTTCCTACCCCCGCAACAACCAAAAGCTTATTATCTCCCAACAAAATTTTGGAAGTGCTAGTAGAATGAAGACCCATAAAAGGATAGGGACTAGGCCATGTGGTGAGATGATCCAGAATCTAAAAACCATCTGTCATGATGAGAATGAACTGCAAAAGTCACCAGTGCATGTCCTTTACCCATGTAGTGCTTATCTTCTTTACCACTTGCAAACCCTGCATTCCCAGACTTTGTAGGGTTGGATGATGATGCAAATCAAGATGTAGAGGCTATAGAAGGAGGAGTTATAGATGAGGGCAATAGAATGTTGTTTTTCTAAAGAAAATTTTTGAGCTCATCAATCTTCTTCATATAACAATGATGTTCGTCATGCCCTTTTTTCTTGCAATATGTACTAAATTTCTCCTTCTTGGGCTTGTCCTCTTTTCAAGAGGTGGAAATCTCATTTGACTTTGTCTTAGGTTTGGATTTCTTCTTCCCTTTTCTCTTAGATTCTTGTGCAACCAATGCATGATTTTTAGGGACCCCCTCTAACTGGACAAGTTTGGCTTGCTCCCTTGTCAACCAGTCACATAAATTTTCAAAAGAAGGCATTTGGAATTCCCTACCTAAAGCATCCATTATGGAATAGAAGGTAGAAGAAAACACAACAAATGGCCCTCTCAACTCAGACAGTATCAATAAGATGGACACCTTATCAGTTTTTCTCTTCCCACATCCTGCTAATCGTGACCTTAAAGATTTCAATTTCACTAGAAAGTCACCAATAGAAGGAAATTCTTTAGAGGGAAGAGTGGTTAATTCAACCTCCAGTTGCAGGACATGGAACTTACTGACCTAACCAAACAAGTTAGGTAACTTATCCCATATTTCCTTGTGTGTATCCAACTCATCAATATGAAAGAGGACAAGTTATCAGAAACATTCAATTTCATCAAACCCATAGCTTGGTCACATTTATTTCTATGGGAAAATATTTCAAGTTCCTTCTCTTCCAATCACAGCTAAAGATTTCCTCTTTTCCCACAACAGGAAATTACTACCCAAGCAACAAAACATGCCTTCAAGAGTTCATTCCCATCAAATGAGAATCACAGGTAGGGTCTTCAGTCACCTCCAATAGTCATGAACAACAAGAAAATGAAAAATGACAATTTTAAAATTTTAAAAATTTCAAATGATAGAAAAAATGATCTCAACTCTTTGACAAAAACTCAAAAGGAAGGAGTTGCAGATTAGGTGGCTCTGATACCATGTTAGAGAAAATAACCTAGGAAAATCATCTACAACATAAACCTTCACGAATGTGAGAGAAGTACACAAACTATTTCACTAGAAGAGAGAATAAAATATGAGATCATTAATTTACACAATGTACAACATTTTTAAAGGCAAGAAAAGTGTGATGGTGGGAGAACTACCCACATGGGAAAAAACCACCCTAAGTTAAACTTAAATACACTAACAATTTGAATTTTGGATTTGAGTTGAGATTTTTTTTCTCTTCTTCGTCAGCTAACATGATAAAGGTAGAAACATAGGGAAATAAAGAGAGTGCCAATGATGGTAGAACTTTTAGCAATGGTAGCAATGCTAGTAGAGAGATATATGCAATAGTGACAAAGGAGATGGAGGGGTGATGATATCGAGGGATGAAATGTATGTGGGAGAAGATATATAGAGATATAATTATAGGGGACCATAATATAAGGGAAGGGAAGTATACAAGAAAATACACATAATAAAGATAATATCTTATACACTAGGAGAACATTTACTTAATAATTTAACTTGAAATGAATCCTATTGATGAAAATTGGCAATATGGTCTGGCCAAGTGTTGTGAAATTAATACATTAACCTACTTGCAAATAGTAATGATATATAATTTTCTCCAAATAGAGTCTAATTTATCATGATGGCCAAGTTTTATTTTATTCTTATCCCATTTAAGCACAAAATTACCTTCCTTGAAAGTTTGTATTGTGGTTGAATAGTCAAAAAATATCTTCATTGTGACATGGTGTTTAAAAAATTATTTTTTCATGATGATTCTTTGTTCTCTAAGATGGAGTAATTTGGATATTTAGGTCATGAAAGATCCATTATGATCAATATATACTCAGTGTATAATATTTAATATTGAAAATTGAGTGAAGATCAATAGTGAGGCCTCATTACCAAAAGCTTCAATGAAAGAGGACATTCTAGTTGCTGACTTGAGATTTATTTGATTATCCTAGGTGCACATGCTACTATCACTTGAATTTCATTCTCATTCCCTTGATAACCTTCATCGATTCTTGTTTTTGGATTCTATCAAGTCATTTATTCATATATAATAATTTGAGGATGCTTTTAAATGTATGTCCTATATTGATGAGAAAACTATTTGAGTGAAATTACCATGCATGTATTCACATTTTTAGTGATGATAGAACTAGGAACACCAAGTATTATTATAACATATTGAAGAAAATCAATAAGTTCCACATCTTTTCCATGCTTTAATGATTTTCCCTTTGTCCACCTCATGAAGTAGTCTATTGGTATGATAATTAATTTATTGATGCAAGAGAGTTCCTACAAATCTCAACACACTTCAATCTCACAATAAACCATTAAAAAAAAATTTAAACAATATAAGAGGCAACAACAAGTAACAATGTTTTTATTGCTCAAAGTCTCCTGTAACACATGGAATTAAGATCAAAATTAAATTACAATATTTGAAGCCCTCTAGACTAATGGAAATCATCAAAAATAAGATTCAAAGGTCTAATACAAACTACAATTAACTCATAGATTTAAGTCTTCTTCAACCTCACTTCTTCCTGCAACTTCATTCTTCTTCTACCTGCAACCTTCTAGAAAATCAATAGCATAATGCTCCTATAATCTTTCAAACTTATTTTTTGTAGTATTTCACCTCCAACCTACAACAACCATGTAAACACACCTCTCTTAGAAAAAGCTACGCCCACCTTCTCCAATACCAAATTCTAGAAAATGAAGTTAAAAAAAATTGTCTGAAGTCACCTCTCCTAGCAACCATTCTATCTCCATCAATGTTGTAACTCCTATTCCACGCCTTAACCTAGGAAAACCAATTAGAACTCATAAAATAAAATATTTGACTCTCCATTGTACATGCAAATCACTCTCAAGAAGAAAGGCCATCACCAACTAACATAATGATTCTCCACTCCTCACAAATAGGAGCCCATTTTCAAAAATACTCAGCCAACACAATATTGGCATCCAAATCCTTCCTATACTTGATAAGAAAAATTAAATGACCTGCAATATTTTATAACTCCCAAGAAATCCCACGCCCTAAGTTGATTTTTTCCAATTTAAGCATTAAAATTGCATTTCCAGAACTATCTTGCATTGCATCTTTTGCAACCAAAATTTATCCAATTATTAAATTCTATTTTTTAGAAGAAGATAATCAACTAATTACTCAATGCATTATTCAAACTATATCAACTCAAATTTTAATCATTTTATTGATGCAACATTGCTTGCAACCACAGATGCTCCTACATCAGACACCCATGGTAGAAATAAAAGTGACCCTATCACTTCTAGAAGTCCCCAAAGTACTGTTTGACCTTGACCCCCATCCTTCACGCATAAGGAAATATGAAGATTCTCACTTTGACTTGATTCACCTAAGGGTTGATAATCATTTCATTGTGTCGATCTCATTTCCTAATGAAATAGTGAAAGATAGGTCCATCATTAACCCCTATTTTTCTATGTTATTGGTGGACCTATTTTTCAGTGTTTCAAATGTAAAAAATAATGACACTTTATAATTGAGTATGATATTTTTTCTAATGAAATGGGAAAGTGATATTCACTTTCACAAAAGCATTACTCCTTGTGCGTAGCTAATCAAAAGATACAATAATTATATGCACCTAATTTTGAACTTAGAAACTTTTTGTTTTCTTGTTAAATGAGGAGACAAAATATGTTTTAATTAAAGAATTCTTCACATTGTCTCAATGCTAGTTTTTCTGGCTTGGAAAGAGCTTTCTAATGACTATTCACAATCGAAAATCTGACTTAAAATTTCTAAATTATGCCAAAATGAACAAAAAAAACTCCCCTTTATGAGCACTATGAGAAGCTTGACGATTTTCCTTGACATAAAAATTATGTCTGACAAATAAATGTTCAAATTAATTAATCTCTAGCTTATACATCTATAAATTTTTTTATGATAGTTATTATATTACAAATAATATTATAGTTAAAAAATCTAGCATATTTACTTTAAAAATTGCTTAAGACAACAATTATAACAAACACAAAAAGCAATAAATACCAATATTCAAGCAAATTAAAGCTAATACTATGGTGGCCAAAACCATGATCAACATCAAGTAGGGGAGAGGGGCCAGTAGTTGTGCAGGCTAACTTTGTCAGCATGTAGCGATTGACTGGAATATCGTAGGACCTTTGTTTTTGTTTTTGAAATGTGGACTAGCCTCTTATATATTTATAACTAAGGTTTGGAGGTCTAACTCATCATGCAACATGCCACATCAGCACATCTACTGAGAAGTGTCCAAAATTTGACTTTTTAAATATTCGACCAAATCTTAATCATGGTACCCCTAGTAGTTGAACAAAAAAATATCATTTGTTGCTTATAGAATATCATATTTTTATTTAAAATAAAACTTATATGAACTTAAATGGACCAAATACCTATTGGTAACCATAAATCTTTGTTATCTCTAGCTTTTATATTCAACACAAATGGACCAATAGTTGAACACATAAAAACTATTTGTTGTTATAAAAACCACACATAATTATTTAAATTACAACTTATATCAAACAAAAATGGACAAATAGTTGAACACTAAAACTTTTTGAAAATCCTTCACATTTATTAAAAAAATACATGGTATTTATTGTGCTCACCTTTTATATTTGTGATAGGACAAACTATTAATATTAAATACTCCAATGCTTGTACATTGCTATCCCAATAGTTGTACACAGAAGAACAATATTTGTTCACTATAATAACAATACTTGTTAAATGAGTGTCTTATTTTATCAAATGAGCATTTAATTTTATAAATGACACACTTATAGTGGACAGTACAGATATTTTATTTGAGACAAAAAAAATATTTATTTCACTTGTTCATGAATGTATTTATGTTTTTTCTACTTGAACAACTATTGGTCCCATAATGTCACATATTTGGTAATATTTTGATTAATATGTGAAATGAATATATACAAGATATAATATTAATTCATTTTAGTATTGATATGAATACTCACAATTGACTGGAGGACTATTGAACCCCGCACGACTAGTGGCCCCTCTCCCCTAGTAATTTGCAAATTGAAAACTTTGACAAGGAGATAATAGCCCGAGTCAAAGGGGCTTAGCTTGTGTAGAAGTGGTCGCATGGAGAAGGTGGCAACGGAGTCTAAGGGAGAGAGGAGGCCACGTAGAAGTGATGGAGGCCAGTGTGGAGGGATCCTTGGTGGTTTTGGTGCAGAGAAGCCTCGGTTTGTTGTTTTTCGTGGATCATACTCATAGGCTAGGGCGACTCTCGTTAACATTTTTAAGATGGTTCACAATGGCATTGAATATGGCGATATGCACCTCATCTCTGAGGAGGGGACCAGCAGGCTTTCACCTCAAAAATCCCTTCCTCGATTGTCAATACCGACACATCAAAAGTCCCTTCGCAAGATCAAAGATCAAAATATTCTTCTCCCCAACGGAAGAAGCCTTCTTATCAAGGCCGGCCGCTGGCGTTAGGTCACTAAAACTTTTCATCACATTGAGCCCCGAAATGACACCGGCGTCCTTCATGGTCTGTTGTAGTTGCGAGTCGTTAAAGTACGCAAGGAAAATAATAATGGCATCCTTAACCGTCTGCCCCAAATAAGCCTCGGTACTCTCCTTCATCTTGATGAGCACAATGGACAACATCTCCTCCGTTGCAAACTGCTTCTCCTCACTTTTAAAACTGCACTTTAATCATGAGCTTCTCACTAGGGCCATCAACGACCTTCAAAGGCTAGAGCTGAAGCATCCAGAGTTTCGCATTCTCCAGCTTATCAATTATGACGCCTTTGAAATCAAATTCAACGTTGACCGATTTGGCCATCTGATCAAGCTTCATGCGTAGTTCTTGTAGGACGTTTTAGCCATCTGGCTGCCGCGGTCTGATACGGCTAGCCAGAGGAAGGGTGGCGACTATGGAGCAGATCACAATCAGCACGAGCATTATTGTAGCCGAAGATTGATCAAACATACTCACTAAATCTGGAAATTCAATGTTACCATGTTAAAACTATTCTCTTCCCCCAAGTACTCCAATTTGATCCAAGCTACGGACTGCACTTCCCATTGAAGTACCATGGCCGACTTGAAATTTGATAGGCAAAGGCCAACTGCAATTACTAACAAGCAAAGACTGAGGAGTATGATAAACCATGGGTTATAACAACGTTAAATGGCATGCAGCTGGTTGAGGCATGAATATAGAGGCTGAGTAGAGACAATAAAAGCAGAGTGTAGTTGTGCAAGAAATTAGATGTTTCAGAAGTTTGCAACCCAGGAATAGAGGCTATGTGGATATGAATCTCCAATGCATTTCCTTCAAGCGCCAAGCTTGTAGAAGCTCGATTGATAACACCACAGGCGGCTCTGCTTGTGCAGAGACAAAGATGTTGAGTCTCGTTAGAGAATACACACATTCAAGAACAAATTCCTTGATGGACTGTGAGCTTACAAAGAGTTTCTCATATGACAACTGATCCATCTCTGATTGATGTCGTATTGTTCTCTAATTCTAGATTTAGCATTGTTATCATTCCCACATATGCCTAGATCTTGAAACGGCTTTGAAATGTAGGTGAGATATTTGTGCATACAAATTAGTGAGCCTTTTATGCAAAGACTAATGCTTTACAAACAAACTTAGATTCACACCTTGTTTAATATGAGCTTGCAAAAAATTACGCCTAGATTGAGATCCAAAATTATGCCCAAATAGAGATCAATTTTACATGCAAATCAAATTGCATGGAATTTTAGACTAGGTTTGATGCAAGATTTTGGGGAGGGTTTTCCTTGCATTGCTCTAATCCTATGTTGTGTTTTTTAAGATTGTAAAGTAAAAACTATAAACTTCCACAAAATCACTTGAACACAATGAACCTAATTTACATTATAAAAGAGATTGACAAAAGAGTTAAATGAAATGTACATTGTAACCTTGCTTAAATAGGCAATGCGGTTAAGGTAGTTAAGTTGAACACAATGACTGACTAACCCTTCAATGATGAAATATTTGTTAACTCACATGCAAAGTGTTCTAGTGAGTGGCAAGTGCACATGCAAGAGGTGTCTCACAAAGTGAGTACACTTGTCTCAACCGCACGAGGTGAGACATAACTATAGAAGGACCCTAAGTGGAGATTTAAGCAATGTTAATAAGAATCTCTTAGTTAGGTTAATAGCTAACTGGCTTGATAAAGTCTCTATTTACACCAACTTGTATAGTCATATGAATCCATACAGTCATACTACCAGGATCTGTTGAAAAATTTTGTAGGTCAATTCACTTATAGATTCATTAAAAAGTAAGGTTTGTTAAAAACAAAATTACTTACAATAAAAAATAATTAAAAAATATTCTATAGGTTCATGATGACTATTGAAAGTTGTAGATATACTCACATATATAGAAATCGTAATAAAGAGGTGGATTCCTTTACCAACTTAGGAGTTTTCATTTCTAAAATTTAAATATGGGATTATATCTCTCTTATCCCTTGACATGTGTGCGACTTAATTTCTAATGATGTCAAAGTACAACTCCCTTGATCTCGAGCTGGATTTATTTCTATCTCCTTTTAACAGCTGACACATTTGGAATTTATGGTATTCTACCTCCTTCGGCTAGTCTTTTCATAATCTTTTACATTCTTGTCGTGGGCAGTCTTTTGGTAATTTCTACAACATTTTGTCACTTGTTTTGTTGATTGCGAATATGGGTGGTGACTTGGTGTAGGGAGAACCTGCCTCCTGTGAGGTGTGGAAAAATGACACTGATGTATGTACTATTCTCCTATATGGTAAATTGGCCTTGTTTGTTGAAGGTATGGTGGGGCATGACCCCAATCTATCAATTGAATTTGCGAACTCCTAGGACAAGGGTAATGTCACCATTGGTGAGTGCTCCATCCAAGAGAGTAGTTTGTTTGATATTAAAATATGTACAAATATATCAACATAACTCAAAATTTAAAATTTAAAGCATGATATTATATTTTCATTTAGTGTAATCATAAAATATACAATTTCATCATTTCACAATATATATCTACATGGTATAATGATTAACTAAAATATCTAAGTTGATCATAATTTCTTTTTGTAAGCCCAAAAATCAAAAGGTATAATAAAATAACAAAGTCTAGAGGGTTATGAAAAATGAGATGTGACACTTTTAGTGCATATATGTATGTTAAATGATGAAATCCCTTTTTGTGTTAATTTTTGATATTTCAATGAGGATTTTAAGAAAGCTAACTACCCAATATTCTCTTTGGACAAGGTCTTATAGATAATGAATGAATCATATGATTTCCTTATCATATGAATAATAAGGTTATAAACATGTAATGATTAAACAAAAAGATATAATTAAGATAAATTTTACCACCAAATGGGCAGCTTGTGCCTATAGATAGGTTTGCTTTCTTTTACTAAATTCTAGCACCACCTTCTAGTGTGCCATGGATCCCTTAGGTATTTAATTGGTAAGTAAATATTGTTTACATGAATGATCTCATTGTGCTATCTAAAAATAAAAAATACTATATTAAATATTTGAAAATATTAATAAAAAAATTAGAGAGATTTGGTTTTTATTTGAATATGAAAAAATGCATTTTTGAGTAATGGAATGAAAATTACTAGGCCATATAATTTTTTAAAAATATAGTTGTTGATTCTAAAAGAATTGGGTCAATTCTACAATACTGCTTCCAAGATATAGGAAAGAGTTGAATTTGGTCTTTGGAAAGATAAATTTTAATGAAATTTCTCTTTCGTTCATTGATATTCTTAAGTCATTACACATATTAGAAAGGATGTAAAAGTTACATGGACTGTAATGGAACAAGATACATTTCAAGAAATCAAAATGCAATCAACTCGTTATCAATGTTGAAACTAGATGTTTAATAATTGACAAGTAGGATTGTACTATTACTAGATCTACAAAAAAAGTAGACATTTTATATTTCATTGTAGAGTGTTGTCATAACTCCAAGCTTAGTTGTAAAATAGTACTAAAGAAAAAAATTGGGAGGGAAGTGAATGATGATCTTCTAGAATCTTTAATTGAAAATTGAACCGATGGGACTTGTAAGAGGGAAAGTTCTAAGTAAAACTTTAGCTAAGGTTATCTTCAAATCTCTTACAAAAAGTACATATTAGAAGGGTTCATTGATTATTACTAATACATAGATATAGCCTATTATCTCCTAAATACGTTTCCCACCTATTTCAATTCTACATAAAGAAGAGATTTATACAAGAGTGTGAGTTGGGTAAATGTGAGAAGTTAGGTCCACCTTTAATGGAAGATTGTGAGACAAAAAAATTACGAGTGACAATATTTTTGACAACTTTTTTATATGAAATTCAAACCTATTACGAATGACATTGTATAGTTTTCCAATATGTGAGAAAAATAATTTTGAAAATATTTTTTGTTTATTAACCAATTTTTAAACAAATTATCTAGATAATTTTTTTGGAAGAAATAAACTTTGGAAATATGACTAATGATTTTTTTAAAGATTTTTTTTTACAAAATTAAAACCTTATTACACATGACAATCATTATTTACATAATGTAAAAAAAAAAACATTTTGGGTCAAATTATGTCAATAATACATGATGGGTTTTTAAAAAGACCTTAATCCTAATAAAATAGTTAACTAAAATAAAATATTTACTAAAATTTATTATATATATATATAGACCAAACTTGAGTATCATATGAATCTTTCCTCAAGAAGATTGTGAAAACTATTTTCATTTACATGTGCATGTTTTGACCATCAATTACATTTGTTTTTAAATCCACTTTTGTACACCCTATGAAAAGATAACAGTGATGATGTAGGTATTATATTAAATTAAATATTTAAAAAGTAGAAATGAAATCTAAAATTTTATGTTTTTCCATAATATTAATATTCTATATATAAATGCTTCAAATTGTTACCCCATCTATGAAAAACTCTAATAATTAGGAAAACTACTTCTATTTTTCAACTAAAAATAGAGTCAAACTTCATATACTTATCTAGTTTTATGATTAAAACACATATTTTGTACAAAATAAATCTTGAAGGTATATACCTTAGATGTCTCAATAAATAAGGACTAGCTAAAGTGTTTAGGAAAATTTATTGTAGATACATAATTGGATATAGATCTAATGATGCCACAAACCATTTAATATTAGTGAAATGATGGAAATGTGGGATGGATGCTATCATATGGTTTTGAACATAGAGCATACCCACACTTTCAATTTCATTCAAGGGTAACCCTAAAGATCTCAATGCAAAAGAGAAATAAATCTTGTAATAGGGTTGTCCTAGGGGCTAAAGGCAAACTAATAAGGGGTTCACCACCAAGTTTAAACTTTGAAAAGATAATGACATGCAAGATGAAATGTTAAACCATAATATGATGAAAACTTGAACTAAATGACCTAAAAATGCATATAAAACATAATTTAACAAGTTGTGAAATGAAAGTGTGCACCTAGGAATCTAAAGGTCACTGGAAGGAGCTCTAAAATTTTGGAAATTATAATTGTATTGAGCCAATTTTCACCTTCAGTAAATTTTTTATATTTCCTTGCCTTAGAAAAATCAAACTGAAGCAAAATCCACAATAGCTCTACCTTCATTCCACTTGGTGGTTTTTGTGTGTCAGTAAGAATAATCGGTGGGGACGACCGGTGATAGTGCCCGGATGATCTATTTAAGGATCTAGGACTTATTGCTTACAGAATGCTTAACGTAAAAGATCGATTATTACAACGTTTAACTTAAATGATTACAAATTAAATGCTCAAATGAAATAAATGAACATAAAATAATTAAATAAATGCCAAGATAAACTGAGAAAGAAAAGAGAGAAGAATAGAGAGACTGAAACCAAATTGATAACGGAGTTCGTCCCTAAGGACTACGTCTCCGGGTCCCTCTCCAATGGAGGACCGATCCGATTAGCTCCAAAATCAGTTACAAAGGCTTCAAGACTATCTCCTTCAAGCATTCAGCAGCATGACAGTACTCTGATATGCAGAAATGTCTTCAAGAACTCTCGAGCATTCTCTCGCTATCTCCACCTGGACTTGTGAAAACAAGGCCTATACCCCTCTTTTTATACAAAAAACTTGCCTAATTAGGCCTAACCACCAAAATAAATGCATATCTTCTCTGATCAGTTCATATCAGGACTAGTTTAGCTTTTGCAATCAGATGGTTGAGGGGTATCTTGTTTGTTTTGGCTTATTTAGCCATTTGTTAAGGTTCAGCCTATTTTTCTTTAACAAAATCAAACCAACTCCCACAATATTTCGGGAGTGGTTGGTGGTCTAGCGGCTAGTATTGATTTTGCAAGCCGCCCGGTCGGGGGTTCAAATCCCCGACCGGCCATTTTAAAACAAAATCCAATCAACACTCACAATAAAAGAAATCGGGGTTAATCTATAGTTGACGCATTTGTTTGGCACAACGGCCACCGACGGTTTTCGGGCATTGGAGGTTAGCGGTTCCAACCACACCCGCTTTTTATTCAACCGAACAAACCAAATGCACCAATGAAGGAGGACACGTGTCCTGACGTGATTCGTCGCCAACG
>VDFB02353493.1:371691427-371763419 GCA_007258455.2 Sequoia sempervirens
GGGTTCTTTCCATTAAAGCAATGTTATGATCAATTAACAAATCAGGCACAACGATTGCAAACTTACCTTTCTCAGGGATAGAGATATTTTGCACTGGAGGGAAGGTTGACTTTCCATTAGGTTTAACCCCGAACAGAGAATCCCAAGGTTTACGATTGCCTCCATTTTCACCTGTGGTCCCCACCATGCCTTTATATTTTTCACTTTTTTTACCATAGGGGAACCCACATATTTCGTAGCTAGAATATCCTTTCCTCCCAGGTCCACCAGAATTTTTTTCTGGAATCCGCCTCTTCTAGATTAACCTCACCTTGCTTCTTACTCGAAACAAGTGCCGATCCCACCTACGAATTCTCAAATCCTACTCCGCCTCCATCTCCAACGCCTAATTTTTCAAATCCTTCTTTTCCCGCAATATGGAGAGCCCACACCATGGAAGAGGTTGGGAATTTAAGGTTGTAATCACTGAAAGGTGCATGGTATGAAGGATTTGACAATGAATCCAACAAAAGGAGAGATTTACATCGATGAAGTGGAAAGTCTCCAACTATATGGAGAGCCCACACCATTGAAGAGGTTGGGAATTTAAGGTTGTAATCACTGACGGGTGCATGGTATGAAAGAGTTGACAATGAATCCAACACAAGGAGAAATGTACATCGATGAAGTGGAAAGTCTCACATAATTGAATGAAGGAGGAGAATTGATACAAGAACAAATACAAATCAGAAATTTTGGCATATGAAACCAACACCAGTGAGAAGTTTATGATGGCAATTAAAATTTAAATTGCAAATAGGAATATGACAGTAAAATAATCGATTTTTGGAAGATCTGAAGTTAGGCTAAAACCCACATCCAAGAGGAGGAGAAACAATGGTAGCTGTGTGCAAAAATTTACAAGAGTTTGGCATCCAGTAGGTGGAGAAAAGGATGTAGCAGAATGAGGCATTTTGGTGGGTAAAGTCCAAGATATATATTCTAGTTTCTTTTAGTAGATTTAAGAAACCTAAGCCACATAGGAATAGTAAGAGAAAAGAAAAACATAAATAAAGTTTGGAGTTTATTATGGAAATAAGTTGAAATAGGCAAATGGTAGTTAACAAGAGATCACAATAAAATACAAAAAGATGAGCACTATAGAGTCAAATTAAGTGCAGTTTTGAAATGGTACATGGGCTCCATTTAAAAGATTCCATGTAGGGATTGCAGGAATGGAGGAATCAAGCCAAAGGGAGGAAAAAATATTTTTTAATATGAATGTGAAGGTTTCCATATGATTTGGGTACAAAAGATTGCTTGATTAATGATGGACGAGAGGACAACAAAGGTCACTAGAAGAGGAAAATAGAGCAACAATAGAGTAGTCTAATGATTTATAATGTGTGTTTTGTGAAAACTTGAAATCTAAGGTTATTTGTTTACTTGCAAAATTGAAGTTTATAGTTGAGTAATTGTAATTGATTTCAAAATTGACACAATTTATTGTCAATTTGGTTTAATTGTCTTCTAAGTTGTTTGTAATTTGTGTTAGAGAAAATAACCCAGGAAGATCATCTACAACATAAACCTTCACGAATGTGAGAGAAGCACAAAAAATATTTCACCAGAAGAGAGAATAAAATATGAGATGATTAATTTACACAATGTATAACATTTTTAAAGGAAAGAAAAGTTTGATGGGTGGGAAAACTACCCACATGAGAAAAAACCACCCTAAGTTAAAATTAATTACATTAACACCCCCCTTAAGTGCAAACTTAGGGAGAATGAAGATGCAAAAAAGTGAAAAAATGCAATATGGGTCCCAGCTACACAAACATGTTAGGTACCCATTTACAATGCAATATCTCACAACCATAAAAAAGGAGAAAAACCTTGTGGGAAAAAACCCCTCTCCAAAAGAGAGAAAATAAAAAAAAACAAAATGCATGGATGGAGGAATCAATCATAGCCCCCAAGAACTACATACATCATGTGTGCACAATCAATGATCCCCCCATAGGAAGGAAAAAGGAGATATCATATACTAGCCCCACATGAAGAAGCTTCAATGCCAATGAAGTATGCCTAAAAAGAAAAGATGATCCAATGCTTGCAAGAAACACCTCTTCCCTTAGGAAGAAACAAGTCCACTAGGTGATGAAGTAGCCACTCCATGTCCAACTGAATAGAGGAAGGAAATCTCCAAATAGAACAATCCACCACATAATCATGATAAAAAATAACCAATAAATGTGACAAATCAAATTAAAGTGAAGGCTCAACAATGTCAACCTCCAAGGAAAATCCAGATGTATCAACTACCATGTTGAAACTATCATCAAAGAGGAGAGAAATTGCCTCAAGTATATCTCCCAAATCTACAATATGAGACTACACAAACAAATCTAAGATGCCTGCCAAATACTCATCTAATAAAAAAAGATCCGAGGGATCAAAAATATCATGCTATGTTGAAAGATCAACCTCTGAAGAAATAGCAGATGTATCAACATGAGTTTGAAGAACTCCTAAATTTAGATGACCAATCTCTCCCAAGGAATTGCTGGCAACACTAGCAGGAGGGGTGTGTGGAACACAATCATCATCATCAAAAAAGTGAGAGAAGGTATATAGATGTGACTCATGATCAACATTACCAATTGCAATGATTTTTCTAGTATCAACCTCTCTAATGAAAATAGAATCTATAGTGAATTCCATAGTCTTCAGTACCTCAACATGGGTGATCTAATAGATGGACAAAATATTTGTGTGCAACTCAGGTATACACAATACATCCCTGAAACAACCATCACCTATCTCAACATTTCCTACCCAAGCAACAACCAAAAGCTTATTATCTCCCAACAGAATTTTGGTAGTGGTTGTAGAATGAAGACCCATAAAAGGATAGGGACTAGAAGCCATGTGGTGAGATGATCCAGAATCTAAAAACCATCTGTCATGATGAGAATGAACTACAAAAGTCACCAGTGCATGTCCTTTACCCATGTAGTGCTTATCTTCTTTACCACTTGCAAACCTTGCATTCCCAGACTTTGTAGGGTTGGATGATGATGCAAATCAAGATGTAGAGGCTATAGAAGGAGGAGTTACAGATGAGGGAAATAGAATGTTGTTTTTCTAAAGAAAATTTTTGAGCTCATCAATCTTCTTCATATAACAATGATGTTCGTCATGCCCTTTTTTCTTGCAATATGTACTAAATTTCTCCTTCTTGGGCTTGTCCTCTTTTCAAGAGGTGGAAATCTCATTTGACTTTGTCTTAGGTTTGGATTTCTTCTTCCCTTTTCTCTTAGATTCTTGTGCAACCAATGCATGATTTTTAGGGACCCCCTCTAACTGGACAAGTTTGGCTTGCTCCCTTGTCAACCAGTCACATAAATTTTCAAAAGAAGGCATTTGGAATTCCCTACCTAAAGCATCCATTATGGAATAGAAGGTAGAAGAAAACACAACAAATGGCCCTCTCAACTCAGACAGTATCAATAAGATGGACACCTTATCAGTTTTTCTCTTCCCACATCCTGCTAATCGTGACCTTAAAGATTTCAATTTCACTAGAAAGTCACCAATAGAAGGAAATTCTTTAGAGGGAAGAGTGGTTAATTCAACCTCCAGTTGCAGGACATGGAACTTACTGACCTAACCAAACAAGTTAGGTAACTTATCCCATATTTCCTTGTGTGTATCCAACTCATCAATATGAAAGAGGACAAGTTATCAGAAACATTCAATTTCATCAAACCCATAGCTTGGTCACATTTATTTCTATGGGAAAATATTTCAAGTTCCTTCTCTTCCAATCACAGCTAAAGATTTCCTCTTTTCCCACAACAGGAAATTACTACCCAAGCAACAAAACATGCCTTCAAGAGTTCATTCCCATCAAATGAGAATCACAGGTAGGGTCTTCAGTCACCTCCAATAGTCATGAACAACAAGAAAATGAAAAATGACAATTTTAAAATTTTAAAAATTTCAAATGATAGAAAAAATGATCTCAACTCTTTGACAAAAACTCAAAAGGAAGGAGTTGCAGATTAGGTGGCTCTGATACCATGTTAGAGAAAATAACCTAGGAAAATCATCTACAACATAAACCTTCACGAATGTGAGAGAAGTACACAAACTATTTCACTAGAAGAGAGAATAAAATATGAGATCATTAATTTACACAATGTACAACATTTTTAAAGGCAAGAAAAGTGTGATGGTGGGAGAACTACCCACATGGGAAAAAACCACCCTAAGTTAAACTTAAATACACTAACAATTTGAATTTTGGATTTGAGTTGAGATTTTTTTTCTCTTCTTCGTCAGCTAACATGATAAAGGTAGAAACATAGGGAAATAAAGAGAGTGCCAATGATGGTAGAACTTTTAGCAATGGTAGCAATGCTAGTAGAGAGATATATGCAATAGTGACAAAGGAGATGGAGGGGTGATGATATCGAGGGATGAAATGTATGTGGGAGAAGATATATAGAGATATAATTATAGGGGACCATAATATAAGGGAAGGGAAGTATACAAGAAAATACACATAATAAAGATAATATCTTATACACTAGGAGAACATTTACTTAATAATTTAACTTGAAATGAATCCTATTGATGAAAATTGGCAATATGGTCTGGCCAAGTGTTGTGAAATTAATACATTAACCTACTTGCAAATAGTAATGATATATAATTTTCTCCAAATAGAGTCTAATTTATCATGATGGCCAAGTTTTATTTTATTCTTATCCCATTTAAGCACAAAATTACCTTCCTTGAAAGTTTGTATTATGGTTGAATAGTCAAAAAATATCTTCATTGTGACATGGTGTTTAAAAAATTATTTTTCATGATGATTCTTTGTTCTCTAAGATGGAGTAATTTGGATATTTAGGTCCTGAAAGATCCATTATGATCAATATATACTCAGTGTATAATATTTAATATTGAAAATTGAGTGAAGATCAATAGTGAGGCCTCATTACCAAAAGCTACAATGAAAGAGGACATTCCAGTTGCTGACTTTAGATTTATTTGATTATCCTAGGTGCACATGCTACTATCACTTGAATTTCATCCTCATTCCCTTGATAACCTTCATCGATTCTTGTTTTTGGATTCTATCAAGTCATTTATTCATATATAATAATTTGAGGATGCTTTTAAATGTATGTCCTATATTGATGAGAAAACTATTTGAGTGAAATTACCATGCATGTATTCACATTTTTAGTGATGATAGAACTAGGAACACCAAGTATTATTATAACATATTGAAGAAAATCAATAAGTTCCACATCTTTTCCATGCTTTAATGATTTTCCCTTTGTCCACCTCATGAAGTAGTCTATTGGTATGATAATTAATTTATTGATGCAAGAGAGTTCCTACAAATCTCAACACACTTCAATCTCACAATAAACCATTAAAAAAAAATTTAAACAATATAAGAGGCAACAACAAGTAACAATGTTTTTATTGCTCAAAGTCTCCTGTAACACATGGAATTAAGATCAAAATTAAATTACAATATTTGAAGCCCTCTAGACTAATGGAAATCATCAAAAATAAGATTCAAAGGTCTAATACAAACTACAATTAACTCATAGATTTAAGTCTTCTTCAACCTCACTTCTTCCTGCAACTTCATTCTTCTTCTACCTGCAACCTTCTAGAAAATCAATAGCATAATGCTCCTATAATCTTTCAAACTTATTTTTTGTAGTATTTCACCTCCAACCTACAACAACCATGTAAACACACCTCTCTTAGAAAAAGCTACGCCCACCTTCTCCAATACCAAATTCTAGAAAATGAAGTTAAAAAAAATTGTCTGAAGTCACCTCTCCTAGCAACCATTCTATCTCCATCAATGTTGTAACTCCTATTCCACGCCTTAACCTAGGAAAACCAATTAGAACTCATAAAATAAAATATTTGACTCTCCATTGTACATGCAAATCACTCTCAAGAAGAAAGGCCATCACCAACTAACATAATGATTCTCCACTCCTCACAAATAGGAGCCCATTTTCAAAAATACTCAGCCAACACAATATTGGCATCCAAATCCTTCCTATACTTGATAAGAAAAATTAAATGACCTGCAATATTTTATAACTCCCAAGAAATCCCACGCCCTAAGTTGATTTTTTCCAATTTAAGCATTAAAATTGCATTTCCAGAACTATCTTGCATTGCATCTTTTGCAACCAAAATTTATCCAATTATTAAATTCTATTTTTTAGAAGAAGATAATCAACTAATTACTCAATGCATTATTCAAACTATATCAACTCAAATTTTAATCATTTTATTGATGCAACATTGCTTGCAACCACAGATGCTCCTACATCAGACACCCATGGTAGAAATAAAAGTGACCCTATCACTTCTAGAAGTCCCCAAAGTACTGTTTGACCTTGACCCCCATCCTTCACGCATAAGGAAATATGAAGATTCTCACTTTGACTTGATTCACCTAAGGGTTGATAATCATTTCATTGTGTCGATCTCATTTCCTAATGAAATAGTGAAAGATAGGTCCATCATTAACCCCTATTTTTCTATGTTATTGGTGGACCTATTTTTCAGTGTTTCAAATGTAAAAAATAATGACACTTTATAATTGAGTATGATATTTTTTCTAATGAAATGGGAAAGTGATATTCACTTTCACAAAAGCATTACTCCTTGTGCGTAGCTAATCAAAAGATACAATAATTATATGCACCTAATTTTGAACTTAGAAACTTTTTGTTTTCTTGTTAAATGAGGAGACAAAATATGTTTTAATTAAAGAATTCTTCACATTGTCTCAATGCTAGTTTTTCTGGCTTGGAAAGAGCTTTCTAATGACTATTCACAATCGAAAATCTGACTTAAAATTTCTAAATTATGCCAAAATGAACAAAAAAAACTCCCCTTTATGAGCACTATGAGAAGCTTGACGATTTTCCTTGACATAAAAATTATGTCTGACAAATAAATGTTCAAATTAATTAATCTCTAGCTTATACATCTATAAATTTTTTTATGATAGTTATTATATTACAAATAATATTATAGTTAAAAAATCTAGCATATTTACTTTAAAAATTGCTTAAGACAACAATTATAACAAACACAAAAAGCAATAAATACCAATATTCAAGCAAATTAAAGCTAATACTATGGTGGCCAAAACCATGATCAACATCAAGTAGGGGAGAGGGGCCAGTAGTTGTGCAGGCTAACTTTGTCAGCATGTAGCGATTGACTGGAATATCGTAGGACCTTTGTTTTTGTTTTTGAAATGTGGACTAGCCTCTTATATATTTATAACTAAGGTTTGGAGGTCTAACTCATCATGCAACATGCCACATCAGCACATCTACTAAGAAGTGTCCAAAATTTGACTTTTTAAAGATTCGACCAAATCTTAATCATGGTACCCCTAGTAGTTGAACAAAAAAATATCATTTGCTGCTTATAGAATATCATATTTTTATTTAAAATAAAACTTATATGAACTTAAATGGACCAAATACCTATTGGTAACCATAAATCTTTGTTATCTCTAGCTTTTATATTCAACACAAACGGACCAATAGTTGAACACATAAAAACTATTTGTTGTTATAAAAACCACACATAATTATTTAAATTACAACTTATATCAAACAAAAATGGACAAATAGTTGAACACTAAAACTTTTTGAAAATCCTTCACATTTATTAAAAAAATACATGGTATTTATTGTGCTCACCTTTTATATTTGTGATAGGACAAACTATTAATATTAAATACTCCAATGCTTGTACATTGCTATCCCAATAGTTGTACACAGAAGAACAATATTTGTTCACTATAATAACAATACTTGTTAAATGAGTGTCTTATTTTATCAAATGAGCATTTAATTTTATAAATGACACACTTATAGTGGACAGTACAGATATTTTATTTGAGACAAAAAAAATATTTATTTCACTTGTTCATGAATGTATTTATGTTTTTTCTACTTGAACAACTATTGGTCCCATAATGTCACATATTTGGTAATATTTTGATTAATATGTGAAATGAATATATACAAGATATAATATTAATTCATTTTAGTATTGATATGAATACTCACAATTGACTGGAGGACTATTGAACCCCGCACGACTAGTGGCCCCTCTCCCCTAGTAATTTGCAAATTGAAAACTTTGACAAGGAGATAATAGCCCGAGCCAAAGGGGCTTAGCTTGTGTAGAAGGTGGCAACGGAGTCTAAGGGAGAGAGGAAGCCACCTAGAAGTGATGGAGGCCAGTGTGGAGGGATCCTTGGTGGTTTTGGTGCAGAGAAGCCTCGGTTTGTTGTTTTTCGTGGATCATACTCATAGGCTAGGGTGACTCTCGTTAACATTTTTAAGATGGTTCACAATGGCATTGAATATGGCGATATGCACCTCATCTCTGAGGAGGGGACCAGCAGGCTTTCACCTCAAAAATCCCTTCCTCGATTATCAATACCAAAACATCAAAAGTCCCTTCGCAAGATCAAAGATCAAAATATTCTTCTCCCCAACGGAAGAAGCCTTCTTATCAAGGCCGGCCGCTGGCGTTAGGTCACTAAAACTTTTCATCACATTGAGCCCCGAAATGACACCGGCGTCCTTCATGGTCTGTTGTAGTTGCGAGTCGTTAAAGTACGCAAGGAAAATAATAATGGCATCCTTAACCGTCTGCCCCAAAAAAGCCTCGGTACTCTCCTTCATCTTGATGAGCACAATGGACAACATCTCCTCCGTTGCAAACTGCTTCTCCTCACTTTTAAAACTGCACTTTAATCATGAGCTTCTCACTAGGGCCATCAACGACCTTCAAAGGCTAGAGCTGAAGCATCCAGAGTTTCGCATTCTCCAGCTTATCAATTATGACGCTTTTGAAATCAAATTCAACGTTGACCGATTTGGCCATCTGATCAAGCTTCATGCGTAGTTCTTATAGGACGTTTTAGCCATCTGGCTGCCGCGGTCTGATACGGCTAGCCAGAGGAAGGGTGGCGACTATGGAGCAGATCACAATCAGCACGAGCATTATTGTAGCCGAAGATTGATCAAACATACTCACTAAATCTGAAAATTCAATGTTACCATGATTAAAACTATTCTCTTCCCCCAAGTACTCCAATTTGATCCAAGCTACGGACTGCACTTCCCATTGAAGTACCATGGCCGACTTGAAATTTGATAGGCAAAGGCCAACTGCAATTACTAACAAGCAAAGACTGAGGAGTATGATAAACCATGGGTTATAACAACGTTAAATGGCATGCAGCTGGTTGAGGCATGAATATAGAGGCTGAGTAGAGACAATAAAAGCAGAGTGTAGTTGTGCAAGAAATTAGATGTTGCAGAAGTTTGCAACCCAGGAATAGAGGCTATGTGGATATGAAACTCCAATGCATTTCCTTCAAGCGCCAAGCTTGTAGAAGCTCGATTGATAACACCACAGGCGGCTCTGCTTGTGCAGAGACAAAGATGTTGAGTCTCGTTAGAGAATGCACACATTCAAGAACAAATTCCATGATGGACTGTGAGCTTACAAAGAGTTTCTCATATGACAACTGATCCATCTCTGATTGATGTCGTATTGTTCTCTAATTCTAGATTTAGCATTGTTATCATTCCCACATATGCCTAGATCTTGAAACGGCTTTGAAATGTAGGTGAGATATTTGTGCATACAAATTAGTGAGCCTTTTATGCAAAGACTAATGCTTTACAAACAAACTTAGATTCACACCTTGTTTAATATGAGCTTGCAAAAAATTACGCCTAGATTGAGATCCAAAATTATGCCCAAAAAGAGATCAATTTTACATGCAAATCAAATTGCATAGAACTCTAGACTAGGTTTGATGCAAGATTTTGGGGAGGGTTTTGCTTGCATCGCTCTAATCCCATGTTGTGTTTTTTAAGATTGTAAAGTAAAAATCAGAAACTTCCACAAAATCACTTGAACACAATGAACCTAATTTACATTATAAAAGAGATTGACAAAAGAGTTAAATGAAATGTACATTTTAACCTTGCTTAAATAGGAAATGTGGTTAAGGTAGTTAAGTCGAACACAATGGCTGACTAACCCTTCAATGATGAAATATTTGTTAACTCACATGCAAAGTGTTCTAGTGAGTGGCAAGTGCACATGCAAGAGGTGTCTCACAAAGTGAGTACACTTGTCTCAACCACATGAGGTGAGACAAAACTATAGAAGGACCCTACGTGGACATTTAAGCAATGTCAATAGGAATCTCTTAGTTAGGTTAATAACTAACTGGTTTGATAAAGTCACTATTTACACCAACTTGTATAGCCATATGAATCCATACAGTCATACTGCCAGGATCTATTGAATTTTTTTTTAGGTCAATTCACTTATAGGTTCATTAAAAATCAAGGTTTGTTAAAAAACAAAATTACTTACAATAAAAAATAATTAAAAAATATTCTATAGGTTCATGATGACTATTGAAAGTTGCAGATATACTCACATATATAGAAATGGTAATAAAGTGGTGGATGCCTTTGCCAACTTAGGAGCTTTCACTTCTAAAATTTAAATATGGGATTATATCTCTCTTATCCCTGGACATGTGTTCGACTTAATTTCTAATGATTTCAAAGTACAACTTCCTTGATCTTGAGTTGGATTTATTTCTAGCTCCTTTTAACAGCTAACACATTTGAAATTTATGGTATTCCCCTCCTTTGGCTAGTCTTTTCATAATCTTTTACATTCTTGTCATGGGCAGTCTTCAGGTAATTTCTACAACATTCTGTCACTTGTTTTGTTGATTACGAATATGGGTGGTGACTTGGTGTAGGGAGAACCTGCCTCCTGTGAGGTGTGGAAAAATGACACTAATGTATGGACTATTCTCCTATATGGTAAATTGGCCTTGTTTGTTGAGGGTATGGTGGGGCATGACCCCAATCTATCAATTGAATTTCTGAACTCCTGGGACAAGGGTAATGTCACCATTGGTGAGTGCTCCTTCCAAGAGAGTAGTTTATCTGATATTAAAATATGTACATTTATATCAACATAACTCAGAATTTAAAGCATGATATTATATTTTCATTTAGTGTAATCATAAAATGTACAATTTCATCATTTCACAATATATATCTACATGGTATAATGATTAACTAAAATACCTAAGTTGATCATAATTCCTTTTTGTAAGCCTGAAAATCAAAATGTATAATAAAATAACAAAGTCTAGAGGGTTATGAAAAATGAGATGTGACACTTTTAGTGCATATATGTATGTTAAATGATGAAATCCCTTTTTGTGTTGATTTTTGAAATTTCAATGAGGATTTTAAGAAAGCTAACTACCCAATATTCTCTTTGGACAAGGTCTTATAGATAATGAATGAATCATATGATTTCCTTATCATATGAATAATAAGGTTATAAACACGTAATGATTAAACAAAAAGATATAATTAAGATAAATCTTTCCACCAAATGGGTAGCTTGTGCCTATAGATAGGTTCTCTTTCTTTTAATAAATTCTAGCACCACCTTCTAGTGTGCCATGGATCCCTTATGTATTTAATTGGTAAAAAAGTATTGTTTACATGAATGATCTCATTGTGCTATCTAAAAATAAAAAATACTATATTAAATATTTGAAAAGATTAATACAAAAATTAGAGAGATTTGGATTTTATTTGAATCCAAAAAAATGTATTTTTGAGTAATGAAACAAAAATTACTAGGCCATATAATTTTTTTTAAATATAGTTGTTGATTCCAAAAGAATTGGGTCAATTCTACAATACTACTTCCAAGATATAGGAAAGAGTTGAATTTGGTCTTTGGAAAGACAAATTTTAATGAAATTTCTCTTTGGTTCATTGATATTCTTAAGTCCTTACACCTATTAGAAAGGATGTAAAAGTTACATGGAATATAATGGAACAAAATATATTTCAAGAAATCAAAATGCAATCAACTCCATAGCAATGTTGTGACTAGATGTTTAATAGTTGACAAGTAGGATTGAACTATTAATAAATCTATACAAAAAGTAGACATTTTATATTTCATTGTAGAGTGTTGTTATAACTCCAAGCTTAGTTGTAAAATAGTACTAAAGAAAAAATTTGGGAGGGAAGTGAATGATGATCTTCTAGAATCTTTAATTGAAAATTGAACCCATGGGACTTGTAAGATGGAAAGTTCTAAGTAAAACTTTAGCTAAGGTTATCTTCAAATCTCTTACCAAAAGTACACATTAGAAGGGTTCATTGATTATTACTAATACATAGATATAGCCTATTATCTCCTAAATAAGTTTCCCACTTGTTTCAATTCTACATAAAGAAGAGATTTATACAAGAAGAGTGTGAGTTGGGTAAATGTGAGAAGTTAGGTCCACCTTTAATGGAAGATTGTGAGACAAAAAAATTAGGAGTGACAATATTTTTGACAACTTCTTTTTTAGATGAAATTCAAACCTATTACAAATGACATGTATAGTTTTCCAATATGTGAGAAAAATAATTTTGAAAATATTTTTTGTTTATTAACCAATTTTTAAACAAATTATCTAGATAATTTTTTTGGAAGAAATAAACTTTGGAAATATGACTAATGAATTTTTAATTTTTTTTTTTACAGAATTAAAACTTATTACACATGACAACCATTATTTACATAATGAAAAAAAATTATAATTATTTTAGGTCAAATTATGTCAATCATACATGATGGGTTTTTAAAAACACCTTAATCCTAGTAAAATAGTTAACTAAAATAAAATATTTACTAAAATTTATAATATATATATATATATATATATATATATATATATATATATTGACCAAACTTGAGTATCATATGCATCTTTCCTCAAGAAGATTTTGAAAACTATTTTCATTTACATGTGCATGTTTTGGCCATCAACTACATTTTTTTTAAATTCACTTTTGTACATCCTATGAAAAGATAACAGTGATGATGTAGGTATTATATTAAATTACATATTTAAAAAAGTAGAAATGAAATTTAAAATTTCATGTTTTTCCATAATATTAATATTCTATATATAAATGCTCCAAATTGTTACCCCATCCATGAAAAACTCTAATAATTAGGAAAACTACTTCTATTTTTTAACTAAAAATAGAGTCAAACTTCATATACTTGTCCAGTTTTATGATTAAAGCACATATTTTGTACAAAATAAATCTTGAAGGTATATACCTTAGATGTCTCAATAAATAAGGACTAGCTAAAGTGTTTATGAAAATTTATAGTAGATACATAATTGGATATAGATCTAATGATGCCACAAACAATTTAATATTACTGAAATGGTGAAAATGTGGGATGGATTCTATCATATGGTTTTGAACATAAAGCATACCCACACTTTCAATTTCATTCAAGGGTAACCCTAAAGATCTCAATGCAAAAGAGAAAGAAATATTGTAATAGGGTTTTCCTAGGGGCCGAATGCAAACTAATAAGGGGTTCACCACCAAGTTTAAACTTTGAAAAGATAAAGACATGCAAGATGAAATGTTAAACCATAATATGATGAAAACTTGAACTAAATGACCTAAAAAAGAATATAAAACATAATTTAACAAGTTGTGAAATGAAATGTGTGCACCTAGGAATCTAAAGGTAGCTGGAAGGAGCTCTAAAATTTTGAAAATTATGACTGTATAGGAGTGAATTTGCACCCCTTGTGCAAATTTACCTTTTACATTTCCTCACCTTAGAAAATCAAATCCGAAAGTGAAAATCCACATTAGCCCACTACCTTCATTCCACTTGGCATCTATTTTGTGTGTCAACAAAAGAATAACTATAGGGGACGCTCGTGCAACACGCAGACATCCATGCGATGCACTTACATTCCTGACAAATTCCTGCATCTGAAGCTTGGAAAGGCATTACACTTCCCATTGGGGTTGATTTGTAATGCCACTCTTTGACCAACCCATTTGAATATGGTCATTTTTCTCATTCTCCCTTCAAATGCACTCTTCATTCCCTCATTTCACCCTCTAAGCATTCAATCCATCTTCTTTTGGCACTCCCTAAGCACTCTAGCATTCACTTCTTGCATTCTAATCCTTCAAGCAACACTTTGCACTCCATAGTAGCAACAACAACACTCTATCAAATCCATAGAGCAAGTGTGGAACAACACCATTGCAGTAGGGGATTGAGTCCTCTCGTTTTCTCCTCAATTAGCAAGTGAGATCTTGGTGGAGGTGGTAAGAATTTTTACTCCTCTCCTCTACAATTTGGTTGAGTAGTGCATTACCATTTTGTAGTGTTATTGTGTTCTTTGTTTTCATTCTTCCTTTAGTTGCTATCTTGGTTGTCTGTGGAGGTGGAAACACCAAAATGGGGGTCTGATTAAGGTAGACCCCTATACAACCCCCCAAAAATTTTTCTCTTTCTTGTGTGTAGGTGGACATGGTTTTTGGAGCTAGCTAGTGAAAAGACTCATTTGTGAGATCGTTTCATCAGCCTAGCTTTAATCTATTTGATTTATCATATTCGCTTATATATCTCTTATTTCATAATTTTGTTTTTCTCTCCTAAAAACTATTACCTAGGTTGTTAGCTCGTTTACTAGTAGTTCTCATTGTACTTTTGGTCCTATGGTCGTACAGATGCTAGCGCACCTGAGAAATGCAAGCACGCTACGCTGTCGTCCTAGAATGATGCTTTCCTCTCTGGGTAGAGAGCTTCCTAAGGTACAATGTTGGACTTGAAAACTGGCTCACCTAGCCCTAAAACTGATTTCGAGTCTACATAGTGATTGAAGTATATTATAGTCCTCATCATTCTCATCCCTCATCTGAAAACACCTTTTTCAAGTTGAGGTAAGTTAGGGCAGCCTTCTGCTCTTGGCTCTTCATGACCTGGGGTCTTGAACATGGTTGGTCCCACTCTCTTACATTTTTGGTGAACCTGACGTGAACCATTTTGGTTCCATTTTGCAATACTAAAAGCTCCTTTCCTCATACTCTAGGAGTGTTGTAGGTGTGAGTGTTGTGAGGTTTTCACCTTACAACCCAACCTGCGACCCCTAGTAGGCATAGTTGGAAGGTTCCAAAGGTGTTGCGTAATGATAACTTAATTAGGTCACCATCTTATCCTTTAACCTTTTAGGGACTCTGTGAAAGTATCATCTATTGTGCGTAATAGCCTCCTTGCATCAACCTATCCCCTCTGCGTAGCCTGTGAGCAGTGGTGTTGGTATAACCTTCACTTCACAGGCCCTGCCTATGGGTTTTAATAGGGAACCATCTCCTCTCCACATCCCTACGTGAATCAACAAAAACATTGTAGCAGGTGTTCTCATTGATATGACGTCTCAAGTAAACATTATAATTGAGGAGATCATGCTAATCAACTTCTTGCACAAAGATGGGTACGATGCACCCATAAGCACCATTTGCATGCATGATCGATGTTTTTGTACCCCTTTATGTAGTATTGTCTTGTCAGTTTTGGTTGGACCTAAATTTGTAAATCTTTTGTTTGACATTATCCCTGGGTCAGAACTCTTTAGAGTGAAGCTGGGTATCCCTTGGTTAGTGGCTATGAATGTGATTCCTTCAATTGTGCTTAAATTTTTAAAATTTATCCACGAGTGTTCCGTGCATGTGATTCATGACACTAGTTATAAACCACTGGTTGCTCATGGTAGCTACTCCTTGGACTACTCTTGGGCTACGCTCGTTGGTCCTCTCCCACCTAGGATAGGTCTCCTGCACTAAACATATTAGAATTACAAAAAGGGCACCTAAGACCAAAAGTGAGATACCCTGCATCACCTTATGTTCTTTCACATACAGCTTGCCTAAAAGCTAACAGTGATGTTACCAAGGCATGTAGAAGGGAAGAAGAGAATCGGTCCTGAGATCCTCCTTCTTCCTCTTCCATTGTTCAACTTGATGCTTCCTCTCGCCCCACTGATGCGCCATTAAATTTTGGTCCACATTTGCGGGAGAATCCCATGGTGCCCGCTTAAGCGTCCTGCATTTGAGCTTCCCGTTTATCCCATGGATCCTAGGCCCATTCTATATAATAGGAAGAAAATCCCTCATGGGGAACCCTCTATGTCTCGACCTTCGTGGCCTCCTACTACTCCTACTCCCAAACAAGTAAATGGGAAGAGGCCCACTGCCAAGGCACTAGAATTGACTCTCCTCGCTACTTCTCAAAGGGAAATAAGGGACGTAAGAGGATCCCACCTTCCTCGAAAGGTGGTCCCATGCTGACTTGTTCTGTCCTAGTGACAAAACTGGTACCAGCTTCCCCTAAGTTCATCATTCTGCTAAATCACTTAGCAAGCCTAGCAGTGAATCTATGGCACAACCTTCTCTATCCATTGAGGTAAAACATGACACTCCTATAAAGTGCATGCTTAACACTTTGTGATGGAGCTCCTAAAAATTTTGGAAAATTTTAGTTGGTTTTGTGCCCTGTAATGGTTTGTTACATCCATGTCCATGATTGGCGTTATGATTTTTAGTTATAGGTTCCATTTTGTAGAAATAAAGATGTTGATCTTTGAGAGTTCTATTCCTTTATTGACTTGTCTTACTGGGTTCTCGGTCATGTTAGTTGCAACTTGAGCCTTTTGACTTGTGCTTTTACCAGCCCCATGATAGGAATGTCAGTTACCCTTGTTCACTTCATTTTAATTTTCCTTATGGTTGGGTATTAAAATTTTTCATGATGAATTATGTTGGTCTCACACCTTTTTCCTTAGGGGTGAAATCCTATTGTCCTAGTCATGGCCCTTTTTTCTTTAAAACATCTTATTAGCACGTGGGTCTTTTATCACACATCGATGAAGTAATTTCCATTAGCAGGCTCTTTTCTATGATGAGCGATGAGTATGGTGGTGTGTTCCATCATCCATCACCAAATTGTTTCTATCACCTTCTCCAACTTTAGCAATGAGTGATAGAAGGAGAGACTAAACAATATGATGGCCATGTGTTGGGTTCATGTTTCATTATTTTTTTCACCCATCACAAAATTTGTTTCCAACAGCGTGATCACTTCTATGAAAATCAATGGGTTGGGTCACTCAAATGTATTGAATGAGGAGCCCATCACCAAAGCTTTTAAGCATTTCTCCCATTCTTCTATGATGAGCGAAAAAGAGCTGAGTTCTATCATGTGCTATGGAATGATTATGTGGCACGTTCTAAGGATCTTTTCGCTACTTTAAAGCATTTTTGTTTAAAGAATGAGTGATTGTAAAAGGGGACCATTGATTATGTTTTAAAACCATATGATCAGCGGTTGGGATTCAAACCAGAATGACTATCCATCATTTCACTCATGTGAATAGCTCATCAACCATTAATTGTGAATGCACTTCAACACTGGGATATTAAAGAGGATTTTCTAGCATATTCTTTGAATAATTTTATTGGTAATGCACATAAGAATTAGTTGAGTCAACCAGCAGTTAGAGTGAAGCATTGCATAAAGCCAAGATTGAAGAGTATCCATTTCGTTCCTAGGTAAGTAAATTTTCTAGCTCCCAAGTTGGCTTGTTTTCTGGGTGGTTTGGAAATGGTATAGGTAGTGGGGTTTGTGGTGTCCGAATGCATTAGTTTTGTCTACTTGAGGTAAATTGAAACTATTATTTGTGACGTTTTGGGGCGAAAAGGATAGCATTAGTGGTTTTATATTAAACCTTATGGTTTTTAGTTTTTTAAGGTGTTTTTTCAGTATCTTGAGAACCCTAGTTTCATTGCCTAATAATGATGAGTCATCCTAGTGGCTCTAGAGCTAAAACTAATAGAAAACCTGCTCAGAAACGTGTGAGAAAACCTAAACCTCATAGCAACCAACCTCAACCTAATGAAGCAAGTACACCCAAAGGGCAGAGGACTGTTAAGAAGGATTGTCCTAGGTTTATGGAGGAACCCCCTCAAGACCCTGAACAAGAAATCAAGAAGGTAGGGAAGAGAAAGACTAGTGAGGGTATTTTAACTCCTCATTTTGAGGATGCCGCCTTTGGAATCTGTGATATTATGGTGCCACAAAGTGGTTGGGACTTGTTCTGCTATGCTATCAAATGGAGAAGATCCGACCACCCTTCTTGCAACATATGGGCATGTGATATTAGCAAATTAGTGTGCCTGAATGTATTTGTCGAGGTAGACTTGATGCTAGCATTGGATAGCTGTTATGACCCAAATGACAAAACAATTAAAAGGTTCCCTAAATTTTTCCCCATGTTGAAAAATCTGTGAGTCAGATAACTGAGGTGTTCCAGTTGAATCCATTAGCCTGTGATCCCATTAACTTCCGCAAATTGTACAATGAATATGAGAAGAATAAGGTCTGGTACAAAAAGGGTGTGTTGCCAATTCACAAGAGGCGCTACTTGAAGATGAATGGTGTACCTTTCATGGCTTCTGAGACAGAACCTTTTGATTGTGTTGACTATAAGGATTATTTCAAGAATACTTATTATATTATATGTCAAGTTTTTCATAGAGTATGATATTAAGATGGACATAGCCTTGATGACTATGGCAATGAATATTTAGCACAAATATCAAAACAAGGCTTGGGACTATGCCACTTACATTGCTGAACAATTGCATGAGGACTTGGTAAGGTTGAAGGATCTCAATTTTCCACTATCCTATAGGGATTATTCTCTGCTAATGCACTTATTTCTATGGAAGAGTAGGAAGTTGATGAGGAATTATATCAGTTTCAGGGAGTTTGATGACAATGACAATGAGTTGCCAGTGCAAATGTGGACGCATATTTGGGATGTGCATTGTCTATATTCTGATTATAACACATTCTGTAATATCTTCGAGTTCTTGGTGCTTGAAAAACTTGGTTTGAAATTGGTACGAAGGATCCCGCAAGGTGTCAAGGAGATGATAAGGCCACTAGAACATGAACAAAACACCAAGCACTAGTTCAATTGGGGAGATTGGTATGTGCATACTAATTACACTACAATTAGAATATATGAAACTCCAGTGCCACCTCACAAACTGCCCATTTATGTGTCAGAAAGACAAGCTTTCATGGAAGTAATGTGGCAAATGGATGCCATGGATAAAGAGTATTTTAGAGGTCTAAAGAAGACTTCTCTTATGAATCCTATCATGGAGTTTGCATACTTTAGTTGTACTTCAAAAGAGGGCATTGAAAGGTTTGGTTCCTTGCTCATTAATTACATGTTGGGAAAAGAAGTCTGAAGGATTAGTGATCCTGAAGGGGTCATCTCAACTCAAAGAAGAGTTAGGTCATTGGGAGCAATAGATCATCAGTTCTATTTTCAAGAAGATATCATCAGGAATTTTTCTACTGATGAGGAAGTCAATGCAAGAAAGGATGCATGGAGAAAGATATGTGCAATAGAGGACATGATAAGAAAGCATAACCCTCTATATGTCATCCCTTATTTAGAAGTGAAAGATAAGTTTGTGAAGGCGAAATTGATGTTGGGTGATTTTAGTGATGGAAGTTTCTTTGAAAATATGAAGCAAGCTGAGATTGGAGCTAAGGTTGCTAAATAAAATGTGATGCTCAAATAAGAAGTCAACCAGCCCAATCTTCTACTCCGAGCACTCATGTGAAATCAAGGAGGACTAGTGGATGGCCTATTGTGGCCCCACTAGTGGATTATTTAGAAAGTGAGCATGTGGAAGAGGCTCAGCTCCCAGAGGCCTCCAATCAACATGACACATTGGAGCAAGAAGTGGATCATGATTTCTCTAAAGATAGAGTTGATGCACTAAACATTTTGGTTCCACCTAGTAGGGTTGTAAAATGGATATATGACGAGGTCAAGGATGATGATGTCAGGATAAAAGCCTCTGTTGAGTTTATGTGTGATGATACTTTTATCAAGACTAAGGAATTTAGGGAATTTGTCATCCATGTTAAAATTGTGGACATAAAAAGATGGATTGAAGAAGCAAGAGAGAAATTTGACCCTTCTTTGCAAGATGAAGTTGAGAAAGAAGAGGAAGACAAAATAAGACAAGAAATAGCTAATATGCCATTAGAAGAGGAAAGAGCACTAGTGAAGGGAAGCGGTGCACTTTTACTACCTATTTGTGAAATTTCATCTGCCATTGCATTAGATGTAGTTAGAAAGGACCCTGATGCCTCTGTTTATGAGGAGGCCTTTGACAACAAGATCATTGGTTCAGGTTTCAATCTTCGATTGCATACATTGGCTATTTGGTCTATGGACCCTAACATAGGAAAACCTAATGTTATACAATCTATGGAGAAGGAAATTGGAGCAATGATTGTTAAGTGAGCAACAGAGATGACAAATACTACAACTGCAAAATTAACAATGCATGCTGCAATGTTGACTATGGACACTACTCAAATCATAGAGGCCAATTATTGGAAGTTGTTGGATAGATACAATAAGTTGATGGATGAGCATAACAAAGTACTGGCTACTGCATAGAGAGGTTTTCCATCCCCAACCAATTCTACTTTAGATATGTCTACTCAAGATAGGGAATCTTTGTTCCTCAAGATTCAAGATTTGAATCAAGATTTGAAAGCAAAAAAGGAACACACAAAGGAGGAAAAATTGAAAACCATCAAAGTGACCAATAATATTTTTGATGATGTGCTTAAACATAGTGTGACCAAGTTGATCAACAATTTTGATGGCATGTGGGAAGCTTATAAGAGTATTCACGATGCTAACATCAAATACTTGCAAGTTCAGAGAGATTTCCAAGAGGAATGGAGTCAGTGGAGCACTAGAGCGGGAACCTTGAAGGAAATAATGTCTAAAGCTAATGAACATCTAGAGGTCCCCACTCACATTCCCGAGATATTGAAAACCCTTCATATGATCAATGAGATAACGAATTTCCATGAGAAGTTAGGGATACAACTTGGAAAGAAATTAAAGATGTTCAGAGATATATGGAAGCACAGGGTATGCCAAAAGTATTTGATGACAATGGAGAACTAATGGAATTTTCCAAGTGGAAACATGAATTGGAAGAATGGTTTCCTCATGCTAAAAGTGTGTTAAGTGAAATTGATTACTCTAGGTTAAATTCCCATATCGACAACATGGCTAGAGTTGAAACAAAGATGGAAGTATTTGCTAGGGAGGCTAGAGCATTGATTGATGCCAGGTACACACAACACAATGAGAAGGTGTAGATTTTGTTAAGTACACAATGGCCCACTAATGAGGAATATAATTCATGGTTGGAGAAGTTTGTTGAATAAGTATTTGTGCATCAATAATAAGTTTATTGAAGAGTAATGGATAGAAGAAGAACAATATGTAGCCTAGAAATAGTATAGATTAGGCTTTGGTTAAGGTATTACAAAATATTGTTCTATTCTCATCAGAAAAGTTGATGACATGAGTGATGATCTAGATGAATCAATCACTTGTTTTCTATTTCTTTTACACTTTTCTGTTGACTTGGCATGGATGTGGCTAATTTTGGTTGACAAAGAAGGAGTCACAAAGATGTTATAATACGAGGAAGTTCCTTTTGGAAGGTGGGTCTTTCTTCTTCATCAAATGGAAATAATCTTTGTCTCATATGTATTCCCTCAATTTGAAAGTATAAAAATAATTATAAAGGAGAATGTCTTAGAGTGGTCCAATTAGGTTGTGACATGTGTACTTATGGCCTGAGGCTTGTTTTTGCTCCCTTGTTCTATAAAATGGAATTTAGGTCCATTAGTGTGGGTCTCTTGTTGAGTTTTGGATACGAATTGTGTAATTTAAAAACATAGATCAAATATGTTTGAAGTCTATATCTTAAGCTTTGAGTCTAGTTAGTAAATTTTGTCAATTGTATGGTTCCTAAATATATCTAAATGATAATGCAAGTTATCAGAGTCTATAGTCTCTCCAATTTTACTCTGTATCTGAATTATTAATGAAAACTCTAATCAAAGATCATTTCATTAATCTTCATCGTTATTATGCTTTGATGTATGCTTTGATTTTAGCTCTAGTTCAAAGAGTCAGTTAAAATGCTTAAATCAAATTGTAAATGCATATGCATGATAATTGGATCTGATAAGTAGTCTTAGAATCTGATTATTAATTTGTGAATTGCAAAGCAACCTCATGTAGATCATGGATGCTTAGGATTAAATTTACCTTGCAGTTTAATTTGCTTTGACTCCTAGCCCGTAGATATGGCATTGATCTCAATTCTTATAAGATTTTCTTATGATTCCGATCATCCAAATTGAGAACATCACTTAAAAATAATCTTTAAATTCATCTATTGTTTGTTGTGGTTGGTATTGTATTGTATTCTCAATTTAAGATGTGTAATTCTCTCAAGGAAATGCAAATTTCTTGAAGGATTTAAACTTCCTAGCCTCTGATGATAATACATCTGCTTTGTTATGAAATGTATATGTTAATTGTTTAGAAGAGTCATAGGATATACATTGTGGGATTACCCTCTTGGGTTTTGTAGAGCCCAAAGTGTAGGAGAAGGAGCATTATTGCTACATCTCGTTTGTTGGCCAGATATCTTGTAAGTATTCAAGAATTGAGTTTGGCAAGCTCATAGGTACTTGGTGAGATCTAATTGGTTTGTTAAAAATGTCCAACAGTCTAGATGAATCACAGACCTTAGCTCCACAAGAGCTTGGTGGAGAGGACCTTGCGGGGCCCTCTTCCTTAGCCCTTGTTGTAGGTGGGTCAAATGCTCCTCCCCTTAAAATTCCACCACTGTAGGCTTGTCCTCCTTCCCCCTACAATGATTTAGAGTGGGAAGTGGATGACCTCTTGGTCAATCAGTGTTAGAGGGAGACCCCTTCTTTATCTTTAGATTAAATGTGTGTGTTTTGTGATGTGTTTCCCCATGAATGTGTTATGTGTGTCTGAATGACCCTTGTCACCCCTATTGGTGTTGGATACAGGTGTGGTTTTTGTGTCATAAACCTTCTTCTAAATTTGTATCATCATTCTTCCATGTTTGTGACTTGATTTTTGATAAATTGGGGACAATGCAAAGTGTTGGGGGAATTTAGGCTTCCCTTCCATGTTGACCCAATTTTTTATTTTTACTTTGTCTTTTCGTGCATTCTTCACATGGCCTGATATAGTAGGGGGTTGATGACAATTCATTTTCTATACTATTACTATACTTATATATATTTGTGAGTAGTTCTGACCCTAAAATATCATGCTACCCTTGTGCCCTTTGTTCGTGTTGTATTTTCTCTCTTTCTTTTCCTTTATCTTTCTCTCTTCTTTGCTTTAGTTGTCCCTCTCATGTGTGACAATGCCACTTCTACAACACTTTGATTTCCAAAATACACATTCATTGCCAATGAATCTTTTCTCGAGAATCTTCACAAACTTGTTTTCAAGAATCACATTCTTGACTTGGAACCCTAATAGAACGTGTTTCCTTAATCATGGGTTTATAAAGAAAGAGCTTGAGAACCTTCCTCCAATGTGGGAATAGCTTTGACCTTCCCCTTGTGTGGGGGCATCTTCTTCCTTTCAAATTCCTTGATGAAGCGAACATCTTTCAAAAATATTCCTTGATAATGAATCGATCCAAGAAATAAACATCTCTTTCGTACTTTTGAACAACACATCCCTTGAGTGGACCCCTTCTTCACACCGAGTTCTCAAGGGACCCCTTTAAGAGTTTTTTGACTTGTTGATGGTCTGTGTGACTATCCACTTACTTGCATGTGTGGCCGCTTTCTAACATGTTCTATCTACGGGTAAACATGTCACTTTATGATAGATCTTAGGGGATACCTCCCTATAGGTTTTAGGGTCTGAAGGGTGCTTTATTTGAGCTTCCTCCATGTGAGAGATCTTGGGCGTGGCTCCCCTACAGGTTTGTGGATCTATAGGGAACTTTCTTTGGGTTTCCTTCATGTGAGAGATCTTGAAGGACACCTTCCCTACAGGTCTGCAGGACTGTAGGGCACTTTCCTATCTTCCTCCATGCGAGAGATCTTGGGGGATGCTTCCATGTAGGTCTGCGGGTTTGTAAGGAACTTTTCTAGGTATCCTTCATGTGAGAGACCTTGGAGGACACCTTCCTTGCAGGTTTGCAGGCCTATGAGGCACTTTCTTCTCGGGGCTTCCTTCATGTGAGAGATCTTGGGGATTGCCTCCTTGTAGGTCCATGGGCCTGTAAGACACTTTCTAATGCAAGAGCATCCAACAGTGTAGGGAAATCTTGTATCACCCAAAAAAATGTTTTATTTATTTTATTTAGTTGTTTTGAGTCCCATGATGGCACTTAGGGGATAAAAGACTACCAGGCATCAAAAATAGAAAAAATGGGAACCTACTATTTTTAGTAAGTCGGCCAAAATGGGCTTGTATGGACGTGAAAATTTACCCCAAAGAGCAGAGAAAAAAAACATTTTTGATAGAGAAAGAATCCCCTCAATACCCTGCACGGTTTGGGAGAAATTAAATTTTTCGTCCTAGGCAATTTCTCCAATAGAGCTTTAAATTCAGATATAAAACTTTAGAGGCCCCAAAAGAGCTCAAAAAGTGGTCAAACCAACCTACGGTGGGTTCACATGTTGTATAGGTCATCGAGAGCTTTCCAACGATATGCAATAATATAAAATCATACATCGAATCAAAAGGTATGGCCCCACTAAGTTGGTCCTCTTAAAAGTGAATTTCATAAAAAAATTCTTCCTAGGCCAAAAATCAAAAGGTGGGACTCTTGGCGCCAAAACAAAAGGGGTAAATTGTACTTTCTAGAACATTCTAGGGTGGTTATTAGGGAAAAGAAAAAGGGTTAAGTGGGGGTTGTAGAAGGTGGCCCTAATAATGCAAATTGTGGCTCCAAATAGTAGATTTTTCTTTTCATAGTTGATCTTGTTGTAATGAATCAAGCCCATGAGGCTGTAGCATATAAGCTTTGAATTTGTAATTACATTTTCTGAAAATAATTGAAAGTAAGTCATTTTTTTGTCTCGCATCTTTTGTGTTGGTATCTATTGTTGTGATTTCTATGGGTTTTGGGCGGTGTGGCCCTCATCACTTTCATTCTTTAGCTTCACAGTTCTACGGGGTTGTGAAGTCCTTTACTTGTCCTGCACTCTCGAGTTTTCCAAATTGAGGTATACTTCCTCGACAGTTTAGGTATACATTTCTAACTCTACTACTTCTCTGATCTACTTTACCAAAGCACTCATCAGTATTTGTGCTCACTAAAGTAGGGGAAAAATGTATAGGAGCGAATTTTCACCCCTTGTGCAAATTCCCTTTTTACATTTCCTCACCTTAGAAAATCAAATCTGAAGGTAAAAATCCACATCATCCCATTGCCTTCGTTCCACTTGGTGTTTGTTTTGTGCATCAACAGAAGAATAACTATCAGGGACACCCACGTGGCGCGCTTACGTCCTTGAAAGATTCCTGCGTCTGAAGCCTACAAAGGCGTTACACTTCCCATTGGGGTCAATTTGAAATGCCCCTCTTCGACCAAATGACCCAAATATGGTTGTTTTTCTCATTCTCCCTTCAAATTCACTCTTCATTCCTTCATTTCACCCTCTAAGCATTCAATCCATCTTCTTTTGGTACTCCCTAAGCATTCTAGCATTCATTTCTTGCATTCTAAGCCTTCAAGTAGCACTTTGCACTTCATAGCAGTAGCAACAACACTCAACTCCGTAGAGAAAGTATGGAACAACACCATTGTAGCACGGGCTTGAGTCCTCTCATTTTCTCCTCCATTAGCTAGTGAGCTCTTGGTGGAGGTGGTAAGCTTTTTCACTCCTCTCCTCTACAATTTGGTTGAGTAGTGCATTACTGTTTTGTAGTGTTATTGTGTTCTTTACTTTCATTCTTCCTTTATCATAATTTTCTCTATAGTTGCTATCTTGGTTTTCTGTTGAGGTGGAAACACCAAAACGGGTGTTTGGTAGAGGCAACCCCTAAATAGCTCCCCAACAATTTTTCTCTTTCTTGTGTGTAGGTGGACGTGCCTTTTGGAGCTAGCTGGCAAACAAACTCTTTTGTAAGATCATTTTCATCACCTTAGCTTTAATCTATTTGCTTTATCATATTCACTTAGATATCTCTTATTTCACAGTTTTGTTTTACTCTCCTAAAAACCTTTACCTAGGTTGTCAACTCAGTTTTTGGCAATTCTCATTGTACTTTTTTTCCTCTAGTTGTACGGACACCAATGCACCTAAGAGATGCCAGTACGCCATGTTGTCGTCCCGGAACCATGCTTTCGTCCTCAGGCATAAAGCTTCCTGAGATATAGTGTTGGACCCGAAAACTATCTCACCTATCCCCAAAACTAATTTCAGGTCTGTAGAGTGATTGAAGGATCTTATAGTCCTCATCATTCTTGTCCCTCATCTCAAAACACCTTTTTAAAGTTGAGGTAACTTAGGGCAGCCTTCCACTCTTGGCTCTCCATGACCTAGGGCCTTGAACGTGGTTGGTCACCCTCTCTTACAATGACTTTTTGACCTAATGGGACTCATTCACCATTCTGGGTGGATCAGTCTGGAGTTTTACACAGGAGCAAGTTTCAGACAAAAGGGTATCTGAATCTTCATAAATTTTTGAAAAACACCTACAGTGGAACTCATTCGCCACTTGTGGTGAATAAGTCCAATTTTCTTTTTTGGAACTTCAAGGTCTGAATCTGCTCTTCTCAGTCTGCTCAACTTGCTTCTCCAGGTTTTAGGATCTGAAACTCTAATTTTAGGGTTGTAGATGACCTTTTAATGAGAATTATGACCTTGCAAATGGGGACAACTCCAACAAGCTTGTAACCTAATCTTCAATGATCTTAAAGTTTTCAAAGCACCTAGATTTGCAATCACACAAAGAGGGAGAGAAAAACTGTTGATTGTTAGGGAATAGGGGTTTTCCTTGGTCAAACCCCTTGTAGGTAGTTAAACCAAATGATGAAAGAATGAAACAAGGACATGAAACATGAAACATAGGGTATGAAACATGAATAATGATACCTTGAATGCTGTCTTACAAATGATGTCTTGTAAATCTACAACTCAACACGAAATGGCCATAAAGGATGTAGATCTTGATGTTGACAATAGGTGTACATAGAACAATTCTTGATCTTGGATCTTCAATGCTACATCACAACACTAGCTCAACAACATGCTTGATGCTTGATATCCTTGACATGATAATGGATCTTCAATTGCTGCAACAATTGATGAAGAATTCTACCCATGAATTCCTTAGAAATGATCTTGAAAGTTATCTTGATGATCTTGTGAAGACTTGGAATCCTTAACTATTGCTTGTTTAACTTGATATCATGAATTCTTGATGAAATAATGATTTGAGAACTTTTTTATATAGAAAATGTACTCAAATGATCATTTATTTGATCCCCAATGCCAACATAGAAGAAATTTTGAACTTGAAACCCAAATTTCTCACTCAAAACCTCAAGAATAGGCCAAATGAAACTCATTTGCCAAGATGGGAAAATGAGTCCCTCTTGGATGGGACTCATTCACCCAAAGTGGCGAATGGGTCCCACAGGGGCTATTTTCAATGCTAAAGTGTTAGGGATTGTGTGAATTAAGTTTATATGTTGATATTATCAATTTTTTTATTAAAATATGCCTTGGGATGCATAATATGGGGTCATAGGGGCCTAAATTAAAAGGTCATAAATGCAAGGGGGCCCAAAATCTAGTGTGAAAATGTAAATAAATGTACTTTACAATACTAAATTAGGAAAAATTGGATCTATTTAACTTAAAAGGGCCTTAAATCCAATGTGAATGTGTAAAACACATTACAACACTAGATTAGGTCCACTTAATTTACAAGCCTCCTAAATTTAATGTGAAGGTGTAAATAAATACACTTTACAATACTAAATTAAGGCAGAGTTAATTTTATTTAGCTTAAACAAGCCCTAGACCTAATGTGGATGTGGAAAACCCATCACAACACTAGATCAAGGCAATATCAAGTCTAATTTATCATTATTTATTCCCAAATTGAGCAATGAGAAAGGGGGAATATTTTCCATCATTACATCTAGCCCCCACTTTAGTGAGAGGATAAACTTGCTTCAAACTCACACTAAAGTAGACATTCAAGAGGGGTCCAATTGTACCAATGCAGATGGTCAAGGTTAACAAAGATTGGACACACACAAGGTGTATGATATGCAACATCAAGATATGCAAACATGCAATGTCAATAAATAAGAAAGAAAAATAAGAAAAAAGTGAAAAAAAGGTGGATCAAGCCTCAATTGTTTGTCCAATGCGATGTGGATCATATCTAGGTTGTTTGTCTGAAAAAATGCATACTCACTCTGTGGCAATGGAACTTTTGGCGATCCACTAGGTGAGTCATCCAAGAAGGTGAGACACATACAACCGATATGCACTCACACACACACGCAAGTGGTTATGGGGAAACTCATGCATTGGTCAAGCTTCCCACTCAAACCATACCAAAAGTTATACCTACTGATAACTTTGATAAGGCACCACACAAAAAATGATCTTCGAGCTTTATGGGACAAGCAAAACTTTGTATGGTTGGAACTCATGAACAAACAGGATGGCTCCACAAGCATGCAAAGTGTGTTATGCAAGGTGGCCATAAACAATTCTTGTAAAATTGTAAGGTATGTTCAAAGGGATTTTGTGAAGTTCATGTAAGGTATCTTCTTAGGGAATATTGTGCCTAATGTCTCCAAGAGACAACAAGTCAAAGAAACATCATGTTCTTAGAGGAAATCAAGACCAACGACACCACTAAGAAAAAGACACATCACAAGAAGAAATAAAATCACAAAATGAAACATGAGTGTCAACATGTATGCTCCCACTTTAAAGCGGTTGCTAAAACCATTGTTGTGAGCAATTGCTTTAAAGTAGAAGAAGACATGAGAGCTTATTTAGAATGCCCTATACCAAGTCATATGTTTCTGATTTAAACTACATCATGAATAAGTATGCCACATGCGACCCAACTTAAGGTATGTTGTCCACTTCCCAAGCTTGCTCTTATATATACATAAAAGGTGATCAACTAGCCAAAAGAGACAATGACAAGTGACATATGAGGACAAGGCTACCTAACCCCTTGCCCTCATTTAGTGTAGGTCAAGGATGAGCCAAAATGATTGATGAAAAACATGCTAGAGTCAAAATGAATATCAATTAGAGGAATTAGGTGCCTCCACATAAGGAAGAGCACCATACTGCTTAAGATGCTAAATTTTATCACTAAAAGCTTTACATTCATTAGTAGCATGACCATGAACTCTATGATACACACAAAAGGAAGTCTTGTGATAAAATTTCTTTTGAGTTCTTGGAGGGAGGGATATCAAATGATCCTGGAGGAGTCTCGAAAAGATACCTTCTTGATCCAAAGTAGAAGATGTTCCTTTATTTTGCAAAAAGTATATCTCTTTCTTAATATTAGATGTCATACTTACACAAGACTCTTCATATTGTGAGATTTTGTACTCTTCTTTATAGGAGGTTGTAAAATCTAACGAATTAAAATCATTAGCATTTTGTGTGATGACATTAACATAAGGGAGGATTTCGTTGTTTATTTCAAAGGATAACAATCAAGATCACTAGTGTCTATCAATTCAAGGTGCACTATTGTTAAAGTTGGCGTAGAGGAATCTTTTGTAATAGTGTTGATATTGAGTGAAGGCTTGTTTGTTTCTTTCAAGGGGCAATAACCAAGACCACTAGCATTTTCTTATGTGTGAGGCTCTATAGGGACACAGATACATTTTTGTCTAGCACCACATCCTTTTCCACTATAAACAAGTTGTTTTATCATTTCATAACCTTTTCCATAAATATTTTTCATCTCTTTTAGATTCGGTGGTTGCTCATGATTAAGTTCATCAAAGTTTTTTGTGTAATTTGTTGTCTTTTGTTCTAAAGTGGTTGGGGTGAATGCTTTCGAAGGGTCTTCCAAATTTTTTGTTGACATTACTACTTTTTCCTTTCCCTTTTTAGAGCTATTTTTTATGATCTTGTATTCACCCATGAATGTTGGTGTGAAATCTAAGGAACCCCAATCATGGTCTAATAGCTTCGTGACTTCCTCAGTATGTTTTTATTTGTCTTTTTGTTGCATGTGTTTTGCTTGTGTGGTTGGTGTTAATGTTTTAAAAGGATTCTCTTTGTTGTTCTCAAGTTGTAAGACACTATAAGGCTTAGGATTAACATCAAGTGTGTAAATTTTGGGTATGTGCAAGATCATGATGGGCCAAAAAGTGGTGATATGATGGGTAAGTGTAGGGTATGTGGTTGAAAACCATTTTTTTACCCAAAATTGATGAAATGAAAAGGGTTTTTAAAGGAGATTCTCAGCTTTCCACCAATATAAATTATTCTTTACTTTGAATTTAATAAATAATTATTATTCATTTTCTATTTGAATTACAACTAAAGCCTTGATTTATAGGTTGATTGAAAAACATCCATAGCTTTCAAACAATATCACATTTTGAATCAAAACATGTGTCACATTCTGTGCTTCGCATACTATAGGATTAAAAAAAAAAATCATGAAGTTTTGACCATGTTAAGGTGGTTAGACATACAAGTTTTATATTTTTTAAAATTTGTAATAAAACATTTATAATTAATTATTTACTTGGAAAAAAAAATTTCAAAAAAAAAAAAGTATCACATCAGACAGGAGTCCTCTACTTATATCTAAAATATTATAAAAAACTATTATTTTTAAATTGTGGTTAGGGTGGTCAGACATACACCTATAGTTTATTTTCCCTTAAATTTAAGTACTCTGCATTGAAATTTCAAATTTTCACCAAATAGATTTAAAAATAAATAAACCTAGTAGTTTACAAACTACATTCAATTTACTACAAATTCTATTCTTACATATTTTGAAATAATATAGATGCTTATTCAATTTTTTACGTCAAGTTGCCTAACTTTGATTTTTTTTGAATTTTTTGCCACTTAAGGGTCTTTTTTTCCATGATGATCCTGCACATACCCTTTTGTTGTTATAAAAATACTTCATTTTACGATGAAGATTAGAAGGCACCCCATTCATTGCATGAATCCATGGTCTACCTAAAAGGAGATTATATGAATGATCATGAGGCATAACATGGATTGGTGTTTCTAATGTGGCATTTCCAGCTATAATAGGCAATGTAATCACTCCAAGTGGTTATTTTTTGACATTGTCAAATCCCTTGATAGATAAAGAGTCAAGTTGAATTTTTGATTTATCCACACCAAGCCTATCCAAAAGGTTTATGCTACAAACGTTAAGAGTAGAGCCATTGTCAACGAGGGTTCACTTTATCCCTGTTATTTTATATTTAACTAATAGCATGAAAGCTTCATTTTGTTTATGCACTTCCAAAGGGGGGAGTCCAGTTCGGTGGAAAACAAAGTCAACATTTATTCCTTGAATCATGGATGCAATGTCATTTGGTTGCACCTTAGAAGCAATAGGAACTTGTTGTAAAGCACTCTGAATCATGTTATGGTAGTGAGGGAATGCTTGAATAAGGTCCCACAATGATATCTTAGTAGGAGTATTCTTTAGTTGTTCAACAAGATCATACTCTTTTCCAATTTGTGTAGGAAAATGAGGGGGACTGGGAAAGATAGGATTAGGAAAAGGTAAGGTTATCGAAGGTTTTTTTCCTAGTTGTGAATTGTTTCTAGTGTTATATGTATGAGCAATGGTATTATTACTCGGCTGTTACGACACATTATTCTTAGGTGGGTAAAGGATAAGTTTGGGTTTGTTTTGGGTTTGAGGTTTGTGTGATGGTGGGTAAAGAGTTAGAGGATTCTTAGGATGTCCCACAAGATATGTAGGAGGTCCATTAATTGAGGGGGATATAATGGACACTTGCACATTCATAACCTCTGCGGTCTTGGTTTGATGTATTTCTAATAAAGGGCAATCTAGAATCACCTTTTTATCATTATCTAAGGGAGCCAAAATGTTGTAATTTTCTTGCACCATGATATTCTCCCTAGGAGGAGAGTTTTTAGGAGAACTACAAGCTAGATGTTCATGACATTCAAAGGTTGGTTCTTCTAAATTGACTTCATCACAAGTAAGGGAGTTATCAATGGTTGCATCATCTTGTTTATCAATGATGCCATTATTTTGTTCCATAATGTCTTCCCTAGGGGGAGAGAGAAAAATAGGATTCTCATGACTCTGATTGCTTTCTTCTTCACAACTAGGAGAGATATTAGGAGAAGGATAAATGTGATTATCCTCATTTTCCATTATTTCATTCTTGTTTGCTAAGGTCTTATTCTCTTGTGCCCTAATATCTACCCTAGTAGGAGAGATTTTAGGGGAGTAATAAACAAGATGTTCATCACATTCCATGGTTAGGTTTTGTAAAGTAGCTTCATTACAACTAGGGGAGGCATCAAGAGAAGGAGAATTATGCTTGCCAACATGATTGGATCTTTTTGTTCAAATAGATCTTTCCAAATGTTAGGAGCATTAGGAAAGGGAGAAACGATATTTTCATGACTTTCAAGTATATCTTCTAACACAAAACTATCGTCTTCATTACTATGAAGGATATTAGAAGAAGAGCCAATGTGATTATCATGGTTATCTACAATTATATCCCTATTCTCTATAATATCTTTCCAAGTGGGAGAGGTAGGATTGTCAAAGCTCTCCATCATTAGATATCTTAACACCAACATGTCCACCTAACAAATGGAATTTTCATGATCATTCATGATTTTAGCATTCTCACAAGTAGGGGAAGTGTTGGGAGAGGAATGTAAACTAAGTAAAGTGGTGGCAATGAATTCATCTTTTGTTGTTATATACTATCTTCCCAAGTGGAATGAGGAGAAGGGAAAACAAGAACTTCATGATTCTCAATGATTGTATCTTCTTTTGCCAAGACACCTTCACCACCAAAAGGAGAGGTATCAGGAGAAGAAAAATTATGACCATCATTGTTATCTATGTTTGTATTCTCTTCTATCACATCATCCTCAAAAATAGGAGAGATAGGAGGGGGTGTAAATTTAAGGAAAGCACGTTAACATTTCACTCTCTTGCACTAAGAGACTCTCATAACTAGGGAATGCATTGAATGAATGAATAACATGCTTATTTACTAACTTTTTCTTTGCAAACTTGGAAAAGACTGAAACTATCATTTTTGAATAGTAATCTATGCAAACTCAAAATGCAATATAAAGACTTAAAATGAAATACAATTTTCAGTTTTCAAATAAGATATTTTACTGATTACACTATGCAATGATCTAAAAATGAAATCTTGCAAATGAAAATTTGGAACTAAGCATTGATACATGAAATGGACCAATTTAAGCTAGATTTAATGAAATGCATGTAACAAAATATCCACCCACTGAAACAGATAGTTAATTGCAGCGAACAAAAGTGCAGAAATAAGGTTTTTAGTGTTGTAAAAGGGAATTTCAGATGGGCACTGGGACTGATTCACCCAAGGTGGCAAATGAGTCATATAGTAGGGTTTTTTAAAAAGAAAATTAGAAATTTTCAATTGATTTTTTCTGTTTTTATGTTGTATGACTTGAGGACTAAATGCAAATGTAGATTTTTTATGATTTTCAATGATTTGAGATGCAAGAATGTAACCTATATGCACTTTCACTAATGCAAAAATTTGAAACCCTAGAATGTCAATTAACTAATGCAAACCCTAATGCAATGTCAATGCAAGCTAAATCTAGGATGATGATGGACTCCAAATCAGAAAAGAAGGTATTCTAAATGCAGGTTCACCAAAATGAAATGAAGAAAATGTGGGATGGATGCTATCATATGGTTTTGAACATAGAGCATACCCACACTTTCAATCTCATTCAAGGGTAACCCAAAAGATCTCAATGCAAAAGAGAAATAAATTTTGTAATAGGGTTGTCCTAGGGGCTGAATGCAAACTAATAAGGGGTTCACCACCAAGTTTAAACTTGGAAAAGACAATGACATGTAAGATGAAATTTTAAACCCTAATATGATGCAAACTTGAACTAAATGACCTAAAAATACATATAAAACAAAATAAAAAGCTGTGAAATGAAATGTGTGCACTTGGAAATCTAAAGGTGGCTGGAAGGAGCTCTGAAATTTTGGAAATTTAGACTTTTCGACCTAGTCTAGTACTCATTCACCATTTTGGATGAATCAGTCCTAGTTTTGGATTTTTGCACATGAGTAGGTTTCAGACAAAAGGGTATATGAATCTGTGGAAATTTTTGAAAAACACCTATAGTGGGACTCATTCACCACTTGTGGTGAATGATTCCAATTTGGATTTTTTGAAACTTCAAGGTCTGAATCTTCTCTTCTTAGTCTGCTCAATCTACTTCTCCAGGTTTTAAGATTCAAAACTATGATTTCAAGGTTGTAGATGACCTTTCAATGAGAATTATGACCTTGTAAATGGGGGACAAATCCAACAAGCTTGTAACATAATCTTCAATGATCTTCAAGTCTTCAAAGCACCTAGATCTGCAATCACACAAAGAGGGAGAGAAAAATAGTTTATTTTTAGGGAATAGGGGTTTTCCTTGGTCAAACCCCTTGTAGGTAATTAAACCAAATGATGAAACAATGAAACAAGGACATAAAACATGAATCATAGGGTATGAAACATGAAACAATGATACCTTGAATGATGTCTTACAAATGATTTCTTGTAAATCTGCAACTCAACACGAAATGGCCATAAAGGATGTAGATCTTGATGTTGACAATAGGTGTAGAACAATGCATGATCTTGGATCTTCAATGCTACATCACCACACTAGCTCAACAACATGCTTGATGCTTGATATCCTTGATATGATAATGGATCTTGAATTGCTTCAACAATTGATGGAGAATTCTGCCCTTTAATTCCTTGGAAATGATCTTGAAAGTTATCTCGATGATCTTGTGAAGACTTGAAATGCTTAACTCTTGCTTGCTTGACTAGATATCATGAATTCCTTATGAAATAATGATTTGAGACCTTGTTTATGTAGGAAATGCACTCAAATGATCGATTATTTGATCCCCAAGGCTGACATAGATGAAATTTTAAGCTTAAAACACAAATTTCCCACTCAAAACCTCAAAAATAGGCCAAATGGGACTCATTCACCAAGTTGGGTGAATGAGTCCCACCTGGATGAGACTCATTCGCCCAAAGTGGCGAATGGGTCCCACAAGGGCTATTTTTATTGCTAAAGTGTCAGGGATTGTGTGAATTAAGTTTATATGTTGATGTTGTCGGGTTTTTGATTAAAATATGCCTTAGGATGCATAATGTGGGGTCATAAATGCAAGGGGACCCAAAATCCAATGTGAAAGTGTAAATAAATGTACTTTACAACACTAAATTAGACAAAATTGGATCTATTTAACTTAAAAGGGCCCTAAATCCCATGTGAATGTGCAAAACACATTACGACATTAGATTAAGTCCACTTAATTTACAAGCCTCCTAAATTTAATGTAAAGGTGTAAATAAATACACTTTACAACACTAAATTAAGGTAGAGTTAAGTTTATTTAGATTAAACAAGCCCTAGACCTAATGTGGATGTGAAAAACCCATCACAACACTAGATTAAGGCGATATCAAGTCCAATTTATCATTAATTATTACCAAATCGAGCAATGAAAAAGAGGGACTCTTTTCCGTCATTACAATTAGGAATATGTTTCTTGAAGATGATTGTTTGCATGTCAAAATTGCCATGTATACCAAGTCTTAGACTATAAAGAAAGAAACCCATCCATGGTTTTGTGGTCAATATTTGAGGTCCATCCATTTCTACAATAGAGATTAGATTTCATTGGATTCATTCATCTCTTTGTTTTCTGATAGACATAAATTTATTTTGAGTTACAAATTGACACAACTAAAGTGGTAATCAAGTTTCTATAATAATATATTTTAACCAAGTTTAGAATTCCATATAGCATTGTATGTGATAATAGCCTCACTTTTGTTTCTTTGTGCTTTTTGAAGAGGCTTATATGAATAAAAAAAATTCTTACAATTTTTTCTCAACTATTACGCACGCTGTTTTGGGAAAATGTAAGGATTTGGAGAAGCCCAATAAGCCTGTGGTTGCGTCCAGTGAAATATTTCTGTGACTTTTCAAGGCCCGATAGCGAGTTGATTACAGCTGTGGCAGTAATGAGACCCAGTCAACCCTTCATTGTCAATTGGAATGTGATATGCTCGACAGGTTTTCAACCGTCACGTGAGGCTAAAGTTCCTCAATAGGCTTTGATTGCTTCCAGCAAATCTAAGTTTATAGCACTAGATTTCTGAAACTTACTTCATTTTTCCTCACCGTTTGATTTCTCTCAATTTCTACTTTGGAATATATGTTTGTTAAAAAGCTTGCTGATTGATGACAACGTTTGTTAAAAATCTTGCTGATTGATGACATTCAATGTACGCAAATTGGTTCTACTTGCATTCTTTTCTTAGCAAATTGGTACTACTATACAACTTGCTAGAGTTTCATCCCGGTGGACTTTAGGTTCTTTGAAGATGCTGGCATAATTGTTTCTTGAAAGTTTCTAAAATGTTTTCAACAAATTTGTTTGTGTCAAATCTACCACAGTACATTCCTTAAGATCACGTTTCTTTCAGGAATGTAATCAAACATGTAAGTTCACTTTACACGCCATTCGCATTTGCTCAAGATTTTCTGAAACCTTTCAACTAATCCATTTTATGCATATTATGTAATGTTTGTATTCCACAAGGATACATTTAAGATTTTCTGAAATCTTTGTAAATATATCCTCCGTAAGAAGAAACTTTTAGCTTTATAATTTTTTTTCTTTGTATATTAATATAATGTGGGAATTGTTAGAAATTTAAAATACATTGATAATTCAGAGAATTTTATAAGAGAAATTTTAACTTACATAAATTAGAAAAATATAAACAATGCAAATCAATGACTCTAGACATATGCAATCTAGAATAACATAAATATATTAAGAGCTTCCAAGATGTCAAATACAAATTAGGTAGTGAGTTTATATAGAACTAAGGAGGGGATAAAGATGACAAATCAACTAATAGGAAGTGATCACCAATATTAAATAAAATGAAAATAGTAAATGCTCCACCATTTTAGGATAGGGGCATCTCATCACATTAATTCCTAGTTATTAAATAATAAACTCATTTTTTTATCATAAGAAAGCTTGATAAAATTATATAAAACACACATGACTAAGGAAAAATAAATTCATCCACTAGGAAAATAAAAACCTACACCCACACACCCTTAAGTGTAGCTTAAGAGGATGAAAATATGATGGATCCTAGAAAATGAGGTCATGTTGGGTAACCATGTACGTATAAAATCCTCTCCAAAGAAGAAGAATCCCTCCTACCCCACTCTCCTAGAAATAGAGAGAGAACATCATAGAATAGAGAGAGAAAAGAGGACTAGGTAGCCCCCCAAAGAGATCCAATGATAAATGCTCAAAATTGGATGAAGAAGATGGTTCATGATCATCAAAAAATGTTCCTCCCCTTAGGAAGAAACAAATCAATAGTGTATGCAAGCTATCTCCCCATTCTTGAAAGGAATTAATGTAAGAATCTAAAACTCAAAATGTATGAAGTCTCTAAACTCAACTCAAGTGGCCCCATGTAAATTCTGAAAGTTATTGCAATCAAATCAGATGTTGTAAGGTACACTGTTGAATGAAAACTCAGAATCTCCTAGAGAATGATTTAGAACACAATCCAAATACTCAAGTATCTCTTTTGAATATGTCTCTTCCAAATGTTGATCCAAAGTATCCACACTCATGTCTAATTGTGATGAAGGATCATGTATTGAATGAACAAGTCAAAATGTTCCCTCACAATAACTAAAGAAGAATCAACTTCATCAAAGATAAGATGAATACAATCAATAGTGTCTCCCAAATCTATAATATGCATCTTGAAAAAAAAGTATGAAATACTTGTCAAGAGATCATCCCACAAAGTTGAATATAAAAGACTATGTATGTCTTGCTACAAGAAATCACTAGAAGCTTTTGAAGAAGAAAAAAAAAGACTTTGAAATAGCAATAGATGTAAAGGAAAAAAAATTATCCTCAAAGAGAACACATATGTCCATAATAGTGCCATCTAGATATGAAATGAGGGACTCTACAAACAAACAAGAGATGTCTGGTAGAAAATGGTCTTAATGAGCTAAATCTAGAAGACATAAATGGCCCTATTGTAATGAATCACTCAAATTTCTCTCAAAGAATCTCTAAACTTTAAAGATACAACAAATATTATTGATGGAATCTCAATATGAGGATGCTAAGTAAGGAGAGAAATATCTATGTCATCTAAATGTTCAAGGCCCACAAAATACTTAAGCTCCTCTATTTAGTATTAGCATTAAAGGGTATATTATCTACATCATCAATTGGAATGAGGATATTTGAAGTAGAATCATCTTGTAATGGAGAAATAAGGTCTCCAAACATCTCCCAGATCTTAGTCCAAAGTGTGTGGGTACAATTAATGTCCACTATAGTCCATATAGTGTCATTATCAACTTTAGAACCATTCAACCCTATTACAAGATCGATTTTATTACCTCATATTGATTTCCTTCTTGGTGTGTCTAGTTCAAGTATGATCCCATAAAGGTAAGGAAAAAGTTTAATCCATCTAAGATGGGTTAGAATTTTTTTTCCAAGACTCATAATTGTTCTTATCCAAGATTATCACATATGGGTGAACAAAAAATTCATGATACAATCCTCAAATAATTACAAAAGACACGATAATAGAACACCCTCCCTTTTTGCTAGTATCAAAAATCACCCCCTAGAGATTACAAGGTTGGAATGTTATAGTTTAGTGAATTTATAAAGTTTTTTCCAAGTTACAATGAATACTAGGCTCCAAATGGACAAAACTATAAATTCTAATACAAAATCAACTTGATATAAATTTTTAAAAAATATTCTTATAGTTGTGTAGCTATTTTCAATACCTTTATGATTCCCATTCATTTCCAAACAATAAAGCTCTGGGGTGAAATTTATGGCTTGTTGAAGAAAAAAATAACAAACAACTTCAACTTGCAATATTTGGTAAAAAATGGCAAAAAAAAATTCAATACCTCTGTGGATAGAAAAAAATCATCTCTAGACTTTTGAAAATATCATGTTCACCAAAAATAGATACCATACAATGAGAATTTATATGCAAGTATGAGAAAAAGGCCCAATTTGGCCTATATGAGGGCTTTGGTAGGCCCCAGCTAGCCCATGGGTGGCATCATCGATGGTGGTGGCCATTGGATGACAACTAGGCATAACAAATATCACAATTTAGGTCCATTTTCATGGTTTTCAAGTAGCAGTTAGAAGACTAGACTAATTGATTGCCATTTGTGGTCACAGTCTTCCTAACCATTGGCAAGAGTAACAAGTCACACAGTCTAAGGACCACCTCTAGTAGCTTTATTTGTAGGCAGGAAATGCTTAAGGTAAGCATTGAAGTGTTATATATAGTGCTTAATTAAATGCTTATGCACTTAATAACAAAGTGCTAAGCACTTTTAGTAGTGTTATATTTTTATATTTATTTTCTATTTTTTTGAAAAAAATTGACAAAGTTGTATGACTATGACTAGGGGATCATATGGCTTCCTACAAAAAAAATTGCCTCAACAGATATGAACATTGAATATGGAAGAAATTAATATTAGAGTTTGTCTCTTTGGCCTCTTGAATGCAATGACAAGATCCATTTGGATAAAATATGCTCTAGTAAAAAGTTGTTTGTCATATCTGAGCTTCAAACCCCAACTTGAACCTATGTCAAACAATCTCTAAATCAGATGAAACAAAAGTCAGTCTTGGCTTTTTCAAGCCTCCTAAACATGTTGGAATAGTAAAAAATATTTTTCAGTATAACCAAATTTTTTTTAATCACCCAAATCTTACAAACGCATGCAAAATGAAGAGATTATCAAATTTTCATAAACCCTTTATGACTCTCCAGATTGTTCAAAACAAAAAAGAATGTTTTGAGATATATTTCAAGATCTCACATAAAAAAATCATACTCTCAATAAGGAATCTACAAACTTAGAATTCTCAAAACAAAATCTCTAATATCATGTTAGAAATCTGAAATAGATTGATAACTTGAAGAACTTTAGAAGAGAAATTATAAGCTACATAAACTGAAAAAATATAAACAATGCAAACCAACGACTTCAAAATATATGTAATGTTAGAATGATAAAAATGAATTAAAAGCTTTCAAAATTTTAAATATAAACTAGGTCGTGAGTTTATATAGGACTAAGGAGAGGATAGAGGTGGAAAATCAACCAATAAGAAGTGACCACTAAGATTAAATAAAGTAATCAAAATAATAAATGACCCACCCCTTTTATGATGGGGACACCTCAACACCTTAGATCTCCTAGTTATTAAATAATAAAGTCAATTTATTATCCTAAAAAAATTTAATCAAAGTGTAGGAAAAACCTATGACTAAGGTAAAATAAATTAATCCACTAGGAAAAAATACCTACACCAATAGGAATGTACTAGAAACATGAAAATATTTGTAAATGTGAATTTTACATTCTCCACAGTATCCCTATTAACAATATATGTTTTTTCTACCTTGCAGGATTATAGGATTTAGATGTGAATGTACAATTATTAAATTTTGGAAGATTCCAATGAATTCTACAACTTTGATAATTTGAATGTAATTAAGAATGATAAGTTGAAGTGCAATTGGTAAATTACTAAATTGTATCTCAATTCTACATTTCCACACTTTTAAATCAAGTATCTATTCTTCTTTAAATTGTAAACTTCTTATAAGTTAAAAGAATATTTTATAAAATTTCTATAACTTTATATATGATCTTGATACACATTGTAGTTTGTGGTCTAAAAATGTGTATACAAACTATATATATATATATATATATATATGATCAAGTTAATAGATCATATATTTCTAAAATTATATTTATTATAATATAATCAAACTTGTCGCATATATGAAATTTTAACTTGTTTAAATTGTGAAATTTGTAATTTATTGTCAATCTTTCTAAAAAGGACATATACTACGTAGGAATTTGTTAATATGACTACAAACTCTATAAACTACAAATTCACACTTGCAAATTATATGTAACTACATTTAATTTTGAAAATATTAAAAATCAACATATGTAAACCTCAAAAAAACTCTTAAAAACCCTCTAAAATATCATGTAACTTCACAAAATGACAAACAATGGAAAAATAAGTTATAGGAATACAACCCTATAAGATTATACCTATCAAATTGTACTAAAACCTTAGATTTTTACCATTGATAATTTGACCAAACATTTAATCACTTTTGTAAACTAGCATGTCTTTATGACTTGAATCAATTTTCTTAAAATACTCCATGATGACCAAGTTTAACCTTGAATAATTTGTAAAAACTATTAGCTATTAATTCTTGGCTCAATCAAGCTTGAATAACAAAGGGAATTTCCAAGATGACCTAGATTATTGACATAACATTTAGGAAATTGAATTAATTGACATATTCCAATTTGAAGAATACAAACAATTTAAATTTTTTCATATTAAAAATGATGCTAACAATACTAATAATGACTACTTGGTAGTGTGTAAAGATGTTAATCTAGTATTTTAATATTAGAATTGAATTAATTTTCTTAAAATACTCCAAGATGACCAAGTTTAACCTCGAATAATTTGTAATAACAATTATTAGCTATTAATTCTTGGCTCAATCAAGCTTGAATAACAAAAGGAATTTCCAAGATGACTTAGAATATTGACATAACATTTAGGAAATTGAATTAATTTACATATTCCAATTTGAAGAATACAAACAGTTTAAATCTTGTCACATAGAAAATGACGCTAACAATACTAATAATGACTAAGGTAGTGTGTAAAGATGTTAATCTAGTAGTTTCAATATTAGTGGTCAATCGTTGTGTCAAATAGCTCATATTGAATGCTATGATAATACTTAATAGATTTTATTTTCACAAGTATATTATAAATAAAAATGTTAATTTTTGAAAGGATTGTGTTAATATGGCAAGGACATGGGGTTCCTATGATGCAAACTCAAGTTTATATTCTCAAGTGACATTTCAATGAATTATTTTATTTTACTTCAATTTTTTATTTTTTCGCTTCATAAGAGGAATTATATTATTAAATTGAATTTACAAGCATCTGCAAATGCAAGAAACTGGATTCAACCCTGAGCCAAAAAAGGACACCATAACACCATCCCAAACCATCCTTCAGGGAACAAACAAAACCGCCAGCCAAACCATCCTACCACCAACACCAAAACAGACCAACCAGGTTGGCCATGCAAAATGCCCATCTCTGGCATATCAATAAAAAAAGGAGGTAACAAGAGCATACAAAACCCTAGGCCACACCCAATCACCTAAGGACCATACACTAGAATAGAAGAGGGGGACACCAAAAAACACAATGCCCAGCTATATGACACATAGGGACCAACACTTACAGAAAGCCATTTGCTTTCACAAAGGCATCCAACTCCTAAACCCAATCCATATAACAAACTTCAACCATTCAAAAAAATTTCTTAAGAAAATTAATTGCAACTACAACAATCATCCTATGGTGCATAAAGGTCATTCCTTTTAAGTCCAGGAGGAAAGGGAAAATCTTAATTACCTCCCCTGGAATCTTTACCTGCTCAATATCACACGGACGTAGGGCAAGCTTGCTAGGAATGGAAACTTTTAACGCCTTCTCCAGACTTCCTAGTAGTTCCTTTTTGAACAATTTGGCTATCAGGATCTTAGCTTCAACCTTGGGGCCCTGATTATCTAGAATGGAAGCAAGAAACCATGATGCCACCTGTGAGTTTGTTCAAAAGTACTCCTTGTGTTCCAAGTGCCCCTTATTGAGCACCATTTTCATTTCCATGATCATTGATGGGTCGATATCGAGAAGAATTTATTTTAAACATTGGTCTATGACCTCCCGGAAGGCATTTTGATGGTCTTTGCAGTTGAGGGCAAGAGGAGTGTCTACCCCAAAGAAAAAGACCAAATCCACCGAAATCTCCAACTTAAACTTTGAACTCTCAACCATTAATGCCTAATACCCTAGGAATCCGAGCTAGATAGCAAGCTCACAGAAGATAAAATGAATCGTTTCCTTCACTACTTTTGGTCGAGAATGAGAGAAAAACCACAGAAAATCCTCCTTTATTATTTTGTACATTGCCTACATTCTATCCATGCAATCGATTAAGAGTGTCGAGGCCGCTGTCACACAAGTGAATGAGTACACTTATGTGTGGGGAGTGGTCCTTTCCACTAATTGGGAAATTGAAATGAATCCTCTCAGGCCACCTCATGTGCCTTGATATGATTGTGTAATAAATGCTCACATCATTCCATCAATTTTCAATGAAAACGACGTGACCCATCCACCTCAGATCACATGTTCGAAAGAAAAGTGATGAGTAAAGCCATCCTTAAGTACCAATCCCAGATGAAACTCCAAGGAACTCAAACGAGAACACTGCTTGTTTTCCACCATGGGTAGAGTGTTGATAGTCGTAGTCTCTCTATAGCCTTGTTATGGAGAGACGTCTGCCCAACCATCCACTATCAACTTCTATCATTAACTGTACAGTTCTTTAATCGATACCCCATGTGCCCCCTGATTAGATGGGAGATCGGCTTCTAAATTGCCAAGTTCTTTGAGAATATGATTGATCATTACCTATTCCAATCGATCCATCCACTGCAAGTCTATTTCCAATTTTGTCCCTAGCTTCCAATTATGCACTTTTCTCCTTCTCAAGGCATTGATCACCAAGGAAAAATCACCTTCGATAGCAACTTTCCTTAGCCGAGCTCAAAGCATAACCCCAATCCTAGGATTAATGCTTGAAACTCAGCTGCATTGTTTGTTCCTTCCAGGAGGGGTGATGCTAACCTACCCAAGATGCGGCCCTCACAATCTCTAATTATGCAACCTACTTGAGAAACTCCAAGATTTCCCCTAGACATGCCATCAAAGTTCATTTTATCCCATCCTGCTTCAAGTAGAGACCAATTCACTTTAATTCTATCCATAATAATGGCTTCTCCCCCAAGACCAACAAAGGCTAGTACATTCAAACCATTCTAATTCATCCTTACTAATGCATCCCAAACTGTGAAATTTACTTTCCTCGAGTTTAACTCCTCTAGTATGGAATTGACTACCTCCACTATACTCACCTCAATTTTACTTTGCAACTACAATTCTTACAACTCCTTATCCTGGAAAATGCAGCGGTTTCTCTCCTTCCAAATCTCCTAGATAACTATTGAAGGGATAACAATCCAAAAACCACTGAACATTGCTTTCTTATAATGTATTGGCCAACATCTGAGCATCTCAAGCAAGCTGGTTAGAAATGTGAAATCTCAAGAAAGCTTGGCACATAGACAACTCCAACAATTTTGAGTGTATTTGCAATGCAAAAATAAGTGATCCCCTCTTTCCTCCTTCAATTTGCACAACAAAAAACTCAATGACCCTTGATAGCCCATCTTGGCAAACCTATCCATGGTTAAGAATCTCCCTTGAGCCACTGGCCAAGTGAAAATTCTAGCCTTGGGGAGACAAAGTTTATTCCTATAAAGGATGATAGGCAGATTGGATGCGAAGGAACCTTCACTTACCAAGGTGTTGTATCCATCCTTCACCCTATATTCCCCATTTTGGGATGCATTCCATCTGATTCTATTCCTACCCTACCTCAAACATACTTTTCGGTCCTGCAAGATCTTCTCAAACAATTCCACCATGTCCCCTTGGAAGCCCAGTAGCCTTATACTTTTCCATTTGCAATATATTTCTCCCTGTTGAGGTTGATCCTCCAAATAATTTTTTACCCTATCACCCCATGCCTGTTTGGTTGCTAATCTTACCTGAGCCCACTCTTCTAATTCTACAAATTTACCACACCCATCCCAAGAGTCTTCCTAGAAAAAGGCAGCCCGACCATCCCTAACATCCCAAGTTAGACTTGTTGATGGTGTTTTTATGCACTTCTCAACACAGGCAGTACGTAGGTGCACTACCTCTCTTGAAAGACAATCTCCCACAATCGAATTACAGAACACTATCCCAAGGTCTCTCGGATGTCGGGTCATGACAGTGCTTAGATACCTCAGTAGTTTGATGTGATTTGCACGAATCATAAGGCGGTCTTACAGAAAATACAAAGTGTGGACATAAAGTATGAAGTTGGATCTTTGAAAAGGATCCCTTAGGATGAAGGCAGTTATATGTGGGCTGTAAGCTCAAACAGCAATCTTGGACTCCATTTAGTTGTTGGATTTGGCTTTAAAATGTGTAATGAACCTTGGTATTGTTCAGTTTCTAAAAAAGGGGAAAAGAGCGAAGGAGGAGAAAAGTTCCTAAGTCTGAAGCTCGCAATGAATAGTGACAATGGAGTTCCTGCAATGGACAATTCCTTAAAACAATATCCCACTTAACCAGGGATTTCACAGTATCATGGAAATTGTGCTATCTTCTAAGGGCTACATATATTTCATCCTTCATCCACCACATACATGCATGAATTAAAGATAAATGTTTGGGGCAGCTTCAAATCAAGTCCAGCCTAACTTTGCACAGCTATCTACCTTCAGCAAATAGCAAAAAGTATGGACTAAAGGATCATCAACAAGGCAAGAATTTTTACAATCACCTAACAACATTCCTAAGATTTATCCAAATGAAGTAAACAGCTAACTAAACAGTAATAAGATCTAAACTAAACATGTGAAATTGGAGAATGAATCAAATGACAAGAGAGAAATCAAGGAAATACACCAAGCCAATGATATTTCTTATAAATTTCTGCAGCATGCCTTTACAACAACTCAACTCCCACTTTGCAAATGAGGGGAGTGCTCTATTTATAGTTTTCCAAAAGTTAAATGAATGGCCAAGATTCATTACAATTGTGTGGCCAAGATTCATTGCAAAATAGGGTTTCACCTACCCCCAAATAGATTTGCAATTGAAAAACATTTTTTTGTCTCTTCCCTATTTTGTCATCTAGTGGATGACACTATTGCTCTTTCGTCCTATAGCTAATTGTTGTCTCCTTGGTTGTAGCTACTCTTCAGGGAGGTCTTCTTCCTTGGTTGGGCTATCCTCTTGCTCCTCGGAGGTTGCGTGCTCTATGTACTTGAGGATGACCGCTTGGAGCTTGTCGATCTCAAGGATCTCGCATCTTAATGCCTGGTAGCTCCATTCTTTAGCGTTCTCTTCCAGCCGCTTCCAATCCTCGTCATACTTCAAGCCATAATCTCTAAATAGCTCTGATCGATCGAAGGCATGGGCAGCAAAACTCAGGAATTTCGTTGTGATTTCTCTGGCTGTCCTGTCCTTCATCTTCTCCTCGAAGTATGGCTTGATCTTTTCCGCATCCATTTGCACTGTGGGCATATCATAGCCCGTCATCAATTTGAGGTACCTGGCGCATTCTGCCCGGATTTACTTGATCCACTCAATATCAGGATCCACCTTATTCATGATCTGCTCCATCCTCTCCCTTCGATTGATGAGGTCCCTGCACCACACATCAACTAGCCAATGATCCTCTTTCTTCAGTTCTAACTTCTCCTCCCACGTGTCCTCAGGCATCTGGAGGATGGCTTCAATTCTCGGGAAGGTGGAGTCATATGTTGTAGGAAAATTGGTGCAGAGCCTCTTCGTGCTCTTCAGGGACTGGATCAGGTCCAAGAACTTATTGGCTGTCTGCACAACCCTGCTGATTCCCATGTTTCCGACGTATTTAACCCGTCGGAACCAATCCTCGGTCGTTTTTTCTAAGTTCTTCCTCCTCTCCATCTTGTCAATCTGTTCTTTGGAGAGTAACTGTGGTGCGGCCGCAGAGGTGGTGGGTAGGTCATCCACTGAGGACCACTGCTGGATATAGTCTGTTAAGGCAGCAACTTGTGCTTTGAGCTTGTCCTTGGTGACCTTGTCCTGCTTAATCAGATGTACCACTGTGGCCACCGACTCTTCCAGATGTTCAACCTTCTGCTCTCTAGTCGCTGTCCCTAGGTCAATGGTGGAGATATTGTAGCTCACCCCGGTCTGGCCAACTGTAGGCGTGGCAACTTGCACTGCTGGGGAGCTGAAAGCATCCATCGTTATCTTGGAACAGACCTTAGGCTTCTTCTCCTTCTTTGTTGTGGTCAGGGATCGAGCCAAGATGGCCTCCAATCTTGCCCTTGGTTCTTTCAGCAGAGGGGTTGTCTTTTCAAGCTGTTTCTCCAACCAGCCGGGCATAGTAGATTTGTCATTGGGTGCATCATGGCTGCTCTCACCCTTTTCAGTTAGAGGCAAGACTTCTGCCTCCTTTTCTTTTTGGGGCTCTTCCTTTTCCTTGGCAGCTTCCTCCTCATCGGAGTCCTGAATGAATATGAGGCGCTTGACTGGCATCTTGGTGGACAACATACAGGTGGGATCTTCTTCTTTCACTGTCTCCTCTTCTTTCTTCTCTTCAGCAGCCTCGGCCTCGGGGCTCTTCACAACATGGGTCTCGGCCTCAGATAAATCCTTCAGCGACTGCCCCTCTTCTTCCTGCGGTGACCTCTCTGTTTCTATTCCCATGTCCTTTAATTGATGTGCCATCTCCTCCTCAAGGTCCTCATCAAATGTCTAGATAATTTCCTTGGCACCCGAGCCATCCTCCCCATCTTCGCTCTCAGAAGAGCCTGTCTCCTCCTCCTCATAAACCACCTTGTCGATGGTTCGATGCTCGTGCTCGGGGTGCTCGTAATAGTCATCGGCCTCCTCCTCAATAGGCTTCGAGGATTCCCGTTCTTGCTCCTCTAACTCCTCTGAAATTTGCATTGTGGCTTCCATGGCTGGCAGCCCTGTTGGTGGTTGTGAACGCTGAGCTATCACGAGGGCTTGGGCGAGGGCTGCTTGGAGTGCGGGGTCCATTAGGATCTGTGAGAGCTCAGGGGGAAGACTCTGCAGGTGCTGCGTGATAGCTCCGGGTATAGTGGCAAGGGGAACAGGCAACGCTATTGTTGCCAGAGGGAGGGATGTAATGGGAGACATGGTGGCAGAGGAAGGAGGAGTGGTCACGCCAGAGGAGGAATCAATGACAACTACTGACCTGGCCGGGGGCGAAGGGGCGAGATGGACAGAGATGTCCACCGCCGGCGGAGATGCGGCGACCATTGCTTGGGAGGGAGGCTGTGCAACAGGAGGGGCAGGGAGAGCCAAGGGAGACTGCAATTCTATTGCAAGCACGATCTGCTTGAGCCTTTTGGGAGATGAGCCTCCCGTTTCTTTCGTTGCTTGCTCTTTGGGGTCTGCAGACTGTGCTGTCTCTGTTCCCTTTCTCTTTTGAGACCTGGTGACAGGGGGAGACTTGGAAGTCTCACCAGCTGATGTGGTGATGGCAACGTCCTCCGTGATAGTGGGCTCACTCTTGAGTGCCTCATATGTAAGGACTAGTCGTTGTTTTAGTTGCGCCACTCGCCCATCGACCCACTCCTTAGTGCGAGTTATGATCGGCTGGGTGATAGTGTCTAGGTCGTCGACCTCTTGCTCGTCCCAGTCTATTGACGGTATAGGCAGGTTGGCAACTGCAGGGTACCTCGGGTGCATTATCGTGGACTCGTCCTCTTCGAGCTGGTCTGACATCTGGAATGGTTGTACTCTCCTTAGGAATTGTACGGTCATGCGCATGTAATGCCTGGCAAGCACCTCCTTGTCATCTTTACAGTCTGCCCATAAGTCTTCAATGTGGTATTGGTGGGCGTATGCTGGCCCCAATGCCTTCCTCACATGGCCATGAGGGTCCATCCGTGGGCATGTCGTGTACCAGTCAAGATGATATTCCTTAAGTTCCTTCTCAGAATTGTTGGCACATTGAGAAGTTTGCAGTCGATACAGGCCCTGGCCGAGGGTCATGGGATAGGGGATCCCTACTACGTGCTTGTTTCTGAAGACTATCTGGATGTGTTGGAGCTGCTGGGAAAGCTCCAGGAGAATGATCCTGTCATTTGGATATCGCGGCAATCTGTTTGGCCGCTCTGTGAATCCCTGGGCCCGAATGTAGGTGAACTTAGGGAACTGGATAAATAGGAAGGCATACTCCTTAAGGAGTGCCCTGGCGCTATGGGAGACCCTCCTCTTGAAGTCTCCAGCGACCAATCTGATGATGTGGCCAGTAAAGGCGTCATTGACCAGGCAGTACTCCTTCTTGAAGTTACGGTATTGGAGTTGAGGGTACTTGTCAAATGGCTTGAGCCCTCGCCTGTGCCCCTGGTCTGGCGCCACAAATAATCCATTGTATTGTCTTTGACCTGCCAGGGAGTATACCAGGTAAGAGGTGATGTAAAACTTGGAGCTCTTCTTGACGTTGACAAACTGCTCATGGAAGCAGTTGCTGATGATGCCTCCCCAGTCGAATGAGGTCTTGGTCTTGACATCCTCATTCCCTCGTAGGATCTGCTCAATGTAATATGCCATCCACTCTTGGAAGTAGGTGACTGCCGGGAGACCCATGACCCTGCTCAACATAGTTACCAGGTCGTGATAGTCTTCGTGGAAGTCGCTACGGAACAGCTCTTAGGGAACCTTCGTAGCGCTGCCCCATTTCTCCTTGAGCCAGTAGAGGTTGATTGATTTCTTGCATCCTAATGGATTGGCATCCCACGCCGCCTGGCACTGTTCTAACGTGGGGACCTCCATGTGTGGGAACATGGGAATGTGAAACATTTTTGTGATTCCCTTCGGCGACATGTTGGCAAGGATGTTTCCCTCCTTGTCCACAATGGTTCTACTGTCAGCCTGATAGGCTTCTCGGCAAGCCATTACCAGTTCGGGTGCTATAAGAGGAGGGAAACCGGCAGCCTTGGCGATTCCACTCTATCTTATCAATCTGGCGTTCTTCGTTGTAGGGTTGACCTTGACGCTCTGAGTGAACTCATCTATGTTCACCTGGCCAATGTTTGTATTTGAAATCTCCTTCCAGTCTGTTGAGACCTTTGACTGGAGCGGCTCACCCTGAAACTGAAACTTCATCTGATTTTTATCCTCTTTTCCCCGAGCAGCCCTTCCGGATTTCTTGCCCTTATCCTTTTTGGTGGAGGCCCCTGAAGTTCCTGCAGCCGATTCCATATATTCTGCAAGCAAAGGGCAAAGTCAGTGCAACAAAATATCAAAAGTGTTCATGTTAGTCCACATTTCAAAGATAACACCTAAATAATTATTCAAATATATCATAAATTTTATCCTTAGATGGTATCAATCTTCGTTTCAAGGCGTTTGGACAATCCGGGCCTGGAGGGCCGGACTTCCCTGGCACGAATGCTGTCTGGGAGGGAGAATGCGACTGAAATTTCTTGGATACCCTCCTTGGCCAAATTTTAATGTTTTGAGAGGCTTATTATGGGGAACAACGCAATTTAAGATGTGGGTCGAAGTTAGATTCTGATTTTAGGATTGCTTGGATGGCTTTGAGGGTCCTCGGAAGTTTCAGCCTGGAAAGCCGCGAGGAAATGGCAGTTGGCAATGGCGGACAGCGGGTGGAAATCCGGAGGGGGAAGTCCGATAGCCGGGGTCCGGGAGGCCAAAGGACGATCGTCACAAGGTTTGAAATTCAGGCCCGGTGGCATTTTGAGTGGCGGGGCCCGGTGGCCGGGAGGATGCGAGATGACGGCCGCAGGGAGATTTTTGGTAATGATCAGGTGACGACGGCGGTGAAAATCCCGGGTCCTGGAGCACAAAAGGTCGGCAAAGGCCCGCTGCTTGAAGGATTTTGTGCCGCTTAATGGCAACGGCGAAGATCACCTCGGGGCCCAAAGGGCGGGAAGCGAGAAGGGTTCCAGCGTGGACGACGACAGAACAGTCACGGAGTTCCGGGGATGGAACTCCAGACAGCCCGGCCCGGAAGGCCTCGGTCAGCAAGGAATTCAGCAAAATGAGACAGCGAATGGAGGCTCGGGCTCCGAGGTTTGGGAGGACGGGGCGAAAACTAAGACGTAAGAGTTTGCACGGACTTCCGCAGGTGGAAGTCCGGTAGGCGGGACCCGGAGGCGTGAAAGCAGCCATTTGAAAAGAAGACGGCAACGGTGAAGAGCATCCTGGGGTCGGGAGCCCGGAGCCCGAGAGGTAGCGGAGAAATTGCAGAAAGACCTCGGACTTCTGAAACGGCAGAAAATGACGAGCGAAGGCCCAACATCTGGGGGCCGAGGGCGGAAAAGACGTAACATTTTGATGCCGCCCAAGTGTTAATCGGCAGGGGAAAGGGTGAAGGCTGGGGCGCGGGAAGTCGGGGCACGAACTCCCTCGGATACGACGAATACTGGGCAGAATTTTGGGGCTGGAATCCTGGGGTCCGGAGCCCGATGCCACAAAGGACAGATGCTCCATTTCAAGTTCATGTGGTGAGGAACACGCCGGGGCCTGGAGGCCGGGAGGTGGGGTTAGGTTTGCACTTAAAACCCGGCGAAACACGAACGGAAATCCGATATAGGAAACCCAGATAGCCGGGCCCAGAGGATACGATTACCGTCGGGAGGTTTGGTGTTTTGAGATCTGACGGTGAAGGCGGGTTCTGGGCCCGGGAAGGGCACCTTCCCTACGCGAAGAACAGCCGCGGCAGGGAGAAGTCCTGAAATGGTGCGGAGGGCAATTGCGATGGTTTGGCCAATTTTCAAAACGTGGGTTATGGGCGTAGTTTGGTTTTCTTCCGTTTACCTCAACCTATTCAATTATTCAATTCGTTTAAATTCCCCAAAATCATGAAAAATACGGGAGGGCAAACGGGGATGGCCTACCTCGAAAGTGCGTAGTGGGGTGATGTGGGATCCACTGGGGGTCGACGGAGTGAGGTTGATGGCGACGGTCGTGACGCTATCAATCACGGTGGGCTCTAGATAATCACTGCTCCAATTTGCTGCAATTCAAGTTGTGAAAATGACCTCGACGGATTAAGTATTATATACCCCAACCACCATTAATATGCGCACTTATTGATCGTACGACCGCGCCAAAAGTTGGTGAGATTTCAAATTTAGGTCGGCGGCGGTGGCGGGAGCTCTGGGACCCGGCGGCCGGAAAGACGTGGCGTGGCGGCCGCCGTGTGATTTTTGCGTTATCGGGCAACGACGGTGGAGAGCAGTTCGGGCTCTGGAACACGGGAAGCTGGCAAGAATCCACCGTCGAGGACGGCCTAACTGCCGCGGAGAGAGCCTCGGGGCCCGAAGGGCGGACAGTAGGCAGAGGCCTGCCGTCAACAACGGTGGAACCATCACGGAGTTTCGATGACGGAACTCCAGACGGTTGGGCCCTGAAGGCGGGGCAGTAGGAAGGAATTCGCCGCCAAAGGAACCTTGTGTCACCCAGCGGCGACGACGAGGAGCATCCCGGGGCCTGAAGGGGCGGGCGCCGCCTGGGAGATTTTTGCCGGATTTAAACAGAAGACGGTAGGGCGAGCCCCGAGGGGTGGAAAGACACCCGAAGAACGCCGCAGAGGACGACGAAGGCGACAGGGAAGCCCGAAAAGGGAACTCCGGACGCCCGGGCCCTGAAGGGCGCAGCGCCGTTCCAGAGCCAAAATGCCAAAGCAATCCCCGAGAGGCCCCGAATGGCAGCAAAAGACCAAAAGCGGAGGCATGGTCGATTTATGGTGAAACCTTGGAGCAACATGAACCACGCAGGACGTAAAAAAAAGGGGCACGCAAAATGAGGCAAAAGAAAAGAGGGTCCCCGTTCCGAACGGGGCGTGTGTGCTAAGCGCACAAGAAATGGCGACTCCACTGGGGAACGCTCTGGAGCGTTCTAGGGATAAATATTCATTCAGGACCCAGAATCTCTGGTTTCGCATACCAGGAGCGGCTTCTAAAGATGAATCCGAGAGAACGAGATCCTTAATTAGGTTAGCTTACAGGACATCTCAGAAGCGTGTGTGAGGTGAGTTCATTCCTTTCCTAGGGATAGTAACCAGGGTTATCACTTCAACCGAGTGAGCTACATAAATTTCTTAACACCAAAAGTAACCTGAACATTGCCCCACTACGAGTCAGGCATCCATAGCCCCGACGGAGTTGTCGCTACAATCTCATGGATATTGCTCTACTACCAGCCGGGCGTCCATAGCCCCGGTAGAGTTATCTAAACGCCCATACGGTCATTTATTTCCTTTTTTCAGAGTTTCTTTTCTCCCTTTTTTGCTTTGATATCTCATTTCTCTTTTACCATTTAGTTCGACCGGGTAAGCATCGGAGCCTACAATGGGTTTGAGACTACAGTGGTCACTGGAGTAGACTTAAGATTTTTCACTGACTAGGGTGTCATAACAACCATAGTACGGTCCTTCAGAATTTATTATTATGTAATTTGTGTGAGATCCGAGATGTGGGTAAGAAGATCCAGCTAAGGGTCAAATTCTGAGCAGGGTTCAGACAAGGAAATCATTCGCGGACAGCTTCGCAAAGACCAATAATCTAGAGTGAATGTTTAGCCAGAGAACACAACGAATGAACAGCAAATTGGACTGCTTGTCAAGCAAGCACGGCCACCGCAAAGGAGTGAGAAACCATCTTTCGAAACAAAAATGCTGGGAGGGAGAAAACAAAAGCGACGCAAACAAAACGCAGACAAGCAAGAAAACAACTACTCTACCCTATGTACAGGTATTTACAACAAAGAGCTCGAAGGAGCTCAAGCTTGGAAGTAATGCTTCAGGTGCTGCCCGTTGACTGGCAATGGGATGTTCTCACTGGTTAAGCTCTTCAGGTGGAAGACATTATCTCCCAAAATCTCAGCTATTTGAAAAGGGCCAAGCCAAAGCTTGTCGAATTTATTGTGTCCCCCTTTCTTCTCATGGGCTTTGTCCCAATATAGGACCAAATCTGCAATCCTAAAGGCCTTGATTTTGGCTCGGCGGTTGAACCATCTCTTAACTACGCCCTGATGTTTGGCAAAATTTTCTATTGCGCAGTTTCAGACTTCTTCTAAATGTAAGAGCTCAGCTAGCCGAGCTTCCCTACAATCTCCTCCCTCATAAAATCGTTGATGAACTGAAGAGTAGGAATCTTCAGGTGGATGGGGAATATAGGCTCAAGGCCATAGACAAGGTGGAACGGAGAATCACCAAGGGCAGCCTTGTGGCGGGTGCGATCAGTCCAAAGGGCGAAATGGAGCTGGGTATGCCAGTCCTTGGGATTCCTATCCAACAGCTTCTTGATCATAATAATCAGATTTTTGTTTGTGGACTCGGCAAGGCCATTGCCCTGAGGGTAGTAATTGGATGAGAATTTGAGGGCAATCCCATAGTCAAATGCCCAACTGGAAAACTTTAATGAAGCAAATGTAGGTCCATTATCACATACTAAAGCATACAGACAACCAAAACGATTTAAAATGAAGCTTTCTAGAAAATTGGTAACTACTTCAGTTGTGCATTACCTACATACTATTGCTTTCGTCCATCTAGTACAATAATCAGTAGCGGTAAGAATGTACCTGTGTCCCGCAGATGATGGAGGGCTTACCGGACCGATGAAGTCAAGACCCCATTGCGCAAAAGGCCTTACCTCCAGCACAGGCTGCAGTGGGACATCAGCATTCCTCTCCCTGGTGGCAACTGTCTGGCACGTGTGACATGAATGAACATGGCAATGGGCATCCTTGAAGACAGTTGGCCAATAGTACCCAGCTCTCAGTATTTGATGTGTTGTAGAAGAACCCAAGCCATGGCCCGTACCAAATTTATTGTGAAACTCCTTCAAGACGCATTCTGCTTCTTCCTTGCCAAGGCATCTCAGATAAATGCCTTCATGATTCCTTTTGTAGAGGATGGAACCCTGCAGCATGTAGCCACTACTTTTCAATCTCAGGGCTTGCTTTTGGACTCCTTGCAGGTACGGCGAACACTTATGATTTAGTAGATAATAAACTATATCTTGGTACCACTCTCCCGGGGAGACATCTTCAAGCTGGTACTACTATACCGTGAGTTCAGGTCCGACCTCCGCTGCTGTTTCGGCAATTGTACGAGTAAGTGACTGCCCTCGTACCAATTTCATCAGTTGGATTTCCATATCATACTCTTGGAGCAGGGTGACCCACTTAGCCCTTCGTTCACCCAATTCATTTTGCATTAGCAGCATCTTAACTGCTAGGTCGGGGACAATGGCGAACACCTTGTTGCGTAGAATGTAGTGTCTAAATTTTTTTACTCCCCTGACGAGAGCGTATGCCTGTTTTTCTATGTTGTGGTAACGTAATCAAGCATCTTTGAGGGGAGCACTCATGAAGGTGATCGGATGCTCGTTCCCTTCGTCGTCCTTTTGGGTCAACATGCTAGCACAAGAATGCTCTGAAGCAAATGAATAAATGTAAAATGGCTTCAGATAATCTGGGCTAACTAACACAAGTGCCTCAGCAATGGCCCGTTTGATTTCTTCGAAGGATTGTTTGGCATCCGACGTCCATTCGACCTTGGCGTCCTGTTTGAGCATGGCATTGAGAGGTTTAACAATTTCTGCGAAACCTGTGATGAATTTTCGGACAAAATTGATTTTTCCAAAGAAAGATTTTAATTCCTTCTTGCTGCCCAGGGGCTGAATCTTGAGTAACGACTCAATGCGCTCAGGATCAATGGAGATTCCTTGCTCTGAGATGATGTTCCCGAGCAATCTTCCTTCAGTCACTCCGAAAACACACTTCTTGGGGTTGAGAGAAAACCTGAATTCCCTGCATATCTGAAACACCTTGCATAAGTCAGAGACGTGATTGCCTCACTTCTTGGAAAATACGGTCAAATCATCCATATAAATGATTATGCACTTGCTAATTAGGTCTTTGAAGGCGATATCTATGGCGCGTTGGAAAGTGGCACCGGCATTGATGAGCCCAAATGACATTCTTCTGTATGCGAACGTCCCCCACTTAGTGGTGAACGCTGTCTTGTGACGATCCTCATATTGCACCATTACCTGATTATACCTAGAGTATCCATCGAGGAACGACATCATCTAGGAGCCATTGACGATTTGCAGCGCCTCATCCAGCGAAGGCACTGGATAGTTGTCTTTCTCTGAGGCCTGATTTAGATTGCGGAAATCCACACATAATCTAATCTCTCCATTCTTTTTCCTGATCGGGACCAAGTTTTCCACCCACATGGAGTGCCTGATGGGAAAGATGATTCTAGCTGAGAGCAATTTCTGCACCTCCTTGTAAACGATAGGTTCTAGCAAGGCATTGATAGGGTGTTGCCGCTGACGGAATGGCCTCACTTTTTTCTTGAGAGGGATGGTGTGTGTGATGACAGAGGTGTCGTATGTTTTTAAATCTTAGTAGCTCCATGCCACCACATCATGGTATCTTCGTAATGCATCCGCGATTCCCTTCTTTTCTTCAGGCATGCACACCTTTTCGATAAAAACATTCTTGGTATCCTCGCCTGTCCCAAGGTTGTGTGTTTCACACTAATTACTTATTGCCTCCTTTGTTCATTGATCTTGACCGTTGATCTGATCTAAATGAAATATGCATTCCAGCTGAACCATACCTTTGGGGATCATATTGGTTTTGAGGTTGATGACCCCCTCTATATCTAATTCAGCCTCCTGCGGATCAGCTTCGTCAATTATTTGAGCTACGAAGACGTCGAAACTTGTGATGAACTGAAGGATGTGCTTGTTGTCATTGAAGACTTGCATGTGAGTGACATTATCTGGGACTGATGGCGTGGATATCAGCTCAACAGTGAATTTCTTGAGCCCGGACAAAGAGAGGGGTTGTAGAGTGCTAGCTGCTTGGGCCAAGACATCAGCTGTACGATTCTGAGCACGAGGGATCAATTGTATATTAAATGCATCTAAGGCCTCTAAGAGATCCTAGACCCTGTGCCTATAGTTCGTGAGTCTCTGATCATGACAAGAATACAACTTCCTGACCTGTTTAACTACAAGCGCGGAATCTCCAAAAATTTGCAGCATTTTTGCATTTTTCTCCAAAGCCATGAGAAAGCCAAGGACTAAGGCCTCATATTCCGCTACGTTATTGGTGCAATAAAACTGTAATCGGTGGGCAGTGAGAAATTCTTTACCTGTTGGATCGATAAGTTCAATCCTCGCTCCAGCTCCTTGCCTCGACTTCGATCCATCAAATCGGGGCGTCCAGCAAGCGGAGGATTCCTTATCTTCATGCCTGATTGAACTTCCACTCTCTTTCGGCTGGACAGCGAGCCCTGTGATTTTAGGGGAGCTTTCTGGTTCGATGCAATGAGGCACAGGCAGTTCTTGTGGTGTCTCCTTTGGTGTTTCTATCTGAGGAGCAGCTACTTTTCTAGCATGCTCCACTACTGCTTGGCACAGGAAACAATCAAATTCAGAGTGAACAGTGTTGTGGACCCTGCACCAGTTTGGCAGTAAGAGGTCCTAAAAATTTATTCGAGCTCCTAAGCTGAGCTGATCCCTTGCACACTTTTCCATGAACTCCTGGAATCCATCGAGTAGTCCCCAATTGTCATCCTTATTCGGCTCATCATCAACTTCTGCCAACACTTCTGTGTCTGGGGGCATTCGCGTGGAATTACGCGAGGGACTGCACAACACCAGCAATACTTCATCTGCATGTTCTTCCTGAAGCTCAAGCTCATTTTGATAGGCAAAAGGGCGATAATTCCCTAAGTCGGTCTCGGCGAACAACACCTCGCTGAGATTATTGTATTCTATGATCATATACTTCATACGGGGTTCACGGTCGATGCGGATCTGATTTGACAGCCCCTTCCATGGCAGCCATATGTGAGAAAGGTCTGTGGTGGTGTATCCATTCAGCGCCTTGGTGAACTCCCTTCCCAAAATTATTCCATAAGCATTGGGAATGTCTGCCACTTAGATATCGATGACCTGTTGTATCCGGGGGTCCACAGCATTTGCATGGGGATCCGGTTTATTTCACCCACGATGTTGATCTCCGTTTTGTCCAGCTGGGTCACCTTTCTTTTTGAAGGTGTGGGGGTGATGTCAAGAGCCTTGTATATGACCAAGGGCATGATGTTGGCAGACGCGCCTGAATCGAGCAAGCAGTTATGCAGATTCTTCCCAAAGATCCTAATGGTGGTCAAGAAAGGGGGAGTTTCTAGTCTCCCTTGGAGGATGCCCACAGATGTGTCCATTTGAGCTACCTGACCCTTGTTCCTATCATTGGTCGTATCTCTGGTTTGCTTATATTGTTGATCCTTGGAAAACTGTCTAGTAGCCCTTTCTGGCTCCTTTTCAGTTTGTTTACTTGCTGGCTGATTCGTAGGAACATCCCTCTTTTTCTAGGCATTATCCTGTATTTCCAATTCTTTTCTAGGTTCCTCAAAGTTTACCTTCTTGGCTGGGGTCTCTTTTGTCATATTAGAGGACGGGGTCCCATTCAGAACCCTAAAGAAAGCGTGCCTTACGGTAGAAACCTTGAGTAATTCGAAGGCTGACAAACTGATTTTTACCTTCTTGAACTCTTCCGCCATGTATTCACCCATTTGCTCGATTTGAGAGCTAAAAGTTTGGCCTATAGCAGAACTAGGGGGCTGGACCTTTGTTTGACCGGACAGATTTTGAGGTTGGCCTTGAGGCTGATTTTTCAACTGGTTTTGAGATTGGCTCTTGTTGAGATATTGGGCAGGTATATGAGGAAGCCCAGGGTTGTTACTGGCATTTGGATCAGGCGGGGTGGCAAAGTTATTTGGTGGGGTAGAAGTTGTAAAGGGTCCACCCGCTTGCCTATTTCTAAGGAAGTATGGACTCGACCGCTGGTGGAACATGTGGACCTCATTCACAAATGATTCTTCTTCATCCACCGGACCATTATCTATCGAATCAAAAAGTTGAGCCAAGGTTTGTTCATTACTTACCTCTTGCGCTTTCTCATCCTCAATGGGAGTAGGCTCGACTTCGGGCTCGTTGCGGTCACCTCGCAGAAACGGTGCATGATTGACTACCAGACATGAGGAATCGTAGGGCTCAGACGGGACGATGTCCCTGTAGTTGGCATTGTCAACGACATTTTGTACCTCCACCTGGAAGATTTCAGCACCTGTCTGGAACTCGGGACAATCCAGCTCAGAATGTCTGCTGGTTTTGTGAAGTTGACACCATCCGGACAAGGTTGCCTCGGCCAGGTACACACCGCTGGATGTTTTGTCATTGCTTGCCGGTTGATCGAATGGCATGGGAACACCACCATTGATGGGCTTGGTGTTCCACGTGCAATTTTGCCTCTAGGAGGGTCTTCTTTCTGCATTCTAATTGGTGTTTTGCCCCCTCTCATAATTCTGCCCGAAGGAGGTGCCTGCTTCTCGATTGTCTCTGTTGTCTCTATTGTCTCGACTGTCCCGATTAAGATTGGCTTGAAAATTACACTGGGAGGCCTGCAGCTGGTTATTCTTATTCTTCAAATGCATCATCTCCGTGGACATCTTCTTGATCATTTCCGTTAGTTTCTCTAGCTTGTCCTTCTCGGTCGCACCTCTAGGCGACGGGGCTAGATTTTGGAGAAAAGCGGGCGGGGCTGCCGGCTGATTCTGGTAGGCTGGAGGAAAGTCCAGTCCCGACAGGTACAACGGCGCCTGGGGCTGTTGGGAATATGCCTGCTGTTGGGGAGCAATCTGGGAATAGTTGTACTATTGCTGGGGCTGCAAATAGGAAGACGCAGGAGGTGCATAATTCAGCGGCTGCCCTGGATGCGGCACCATAGGCAATTGGGGTACCTAGTTCATAAGAGGGGTTTGATGAGCAAACGTTTGATTAAGCCCCTGAATCTGCATTGGGTGGGCTACCAGACCCAAATAGGGCAGCGGGCTAGAGATATTTTGCCCTAAGTCTGCACTAGTGACAACAACTTCTGCATAGGTGGCCAGTAGGGTAGCGGGCGGCGGGCGCATCCTTTTCACCAAGGCCGACGTGAGGTTGTCCAGGGCTGCGTAGTAGACTGGGAGGGATGCCGCATCTTTATGGACGTACGGATCCTGAAGCCTCATGTGAGCCCGATGGAAGCGATCATTGAAAGAGCCAATAGGTTCGTTGACCTCTCTTCTGATGGACATGAACTGCTGGTAAAGGTCTGCGGGGTTGACAGGGATCTTGTATTTCTGCAGAAAGGCATTCTTCATCAGGTTCCACAAGGTGATGGATCCCCTTAGCAAATTAATATACCAATAGAAGGCCTCTTCTCCCAACGAATGCAGAAAGAGGTGACATGCGACATCCTTGTGGTCCACTTGCATTTCGGTGATCGTTGTCTCGAATATTTTGATATACTCTTCAGTTGTCCTTTGCATATCGCGTGGATGGAACTTCGAACAAAAGCCCTCCGGGTTCTTAGGCATATCATTGTAGACCGCAAAGTGTATTAGCGATGGATTATGCGCTAACTAGGCCATGGAGGATGGGGGAGGTGGCACTTGCTGTTGGAGAATAGGGATTTGGGGCTGTATTGGCAATACAACTGCAATGTGGGGCTGCCCTTGAGCTATGGCTACTTGGACTGTGTTTTAGGTTGGAAGGGCCAGGAGAGGAGCGAACCCCTGGCTGCTGGAGGTAGGATGTGCAAATGCCATTTGAGATGGTTGGGTGGAAGATGAAGGCCAACCAAATGAAGGTGGGGGTGAAATGGAGGCAGATGGAATGGAGGAAGAGGAAGAGGTGGAGCTACTTCCTTGTGCTCGCTTTGCCCTCATGGGAGGCTACAATTCTACGAATTTTCCCTTGTTTGGTGTGGACTGTAGAATTCTTTAAACCTCTCTAGGGAGAATGATCCGATCTGATCCAGTTTCGCTTTATCCTTTAACTTAGTACCTTCACCATAGCCCTCCTTCTAGCACCAGTTCTGTTGATGGTGTTTTTATGCACTTCTCAACACAGGCAGTGCGTAGGTGCACCACATCTCTTGAAAGACAATCTCCCATAATCGAATTACAGAACACTATCCCAAGGTCTCTCGGATGTCAGGTCATGACAGTGTTTAGATACCTCAGTAGTTTGATGTGATTTGCTGGAATCACAAGGTGGTCTTACAGAAAATACAAAGTGTGGACATAAAATATGAAGTTGGATCTTTGAAAAAGAGCCCTTAGGATGAAGGCAGTTATATGTGGGCTGTAGGCTCAAACAACAATCTTGGACTCCATTTAGTTGTTAGATTTGGCTTTACAATGTGCAATGAACCTTGGTATTGTTCAGTTTCTAAAAAAGGGGAAAAAAGCGAAGGAGGAGAAAAGTTCCTAAGTCTGAAGCTTACAATGAATAGTGACAATGGAGTTCCTGCAATGGACAATTCCTTAAAACAATATCCCACTTAACCAGGGATTTCACAGTATCATAGAAATTGTGCTATCTTCTAAGGGCTGCAGATATTTCATCCTTCATCCACCACATATATGTATGAATTAAAGATAAATGTTTGGGGCAGCTTCAAATCAAGTCCAGGCTAACTTTGCACAGCTATCTACCTTCAGCAAACAACAAAAAGTATGGACTAAGGGATCATCAACAAGGCAGGAATTTTCACAATCACCTAACAACATTCCTAAGATTTATCCAAATGAAGTAAACAGCTAACTAAACAGCAATAAGATCTAAACTAAACATGTGAAATTAGAGAATAAATCAAATGACAAGAGAGAAATCAAGGAAATACGCCAAGTCAATGATATTTCTTATAAATTTTTGCAGCATGCCTTTACAACAACTCAAATCCCACTTTGCAAATGAGGGGAGTGCTCTATTTATATTTTTCCAAAAGTTAAATGAATGGCCAAGATTCATTACAATTGTGTGGCCAAAATTCATTACAAAATAGGGTTTCACCTACCCCTAAATAGATTTGCAATTTAAAAACATTTTTTTGTCTCTTCCCTATTTTGTCATCTAGTGGATGACACTATTGCTCTTTCGTCCTGTAGCTAATTGTTGTCTCCTTGGCTGTAGCTACTCCTCAGGGAGGTCTTCTTCCTTGGTTGGGCTATCCTCTTGCTGCTCGGAGGCTGCGTGCTCTATGTACTTGAGGATGATCGCTTGGAGCTTGTTGATCTTGAGGATCTCGCATCTTAACGCCTGGTAGCTCCATTCTTTAGCGTTCTCTTCCAGCCGCTTCCAATCCTCGTCATACTTCGAGCCCTGATCTCTGAATAGCTCTGATCGATCAAAGGCACGGGCAACAAAACTCAGGAATTCCGTTGTGATTTCTCCGACTGTCCTATCCTTCATCTTCTCCTCGAAGTATGGCTTGATCTTTTCTGCATCCATTTGCACTGTGGGCATATCATAGCCCGTCATCAATTTGAGGTACCCGGCGCATTCCACCTAGATTTCCTTGATCCACTCAATATCAGGATCCACCTTGTTCATGATCTGCTCCATCCTCTCCCTTTGGTTGATGAGGTCCCTGCGCCACACATCAACCAGCCAAAGATCCTCTTTCTTCAGCTCTAGCTTCTCCTCCCACTTGTCCTCAGGCATCTGGAGGATGGCTTCAATTCTCGGGAAGGTGGAGTCATATGTTGTAGGGAAATTGGTGCAGAGCCTCTTCATGGTCTTCAGGGACTGGATCAGGTTCAAGAACTTATTGGCTATCCGCACAGCCCTGCTGATTCCCATGTTTTCGACATATATAACCCGTCAGAACCAATCCTCAGTTGTTTTCTCTAAGTTCTTCCTCCTCTCCATCTTGTCGATCTGTTATTTGGAGAGTAACTATGGTGCGGCCGCAGAGGTGGTGGGCAGGTCGTCCACTGAGGACCACTACTGGATATAGTATGTTAAGGCAGCAACCTGCATATTGAGCTCGTCCTTGGTGACCTTGTCCTGCTTAATCAGATGTACCATTGTGGCCACCGACTCTTCCAGATGTTCAACCTTCTGCTCTCTAGTCGCTGTCCCTAGGTCAATGGTGGAGATATCGTAGCTCACCCCGGTCTGGCCAACTGTAGGTGTGGCAACTTGCGCTGCTCGGGAGCCGGAAGCGTCCATCGTTATCTTGGAACAGACCTTAGGCTTCTTCTCCTTCTTTGTTGTGGTCAGGGATCGAGCCAAGATGGCCTCCAATCTTGCCCTTGGTTCTTTCAGCATCGGGGTTGTCTTTTCAAGCTGTTTCTCCAACCAGCCGGGCATAGTAGATTTGTCCTTGGGTGCATCATGGCTACCCTCACCCTTTTCAGTTAGAGGCAAGACTTCTGCCTCCTTTTCTTTTTGGGGCTCTTCTGTTTCCTTGGCAGCTTCCTCCTCCTCATCAGAGTCCTGAATGAATACGAAGCGCTTGACTGGAATCTTGGTGGACAACATCTGGGTGGGATCTTCTTCTTTCGCTGCCTCCTCTTCTTTCTTCTCTTCAGTAGCCTCGGCCCCAGGGCTCTTCACAACATGGGTCTCGGCCTCAGATAAATCCTTCAACGACTGCCCCTCTGGTGGCTGCCCCTCTTCTTATTGCGGTGACCTCTCTGTTTCCATTCCCATGTCCTTTAATTGCTGTGCCATCTCCTCCTCAAGGTCCTCATCAAATGTCTGGATAATTTCCTTGGCACTCAAGCCATCCTCCCCATCTCTGCTCTCGGAAGAGTCTGTCTCTTCCTAATAAACCACCCTGTCGATGGTTTGGTGCTCATACTCGGGGTGCTCGTAATAGTCATCGGCCTCCTCCTCAATAGGCTTCGAGGATTCCCGTTCTTGCTCCTCTAACTCCTCTGAAATTTGCATTATGGCTTCCATGGCCGGCGGCCCTGTTGGTGTTTGCGAAGGCTGAGCTGTCTTGAGGGCTTGGGCGAGGGCTGCTTGGAGTGTAGGGTCCATTAGGATCTGTGAGAGCTCAGGGGGAAGACTCTGTAGGTGCCGCGTGATAGCTTCGGGTATAGTGGCAAGGGGAACAGGCGACGCTATTGTTGCCAGAGGGAGGGATGTAATGGGAGACATGGTGGCAGAGGAAGGAGGAGTGGTCATGCCAGAGGAGGAATCAATGACGACTACTGACCCGGTCGGGGGCGAAGGGGCGAGATGGACAAAGATGTTCACTGCCGGCGGAGATGCAGCGACCATTGCTTGGGAGGGAGGCGGTGCAACAGGAGGGGTGGGGAGAGCCAAGGGAGACTACGATTCTGTTGCAACCACAGTCTGCCTGAGCCTTTTGGGAGATGAGCCTCCTGTTTCTTTTGTTGCTTGCTCTTTAGGGTCAGTAGACTGTGTTGTCTTTGTTCCCTTTCTCTTTTGAGACCTGGTGACGGGGGGAGACTTGGAAGTCTCACCAGCTGATGTGGTGATGGCAACGTCCTCCGTGATAGTGGGCTCACTCTTGAGTGCCTCATATATAAGGACTACTCCTTGTTGTTTTAGTTGCGCCACCCACCCATCGACCCACTCCTTAGTGCGAGTTATGATCGGCTGGGTGATAGTGTCTAGGTCATCGACCTCTTGCTCGTCCCAGTCTATTGATGGTATAGGCAGGTTGGCAACCGCAAGGTACCTCAGGTGCATTATTGTGGACTCATCCTCTTCGAGCTAGTTCGACACCTGGAATGGTTGTACTCTCCTTAGGAATTGTACGGTCATGCACATGTAATGCCTGGCAAGCACCTCCTTGTCATCTTTACAATCTGCCCAAAAGTCTTCAATGTGGTATTGGTGGGCGTATGCCGGCCTTAGTGCCTTCCTCACATGGCCATGAGGGTCCATCCGTGGGCGTACCGTGTACCAGTCAAGATGATATTCCTTAAGTTCCTTCTCGGAATTGCTGGCACATTGAGAAGTCTGCAGTCGATACAGGCCCTGGCCAAGGGTCATGGGATAGGGGATCCCTGCTACGTGCTTATTTCCGAAGATTGTCTAGATGTGTTGGAGCTTCCGGGAAAGCTCTAGGAGAATGATCCTATCATTTGGATATCGCAGCAATCTGTTTGGCCGCTCTATGAATCCCTGGGCCCGAATGTAGGTTAACTTAGGGAACTAGATAAATAGGAAGGCATACTCCTTAAGGACTGCCCTGGTGCTGTGGGAGACCCTCCTCTCGAAGTCTCTGGCGACCAATCTGATGATGTGGCCAGTAAAGGTGTCATTGACCCGGCAGTACTCCTTGTTGAAGTTGCGGTATTGGAGTTGAGGGTACTTGTCAAATGGCTTGAGCCCTTGCCTGTGCCCCTGGTCTGGCGCCACAAATAATCCACTGTATTGTCTTTGACCTACCAGGGAGTATACCAGGTAAGAGGTCATGTAAAACTTGGAGCTCTTCTTGACGTTGACAAACTGTTGATGGAAGTAGTTGCTGATGATGCCTCCCCAGTCAAATGAGGTCTTGGTCTTGACATCCTCATTCCCTCGCAGGATCTGCTCAATGTAATATGCCATCCACTCTTGGAAGTAGGCGGCTTCCAGGAGACCCATGACCCTGCTCAGCATAGTTACCAGGTCGTGATAGTCTTCGTGGAAGTCGCTACGGAACAGCTCTTGGGGAACCTTCACAGCGCTGCCCTGTTTCTCCTTGAGCCAGTAGAGGTTGATTGATTTCTTGCATCCTAATGGATTGGCATCCCACGCCGCCTAGCACTGTTCTAACATGGGGACCTCCATGTGTGGGAATGTGGGAATGTGAAACATTTTTGTGATTCCCTTCGGTGACATGTTGGCGAGGATGTTTCCCTCCTTGTCCACAATGGTTCTAGTGTCAGCCTGATAGGCTTCTCGGCAAGCCATTACCAGTTCGGGCGCTATGAGAGGAGGGAAACCGACAACCTTGGTGATTCCACTTTGTCTTATCAGTCTGGCGTTCTTCGTTGTAGGGTTGACCTTGACCCTCTGAGTGAACTCATCTATGTTCACCTGGCCAATGTTTGTATTTGAAATCTCCTTCCAGTCTGTTGAGACCTTTGACTGGAGCGGCTCACCCTGAAACTGAAACTTCATCTAATTTTTATCCTCTTTTCCCCGAGCGGCCCTTCCGGATTTCTTGCCCTTATCCTTTTCGGCGGAGGCCCCTGAAGTTCCTACAGCCGATTCCATATATTCTGCAAGCAAAGGGCAAAGTCAGTGCAACAAAACATTAAAAGTGTTCATGTTAGTCCACATTTCAAAGATAACACCTAAATAATTATTCAAATATATCATAAATTTTATCTTTAGATGGTATCAATCTTCGTTTCAAGGCGTTTGGACAATCCAGGCCTGGAGGGCCAGACTTCCTTGGCACGAATGCTGTCTGGGAGGGAGAATGCGACCGAAAGTTCCCGGATACCCTCCTTGGCCAAATTTTAATGTTTCGAGAGGCTTATTATGGGGAACAGCGCAATTTAAGATGTGGGTCGAAGTTAGATTCTGATTTTAGGATTGCTTGGATGGCTTTGAGGGTCCTCAGAAGTTTCAGCCCGTAAAGCCGAGAGGAAATGGCAGTTGGCAACGGCGGACAGCGGGCGGAAATCTGGAGGGGGAAGTCCGACAGCCGGGGTCCGGGAGGCCAAAGGACGACCGTCACGAGGTTTGAAATTCAGGCCCGACGGCATTTTGAGTGGCGGGGCCCAGTGGCTGGGAGGGCGCGAGATGACGGCCGCCGGGAGATTTTCGGTAATGATCAGGTGATGGCGGCGGCGAAAATCCCGGGTCCCGGAGCACAGAAGGTCGGCAAAGGCTCACCACTTGAAGGATTTCGTGCCACTTAATGGTGACGGCGAAGATCTCCTCGGGGCCCGAAGGGCAGGAAGCCAGAAGGGTTCCACCGTGGACGGCGGCAGAACCGTCAAGGAGTTTTGGGGACGGAACCCCAGACAGCCCGGCCCGGAAGGCCCCGGTCAGCGAGGAATTCGCCAAAATGAGACGGTGAATGGAGGCCCGGGCTCCGAGGTTTGGGAGGACAGGGCAAAAACTAAGACTTCAGAGTTTGCACGGACTTCCGCGAGTGGAAGTCCGGTAGGCGGGACCCAGAGGCATGAAAGCGGCTATTTCAAAAGAAGACAGCGACAACGAAGAGCATCCGAGGGTCCAGAGCCTAGGAGGCAGCGAAGCAATTGCCGAAAGACCTAAGACTTCTGAAACGGCAGAAAATGACGAGCGGAGGCCCGACATCCGGGGGCCGAGGGCGGAAAAGATGTAACATTTTGATGCCGCCCAAGAGTTAATCGGTGGGGGCAAGGGTGAAGGCCGGGGCGCGGGAAGCTGGGGCATGAACACCCTCGGATATGGTGAATACTGGGCAGAATTTCGAGGACGAAATCCTGGGGTCCGAAGCCCGATGCCACAAAGGATAGATGCTCCATTTCAAGTGCATGTGGCGAGGAACACGTCGGGGCCCGGAGGCCGGGAGGTGGGGTTAGGTTTGCACTTAAAACCCGGTGAAACACAAACGGAAATCCGATATAGGAAACCCGGATAGCCAGGCCCGGAGGATAGGATTACCGTCGGGAGGTTTGGTGTTTTGAGATCTAACGGCGAAGGCGAGTTTCGGGCCCGGGAAGGGTAGCTTCCCTGCACGAAGAACAGCCGTGGCAGGGAGAAGTCCCGAAATGGCGCGGAGGGCAATTGTGATGGTTTGGCCAATTTTCAAAACGTGGGTTATGGGCATAGTTTGGTTTTCTTCCGTTTACCTCAACCTATTCAATTATTCAATTCGTTTAAATTCCCCAAAATCACGAAAAAGACGGGAGGGAAAATGGGGGTGGCCTACCTCGAAAGCGCGCAGCGGGGTGATGTGGGATCCACTGGGGGTCGACGGAGTGAGGTTGATGCCGACGGTCTTGACGCTATCGATCACGGTGGGCTCTGGATAATCACTGCTCCAATTTGTTGCAATTCGAGTTGTGAAAATGACCTCAGCGGATTTGGTATTATATACCCCAACCGCCATTAATACGCACACTTATTGATTGTACGACCGCGCCAAAAGTTGGTGAGATTTCAAATTCAGGTCGGCGGCGACGGCGGGAGCTTCGGGACCCAGCGGCCAGAAAGGCGTGGTGTGGCGGCCGCCGTGTGATTTTCGCGTTATCGGGCGATGGCGGCGGAGAGCGGTTCGAGCTCCGGAACACGGGAAGCTGACGGGAATCTGCCATCGAGGATGGCCTAACTGCCACGGAGAGAGCCTTGGGGCCCGAAGGGCAGACAATAGGCGGAGGCCCGCCGTCGACGACGGCGGAACCGTCACGGAGTTCCGATGACAGAACTCCGGACGGTTGGGCCCGGAAGGCGGGGCGGCAGGAAGGAATTTGCTGCTGAAGGAACCTCGCGTCGCCCAGCGGCGACGGCGAGGAGCATCACGGGACCCGAAGGGGCGGGCACCGCCCGGGAGATTTTCGACGGATTTAAACAGAAGACGGCAGGGCGGGCCCCGAGGGGCGGAAAGACGCCCGAAGAACACCGCAGAGGACGGCAAAGGTGACAGGGAAGCCCGAAAAGGGAACTCCGGACGCCCGGACCTGGAAGGGCGCAGGGTCGTTCCATAGCCAAAATGCCAAAGCGATCCCCGAAGGGCAGCAAAAGACCAAAAGCGAAGGCATGGTCGATTTATGGTGAAACCTTGGAGCAACATCGACCACGCAGGACATAAAAAAAAGGGGCATGCAAAACGAGGCAGAAGAAAAGAGGGTCCCCATTCCGAACGGGGCGTGTGTGCTAAGGGCACAACAAGACTCAATCAAGTATCAAGTCCCGAGAGCTTCGGATAAAATTCCAGATTTGAGATCCCTTTGGGAGATGGCTTACAATTAACATGGTGTTATCACCATCATCCAAAAAAATTTCCATAAGAAATTTCACCCATTTCAAGTTCTGGTTTGTATGTAGTGCCCAAACCAATGTAGCCCCCAAAGCTTTGTTTTGAAGTAGCAAATTTCTCATACTCGCCCCGTCTGCTTCTTTTTTCTCACACACCTTCTACCAATTTTATCAAGGGGAACTTGTGTTGTTCCAAATTGCTTTGCCAAAAGAAGTGTTTCAAATTTTTTATTGAGAGATTTGCAAACCATGACAGATGAAGTGATGAGGGCGCAACCCGAGACACAGAAAATAACCCACAAATAAGAGAATAATTTTATTATTTAGAAAATGGAGCTTCTTACATGTAGAGGATCTCAAATTCCCAAGTTTGACCACACATGCAAGCTACAGAAAGCTACAGAATAACCCTTTCGCAATATGCGAGCTTGTCCCCAAAAAGTTACCCAAAAATTAGAAAACCCGCCCATAAATAGAGCTCCTCATTAGTTTGGAGCCAAAACAACATTCAAATTGAGTTTAGGCAGTTTGGCGCCGAAAATTTACAACATGAAGTTCAAATTTCAAAAGAGCATTTGCAATGTTATCTTCTAGAAAGTGCGCCAACTTCCCGGGGCCATAACTTTTGATCCGGGACTCCAATTCGCTAACCGTTTGAACAGTTGGAAAGGTCTCGAAGTCAAGAATGCACTTAAAACTTACTATGCCAATTTTGGAAAGTTTTGGGGTAGATCCGGGAGCTCTAAGTGCCTCAATTCCCACTCGAAAGGTTTTCAGGTGCAAATTTGGGAAACTAAAACTGCAATATCTTTCAACCCAGGAATAGAAAATAAAAACCATAAATTGAGAATTTCATTATGACGAAAAGGGTATCCAAAAATGTAAAAACATCTAAAAATTGAGAAACTTGAAATTTAACTATTTTTTGGTGATGCAAAATTGCCCTTATACCACTAGATGCTCCTGCATCAGACACCCAGAGTAATTTTGAGAAGTGACCCCATCACGTCTCAGATGGTTGAGGAAAACCCAACCGGTGAACCACTGCCTTAGATAGCCAGGATGAATCTTCCATAGGCCTTCCTCTCCATTTCACTAGATATTCTTTATACTGCCTATTTTTGGTACTCCTTCCCACACGACTATCCAATATTTCTTCAATCTCCTCCTTTTTTGAAGTAGGTGCTAGAATCCCACACTGTTCCATTATTGGTACTTCCTCTGCGCCACCTTCATGATACTCTGTAAAATCTAAAATGTTGAACACGAAATGTTGAATCCATCGGCAACTCTACCTCATATGCATTCCACAGATCATGCCTCTTCAAAATTTTTATAGGAATTTGAACTTCTTCATCTTCAATTTGTTATAGTTCCCACTAGAAACCTTTCTTTCCTCAAGTGGATCATCACTTCATCACCAATCTGAAACTCCTTATACCTCCTCTTCTGATCTGCCTTAGCCTTATACTGCATATTCATCTTGTTAATATGTTCTCTTACCTTCTCATGTATATCCTTGATGTGTTCTGCAAAATCTTCGGCTTCAGCACTTATTTTCTTCTCTTGGTCCATTTTCCTCAATTCTGGAGCTGTTCTAGGGCTATCTCCATACACAATCTAGAATGGTGATCTACCAGTGCTTCTGTTGACAAAATTGTTGTAAGAAAATTTTGCCTGGGGTAAGATCAAGTCCCATCCCTTGGGTTTATCTCCTACCAAACATCTGTTGGTTTACCCAGACTCTATTTAACAACCTAAATGCACGCCCATCTGTTTGTGGATGGTGTGTTGAACTAAACTTCAACTCTGTCTTGACTTCTTCCACAAGGTCCTCAAAAGTACCCCATAAAATTTGGTGTCACGATGCGAAACAATACTCTTTGGCCGGAGACCATGTAGCCTCACCACCTCTTTGAAGAACAAATTGATGTGTAGATTTTGCATCATGGGTCTTCGACATGGAATGAAATATTACTTATCTTCGAAAACCTATCAACCACCACAAAGACTAAATCATTCCCTCGTTGTGTCCTTGGCAAACCAAGAACAAAGTCCATACTTATATCCTCCCATGGCCTCTCTGGTATAGGTAAGGGCTAATATAAGCCTATATTTTGGCTCACTCCTTTAGCCATCTGACATACTCTGCAGCTTTGTACAAACTTCTTCACATCCTGTGACAACTGAGGCCAATAATAATGTTCACTAATAATGGCAATGGTCTTATCCCGACCAAAATGTCCTGCCATTCCTCCACTATGCTTCTCCTTTATCAGGTTCTCCCTCATAGAACTCCTCGGGATACACAATTGACTTCCCTTAAATAACATGCCATTCTAGATTATGAAATCCAGCCACCTTGTCCTGTCCACTGTAACAGGTTCCTTGCAAGCTTTCCAAGCCTCTGCAAAATTAGGATATTCTGCATACAGTGTTTTGAGTTCATTGAACCCAACCACTTCAATCTGCATCTTTGTCATCAATGTATGCCTCCCTATACAGGCATCTACAACCCTATTTGACTTCCCACTCCTATGTTTCAAAACAAAGGTATAACTCTGCAAAAACTCTACCCATTTCATATGCCTATGATTTAATTTTCCCTGACTATTTAGGTACTGCAAGGCCTGATGATCAGTATATAGAACAAATTCCTTCGGCAACAAATAATGTCTCCATTTCTTTAATGCTTGAACTATTGCATAAAATTCCTGATCATATACAAAATACTTTCTCTTCGCATCATTTAACTTTTCACTGAAATAGGCAATGGGCTTACCTTCTTGGCTCAACACTGCTCCAATGGTACAACCACTAGCATCACAATCCAACTGAAACACCTTGTTGAAATCTAGGAGGGCTAGAACAGGTTGCTCTGTCACCTTCGCTCAACACCAAAACTTTTTGCTGCTCCACTGCTCCACTTGAATTCTTTTCTATCCCTCTCATTGTTTCAGTTAGGGGTCCACAAATACTACTGAAGTTTCTAATGAACTTTCTATAAAAACTAGCCAAACCATGGAAAGATCTCACTTCAGTAGCAGTTCTTGCGGTAGGCCATTCCAAAATAGCCTACACCTTCTCTAGGTCCATCTTGAGA
>VDFB02353493.1:371763519-371798561 GCA_007258455.2 Sequoia sempervirens
TCTTAAATGTATACATCTGACCTTATTATTAAATGTTCAAGAGTTTTATTAATTTTCACAATTTTGTTATTGTTTATAGAAGTTCAAAGGTTTGCATCTTCTTTTTATCACTTAATTAATTTTTGGTTGATTATATAAGACTTTTTCTAAGTCTAATTTGAGTTAGATGAAGTTATAAATAGGACATCTCATCCATTCAAGTTAGATAAAGTCACAAATGGGGGACCTCCTCCTTAGCATGAATGCACTACATTTACACTAGTAGTCTAAATTTGTGAGCACAATAGCTCAATAAGGGCACAAAGAGTATAATCACATTGACCTAGTCAGGGTTTGCATCATGAAGGTTCAAACATATGAGCACAATGGATTGACAAGGGCACAATGACCGTGACCTTAAAGAGCCAACGAGGGATTGAACCTTGGTGGCTACAACAACAATACTATGATTTATCACACTATGCCATGAATAACTTAATTATTTTATTAATTGTTGTTTATTGATTACCATATATTAATATTGTTCGTTTAGTTATTATACTTAAAATATTTACTCATTTGTTTGTAAATATCAAGGAGATTGTACGATATTTTTATTGAGCATATTTAGAGTATGGTAGGATTTTGAATTTACAAAAAAATATAGAGTATTTATGAGAGAAAAGTATCTTAAGTCTATTAAACATCTACATGTTGTTTTCATTTTTTTCCTCAAAGTCGACCCTTCCAATCTAACAAATTTTAATAAGTGTTTATAAACATTGTTGGTCCTTAAACCATCAAGATTATAGAAAATAGTGAGATGAAAACTATGGATCATACAATCATTTTTATGAAGATCATTTCCACATAAATAGAGACTAATTCTATAGATATGACCCTAAACCATAATAACAAGTTGTGAGTTTTTGGAATTTGAGAAACCAGAGAAAAATATAGAATATTTTCAATTTATTTCTTGACATTTATTGCAGCACTTCTCTATCATCTATATTTAATGAAACATCATTATTTATCTTGTGGGAACAATAAGCACCACTCAACATCTATGATCATACTAGTGGTGGTGATTTGTCCACCTCCCTTCCCACTCCTCAATGTGATTACTTAGAGAGCTATGTTTCATGGACTACTATTCAAAGGAAGGAGGGTATTCTCAAGTTTGTCTCTTAGTCACACACTAGGGTTAAGGGTGTGATTGTCTAGGGTAGGTTTTTGACATCATTTTGACTTGCTCTTTAGGTGTCATGTTTTGATTGATGGTGTCACTACAATTTTGCTATATTAATTCTTTTTGGATGGTTTATCTCTTTTGAAACTTGTCATGTATGTCTTTGATTATTCTATTGTAAATGTGTTTACAACCTTTCAAAATCTCAATTTTACCTTAGTAAAAAAATGATAAGCCCCAACTTTATTACTTAAATAGACAAGTTTGATTAATTAACCTAGATTTTAGAAAGAAATAAATTTATTTATTTTTCCTTAAAAGGATAATTCAATTATAATAAATGGTTTTGTTTTCAAATAATTTAATTTAATTTGATGTGTTTCATGCTAATTTTTTGTATAGTTTTCTATTAAGATAAAATGTTAGATTTTTTATAATGTCTAAACCCTTAATATTTTTTATTTACCATCTCAAATTGATACATATTAAATTTGATTACTATATTTTTCATGATTTTTGTAAAGAATTTGTAACATTTTCAATATATATATATAGACTATACTATCTTCATAGTATATATCATAATTATCTAAATATTTAATCTCATCTACAATGTATAAGTAAAATAAATAATTAAATTAAATATGTATTTTTAACTTTTATATAAGATAATTAAAAATGGAAGCTTATAAAAAAAAATAGGAATAGGTAGTTTAGGGCAATATGTGGAAATTTTAAATAATTGAATGAAAAGTAATTATTGAAAATTTAATCATTTAATTTAATATTAGAATTTGTTCATGATCTATATTTTTTTAGATAAATATATTTATATATAATAATTTAAAAAGTTATATTTTAAATTTTTTATATTTTTTTCAAATAAAATTTAACATTAATTTTTTTTTTCTATTTTTTTTTTAAAAAAGTTTAAATAATAATTTATAATTTTAAAAATTATTTATATTTTTTAATTTTAATTTTTGTGATTTATTATCAAACATTTAATAGATAGATTGATATATTGTTATAATTAATTTATAGCTTATGGTGTTGGGAAAGATGTGGGCTTTGGGGAGCACACTCTCTTTGTTAATCCTTGGTCAATATCTTTTAATCCTCTTACTAAGCCACTAAATGTGTGTTTCTTGTGGGTTAGACTTTCAAATCTCTCTCTACAATATTGGAATCTTTCATGTTATGAGGCCATTGGTAACTCTATTGCCGCTTCTTGAAAGTTGATGATTCTACTTCATTCATTGGGCACTCCACATTTGCGCTTATTATGGTAGATATTGAAATCCCCAAACCCCTTCATGGAGATATGCTTTTGATGGTTAGAGATAGGCCTTAGAATCAAGCTCTTGATTATGAGGGTCTCCTCTATGTTAGTATAAGGTGACATTAACCTTGTAATTTTTATGTCATTTATATGTCTCCACATTGCTTGGAATGTGTTCTAGGGGACATTAGAGACAAACATTAAATTTTGGCATGTTGTAATTTTATTTTAAAGAGAGGATTTAGTTTCATTGGAGGGTAAGTGCACCAAGATGGTTCCCAAAAAGGGGGCTTAAGTGGCAAATTTTTTTTTGAAATCAAGAAATGCTAACCTTGGACGTGAAATTGAGGATAGTTACACTTAAAATTTTGAGATGGAACAAAAAAAAGGATCAAAGTGCTCTGAGTCTACTTTTTAAACTACTAATTTATTTTGAAAATGGTTGAGATTAAGGGGTTCAAAAGAGGTTTGTACACAAATTTGTGTTGTTTTTGTCAGAAAAACATAACATAGCAACTCTTGTAGGACTTGAGCACGGTGAACTTTTATGTAGTATTTTTAAAATAGCTATAGTGAAAAGTTAGCTAACAACATCTAGTTGATGCACAATTTTTCTAATAATTTTTTAATGAATATTTGACTTTTTACTAGATTTCTAAGTGGGTACTTCCTGAAAAACAAAATTTCAATGGCTCTACAAATTTTGAAAATAATTCTTTTTCTTTTTCTTTTTTAAATTTGTAGAATGGAGTCTAGTTTCTAAAAATGTAATTTATTTGAAATTTTGATGAATGGTTAATTTATAACAAAAAAAACACCAAACACTACTTTTTAGCAAAAAATAGACGTACAAACAAAAGAAATTATGGATGAAAGGCTTAAAATTGTTAAAAAGTGAAAAATGTTACATCCTTGGATAGCTAAGAGAGAACTTAACATTACCCATGTTTTTGATTTTGTCGATATTGAACTAGATGCAATCTTGATGGTGAGCATGGGCTCGATTATGTGAAAAATTATAGAATTTGCAAAAACACATCTCTAGCCTTGTTGGGAATGCCCTCCAAGCCTTTGGGTTGGTATCCTAAGGAAAATAATTTCACTTTTTTCTTTTTTTTTAACGTGAAATAACGCGAGCCCATTTTTAAAAAAAAATTGAAACGTGGCCACAAAATTGGTACCCAACTTCATGCACCCACCTTGGAGGCTACACATAAAAAATGGATAAGGCATATTTCTTTGGTGTTCATTTTAGGATTTGAAAGGTCTTGGATGGGTCATCCGAGATTGGAGAAGAAAAGGTGTTCATTGGTGTTCCATTAGGGATCAAAAAGGTCATTGAAGCATCCAAATGGTTAGGAGTTGGATAGGCTATAGGATAGGCACTGATATTTTTTTTTGGTTGTCCAAGAAGGGGGTGTGGGTTTTTTTAGGTAGCTTTGTACCTCTTGTTTTGATTTACCATTTTTGGTTTTACCTCCCACAAGTTCTATAAATTGGAACCATGAGATGGTAGTTTTATGTTGAGTTATTGCAATTAAGAGGGTGTTTTTTAGGTTGATCAAAGATCAATAGTGAGCTATATTATTTTATACTCTCATTTGAAGATTAATAATATAATTTCCCTCTTTTCTCGTGTGAATTTTTTATTGAAAGGGTTTTTCCACATAAATCTAGTGTCACATTTTGTTTGTTGACTTTTCAATGATGATGAATTTTGTAATCACATGTTTAAATATAATTTGGTAATCTAATTTTTAGATTTGAATTCACTTGCATAAGTTCATATTGTAGCTTTCCTTTACCTTGTTTTCAACACCCTTTAAATGTCGTCAATTTTTCTTCATCTGTCACAAATATAGATTGTCCTCCCTTACATCACAAGGTATTTTCTATGTGGTGCAAGGATGGTAATGATGACCACTTAACTATCCATGCTCCTAATTATTCATTGGATGAATCCTCCCAAGATGATGACATGTCTCTTTCTTTTGGTGTGGCCCTCATTCCCTTAAAATATTTAGTGAAACCTCTTCCCCCCCTTGCAAATTGACCTACCCTTGGATTTATACCATCCTCATTGTTGTTCTCATGTGGATGAATTCCTAGTGGGGAATCCCCCTAATTCACATTGTCCTACACATGTGGATGCTCCATCTCCATGTGTTGACAAACCCTCTATGGGGATTTCTTCTCATTATTTCCCTTGTAATGAATATTTGGATGAAAATATTGTGTGGAATATTGTTCATAGATGGAGGAAGGTTTTCATTCTTCCTCTTCCAAAACTCATACTCATGTTGTGGGTGAAAGGTCAACTCCCTCCTAACCTAGGTTTTTCCAAGTGGGATGATGGTGGTCTATGTTCTCTCTTTTTTTATATTGTCTTGTTTGACAACTTGGTTGCAATTGTTCCTCTTTTCCTTGTTTGTATTGTTTCTCTATATTTAATGGCCTGTTTGGGCTTGTTTCATCCCACCTTTTGGTAACCTTTATATAGGGTCAAGACCCTTCTTTCTTGCTTCAATTTATCTATTTATTTCTTATGTACAAGGGTCCTTTAAAATTACCTTCTTATCTTAATAAAAACAAATCTTGTAAATATGTAAATGCACTTTGATGGACTCCAACTCCCTCTCACTCTCCTAAGATATTTCAACTAAAATTTTCTTGTCTCTCTCTAGTTCAACATCCCCACTTCCATATAGGGAACTGGTGGTGGATGTGGGGATACCTATAGTAGATTTTTTTCTTTCATCATCAATTCTTATTGTCATATATTGGTAATATTTGTTTAGTTGTTCTATAAGGGTCATTGTTGGGTTTCAATGGGTCTAAATTTACTACAAAGGTGATCATTGCATCTAATGGCATGGTTTTATAGCCTCACAATGCTTCTAGTTAATATGTGAATGAAACTCCTTTTTCCCTCATGTCCCATATCACTAGTGTTGGGCTCTCCAAATGTTTAGTTCTTAGTAGAGGCTCTTATGAAAACTTTATTTACTTTTTATCCTTCTCCATGATGTCATGCTAACTCTTCTACTATTATTCCTACTATTTCTACATTTGTGTGATCTCTAATTCCTACTACTTAGTCTCCCATTGTTGCAATTCTATGGGATCTCTAATTTATGAAATGGATGGATCCTGACATGTGTTCAAATCAAGATGGCTATGACAAAGCTTCTCTTGGACTAGTGTTAGTTGGTAGGTAGGTACAAAGTGTTTGACAGTATGACATATTTAATTTGTCGATAATTAATTTATATCATGGGTATCTACTTGCTCCATGATGGTATTGAAGGTATTGAGAACTAGATAGAAATATTTTTTAATTATTAGTTGGGAATTTCCACGGCCTAAGTGAAAAAAATCTACATGCTTCATTGAGCAATCTTAGAGATGACAAGTGGCTTGAAGGTAAATCTATCTATTAAGGCTAATTTTAATTTTCTAATTTTAAATTGTGATTAGAAGTATAAGAATAACCTCTTGGAAATATCACCTCGTATTAAAAGTGAGGAATATAAGAAATGAAAATATGTTTCAAGGGCTATGGGGGGGCCTATCTAATTTTCTCCTTTGCATGTGTATGAAAAACATCATGTTGAATATAATATTAGTGTAGGAAGGGTTAAGGTAATTTAACCTCCCTCGTATAATTGTAGATTGTAAATATGTTTGGATGGTTATTTTTGTGTTTTAGTGTGTATGGGTGGTTTACAAATAGTTATTCAAAGTAATATAATATTATAGTTCCATAGCATATTTTCATATGCTTGGATGTTTTTCATTTCTAGTCTAAAATGAGGTTGGTAGTTGTAGATGTAGAAAGGTTTTTGAAGTAAGCATGTGATTGATAATAGTGTCACTACTGAGTTGGAGAGTGACAACATTAGTATTAAAAGAAAATACTAAACTTTTATTATGATCCAGATTCAATTAATCGTTTGACTACTAAAATCTAAACATTCATTACTCTTTTTATGACTCATCAATACCTTACTCAAATTTATTTAAAAAATAAAATCAGTAGATAATCTTAAAAATAGAACGAGAAAAAAATCTCATACATTATTAAAAAAGTTATGGAAGACTCCCTTATCTTAAAAAGGATTTTTTTCATATATATTTCATTGGCCCAATAAGTTTCCAAACAGATTATAGTGGATAGAAAGTGAAGAAGATAAACTAATGTTTATTCCAAACATTTGTGTGTAAGATAAAGTGAGCAATCTAGACCCTCTTTTTCAAAGATTTTCCTGTCTCCTCCGTCAGATATTATCAATCATTCTTCACCTCCACCACAAATCATAAAAATAAAACAAAATCTTCAAGTTCAAGATTAGATTTCTTGACCGACTCCTACTAATGCAACACCTATTAGTTGTTCCATCTCCAACATCTAAAACTGTCTTTTTTCACTACCAGTCATTAATAGTATTCAATATATTTGTTTTTATCTGAGTTTTAATCAACTTTCTTAGCCTGCAGAATCTTACAAGGTATTTCTCACAATCGGAGCTCCTTTACGAAGATTCATGACAGAGCACTCCTGAGAAATGTAAAGGAGATATATTGAGGAAGAGCTGTCATTCAAAATGTCCACTCACGTTCCCATCAATTCCTGTCATTTAAAATGTTCATCCATGTTGCTATCAATCTTCTTTGTCTTCTTTTATTTGTCTACCATTAAATAGACTAATGGCTAATAAACACAAAACAAATATCTTTTTTAATATTAGATGAGACATAAAGTTAATAATTTTATGACTGAGATGTTAACTCAATAGTATTATTTAATTATTATTATTTTAAATTTATGTAAGATATCTATTTATTATATTTAAATATTGGTTATTATTGGATATTTTGTTAATAAATGGTTAGATAAAAATTTATTATTCATAGAATTCCAATAATGTTAAGAGGTGTTTTTATGTAGAGAGACATTTTATAATGGAAGCAAAGGTTGAAGTGTAATGACATGAACTTGTTAACAAAAGAATTATTTTTATCTTGAATTTGGAAATTATTTATATCTCAAAGTATTACTATCTAATATTAAATGTAATATTTCATAATAAATATAAATATTTAGAATACACATATGAGATACATTCTCTAATTTGTACTTGTTATTGAAGGAATTTGAAGAATCCACAATATGTGGCTATGAATAATATGTATTCTTTGAAATATTGGGCATGATCATTGATCTAGTTGACTAATTCTCTAGATGTTGAACCTATATCTTTCTCAAAAAGTTGGAAATTTATTGAGGAAATAAAATTTAAGGCATACAATTAAGCTCATGTACCTGAACTAGCAATGACGCTACTTAGTGCACTACATTTTCTCTAGAATTTTTTCTTGCAATGCCTCACATAAGTTTTGTTTGCATCTTTCAAAATAAATTTAAAAATAAAAATAAGAATAAATAAAATATTTCAATACTTGCTCCTATTCACCCTCAAGCTTGTGGTGGAAAAAACAACAAATAAAATATAATGAGATAATAAGAAAAGGAAAACAAATTATTGTTCTCATTAGTAAAATGATATTATGACTAGATTAACTTTCTCTTATTTTACTAAAATTACAATATTTACATTGAAATACTTTAGTTTTTTGATAATTAATTATAAGTACACTAAAAGAATAGGTCATTAGAAATAAATTAGTTCCAAAGAAAAATAAAATATATTTATTCCTTTTTTCAATCTATTTGTGTATTAGTAGTAGTTTAAATTAATATATCTCTTAATAAACATATGAAGTAAATAATTTTATTTGTTGTGATTTAACTTTTTCAAAATTATAGAAAAATATATCTCTAGAAGTTGTGTATTTCAAGAAACAAAATAACATTTAAAATTATTGATAATTTTTTCATAACTTTGACACTATTAGTATAAACTTTGATTAGAGTTAAAACTCAAGTTTTGACAAGGTTGGAAACCTTTTACAATAGAACAACAATCCCAACACATGGAAACCAAAATGGCCCAACCATAAAAGATAGAATGCCCAAATAAGATAGAGATAATAGAACATTAGTCAAATTTCCAAAGAAAGCATATGAAAATTGAGTAGAATACTACTATTGAAACAACCAAATAAAAGAGATTCTAGGCCAAATTGATTGATTGTATTCATCAAATAATGTGTATATAAAGGAATTTTGAGCAAATAAAATTCCAAAAGCTGGAGGGAAAGGTTTGTTCAAAATTCATAACAAATTAAGAGATAACTATCTCTCTAACTACCAACTCTCCACCTAAGAAATTTGTTAATCTACAAAATTAAATAAATGACATAAATAAAGGTAAGAAAATATTTTTACATGAAAATCCCCACATAAGCACTAATTTAGTGGGAAAAAAAGATTGGGTCTCGAAAACAAGGCTTGATAAGGTACCAAAGTACAATGCACCTCATAAAGAAGAGCAGAAAACCATGCAAGAAAAAAATCTCCATAAAATGAGGGTAAATGAAGAGGACTAGAATCCCCTTGTAGGATGATATTACCGATGAAGTGGACCACATAGCAAGAGGAGCCCATAGATGAATGAAATTTATCTTAGTGAAAGGTTTGTTGAAGATATTAGAAACTTTCTTAGAAGACTAAAAAAAGACTAAGCGAATGATTTGACCATGAATGAGCCCTTAAATAAAACCAATATGAATCTCAATTTTTTTTATTGGCTAGTGTTGGACTAGATTCATGTATATATGGATATTACTCTAAATTTCACAATAAATGATTGTAGGTTGTCTAAAGGAAATACCAAATTCAATGACAATATCTTGAAGCCAAAAATCCTCATTGATTGCATTAACAAATCCTTGACACTCAAACTCTATGGATGATAAATAAATAACTTTTTTTTCTAGAACAATTGGTAGAACCATAACCAGGTGAAAAATAGTAACTTGAAGTGGACTTGTGAGTTTGAGAATCATTGGATCCTAATCTGAATTTGTATAGTCAACCAAATCAACTTCTATGCTAAATTTTTAATTTGAATCCCAAATCTAATAGTGCCCTAAAGATAGAAAAGGATCCTCTTAGTTGCTTTCTAATGCAACTCACAAGGATCTTCCATAAATATTGAAACCGTGAGATAGTATATAAAATTTTATGTCTGGTATGAGTCAAATAAATGAGACAACCAACAAGTTGGCGATACAAGGTAGCATCAATAAATGGTGTGTACAAACACTCTTAAGCTTGAACCCAAAGAGAAAGGGAGTCAGGGATGGCTTGTAGACAACTATGTGGAATCAAGAAAGAAGATCAATGGTTCCTTTTGCTAAGAAATAGTGAACCTTATGTTAGACTATGAAATCTCAATGCTAAGGAAGCAATACAATAAACCTAAGCCAATCATTTCAAACCTATTTTAAAGAGTTGACTTCATTATTGGAATTGTAGATGAAGAAAGTTCCTAGTGATTAGTAGATAACCAACATAAAGTACTAGTATCAATACTGAATCATTCTTCTACAAAAATTGTAACACATTATTATTTGAATGGTAACAAGTAAAACCATAAGCTAGAAGGAAGAAATCTATCTTGGTGTACCAATCCCTAGGGGATTGTTTGAGGCCATAAATGAATTTCCTAAGTCCACATACTAAGGATGAATCTTGAACAAACCTTGGTGGTTGATCCATGTATATCTCCTCCTTAAGGTCTCTGTGAAGAAAATCACTCTTCACATCTATCTAATGCATGCCTCAACCATATGCAATGGAAATAGCCAATAAGAGTTGAATAGGAATCATCTTGGGAATGGGTGTAGATGTTTTAGTGTAGTGAATTCCAACAAATTGTGAAAAACCCTTAACAATCAATTTTACCTTGTAATTTTCAACTAACCCATTTACTATAAACTCAATTCAATAGACTCACTTACATTGAATCATCTACCTTCCCTTAGGAAGTGAAGTCAAATCCCAAGTGTGATTTCTAAGTAAGGAATCATATTCATCTTGCATAGCCCTATCCCACTTAGGTATGTTTGATGTTGCTTTATGTGGATTAGAGGCAAAGGATAGGAAATCATGTGGCTCGATTTGATAATATGACCATGTACACCTACCATTTACTAGATTTGGTACCCAAGTTCCTAAACTATCAATTTCCTATCTAATCCAAAAAGGGTAAGAATTGGGTGAGTTATGTGCTAAAAAATCATCCTCCAAAGCATGTGATAAACTAGATGAAGATGGCTCCCCATCACTGTCATCCCTATTAGAAGAATTAGAAGTCTCTACCTCAAGAACCTATTGTAGATTATTAGAATCATCAAAAAAAATTGATGCGGGAGCATCTAGGGAGTGCGAGAAATCTTGCATTAACTAAAAAGAGTAGTGTTGTTTCCTTTTGGAATAATGGCTGAATCGACTTGAATTTGCTCAGTATGAAGGTTTGTAGAAGTTTGGGCTTGTGGCTTACTCATAGATATAACAGGCGAACATCGACATTCAGTAAGGAATGTATGAAGTATGCAGGAACCCTGATGACCTGTGTTAAGGCATTGTGTTTAAGAATTTCAAAAAACTAACAATCAGAGTGACATGGAGATTTCAAGCACACATTGTTTCATGTCCCTTTGATATATCGATAATGAAAGGTGTTAGTAGCAGTGAATTGTCATGGAGAATTCACATTGGAGGGAGGTTCATATATCGGTAGGATGACATATGAATTTAATTCATCATTTTGAAATGCTACATCGAGGAGACTCTGGGTTATCAGAATGAGTCATTTGGGATTCCCTCTGATGGAGCGATGAAACCGCAACGAGGTGATGATGAGATTTTGGGATGACAAGATTTCTTGAGTCACTTTGATATTATGATATTGTGGAGAAAAAAATGTTTCGATATGAGGTCATGAGGAGTCTATTTGGCATCCTGATAGGAGATTCATCAGTGGGACCACCTTGTATCAAAGCAAGTTGTTTCAATGTCTCTTTGATGACCCGATGGGAATTTAATCAGTGAGACTTCTAGATTTTGAGGAGAGTTGCTTGGGTGTCCCCTCAACATAGTAAAGACATGGCATTGAATTTTTTGGGGCCCTATTGGAAGGAGATGATGACATGCATGGACAGATGGTGGATGGTGATTGGACGACAGGTTATTTCACATTGTTGTTGCAAATTATGAATGGTGACGAGGATGCCAATTCAAGGTATCGGTAAGAGAGGTGAATATTGTTGTGACATGGAATTGTCTCACCCCAATAATGTAATTTTTTTTATAGTGTGGCACGAAGATGGTGATTGATGACACGTTTGAGAAAATAAAGCATACAATGAGGAAACCATTTTGGTTGGTGATTGGAGGAAGCAGCAGTACTAAGGCAAGATGGTTAAAATAATTAAATGAAGATTAGATTATAGAAAATATGGCATCAAATGGAGAAGAAACCCTAGATGCCTGCTGGCTAGAAATAGAGGACACGATGAATCGAGAAGGGGTGAACCAGAAGAGAGAAGTATTGTTGGTTGGTGAGAAGAGAGACGTCAAGGAAGTGAAGATAGGCTAGACTAGGGAGAGTTAGTTGTAATAGTCTGGCTGCAAGACTTGAGAGCCTAGAGCAAATCTTTTTTAGATTTGCAAACTTGTAGATAATTGTAACTAAATCCCTTGTGATGGTTATGCAAATGATGTAATTAGAAGGCCCATGTATGAAGTTAATAATATATATTTGTTTCTTTTGGTATTGGTTGTGTTATTTTTTGTTATTTTTGTGAGTTTTGGTCTATAAGGGGAGTACCCTTCATCAGTGGTATGAGAGCTAGAAGATCTTGAGAGTGAAAAGTATGCATGAGGACCTATGGGTGAAGAGCAGTGAAGAGTGACATGGTGAAGCTGCAAGAGAGAGAATTGTGGGAAAATATGTTTGTTGTAGGTATGAAAGAGGGTTTGTGACTACTATCCTCTAGTAGAGATAAAGTTGGGTAGAAGGTCTAGAGTTCCTCCACTGAGAGAGAGTGGGTAGATGAAGCATCTTCTAGATTCTTTGTTGGGTAGAGGATAGTTGTGTGAGTGGGATATTGTTGTGAGGGGTACTTGCAACTAAGAGATGAACTAAGGTTCTTGTGGTTGTAAACATATCACTAAATGTGAGGCGGTTTGCATTTGTGAAACCTTTGGGTTGAGGATTTGTGTTTTTCTGGATTTGAGAGGCCTGGAAAATGGAAAAGAGAAAGGGGAAAATACTTTTTTCATTAAATGGATTCTAAAGATTCCTAGACTAGAGGAAATTAGAGAGACATTTTGGAAGATCAGAGAAGGAGAATGGATAGAGATACAAAAACAAATAAAAGAATTGGAGGATGAGATTAAAAGGAGGGAAAAAAAAAGACAATAGTTGAAGGTGATTTTTAACCTTATAATGATGTTTTGATTGCAAGAGAGAAAGAGGATGTAGCAGAGTGTCATGCATGTGACACTGAGGAAGAGTATGAGTGCAAAAAAATTGAGGAACTTGAGCCTAAAGTTGAGGGATGTCTATTAAAAGACATCAATGATGAAGATATATAGGTAGTAGCAACCGCAAAAAGATGGAGAGCAATGAAAGACATTACACAAGAGGAATCCCAAGTGGTAATGGTTGAAGAGAAAAAAAGAGGAAGTGATTGCAGCTAGAAATGTCTTTTAAAAGGAATAAAGAGAAAGGAGTACAAAGTTGTACCCATGGGTGATGATGAACAAGTGGATGTAGCATTACGAGAGGAGGTAATGCATAATTTTTTAAAGTTTTGTGATGAAGATGAAACTAGGTTTTGTGTGGATGAAAAAGATTATGATGCACTGGTTATAGGACAAGAAGGTGATATAGTTGCATGTCTTATCAAAGGCGTGAGAGGAGAATGAAAATGAAGTTACAATAAGGGATGAGACGGTAAAATATTCTCTTAATGAATTTAATAAATATGTTTTTCATGTTGAGATGGATGAGTTGGTGAATGTATATGAGATGGTTCTGATAGAGCCTATTAGGGATGATTGGTATGTGAAAAAGGATTTGTATGGTGTTGTAGAGTTAAGTGTAGGCGCAAATTATTTCAGGTGGATGGAATATTGTGGGATGAATCCCATAAGATCAAAGATTCAAATGAGAGATACATTTGGAGGAGGTGGTCGGGTTATGGTGGAGTTGATTCCACATTCAGGAGATTGAGTGTAGAAAAGAGTTTTTAGAGGAGGAGATTGCTTGTTCCAGCTAAGTGTTGGAAGAGGATAAAGAAGAAGCAATTGTAGGTACAAATTTTAGAAATGGATTTGGCTAAGGATTGCTTGTAGTTTGAAAGGGTGGTACTACCACTCAACTCCATTTTTTGAATCCATATTCACAAAATTATTTCTACCTTGGGTGTCTGATGCAGGAGCATCCAGGGTGCGAGAGCAATCTTGCATCAACCAAAAATAGTAGTGTTGTTTCCTTTTGGAATAAGAGTTGAATCAACTTGAATTCACCAAGTATGGAGGTCTATAGAAGTTTGAGCTTGTGTCTTACTCATGGATGCAATAGGTGGACATTGACATTTAGTAATGAATGTATAAGGCACGGTAGAACCCTGATCACCTATGTTTAGGAATTCGAGAAAACTGACAATCAGAGTGACACAGATATTTCAAGGAGACATTGTTTTATGTCCCTTTGACATGGAAATAATGGAAGGTGTTGGTAGTAGTGAATGATCATGGATTATTCACATTGAAGGGAGGTCCATATATTGGTAGGATGACATACGAAGTCCCTTCATCATTCTGATGAATTGTAGAAATTCTGAAAAGCTGCATAGAGGAGACTCTAGGTTATCAGAAGGAGTCATTTGGGAGTCCCTCTGATGGAGTGATGAAACCACATCAAGGTGATGATGAGATTTCAGAATGACAAGATTGCAAGTCCCTTCGATATTATTATATCATGGAGACAAACATGTTTTGGTGGGAGGTCATGAGGAGTCTTTTTGACATCCCAATAGGAGCTTCAATGAGGAGATCTTCTTGTATCAAAGAAAGTTGTTTTAGAGTATCTTCAATGACCCAATGGGAAATTAATCAGTGAGACTTTTGAATTTTTGGGAGAGTTGCTTGGGTGTCCCCTCAACATAGCAAATACATGGCGTTGACTTTTTCTGGAACTCAGTAGGAAAGAGATGATCACGTGCACAGATAGAGGGTGGATGGCAATTGGATGACAGTTCAATTTGCATGATTGTTGTGAATTGTGAATGGTGATGAGGGTGGAAATGAGTTATTGATAAGTGAGGTGAATATTAGTGAGACATGGAATTATCTTAGCCCAATAATGTAATGTTTTCTTGATAGCGTGGCATGAAGATGGTGATCGATGGCATGTCTAAGAAGACAAAGTAGATAATGAGGAAACCATTTTGGTTAGTGATTTGAGGAAGTAGTAGTACTAAGGAAATATGGGAAAAAGAATTAAATGAAGATCCAATTGCAGATGAGTCGACATCGAATGGAGAAGAAACCCTAGATGGTTGTTGGCTAGAAATAGAGGGCACAATGAATCAAGAAGGGGTGAACTAGAAGAGAAGAGGGGGATGGTTGGTGAGAAGAGAGCTGAAAAGGAAGTGAAGAGAGGCTAGACTAGGGAGATTTAGTTGTAATGGTCTTGTTGCAAGACCTAAGAGCCTAGAGCGAATTTGTTTCAGATTTACAAACTTGCAGATAATTGTAACCAAATCCCATGTGATGGGCATGCAAATTATGTAATTAGAAGGCACATGTAAAAAATTTAATAATAGAAGATCTTTGTTTCTTTTGGTATTGGATATGCTATTTTCTATTAATGTTGCGAGTTTTGGTCTGTAAGGGGAGTACCCTTCATCAAAATCATCAAAACCAAGCGATCCCTTAACAAATGAAGAAATTCCAAGTGTAGAATCAATTGCAATCTCTTGGAACTTAATACTTCTCTCAATTAACAACTCATGTTTGGTTTCGTAGAGAATTCAATATCCTTTTGAGTGATCCCACAATAATGGTTTACAATTTTTGGCCAAATTGGACATTGAACTAATTTTTTTAACTAAATCTTCACTTTTGAGCACTTATAGCTGCTAAACTATAAGGAATTTGAAGATGATGCAAACTACTGATTTGTGACATTTTTTCTTTAGATTATATATATATATATATATATATATATATATATATATATATATATATATATATATATATATATATATTTTAAAAAAATGGAATTAGATTGCATTTCTTTTTCCATCTCCTTTGAAAACTACTTTTTAACAGTTAACACCATTTTTAAAGAGTGACGTGTACTAGCTAACTCAATTTTTTATCTATAAAAGATAAAATTCTAATTTTTTTAAATTTAGATTCATAACTATGATACCTAGTGCATGCAATTGGTTTCATATCATTTCATTATTTTATTTTTTCAAATTAAGTTTTGAAGTCAAACTAGTTACAATTTAGATATAATTTACTTGCTAACACAATTTTTTTTGTACATGTATCAAAATTCAATTTTTTTTGTTGGATTAGGAAAATTGAAATATCTAGCGCATAAATATTTTTTATCTTTTTGATTATAATCTTCTTGTGTCATAGAAAAAATGACCCTTTGATTGATATGATATTAACTCATGATAAAGTGGACTTAATGGGGTCTTAATCTAGTGTTGTGAAGAATTTTATGCATCCACACTAGATCTTGGACCCTTGAAAATCAAACAACATGATTTTAACAATGTCTTGTAAAGGTGTTGTAAGGTCTTGTAAATGACTTTCATGCTTTTTTTGACTTAATTAACTTATTTCTCCCTAATTCAACATTATAAGATGTGTTTAATAACATTATTACATCAATCTAGAAGTTTCTTAACGTAAAATTAATGATAAACTAGTGTTGTAATGTGTCTTGCACGTTCACATTGGTTTTTGTGTTTTTCTAGGCTATGGACCTAATTTTAGTGTTGTAAAGTGCATTTATTCACACTTTCACATTGATTTTTGTGTCCCAAGACCTATTTGAAATTTTCATCATCACTAATAGGTCCTAATTAACCCATATTGTGCATCCTGAAGTTCAAATTGATCAAACACCTGACAAGCATGCATCTTAAACCTTATTTTTGTATTCGCTGGCATCTGAGTTGTCAAAATAGCCCCTATGGGACCCATTCTCCATGCATGGTGAATCGCTCCCATCTAGGTGGGACCCATTCACCATGTGTGGTGAATGAGTCCCATTTGGCCCCATTTTGGCCTTTGAACAACAAGTAAAGTGAAATTTGAGTTAATTTTGCTTCATGATGGCTTGTAATGAGGTATAATTGGGTTACTAAGGCACAATTATCTATAAATAAGTGTTTTTATCCTCACTTTACATCTAAAAAATCATTTTTACATCCCTCATCATTAATTCATCATCTATCTTCTCATACAAGTCAAGCAAGCTAGGGTTTCTTCATTAGAAGTCATCAAATTAGCTTTCTAAAGCATTCAAGGGTTGAATCTTCATGTACTATTGCAGAATTTAAAGATAATTCATCATTATAAGGTAAAAAATCTCCATTTTTGCATGTTTCATTACTTTATTTCATCATTTTGGTTTAATTACCTAAACGGGGTTTGACCAAGGCAAACCCCCATGCCCTAACATTCAATATATCTCTCTTTTGTCTTGTTTTTTTGCATATTTAGGACTCTTGAAAGCTTGGAAATAATTGAAGATTGTATTTTAAAGTGATTCAATTCATCTCTTCATCATTCATGTCAAAGAATCAACAAAAAGTCATTTTTCAGACCTGAATCTAACAATTTCTGAAGTGGACACCTGTAGAAGACAGAAGTGCAAATCTAGACCTACATAATTAAGTATTCACTTTGAAAATTCCTACAAGAGGACTGATTCACCATGCATTGTGAATTAGTCCCACCCATAGGCCTAAAAACTGATTCTCTCATAATTCAACTCTCAGCATTTAGAAAGTTGTTTCTGAAAGTTTTCACGAAAAGAAGGATTGATTCACCATCTATGGTGAATCAATCCCAGTAGCCATTAATAGTGATTTTAGAGAAATTTCTAAACCTTCTAGTAACATCAATCTACCTTCAGGTGCACTTTGTTTAGTATCATCAATTTTGTTATCATTAGCTTAAGTTTCTAGTTCATTCTTGCATAACACAATGTGTTTTCAAACAAGTCTTATTTCTTAGGTTTTGCATGTCTAATCAATCAATCTTATCAATTAGTTTCACTTAGATCACTTCATTTAGCTATTATAACATCATACACATTCTAATTTGAGTGAATCATAACCATTTTTGGCCCTATCGCTCTCCCTTTAGGTGAAAAACCCTAAGAGTGCAAGAGAAGTCCATAAGGACCCAAAAATCAATGTTTCACTTCTATTTTTCCATGTGTAGAATAAAGAGATTGATTTTTAGTGAAAATCTATGCTTAATTAAACTAAAAAAAAACATAATAAAACCTAATGGAAGAGCATCCAAGATGAAGAGCAATCTTTCATCATCAATTTCTTTGTTTGTTTGTTTTGAATAAGGGTTGATCATGTTATATCGACGGGATTGTGGCATATCAAAAAAATGTTCCTTTAGGTCCCATTGATAGTCTAATGATTGTAGTGAGTGAAGGAGAGCATAGAAGTTATATCAGCAGGAGGATTACACATCGACAAGATGCCATTCCTTGTTTCTTTGATGGGGCGATGTCGGTAGGAGGTTCTCATATTGGTACGACTACATTTTTTGTCACTTTGATAGCCCGATAGGCCATCAAGAGGATTTGGGAATATCGATAGGACATGGAAGCAAGTTCCCTCAACAGAACAACAAGATATATATCATGGGGACATTGATATTTTGAGCAAACATTATATCTTGTCCCAGCGATAGGCCGACAATAGTGATCAGTGGAAGGGAAAAGTGGATGAGTGATGGTTGAGAAAACCAGAGGGTGACACATAGCAGAATGATAGTCATTGATTAAACATCTTCATTGTTAATTAACATAAAGCTATTGGTCAAATGATTTCAAAGGCTTGTTCTCGTTGGTCATTGGATGATGAACAGTACTATGAAAAGGATAATTCTTATGAGGTAGGGATGACATGCAGGAAAGGAATGCTATATAGGAGATAGGTTGAGAGGTAGAAGGGTAACAAAGTATCCCATAGTGTGATAGTGGAGCTCGAGATAGAACTTTGATCTACTAGTCGGTAGATGCATGTACAAAGCTACCCATGAGATGAACTTAGAGCCTTCAAAAGGGAAATGGAGAGCCTCCAGGATGAGGTTCGAAGAAGAGATGTACATTGAGAAAGAGAAGATAGTGAAGATGAGATTGAAGAGGAAACAAAAGAAGAAGAACGAGAAAAGATGGATCTTGGAGAGATTAGATTGTTAAAGGTAAAATCAAGAATTGGGAAGAGACCTAAGATGGAGGTTTCAACCTTCAATGAAAGTCTAAATCTTGAAGAATTGATCAATTGGATCAATGACATGGAGGAATTTTTCAAGTTTGAGGAGATAGAAGATCCACACAAAGTGAAGTTTGCAAACACAAAACTAAAAGGTCATGCAAGTATATGGTGGAAAAAGGTCTAGCTTGAAAGAGGAAAAAAAGGAAAAGCTAAAATCTCTAGATGGGATAGAATGATGGAAAATTTGAAGAAACAATTCATTCCCATTGAATACGAATTGGAGCTAATAAAGAACATGCAAAGTGTAAGACAAGGAATGAGGATGGTGAAAGAATACACAGAGGAATTTCACAAAGTTCTGATTCGAACCGGACACTCTGAGGAAAACAAAGAGAAGGTTGCTTGGTATATCAATGGGCTAAAGCCTAGTATACAAGAGGAATTGGCACTGGTAAGAATGACTACCATTGAGGATGCTTATTAGTTCTCTCTAAAGGTTGAAGAGTGACTGAACAAGAGGTTTGAAATCAAGCAACGAGGATATGGAGGTTGAGGTGGAGATTATAAGAAAGTTGGAAGATCCATTACTAGTCAAGATCAACCAAGAGATGATTCAATATCAGCCTCGTGATCAAAATTGTCGAGATTAGAGAGGCAGACGAAGGTCTGGGTGTGGACTAGGAAGAGGAGGTTTTAGAGGAACATGTTTCCAATGTGGTGAAGGCACATAGGGCCTATGAGTGCCCACAACACCAAGAGAGGATGAACAAGAGATAAAAAGCCAAGGTGTGAGTAGCCCATGTAGATGAAGACACTCGATCCTCACAATCTAAAGATGCAAAAAGGGGTGAGTCCCTTGTTGTCAGAAGGGCCTTGATGAATGAAGAGAAGGAGCCCAACTAGTGAAAGAATTTTTTTCACTCCCATTGTAAATGCGAAGGAAAGGTCTACAATGCCATCATTAATGGAGGTAGCATTGACAATCTAGTAATGGAAGAAATTTTCACAAAATTGTAGTTGGAGAGGAGAAGGCACCCAAGTTCATATTAGATTGCATGGTTGCGGAAAGATCAAAGGATCTTGGTCAATGAACAATGACTGATAAAATTCAAAATTGGTCATTGTAGGGATGAGGTTTCATGTGATGTGATACCCATGGATGTTTGTCACATGATGGGTCAACCATGGTAGTTTGATCAACGAGCAATACACAATGGAGATGTGAACACTCATTCATTAACGAAGGATGGAGTTCAATATAAGATGAAGCCTCTAAAGGAAGCAGAAGAAAAGGTATGCCATAATGCATGAATTTTTTTGGTTTATGGAAGAAAATTCTTGGAAGGTATGAGACATGAACACGTGTTTTGCATTTATTCCAAGAACTGGGTATGTGTAGGTTAATGGTGGGCCAAAAAGTGGCAATGAGGGAAAAAACACGTCTTTCATCGACTGAAAAAATGGGAAAAGAACTTGTTGAATTTTTTTAGGCTCGGGTGTCACCATACCAAACACCAAACATACTTTTACAAATCAGATATCCGATCCAAATTGGATATCTGATTTGTAAAAACCATATATTAAAAACTTTTGTTGCTTTTTTGAGGTCATTCAGCTGAGAAAAACCTACGGGCGCATAGTGCATCCTTTCTTTGTGTAATAGATATCCGATTTAGGCTAAATTTGATTTGGAAAGGTAATTTTTTTATTTTTATTTGATTTGATTCAATTTTGATTTAGATTTGAATAATTTCATATGGTTTTTTGTTGATTTATTTTTAAAATAGGGTTTTTGATTGAGTTTTTGTGAAAAAAATGAGTTTAGAATAGATTTTGATAAAAAAATGAATGTTTTTTGTGGATTTTTTTTCACAATAGGGTTTTTGATTGAATTTTTATGAAAAAATTGAATTGAGAATGGATTTTGATAAAAAAAAATGAATGTTTTTTGTGGATTTTTTTTCAAAATAGGGTTTTTGATTGAATTTTTATGAAACAATTGAGTTCAAAATAGATTTTGATAAAAAAATGTTTTTTTTAATGGATTTTGATTTAAAAATAGTGTTTCATTTATATTTTCTAATTTTATATTAATTATTTTTAAAATTTAATTAGGCATCATGGCTGTTGAAAATGAGAATGCACAAATTCCACCAGTTGAGAATGAAAATCCACCAGCTAAGAATCAAAATGCAGAAATGCCAAATTCTCCACCACCTCTACAGCCATCAATTGAAGACTTAATTCATGAAAAATTGGAGAAATTGAGGGGCATTTGTGATTTTTATAAGAAAATCCCTCGATTATCCCATATGTCAAATGCATTGACAGGAATAATTACAAATGTAGAAACCCTCTCCACCCAACATAATGCCTTTCATTCATGGTGAGAAACTATGAGGCAATATTATGCATGTGGATTGTCTTATGATGATGTGAAAGATCTCCAAATAACAAAATCCCAAATAGCCTCTTTATTTATTAACCCCAGCACTGGTTTTCTAGTTAATGTTAACAAGCCAAAACTTTCTATAAAATGGTGCACACATAGGGGAATAGTAGATAACTTTTGGGATCATTGGTGTATGGTTTTTGATAAACCACCCAAAAATAATCTTGATGTACCTTTTTACTTTATTAAAATATTATATGTTGAGTTTTTGTTAGGGCATCATGTCAATTACTTTGACATTAAACCCTTCTAGGGCGTTGGTAGAGGTATGCCTCAGGATAGGCCAGGGGTAGCTAGAGTAGTTAGGCACCCATATGCTCCCCATCCTCCCCTTCCTTCACCACCTACAGTACAACATCCAAATATTACAGAGGATGCAATCACACAAACTATCCAGGCCATTCACTCTTTGAGTGGTCTTTTGGTCTCCCATGTTTCTTTAGTAGCTCAGCCATAGTCTGGTGATCTTGGCGATGGATCTAGTGCTATTGCATCATCCTCCTTGGGTCCACATATTTGTGTGCCACATATTTGCAATATGTTCTAGCAAATATGCTTGGGTCCTATTGTATAGCTCCCTGAGCATCCATTAGACACTTCTGATTATGACATCTAGGATGTGGAGATTATAGCATATCACACGCAGGGGAATGGAGCACACCCTATAGAGTCCTCTCCTGCTAGAGAGGTGGACATTGGAGTAGTTACACAGGTAACATTTAAGGTGTAAATTCATAACTTGCATTTTTAAAAATGAATATTAATAAGAGATAGTATCAAGTACTAATATTTATTTACATGGACTATTTAATAGTTAATGTCTGAGGAGGAGCTCGCACAAGTGACTAATAGGCATTTGGCCTCGACACACACATAGTATGTATTTTCGTACTCACTCATTTACATTTTTTTACTGTATATTTGCTTGTCATTTGAATTGTTAATAATGAAATTATATATTAACTTATATGTTTATCTTACTCTTTGCTTGTAGGAAACACCTAGTGCGAGAGAGGTGCAACGCTCTCTAGACTATGGAGGCACAGTGTTAGATAAGGGAAAGGTAACTGAACTCAAATTTGATTGAATTAAAATTTATAAGATCTTTTATTGATTATGCATACATTGACATAGATTTTTAATTTCATATGTACTTGTCATTTTTATGTACAAGCAGTTGTGAGCTATACATCATTGTTGATAAGTTCCACAACACCCAAAGGAGTAGGTATTCAAATGCCTAAAGGAGGATGTGTTGAAACACCTCAAGGAGGAGGTTTTGAGACACCTAAAGGAGATACAAAAAAAGATCAACCTAAAGAGGTATGTGTTTATTTTATTTTGTGCTTGGTAAATATGTTCTTATTACTGACAATTCTATGCTAACTTGGATCAATTTCATGTTTTTGTTCACATATATAGATTGACGTTACAAAAGTTGGTTTGGTTAGTTCTTTGAGAGGGGTATATTCTAGGACTCCTGACCCTTCAAAGAGATGTATATTTCAAGTAATCAAGATTTCAATTTTAGAGTTCAATTATAATTCAATGTGTATTGATTTTTATGTTAATTATTCAATTTTAAATTATATAGTATAACTAATCTCAATTGTGGTTTGACTTTTTCTTGTGCAGCTACCTTAAGAGCCAACGAGTGCTTCAAAGAGGCTCCATTTTGATGATCCACCAGTAGTTTAGGATGAGATAGACATTTTGGCATGTAAATTTTGAATAGATACTGAGATGGCATATGCCACATATTGTAAAATTTTGTTTGAGTTTGCGTTGATGCCATTTTTGTATATGGACATACACTTGATTATTGGATAATTTGATATATATAGAAGTTGACAATTGAAATTTAGTTTCCTCCTCATGTGCATGATTAAAATCTTTGAAGAAATGGTTAAATATCAATGTACAATAGCATAAAAAGAATGGTTAAATATTATGTAGTTTATATTCATATTGCTGATTACATTGTATTGCACATCTTTCAAACTCAAAGCATTATTTCACATTGCATAAGTAACAACTAGATACTCATATGATTAACCCTACACCATCTGATTTTCTTCTTTGTCAACTTTCCCATGCCTTAGTAAATTTGGTGGTCCATTTGTAACCATCAATTTTTTTATATAACATAAATTCACCTTTTTCAAAAAATTAATATGGCTAGACTCCCATATGAATACTAATAATATATCATATGACCATTCTTCATATACTTACTGGCACTTTGTGTCTTCTTAGATGAGCCAAAAGTTGTTGCCCAACTACCTCTACCTTCATCAATGTTCCATATTTTAATCATTCCATCCCAAGATGTTGTGACCATTTGTTGACTAGAAGATTCAATTATTTGCAGGCATGAAATGACATCATCATGCACTTTGACCTAGAAATTTAGGAAAAGAATACTATTAAAAGTTGTGAGCTCTGTGAAAAATAGATGTTTATCTGACTGCAACACCATCTAAATATGGATTCTTTTAGAAAATAAAAAGCAAGACATAACTTTTAAACAAATAATTTAATCACAATGTATTTTTCACAAAGAAAATTTGTATAAACCGCTTCTCTATAATGGCTAGTATAGAAAACAATTGCATTGGTAGAACAAAACTCCAAAACATTTTTGACTTCTTTGATTAATTGAATCTTAAGTAGAATCCCCACAATGATTATGTTTTACATAAACCGGTAGGAAAACAACATTGCTTGGAAAGTGCATCTCTAATATTTTATGTTCCTTGTACAATAATTTAAATACATTTGAAGAAATTATATGAAAATATAGCTTCTTAAATTCTTCTTTAATTTGAAGGTTAGTTTTGATAGTGAGTAATTTATTCCATAGATGGATTTTAGCTTTTGCTTGATTGTTGTGCATTGTACTTTCTTCTATAAATAAAATGAGACATGCTAATGCACATTTTAACTATAATTTTTCTATTTTCTTCCTTAACATATCTCTCTCTTGGGCTTTGATACAACCTTGTCAGGGCCTGTCCTAATCACATTTATCCCAAATCAAAAAAAAAAAAGTTCATGCATTGCTTCTCCCTACACTAGTAGACCCTAGCTGGAGGTTTTATTTGATATTGTCAACAAACATACATCTGGTTGTCTGAATGAATGGGGGAGTTATAGTCTTCCCAATCAAGAGGCCATGACTTGTCAAAACTGATTAAAGAAATTCAAGACTTATGTCATAGGATGAGAAAATTTGACCATAGGCTCAATGATAAATGCAATGATCCTTAACTAAATTATTCATACAAATTTCTTAGATTTGGAATAATTCAATGAAAATCAGCCAAAAAATTTAAACAAGATATTTAGATCTAAAACATTCATATATGATAAATAGATTTACACATATAAGTTGGTTGGAATAGAGTATTTAATTCAAATAACTCACTTCATGATTACAATTTTTTTACTTCAATTGTTTGCTCATAGCCAAGATTACAATGATAAAAAAAAATTTAGAAAAATATTGGGATGCTGAAATCCACTATGCTTGGCGTACAGATGCAACCTTTGTGTGAAATTTCCCTCACAAATCCAAACAAGTTTCATCCTCCAAACTCTTGGAAACCAATGTGGTTTCGTTGAAAAATCTCCATAACCTAAGGGTTTTTGTCCTTAGATTCAACAAGTGGACACAAGTGTCCGACTTTGCAATTTTGGATTTGTTGAGATGATTTCCAAAGATTATCCAAACTAATGAAGTTTTATTCCTTATATAGAGGTTCAAGGCCTAACATGGGTCCAAATTTTCTTGCCATTTTCTCACATTCAAATTTGGGCTCATTAATTGCATTCTTGGTTAGTCGTGGTCATGGGTGGAGTCCATTCAAATGGTGAGGTTTTGTGAAAGTGCATGCTTGAGTGTGGAGATCTAGGGAAATGATTGCTTTAAGTTCGAGCAAATAATTATCCCAAGGTCAAACATCAAGGGTTCAGGTGATGGGATTCTTGGGTGTTAGGACACAAGATAATGGGGATCTAGGGGTTTGAGGATTAGGATACCCCATTGGCTCTTTTACAAACCTATGACATCATCAAAAGGCCCAAAGATCCAAAGAGGAATGTATGGTTTGAGAAGTGGTGGTCAAAGTATTAGGGTGTTATGAGAATGGAAAGGAAATTTTTAAAAGGCCCACAAGAGAAGGAAGTGGGAGGTGGAGGCACAAGGAATGAAAGAAATGGATGATAGTATTAGAGAGTCTAAAATCCCACCCAAAGTAGGAAAGTGGCCCATCTTTCAAACTCAAAGAATTATTTTGTATCATTGTTACATTGGTCTTGAGAGTGGTAGCTTAATATAGATGTTTGAAGTGATTTAGAGGTCAGTTTTAGGGTCGGTTTTAGGGTAGTTAAGGTGTTTGAAGTGATTTAGAGGTTGCTTTTAGAGAAGAGAGATGTTGAAGAGTGCATCAAGTTAGTGAGAACCAAAGTGTAATGTGTTTTAGTTTGTGGCACTCCTTTGTTTCTCTGTAGATGTGTGATAAATTCTTAGTTCAATGATGTTGAACAATTTTAGAAAAAATAAAGTTGTGTCACGGTCCGCATTCAATCCAACAAGCAAAAATCAAAGCTTAGCTTCTTGGAATGAAAATGCGTGTTTGCAAAACAAATGAATAAGAATGAGGTAGTTAACGTGTTTGAAGTTATTTAGAGGTCGCTTTTAGGGTGGAAGGCTTAAAAATCCAATTTAAATGCACAAAAAAGAATGAAATTACTTCAAACCAATTTTGTGAAGAAGTTAACTATGTTGCCCACTAGTTTCCCTTAAGAGTCCAAAGTGCTAAAAGGAAGCAATCTTTGAAGGTCTATTTCTCGGAGACCATGATGCTTATAGAATCTTCGTCTAAGGCTATGGCATTGTGTTGGGACCATCTACAAAAACCTCTCTCAGTTTTTTTCTATCTCAGAGGCGTTTTCCTGTGGGGATGACTTTTCAATGGAAGGAAAAGTTGCCAAATGCAAGCAATGTAAAGTTGCAAAGTGGTGCAACTTTCATTCTGCAACTCGTACGACCAAACAGACTGTTCCAACATGTCCAGATGGGTATGTTTATGCTAGGGATGTTCCTCTCTTGCACCCAAATATGCCGAATCACTCTGAGCTACATTGGACTGGCGATTTCCCTTAAGAGTCCAAAGTGCTAAAAGGAAACAATCTTTTAAGGTCTATTTCTCAGAGAGTGTGATGCTTAAAAACTCTCCATCCAAGGCTATGGGATTGTGTTGGGACCATCAACAAAAACCTCTCTCAGTTTTTACTATCTCGGAGGCATTTTCCTGTGGTGATGACTTTTCAATGGAGAGAAAAGTTGCCAGATGCAAGCAGTGTAAAGTTGCAAAGTGGTGCAACTTTCATTCCGCAGCTCGCATGACCAAACAGACTATTCTAACTCATCTGGATGGGTACTTTTATGCTAGGGATGGTCCTCTCTTGCACCCAAATACGCCGAATCACTCCGAGCTACATTTAATCGATGATTTCCCTTAAGAGTCCAAAGTGCTAAAAGGTATCAATCTTTGAAGGTCTATTTCTCAGAGACTGTCATTCTTACAGACTCTTCTTCTGAGGCTATGGGATCATATTGGGACCATCTACAAAAACCTCTCTTAGTTTTTGCTATCTTGGAGGCATTTTCCTGTGGTGATGACTTTTCAGTAGAGGGAAAAGTTGCCAGATGCAAGTAGTGTAAAGTTGCAAAGTGGTGCAACTTTCATTCCGCAGCTCGCATGACCAAACAGACTATTCTAACTCATCTGGATGGGTACTTTTATGCTAGGGATGGTCCTCTCTTGCACCCAAATACGCCGAATCACTCCGAGCTACATTTAATCGATGATTTCCCTTAAGAGTCCAAAGTGCTAAAAGGTATCAATCTTTGAAGGTCTATTTCTCGGAGACTGTCATTCTTACAGACTCTTCGTCTAAAACTATGGGATCATATTGGGACCATCTACAAAAACCTCTCTTAGTTTTTGCTATCTTGGAGGCATTTTCCTGTGGTGATGACTTTTCAGTAGAGGGAAAAGTTGCCAGATGCAAGCAGTGTAAAGTTGCAAAGTGGTGCAACTTTCACTCCGCAACTCGTACGACCAAATGGACCATTCCAACATGTCTGGATGGGTACGTTTATGCTAGGGATGGTCCTCTCTTGTACCGAAATACGCTGAATCACTCTGAGCTGCATTGGACCAACGATTTCCTTTAAGAGTCCAAAGTGCTAAAAGGCAACAATCTTTGAAGGTCTATTTCTCAGACACCGTGATGGTTACAGCCTCTCCGTCCAAGGCTATGGGATCGTGTTGGGACCATCTACAAAAATGTCTCTCATTTTTTGCTATCTCGAAGGCATTTTCCTGTGCTGATGACTTTTCAGTGGAGGGAAAAGTTGCCAGATGCAAGCAGTGTAAAGTTGCAAAGTGGTGCAACTTTCATTCCGCAGCTCGTACAACCACACAGACTATTCCAACATGTCCGGATGGGTACATTTATGCTAGGGATGGTCCTCTCTTGCATCCAAATATGCTGAATCACTCCTAGCTACATTGGACTAGTGATTTCCCTTAAGAGTCCAAAGTGCTAAAAGGCAACAATCTTTAAAGGTCTATTTCTTAGAAATCGTGATGCTTATAGACTCTCCATCTGAGACTATGGGATCATGTTGGGACCATATACAAAAATCTCTCTCAGTTTTTGCTATCTCGAGGGCATTTTCCTATGGTAATGACTTTTTCAGTGGAGAGAAAAGTTGTCAGATGCAAGTAGTATAAAGTTGCAAAGTGGTGCAACTTTCACTCCGCAGCTTGTACAACCAAATAGACTATTCCAACACGTCTAGATGGGTATGTTTATGCTAGGGATGGTCCTGTCTTGCACCCAAATATGCCGAATCACTATGAGCTACATTGGATCTATGATTTCCCTTAAGAGTCCAAAGTGCTAAAAGGAAGCAATCTTTGAAGGTCTATTTCTCGGAGACCGTGATGCTTACAGACTCTTCATCTAAGGCTATGGGATCGTGTTGGGACCATATACAAAAACCTCTCTCAGATTTTTCTATCTCGGGGTCATTTCCTGTGGTGATGACTTTTTAGTGGAGGGAAAAGTTGCCAGATGCAAGCAGTGTAAAGTTGCAAAGTGGTGCAACTTTCACTCCGCAGGTCGTACGACCAAACGAACTGTTCCAACATGTTCAGATGGGTAATTTTATGCTAGGAATGATCCTCTCTTGCACTCAAATACGCCGAATCACTCTGAGCTACATTGGGCCGACAATTTCCCTTAAGAGTCTAAAGTGCTAAAAGGCAGCAATCTTTGAAGGTCTATTTCTTGGAGACTGTGATGCTCATAGACTCTTCGTCTAAGGCTATGGGATCGTGTTGGGACCATCTACAAACACCTCTCTCAGTTTTTTCTATCTTGGAGGTGTTTTCTTGTGGTGATGACTTTTTCAGTGGAGGGAAAGTTGCCAGATGCAAGTAGTGTAAAGTTGCGAAGTGGTGTAACTTTCATTATGCTACTCATACGACCAAACAGAATATTCCAACACATTCATATGGGTACGTTTACGCTAGGGATGGTTCTCTCTTGCACCCAAATATGCCGAATCACTCCAAGCTACATTGGACCCGGAGTCAAATCAGGTGAAAATTTGATGCAGACACAAGGGCACAATCGTGCAACCTGCCTATTTGAGGCATCTAACAAGATTATTCTGACCTATTTGGATAGTCCAGAACTCCCTTAAAACTTGACAAGCAACTAAATACACATTTCCCTCTTTAACCCCCTTAAACCCTTGTAATAGTGAGAAACTAGTTTTTGTCCAATTACTCCACAATTTTCCAAAACACCAGATGAAAACATGACTGATTCAAACACCCATATCCAAGTTACACAACATATATGAGAAAAAAAATAGACTCCTTTGGACCAGCATTGACTTCCTATACATTCACCCTTGAGGAGGCTACTCAATTAGCCCAAAAATGCAAAGCAACATACCTTCAAACACCACACAGACCCCTACAACCTTGGGACAGCAAATAAATTGCCAAGAAAACAAAGATTCTGTAATTGGATTCCATTTGTACGGACCTGTAACTGTCAAATCAAGAAACCCTTATTTTTATTGTAATTCTTGAGGGTTTATTGGATGTAGCACATCCACAACCTTTCAGAATTTTCCACTACCTTAGAAACCTTTATTTAGGCCCCAATATGCTTAGAAAACAAAGAAATTTCTGGTATCTCAAATATTTTTGCAAACCCTAGGGTAAAAACTCTATTTTCAAGTGAAAAAAACCACCATTTTTTGACCTTTAACTCTTTATTTTATTTCAAAACCCAATTCTCCATGCCTTCCACTCTTGAAATAACGTCAAGACATGTAATAAAATTTCTACATAAAGTTTTTATACAAAGCAATGGGAAGATAAAACCATGTAAGTGGTTTCCCCAAACTAATTGCCACCAAAACCATTCTTGATAGTTTAAAACCACGAACCACCCCAACATGTAATTATGATAGCACTCAAGATATCCCTCCACCATGAAAATATAAACTAATTAGGAACCCATAGCATTATGGAAATATTATCCACTACTCCCAATGTAACTCCCAAGCTTTACATGTTAGAGATGGTCAATTTCATTGATGGCAACGATTGTGTGACTCCCATTGATGACCTTCTTTATTCAATTCCATTACAACAATATCCAATACTAATGAAAACAATATTTCCCTCAACACCTCATGATCATTCAAGTACTCATTCTAACAATACAAGAGATATACACCTCAAATTGCAAGTGAATATAATTTACTATATCTTAACATAAAAAATGAAAAACCTAATAGAAAAATGTATCAATGAGGTACAAGGATGTATAAAATCCAATCAATCAAACACAATCAACCTAAAATAATTAAGGGTTTATAGGGGTATTGGATAATTAAGGGTTGATAAGGGTATGAATGTTTATCTTTGCATCTACTCTTGAATATCTAGGGACTTGGTGGTATTTAGAAATTTGCTACTCATTTTTATTGCATTGAATCAAAATGTCCCACTATTAATTGCTCGAATTCTATAAGATAAATGAATGTTTTCATGATTATAATGAATATATTGTATTTTATTAATGCTAGCGTATATCATCAAATTATGCCAAACATGTGTTTAGTCAACTCAAAGTGGGTGAATGACACCACTTAGCGAAAAGTTTGAATTTTGAATTTTAAAATGAAAGGGAATAGGTTTGTGACTATGAGGTCACCCTTGTGAATTAAAGAATTGGGTTTGAGGAGAAAAAGTTGCAAGCCACTAAAATTTATTATATATAAATGGGAAAAATTACAAAACCTAGTTCAAATGAGCATACCGACAAGAAAGAACTAGGAAGAAAACCTTCAGTTGTAGCTCAATTAAGTACAAAAATAGACCCCTTTACAAAACATATGAGTTTCCAAAATATAGGCCCCTTTACATTTTAAACATACCCTTTATACAATGCTAGGCATTTGACCCATATTTCAAAAAACATCACTGGGTATAGATTATGCACTAACAAGCACCTGTACAAACCATCAAGGTAGCTTAGAATAACCAATCTATATTATTCTAAATGACACAAAATATGATGAGATGGTAATGCAAACTATAAAATATGCTTAGAATAACCAATCTATATTGTTGTAATTTTTTGCATACCTCTCTGAAAGGATCAAAGCTAGCTATTGTTGCAGTAGGTCCATGATCAATCATGCTAGGAATATCACAAAAGTGGGAAAATGAGAAATCTATATTGTCACAATAGAAAAGATGTTAACTAACATATCTATATTAATCTAAACAACAATGATGATGAGTTGGTGATCAAACTATAAAAGATGCATACCTCTTTGAAAGGACCGAAGTGTGTTGTAGCAGTCAATTGTGCCGAATATCAAAAAGTGGGAAATGAGAAATAATATTGTCTAATAGAAAATTGACTAGCTATCTATATTAATCTAAACAACTTGAATGATGATGAGCTAGTGATGCAAACTATAAAGATGCATACCTCTTCGAAGGATCGGGTGGCTATTGTTGTAGTAGGTCCATGATCAATCTTGCCAAAAATATCACAAAAGTGCATACAAAATATCACTATTAAAGACACCTACATTGCAATAGTATATAAAATATCAGTATTAAATAAAGAACACTAATGAACTTAATCATAATGAATATAAGCATTCTACCTTCCATTCTTGAAAATGCTATTCAAGTGTTCCTGAAGGGTAATCTCTTTGCTTAAGAGTATCCAATATTGCTTCATGATCAACATTACTAAGTGTCCATAGTTGTTTTGTCTTTGGTCTGGCATGATACTTCAACAACTTAACATTTAAATTTCTATAACAAGGTGTGAATACATGAGAATGGTTTTTTGTTTCTTGTAGTCTTCAAATGAAAGTATACCATTCTTTCTAATCATGTATTTTTGCAACCAAGTTCCTACAACCACAACTAAACCTGTAGGATACATGAAACCATCATCATCTTCCATCAGTTGTGTTAGCTTACTTTTTACCTACACACATCGAGCCAACCAATAGTCTGATCTCCTTCATTCCTCTGCGGTGCAACAAATGCAAAAATATGTCCTAGCTATAGTAGATCTAAAAGCAAGTCGTAATCAACTAAACTTTCCATTGTGTCATTTGTCATGGATATTGTTTGAGATAAAGGAGTTATATATTGTGGTACCCATGTATCCACCCACTCACTTGACTCGCATTGATCTCACTTGCACTAAATACAACTCTGACAAAAACAAGCCAACTCTCATGTCCAAATGGTCCATGTGCCTACATCTGAGCTTCGAAATGAATGCATCTTTGAAGAATCTTTGATTGTATGACAATCTAATCTGCCTTCCACTGTACCCTCCTCAATGAACCAAAATAATTTGCGCACTATTGAATCAAGTGTCCCTCCCTGTGACAATACTAAACTACACCAATCAACTATAGAGCATGCATCGTTGAATTTTTCTCCTGAAATCTTCAATTGCTCCTTAACTAGAGCTCTCTTTATGCATGCACCTGCTCCATCATACTCCCCTTTCCCATGTCCAGCTTCAAAAAAATTCAAAATATGAGGTAGACCCCTCTCTACATGCATTCTACTCAACCAATAGAACATATGAGCATTCTTGAATTGACTTGTGCAATTATTTGAACAAATTAGATGTTGGCCCAATGCTATATCATGCTCCTGCAAGAAATAAAAAAAAAATATTGAAACAATGTTGGACATACTCAGACAAGTGAGATCTATCATCACTCATATAAAAATAATACTCTCTAATTATCTTTTGATCCTCCTCTGTACTATCAGGTTCATGTCTAAATGTTATGTGGAAAAAAATAGCAATCTAAATGGAATTGTAATACTGAGATTATACCTCGTTTTGTGGTTGCAATGTGTAGTTTTCTGCAAAGTCAACCATTAATATAATAGTGCCAATCGAAAAAGAGTCCTTACACATCCTAAATTGTTGATCCAACCACTGAGACCTATGACTATGCCTTGCATACTTGTAGAAAAGATTGTCCTTAAAATCTGAAATAAAATCAGCAACACTGCATTCTTTGTAACCAACTCACACCTAGAACCTTCACCTCCACTTTGCAAAGTATATTTGACTATCTCATATCTCTTTTTCTCAACAAGCTTCTTTCCAAATTCATGTTCAGAACCCTCATGAAGACATTGAACAAAATTTGACAAGCCACCACATTGTGAGCACTTCACATTTAAACAATCATTTCTATAGAAAAAGGAACCATCATTTCTAGAACATAAAAATAGATCTAACAAGTCCCTTGATGATTTTGGAAGATGCGTTGCCACCTCTACGGCATTTCCAAATTTTGTATGCAAAGTAGAAACGGATATAGCATAATAGCTCGTAGTCACATTGAAAACTCCACATGGTATTTGCAACAACAAGTATTATGAATCTTAAGAGGCACACAATAAAATGGCTTCAAACCCTCAAAAGTCCTTTGCGAGATTTCCATATTTTTATGTGTTTCAATAAATTTTTTGAACAACATTGTTTGTCTTAATTCCAAGAAATGTTTAGGATGTGGTGTACGGTCTTGATTGCCAATTCTTAACTTTAAAACATCCTTTGCATTGGGTGATACTCTAGAGTTATCATGCCAAAATTGTTGAATTACCTTCTTTACATTATCAGTTAGCTTCTTATGAACACGTGGAAGCCTCCCGACAAAATCCCATGTATCATTTTCAAGAGGATAATCTATTCTTTCTCTTCTTGCAAGTGCTTTATCCAAAGTTTTATGATTTATGTCAAAATAAATACAAGTTTGTCTCATAAAGCGAGCCTTTTTCAATTGATGGCTTACTAGGGTGGTTGTAATGACTCTTCGAGCAGCTCTCTTATCCTTTTCCTTGTTACTTTTTCCAATAGACTTGATAGCATTAAAAATATTTTTGACAATAATAGAATTTTTTTCATTCTTCTTGTTCACACGAATCTTCAATTTGGTTTGCAAAGGTCTCATCTTTTGCATCTTGAGCAATTGTACAAAAAGTTGGCATTGCTCGGTTAATGTCTTATCACTAAAATATTGGTTGAAAAGTCTTCTAGTCCACAACCAAACAGTTCGTGTTGACCTCTTGCCTTCAAAATTGTTTATAATATTCTCATCAAATTCAAGTAACCATTTAGGGGTTCTTGAGGGTCTTGAAATTGGAATATGTCTTTCTTCCATACAAGGTTCTTCATTTCTCATGTAATTTGGTGAAACAAAATTTACACTTGCTTGAGTATATGCATTCCTCTTCATTTCAACATTTTCACCTTGAACATTTTCAATATCAATTTGAATAATTTCGGTATTACAATTTTCAATATCATGTTTGACATCTTCAAATCCAACATTTTTCACCTTGAAAATTTTTAAATTTATCAATTTCAATATTTTTAGACTGCAATTTCAATATCATGTTCAACATCTTCAAATCCAACATTTTCACCTTACCAGAACGTTTCATTATCAATTTCAATAATTTCATTCCTAATTTGAATATCATGTTCAACATATTCAATTCCAGCATTTTCACCTTGAACATCTTCAATTTCCTCTTCACTTGAAAGATCATAGGGGTTAGGTTCACCAATATTTAACATACCTTGTCTTCTCTTCCTATGAATTTCTCTATCTTTTTGTCTATATGCTTCAATTTCTTCTTTTGTAAGCTTTCTCTTACGTTTTTTGCTTTTGACGACTGCTGCTCCCCATTATACCTCATAAAAGATGCTAAAAAATAATTCCTTATGACAAATTTCAATAGAAGATGCTTCAAAAAGTTGATCTTTGTCCCTTCCTATCTAAAACCGCATGTTTGTCGCCTCCAAAGAGAATGTAGGGTCCATTGGAATGCGCAAAATGACCCACATGGGGCTTTTGTATGGCCCACAAATTCGATATCCATTATAATATGATATTTGATTCATTCTAAAAATTTACGATGTTTTGCAATAGTATGATTTTAGTTCTTCAAATTGGATATCTGATTTGTGTAAACATAGACCTAAGGGTTAATGGT
>VDFB02353493.1:371798661-372050345 GCA_007258455.2 Sequoia sempervirens
TCTAAATCATATATTATAAAGTGTAAAACATTTTTTTAAATCATATATAAACCAAATCGGATATCCAATTCAAAACGGATATCTAATTTGAAATGGATATCTGATATTTTTGACAAAGAATTTATTACCTTGGGATTAGCCTCAGGCTTGCTTTGGTATTTGGCTTGGACATGTCAATCCTAAGAAGTCAATGCAAAAAACGTGTTTGACAACTCACCTTGTTTTTCTAGACTTTGTCCATGTGGCTGGCGACTTTATTTTTTCACCAAAAGGCCAGTGAAATGAAAAGGGTTTATGGGAGACTCTCAGCTTTCCACCAATATAGATTATTATTTACTTTTGAATTTAATAAATAGGTATCATTCATTTTCTAATAGAAGTGCGACTAAATTCTTGATTGATAGAGTGACTAGAAAAACATCTATAACTTTCAAAGCTTGAGTGTCATATTTTTTGAATCAAAATATGCATCACATTCTACTTTGCATACTATAGGATTAAAAAATGGAATTTTATGAAGTTTTAGCCAAGTTAAAAGATTAGTCCGGACATACCGATTTTATATTTTTTAAAATTTGTAGTAAAAAAATTCATAATTAATTATTTTGGAAAAAAATTACAAAAAAAAAATGCATCACATCCAGGACAGGTCCTTTACTTATATCTAAAATCTTATAAAAAATTATTATCATTTTATTGTGGTTAGAATTGCTTGGTTAGACAGACTGACTACTTCTTATTTTTCCCTGAAATTTAAGTACTATTGCATTGAAATTTTTTTCACCAAATAGACTTTAAAAAATAAAATAAACTTAGTAGTTTAGAAACTACATTCAATTTGCCACAGATTCTATTCTTACATATTTTTGAAATAATATAGATAACTTATTCAAATTTTTATGTCAAGTTGCCTAACTCTGAATTTTTTGAATTTCCATTGCCACTTAAGGGCCTGTTTTTTCCATGATGATCCTGCACATACCCAACTGAAAAAGAAGTTTGTAGTGAAGTTCCTATAGAAGTGCATGGTTTTCTAGATAAATTCCAGAGTATTATTTTTTGTAATGTGCCTGAAGGATTACCACCAATAAGGAAGATTAGTCATTAGATGGATCTAATTCCTCGAGCCAGTTTTCCAAATAAGGTAGCCCATCAAATGACTCCGGCAGAGAATGAAGAGTTGAATAGAAAAGTGCAAGAGTTGTTGTGAAAGGGATTGATTAGGGAGAGTTTGAGTCCATGTGCAGTACCTATAGTACTAGCACCTAAGTAGGATGGAGAATGGTGAATGTGTACTAATTTGAGAGCCATTAATAAGATTACCATTAAGTATCAATTCCCTTTGCTAAGGATGGATGACATTATGGATTGCCTAAGTGGAGCTGAGTATTTCACAAAGATTGATCTGAAGAGTGGTTACCACCAAATTTGAATTAGAGAAGGAGGCAAATGGAAGACAACTTTCAAGGCCAAAGAAGGCCTATATGAGTGGTTATTCATTCCTTTTGGGCTGAACAATGCACCCAACACATACATGAGACTCATGAATGAGGTATTCAAAAAATTTCTAGGTAATTTTGTCATTGTTTACTTAGATGAAATTTTGATTTTCAATAATACATTAGAGGAGCACCTAATGCATATTCAAGAAGGTTTTGAGAAGCTGAGGGAGGAGAAGTTGCTAATCAAATTGAAGAAGTGCATTTTTGTGAAATGTGAACTGGTGTATCTGGGATTTGTTATCTCGGCAGATGGTCTAAAAATGGATCCAAAAAAGGTGAAAGACATTATGGAGTGGCCAATGCCTAGAAGTGCTATTGAGGTAAGATATTTTCATGGTTTGGCAAGTTTTTACCAGAAGTTCATTAAAGGATTCATTATTATTTGTGCACCCCTAATTGAAACAATGAGAGGGGATAGAAAAGAATTCAAATAGAGTATAGGAGAAAAAAAGAGTTTTGATTTTTAGAAGAAGAATGTCATAGATCAACCTATTTTGGCATTCCCATATTTCAATCAAGTATTTCAGGTAGATTGTGATGCTAGTGGTAGCACCATTGGAGCTGTTTTAAGTTATGAAGGTAAACATGTTGCTTATTCTAGTGAGAAGTTGAATGATGCAAAGAAGAAATATTTTTTTTATGCTTTAGAATTCTATGCCATAGTTTAGGCTTTGAAAAAGTGGACATTATTTGTTGCCAAAAGAGTTTGTTTTGTTTATTGATCATTAGGCTTTATAGTATTTGAACAGTTAGGGAAAACTGAACCAAAGACATTTGAAGTGGGTGGAATTTCTTCAGAGTTATACATTTTTGTTAAAGCACATGAGTAGAAGGTCTAATAGGGTCATGGGTGCCGTGAGCAAGAGGCAAAACTTGTTGACATAATTATAGGTTGAATTTTTTAGGTTCAAGGAACTCACAAGCGTATATCTAGAAGATCCCAATTTTATAGAAGCTTGGAAAGATTGCAAGGAGCTTATCACGTTGGATAGGAAAAGGTGGTTGGACTATACCATTCAAGATAGTATGTTTTTTAGAAGGAATCAATTGTGCATTCTCAGTCTAGTTCAATGAGGGAAAACTTGATCAAAGAGAAGCATAGTGGTGGATTGGTAGGACACTTTGGTCAGGATAAGACCATTTCCATTGTTGGTGATCATTATTATTGGTTGCAACTATAGTAGGACATGAAGAATTTTATATAGGGTTACAAATTGTGTCAAATGGCAATGGGAACTAGTCAAAATAGTGGACTATATCAACTGTTACTTGTACCTAAGAATTTGTGGGAGGATATCAACATGGACGCTGTTCTTGTTTTTCCAAGGACACAATGTGGTCATGACTCCATATTTGTGGTGGTGGAAATATTTTCAAAGATGGCACAGTTCATTCTGTGTCATAAGGCCAGTGGTGTCATTCATGTTGCAGAATTATTTTTCAAGGAGGTGGTAGGACTCCATGGTCTACCAAAGAGCATAGTTTCAAACTGAGATACCAAGTTTGCTGGGTATTTTGGGAGGACATTGTGGAAGAATTTGAAAGCTAATTTGAAGTTTAGCTCAACACGTCATCCATAGAAAGATGGAAAAATGGAAGTAGTGAATAGGAGTTTGGGTAACTTGCTACGATGCTTAGTAGGAGATAGACCCAAGGGATGGGATTTGATTTTACCCTAGGCAGAATTTTCTTACAACTCTGTCAATCAGAGTACTGGTAGATCACCATTCCATATCATGCATGGTAGTAGTCTAAGAATTGCTATTGAATTGAGGAATATGGATACTGAAGGAAAGTTTAGCGCTAAAGCTGAGGAATTTGTTGAACATATAAAGAATGTGCATGAGGAAGTTAAGAAGTATATCAATAAGATGAAGAAACAATACAAGGCAAAGGAAAATCAAAAAATAAGGCATAATGAGTTTGTTGTTGGTGATGAAGTCATGGTTAATTTGTAGAAGGAAAGGTTTCCAGTTGGTACATACAATAAGCTAAATATGAAGAAGTTCAAGCCATGTAATATTTTGAAGAAACATGACTCTAGCAAAGCGTACGAGGTGGATTTTTCAAGTGAGCTTCATGTCTCACTTGTGTTTAACATTTCAAATCTGACAGAGTATCATGAAGGAGACAAGGAGCATGAGTTTGTAGAGGCACGATGGAGTGTTCCAACAACAATTGTGGAGAAAGAAGAAATTGAAGAGATCCTGGATAGTTGTGTGGGAAAAAGTACTAGAAATAGGTAGTACAATGAATACCTAGCAAAGTGGAAGTGAAGGCCTATGGAATATTCAACTTTGTTGTCCAAGCCATACTTTAGCCATCTTGGTTTTCTTCTAATTCCCCATAAGTGACGGATTCACTTTTCAAAACTACTCAGGGTGTCTAAGGCAGGAGCATCTAGGGTGAAGAGCAATCTTGCATCATCAATTTCTATGTTTGTTTGTTTCAAACAAGGTTTGATCATGTTCTATCAGGGGGATTGTGGCATATTGGTGAAATATTCCTTTAGGTCCCATCAATGGTCCAATGGTTGCAGTGAGTGAAGGAACACATAGAAGTTACATCGGTGAGAGGATTACACATCAGCGGGATCTCATTCCTTGTCCCTACGATGGGGTGATGTTGGTAGGAGTTTCTCTTATTGGTGGGACTACATTTGTTGTCCCTTTGATAGCTCAAAAAGACATCAAGACTATCAACAAATGATATTGGGAGGACTTGGGAATATTTTTAGGACATGGAAGCAATTTCCCCCAATAGAATGACAAGATATATATCGTGGCTTCACTGAGATTTCGAGTAGACATGATATCTTGTCCTAGTGATAGGCCAATGGTAGTGATTGGTAGAAGGGAAAAGTGGATGACCAATGGTCAAGAAAACTAGAGGGTAACACGTAGTAGAATGATAGTCATTGATTACACATCTTCATTGTGAATCAACATAAGGCTGTTGGTCAAATGATTTCCATGGATTGTGCTCGTCAGTCATTGGATGATGAATGGTACTACAACAGGGATAATTCTTATGAGATTGGGCTAACATGCAAGAAAGGAATGCTAATATAGGAGATAGCTCGAGAGGTAGAACGGTAACAGAGTAGCCCACAGTGCGATAATGGAGCTCAAGATAGAACTTCGATCTACCAGGACCACTAGATACATGTATGAATTTTCCCATGAGATGGCATGTAACTCTATAATGTTAGTGTAGTAATATAAAGATGATTTTTGCTTTGCAAATCTGGTTTTTTTATGTTGTTCTAACTTGTAAGGGGATTACCCCTCACCAAAACCAAAATTTATTAAAATTATATTTGATGGATAGTTCATTCTAAGGACTACCATCATCTAGTTGGGTCTATGAATTTTCTTCCATTTTCATCGTCAAACCGAGCTTTGCAAGGAAAATTTTTGTAGACATTTGGTAGAAGAGGGGGAGAAGGGTAAAAGAGGGATGTTCGAGCCAACCCCCCTTGACCCATTTGCTTGAATAGGGTTTCAAGAAAATGTGGGTTCGCTCAAACCCCTTTGAAATAATATTAAAAAAATACAATCGGGGTGGTTCGAATGAATCCTTGGCATACGTTTGCTCAAACCCTTGGCCAACCAACTTAATATTATGATTTTTTATAATTACATATGCATATAAATATGTGTTTATTTTTTCATTTTTCCCATATCAACATTAGAAGATTAATTCACATTTTTATCTTTCAAGGGAGATTTTGGATATTTTGGATTTGTGAAGTCATCTTCCATCAAGGGAGATTTTAGAGATTTTTGTAGATTTTGGATTTGTGAATTCATCTTTTCGTAAAGTAAAAAAATGAAAAGTAAAAAAAAGATAAAAAATAAGATTGAGTAAAATTATTCACAAGAACAAGAACAAAAGAAGTGTGAACAAAATTTGGCAAGATATCATAGAAAGAAACAACCTGTATGCATATTTTCTTTCCCATTTTTAATATTTTTCCAAAAATATATTTTATTTTCTATTTAGTATAAGTTTTTGGCATGTTAGTTATTTTTAGTTTTGAATATTTCTAGTTTAAGTAACCCCCTCTCTCTCTCCCTCTCTCTCCCTCTCTTTATCTCTCTCTCTATCCTTCTCTAGATCCACCTTCTTCTATCTCTATCATTCTCTCTAAGGGACCCTCTCTTTCTCTCTCTCCCTTCCTTTGTCATACAACATTCTAATTTATCCTACACCAAATTTTTCATTATCATCATTGCATTTTTTCCATGGAATTCTTAAGTTCAGTCTAATCTTTGACTTAATTTACATTAAACTCCACTTATAGCTCAACATATCTCACATTCTTTGTTTTCATGTAAATTCATATGCAATTTACAAAACCTAGTGACTTTGAAAATTCATTTTTCCATTTCCTTAAATTGAATCTATTTCCAATTGTCCAATAGAATTCTTAAGTTCAAGAATTTTTTATTTCATTTGAAAGTACAACTCCACTTATAGCATCGTCTCTCACTTTTTTTTCTAGCATGTAAACTCAAGCAATACAAACTTGTTCAACCTAGTGAACTTTTAAACTCATTTTTCCTAAATTCCTTATCATTTATTTCCAATTGCATTTGTTCTGGATGGAAATCTTAAGTTCAAGAATATTTTATTTCATTTGTTCAACTCCACTTATATTTCATCATCTATCACTTTCTTTTCTTTTATGTACATTCATATGCAATTTATAAAATCTGGTGACTTTAAAAATTCATTTTTCCATTTCCTTAAATTGAATCTATTTCTAATTATATTTGTCTAATGGAATTCTTAAGTTCAAGAATATTTGATTTCATTTGAAATTTATTATGTTAGAGAAAATGCTAGTATATTTGATGATGAAACTGACTATGGGGATGATGGGGATAGTGAATGATTGCTTATGACTATAAAATTTGAATCTAATTCTACAAATTCTATGAGATGTGTGAAAGAAAGTTCTTTGGAAGAAGGTCATAATGCTATGGTGACTACTTTTCATGCTAGAGAGGAGAAGAATTATTGGATCATATATAGTGGATGCTCAAATCATATGACTGGTGACAAAAGTAAGATTGTTAGACTTGAGAAATATGACAGAGGCCTTGCTAAGTTTGGTGATCATACATTTGATAAGATATGTTGAAAAAGTTCAATCATTTTTTATGGCAGGCATAATACAGATGTTATTCAATGGAAGTTGGTTGAGCAGAAACAACCTCCTACACTATTCTAAGTAGGGGAGAGTTACAAAAATTTCCTTTTAACACCTTATACAGTTACAATAAGAGAAACGCATAGAGAAGAATAGAATATTAACAACAAGTACACAAATACAACAAACACTAGATATACGTGGGGAAAACCCTTTCGAGTAAAAACCCACCCTCCAAAAGCACAACACTATTGCATTACTTTGAATAGGATTTAAAGTACAATTACAAGCACAAACAATTCTTCTACTTTTTTTTTGTTGTGCACAGACCTATCTTAGAGTAAACCCGATAATACTTCGCTACTTGCAAACGAACTATGAATTCTACAATGCAAGACACTCAATATATAGAGAGATGCAAGCTTCAAGAAGCATCTAGAAGGAGAGGGGCATCCAAATCCACATGAAACAATATATCCAACACCATATACATGCATTTGGAAACATGTACAATATTCCCTTACACCCCTTACAAGTGTCATTACATGCAATATTCTTTCTCCAAGCTTGGGTACCTAGAATATGCTAAAAAAAAGATATGAAAATTTCCTGACACATCTTCCAGCTGTCATAGAATAGGTCATAACTAACAACACTCATAGTTGTATGAGAATATGTCATAACTGACCAAGAATACTCAATTCTCTTACAACCTTTCATAACCCAACTTAGGAACCAACTTTCTCCATGCAACAAGATGCCTTATGACATGTCATAGAATCTATCATAGGTCAAATATTCGAAAGTGGGATGCCTATGTCTACTTGGAATGATTATGTGCCATCCAGTCACCTTCAATGGGGATGCCACCTAGCGGGTGGGTCCCAATTTATGACATGACACCATAGGAAATTAAATAGTACAAATAAATACAATAATACATCAATTAAATCAATATTAGGACTCTAGGGTTGAGGCATCTTAATCCCAAGATTCTCCCACTTGTCAAAGACCTATTGAGAGCCATACAGAACCATTTGCTTAGGGCCCCAAGGCCTAGGGAATCAAAAAACCATCTAAACTTCTTTGTGCTCAGTGGTTTTGTGAGGGCATCTACAACATTCACTAAAGTTTCAACCTTCTCCAAGTTCACCTTTCCATCTTTTGCTATATCATGAAAAAAATGATACTGAACATCAATGTGATTTTTTTGGCATCGAAGGTAGGATTCTTTGCTAGAAAAATCACACTTTGACTATCACAACAAATAGTAATCTATCCTACATAAAAACCAATATTAGAACACAATATTTTAAGCCAAATTGCTTCCTTACAAGCATGATTGGCTGCCATATACTCTACCTCTATCATGGGAAATGTGACTACAACTTGTCACTTACTTATCCAACTAATAACACCACCAAACATCATAAACACATAACCATTGGTGGATCTTATGTTATCAATGTCACCTACCCAATCCAAATCCACAAGGATGTTGAGGTATAGTAGGATAACCATGAAAACAAAAGGCATACTTGAAAGTACCCCACAAATATATGAACACTCTCTTAACCGCATCCCAATGCACCTATCCAAGATTATCCATAAAATGGCTAAGAACACCCATTGCTTTGGAAATGTTTGGTCTCATACACACCATCACATACATTAGAATACCAATTGTACTCACATATGGTACTTTGTTCATGTCCTCCATCTCAACAAGATATTTTTGACAATCATTCATAGGAAGCTTCATCCCCTACATCACAAGATCAACTAATTATCTGTAATCTACCATGTTGAATCTCACCAAAATCGAGTTCACATAATTGATTTGGCTTAACCAAAGCTTTATGTTAGCTTTCTCTCTTGTGGTATCCATTCCCAAAATGTACCTAATTGCACCTAGGTCTTTCATCTCAATCAGTGCCGACAACTAAAACTTAAAATTTGAAATCATACTTTTACCTTTCCCAATAAACAACATATCATCTACATATAAAACAATAATGAGAATGTGACCATTCTTAGATTTAAAATATACACAATGGTTTGATTTAGATCTCTGATATCCCAATGACAACACATATGTATCAAAATTATGGTACATCATTCTAGGAGACTATTTCAAACCATAAATAGACTTTCTCAGTTTTAAAACCAAATTTTATTTACCTTTTTCAACAAAATTATCTGGTTGTGACATGTAAATCTCTTCCTCCAAATCACCATAAAGGAACACTATCTTCACATCCACTTGTTCCACTTCTAATTCATATGCTTCTATAAGTGACAATAGAAGTTGAATAGTTGTCAGCTTCACAACAAGAGAGAATATCTCTCCATAATTAGTTCCCTCCACCTATGAGAACCCCTTAGAGACCAATTGTTCCTGATACTTCTCAACACTACCATCAAGACCACATTTTTTCTTGAAAACCCATTTACAATTGACAGGTTTATGTCTAACAAAAAAAGGTATCAGATCCCAAGTTTTATTTTTCTTTAATGCAACCATCTCCTCATCCATGGATTTTATCCAAGAATCTACAATAATCATACCCATAGCCTCTCTAACATTCTTTGGCTCATCAATGTTAGCAATTAAAGAAAAAAAGCAATTGGAATCAAATAATGAATAACCAAACCTTTCTAGTTGCCACCTAACTCATGTAGACCTTCTCAAAGGCTGAGGTTGAGGTTTTTATTCTTCTTCAAAAAATTTAGACCTACTTGAGCCCTCCTCTTCATCAAGTCTAAAAAGAGTGCGTAGTGTTGCAAGATTGTGTGTCCCTTGGTATCCTTGTATTGTGTAGCATGATACTTGGCTTCATGACATGGCTTAACTGCCTCATATGTATCTTAGATCTTGTATAAATCTAGCAGTTGTATTGAGCATTAATAGGTTGATATTTTGGTGCAACAGTAGCCACCTATGCAGTAATTGGTATCAGAGCTGAGGTCATAGACTTGAACCCCTCACTTGCATTGGGGATATTCTACAAGATGGTGTGTTCCTTGGTCTCCTTGTACTGTTCAACACAACACTTGGGTTCATGACATGGCTTAACTGCCTCCTAGGGATCTTGTATAAATTTGTTGGTTGTATCGGGCATTAACAGGTCGATCTTTTGGTGCAACAACAACCACCTATGCAACATGTAGTTCATCTTTCTTTGAAGTACGTGGAATATGAACTACCTCCTTTTGTTTCTCCTCTTTCTTTGGTTGTAGCTCAATAGTGGAAGGTTTCATCTCTTTGAAAATCACACTTCTACAATAGAGAACCTTCTGAGCTTCTGGATCCCAAAGCTTGTACCCTTTCACACTGACACCATAGCCAATAAAGATACACTTAATAGCCTTGTTCTCTAACTTTGACCTCTTCTCAATCGGAACATCAGTATAAGCTTCACAAATAAATACTTTGAGATGTCTCATTGAATGATTTTTACTAGACCACACCTTCATGGGTATTTTTCCAAAAATAACTAATGTAGGAGATCTATTGATCAAATAACATGCAATGGCTACCACTTTAGCCCAATTTTTTTTTTCAAGGTTAGCACCACTCAACACACTCCTTTCCCTCTCCATCAACATTTTTCTCATCCTCTCTACAACTCCATCTTTTTGTGGAGTGGAGGGAGTTGTCTTATGTCTCTCAATCGTGTGCTCTTTCTAGAACTTGTCAAAATCTATAGAGGAAAAATCGCCACCATTATCAATCTTCAAAAAATTAATCTTTCTTCTAGTTTGATTTTCTACCAAGGCCTTGAACTCCTTAAATCGACTAAAGACTTCAACTTTAGTTATGAGAAAATAAATGAATGTCCTATTGTAATCATCTATAAAAGAAACAAAATATATATTTTTTGATAATGAAGGAACATTCATAATACCAAAAACATCTAAATGAACATAGTCCAAAACCCTAGAAGACTTATGAGAACTAGACTAAAAAGAAATGCAGTGTTGTTTTCCATATACACAATGTTCGCAAATGTAGAACTCGATATTACAATCATCAAGGCTTTCAACAAGGCTCTTATTTTTTAGGGTTCTAAGACCCTTCTCACAAATGTGACCAAGTTGTTGGTGCCATAACATTGTCTTCACTATAGGAAGCTTCATTTCCATGAAATGAGCACCCTTAGGTACCCAAAATGCATGACCATTAGATGTAGATACAATATTCTTCTTCTCTGCATGATCTAATGGTGAGGATGAAGAATAAAAAGGTCTCTTCTTTGGTACATCAAAAGAACTATTACATTTAATAGTGCATGCATCAATATGAAACAACTTGTGTTGATACAAACTCCTTTAGCTAAGACCATAGCTCCTCTAGTCATCTTGCATCCTCCACCAGAGAAAAGAACTTTCACTAGCAAATAATTCAGTTTACTTATAGATTTAGTAGGCTTCATGACGAACCTAGGATATGCAAGACACCATCAATCCCCTTCACTCATCCATCACGAAATCTGATTTTGACTCTTCCACAACCAACAATCTTTTGGTGAGAGTCATCACCCAAGTACACCTCTCCTCCATTGTACTCTTCATTCTTCGAGAACCAATCTCTATGATATGTCATGTAAAAGGATGCACCCAAATCTATCAACCACACATCATCCAATGCATGGGTTGTCAAGGCTGCAATAAATGCTTCTCCATTATCTTGAGATGATTTCTCATATTCATAATCAAAGAAAAGATTTTTTTTCTTCTTCTTCTCCTTCTTGCACAATCTTTTTGAATGTGACCTACGTCACCACAATTCCAAAATTTTTCCTTGGGTTTCTTACCAGTAGACTTAGATCTCCCCTAAGATGTTGACATAGATTTCTTGTCTTTCTTTCTTCCTCTCTCCTTTGGTATGCCAAAAACAACAAGGGCCTCATTGGCCATCTCAAAAGACTTCCCTCACATCTCTTTAGATAATAATAAGGAAATCACCTCATCCATCTTGAATATGGAAGTAGTACTTCCAATAGCCATTACCAAGTGATCCCAAGAGTCTGCAAACAAACAAAAAAGAAGCATGCAATGGTCTTGTTCATCAATCTTGTCTCCAATGGAACCTAGTTGAGAAACCAACATATTAAAAATACATTTAGATGATATTCCATAGATCCTCCATCTTCCATTTTCATAGAATACATCTTCTTTCTTAGGTAAAGCTTGTTTATTAGGGATTTAGCCCAGTGATGGAAATCACCAAGCTTCTTCTATAGAGTAGTATGCGTTTTCTTTTCATGGAAATTTAGGAGGATGAAATTAGCCAAATAGGGTCTAATAATACCCTTGGATTTCCTATCCATGAGATCCCAATCTTCTTGTTTCATGCCCGATAGTTTAGTTCCAGAAATAGTATCCCATAGATCACAATCTATAAGCATGTCTTCCATTTTGAGCTTCCAAAGTTAAAAATTACCACTGTTACACTTTTCCATCTCAATCCTCCTAGATGTGCATGCTAACTCTTTCCTGCAACAAGGTCACGAAATAAACTTATAAAAAAACCCCATTGAAACAAATATTAACTCAAAAAACCCTTCTAACCCAACAAAGGAATCAAGGCTATCCAATCTCTGATCTCTGATACCAACTGAAAGGAAGCTTGGTGAGTGGAAACAACTTCCTACATTAATCTAAGTAGGGGAAAGTTACAAAAAATTTCTTCTAACACCTTATATAGTTATAATAAGAGAAACACATAGAGAAGAATAAAATAAAACAAGTACACAAATACAATAAACACTAGATATATGTGGGGAAAACCATTTCAAGTAAAAAACCCCACCCTCCAAAATCATAGTACTATTGTATTACTTCTAGGAGTTAGAATATAGTCCCAAGTACAAAGCTTTCTTCAATAAGTGTTTCATCACAAACACCTATCTTGGAGTAAACTTGGTAGTACTTTGTTACCTACAAACATACTATGCATTCTACAATGTAAGGAACTCAATATATAAAGAGATAAAAGTTTCAAGAAGCATCTAGAAGGAGAGGGGCATCCAAATCCACATGGCACAATATCCAATGCCATAGAAATGCATTTGGACACATGTACAACATTCCCTTATACCCTTACAAGTGTCATTACATGAAATATTCATTCTCGAATCTTGGGCACCTAGAATATGCTAAAAAAAAGGCTATGAAAGATTCCTTACACATCTTATAGCTATCATAGAATCTTTCATTACTAATAGCACTTACAATTGTAAGAGAATCTATCATAAATGACCAAGAATACCTAATTCTCTTACAGCCTATCATAACCCAACTTGGATGCCAACTTTCTCTATGCAACAAGATGCCTTATGATGCATCATAGAATATTTCATAGGTCAAAGATTCCAAAGTGGGATGCCTATGTCTACTTGGGATGATTATGTGTTAATTAGTCACCTCCAACAAGGATGCCATTGATTCGATGGGTCCCAATTTATGAAATGAAACCATAGGAAATTAAATAATGCAAATAAATACTGTAATACATCAATTAAAATAACATTAGGACTCCAAGGTTTAGACACCTTGATCCCAATAGTTCTTTATGTTAAAGGTTTAAGGCATAACCTCTTGAGTGTTGGACAAATGTGTAAAAAAGAATATAATATTATGTTTTAGGATGATAGATGTGAGATTAGAAAAGGATTTGGAACGATGGTTGATACTAGAATAAGAATAGATGAAAATGTTTATTAGCTTAAAGGTGCTAGTGGTCATTGCTTTATGACTCAGATTAATGAAATTTGGCTATGACATAGAAGGATGTGTCAAATCAATTTTGATGGCCTAGTGAGAATCAGTTCAATTCAAGTTGTGAGAGATCTACCAAAGATTACAAAGCCCATCAATGTTGTCTACAAAGAATGTTAGATTGGGAAGCAAGCAAGAAGACTTTTCAAAGTTAAAGAACAATCTATTGTCGTCCACTATTAGAGTTGGTGCATACAAACCTTTGTGGTCCTACAAAAGAAATAATTCTTCAAGGTGATAGGTATTTCATGCTATTGATTGATGACTATCCTAGAATGACATGGGTTACTTTTCTCAAACAAAAATCAAGATCTCTAGATAAGTTTAAAGCATTCAAAGTTATGGTTGAAAATGAAATGGACATGAAAAACAAGTATTTGATGTTCAAGATAGAAGTGGAGAATTCACCTCCAATGAGTTTAATAGTTTTTGTGAGAATCATTTAATAAAGAGGCATTTATCTACCCCTAGAACTCCTTAGTAGAATGAAGTGGTTGAAAGAAAGAATAGGATTGTTCAAGAAGCTACAAGAATAATGGTGAAAGAGGAAAACCTACCAAAATTTTACTAGAGAGAAGCAATCCATAATACTATCTACATACTTAATAGAGTTCAAACAAGATAAAATAGTGCAAAGACTCCCTATGAGTTATGGTATGGAAGGATCCCTATTATCAAATATTTCAAAGTGTTTGGAAGAAAATGCTATATCAAAAGAGATGATTTTTTTTAGGAAAGTTTGATACAAGATTTGATGAAGGTTAAAGTGGATGAAGACTTATAGATGAATTAAATGGTCAGAAATGGATATGAATCAGATGAGTCCTCTTGTAGAGAAATTGATAGATATGAAGTTAAGGAGAAATAAGTATAGATTGAAGAGGAAGAAGCTCTGAAAAGGATCCCTAAGACTCCTAATTATGTGCAAAAGAATCATATTGATGTGAGATCTACTTTCTTGAATGGTGAGTTGGAAGAGGTATACATTGAACAACTAGAAGGATTTCAGTTACCTGAAAAATTGGATATGGTTTGCATATTGAAGAAGGCATTATATGGATTGAAGCAAGCTCCTAGAGCTTGGTATGAAAGGTTGGACAAGTACTTGATACAAAAATGATTCAATAAAGGTACCATTGATAGTAATCTTTATTTCAAAGTTGAAAAAAATCAAATCCTGGTTTTGGTTGTGTAATTTGATGATATATTTTTTGGAGGAAAAGAAGCTATGTATAAGAAATTTGCAGAAGAGATGCAAAAAGAGTTTGAGATGTCTATGTTTGGGGAGATGAATTTTTCCTTGGACTACAAATCAATTAGATAGAAAAAGGTATATTCATTTCACAATCAAAGTATGTCAAGGAAATGCTAAAGAAGATTGGAATGGAAGATTCTAAACTAGTATGTACCCCAATGGTTACTAGATGCAAGTTGAGTAAGAATGATGAATCTCCTAAGACTGATCAGAGCAAGTATAGATCAATTATTGGAGGATTGTTATACCTAACTACTACTAGACCAAATATTATGTATGTAGTTTTTCTTATGGCTATATTTCAAGAAGATCCTAGTGAGTCACATGTTCTAATAGAGAAGAGGATATTCAAATACTTGAAGGGCACTTGGGAACATGGTTTATGGTATCCAAAGGATACTAATTTTTTTGAGTGCTTATATGTAAATGCTGATTGGGTAGGTTGTATGGATGATAGGAAAAATACAAGTAGTGGTCCATTCTTTCTTGGATGCATTTTGGTGTCTTGGCTAAGGAATAAGCAAGATTTAGTGTATTTATCTACTATAGATGCATAATATATTGCAGCATCATCCTACTGCACATAGTTGTTGTGGATGAAGAAAACCTTGAAGGATATCAATGTGGTATTTGATGAACCAATTTCTATCTTTTGTGACAATACAACTGCTATTAACATTTCAAAGAATTTGATGATGCACTAAAGGAAAAAACATATTTCAATCTAGTATCACTTCTTGAGAGAGAAGGTTGTAAAGAATGAAGTAAAGCTAGAGTATGAAAGGATCATGTTGTTGATATAGGGTATGTGCAAGATCATGATGGGCCAAAAAATGGCAATATGATGGGTATGTGGCTGATGACTTTTTTTTTACCCAAAAGTGATGAAACAAAAAGGGTTTTTAAAGGAGATTCTTAGCTTTCCACCAATATAAATTATGCTTTACTTTGAATTTAATAAGCAATTATTATTCATTTTCTATTCAAATTACAACTAAAGTCCTGATTGATAGGCTGATTGAAAAACATCTATAGCTTTCAAACAGTATCACATTTTTTGAATCCAAAATATGAATCACATTCTATGCTTCACATAGTATAGGATTAAAAAACGAAAAATTGAATTTCATGAAGTTTTGACCAAGTAAAGGTGGTCAGACATACGAGTTTTTTATATTTTTTAAAAGTTGTAATAAAAATTCATAATTAATTATTTACGGAAAAAATTACAAAAAAATATGAATCACATGGGACATGAGTCATCTACTTATATCTAAAATCCTATAAAAAAATATTATCATTTTATTGTGGCTAGGGTGGACATACACCTACTTTATTTTTCCCTAAAATTTAAGTACTCTGCATTGAAATTTCAAATTTTTACCAAATAGATTTTTTTAAACAAACCTAGTAGTTTAGAAACTACATTGAATTTTCTATAGATTCTGTTCTTACATATTTTTGAAATAATATAGATAACTTATTCAAATTTTTACATCAAGTTGCCTAACTCTAATTTTTTTTTTTGCCACTTAAGGGTATGTTTTTTCCATGATGATCTTCCACATACCCTATATTCACTAAGGATCTTCCTAAGGATACTTTTGAGTATCTCTCAAATTAGGTGTTATTACCCCTCCTTCTTTGAACTAGATGCATAAGGATATGCATCAATCCAATGGATTTCAAGATCCATTCCTTGTTATGGACTAATGTTGGAGGCTACCTCTCAGGGGGAGTAGGTAGTGGCATTGTTGGTTGTTATAGTTAGAGGGAGTAAGTATTGGTGTAGTATGGTGTGTACTCCTAAGTGGGAGTGTGCATAAAAGGTATGAAGTCCAAATAGAGCATTGTAAAAAGGTAACTATAGAGTAGTTGTTGTCCCAAGTATAGATATTGCCTTTGGGGAGAGAGAAAGTATGTATTTTTTATGTCAAAGGGGGAAAGTGATGCAAATATATTTCCCTTTTCTATTGATGTCAAAGGGGGAGAGAGAAAATAATGTGAAAAAGGAAAGATTTGGTTGAGAAAAGGATAGAAAGTAAAAGGGGGATTGAGAAAGAGTTGGTATGGAGGAGTATGTTGCTAATGTTTTTGATAGTGGAAAAATAGGTTTTGAATGGACCTAGAACAATTTACAACAGGTTTTGAATGGACCCAAAACCATCAGGTTTTAAGGGGACCCAAAAACCACACCAAGAAGAACAAGCTTCCCAAAAGAAAGAATAAAAAACAACCAACAGTGACACAGGGACCCAACAAGCCAACAACCAACCAAAAGCTAGTAGGCTACCCAAAAAAGAACCAAGAGATCACATGATTCTTGGATTCATTGGTTTTGATGGGACCAACAACCCGCTATGATCCATTGGTTTTGATGGGACCAAAAACCCTTTAAAACAAGGTTTTGGTAGAGACCTTAAACCCAAACTTATGGACTTTGAAGGTATCCACAACCCCGAACATCTAGGTTTTAGTAGGGACATTAAACCCAAGAATACAACTTTCAAAAAACAAATTAGGAACAAAGGTACAATAAAAAATGTATCAAAATCCAACAAACCACCATTTCCACCTCTATAGGAAAGGTAATCATAAAATCACAATGCTCCAACAGTGTACTCAAAGAACTATCTGTTCTCTCCACCTTTATAGGATAGAAACTTGAGCTCCTCCAAACCATCGTGGCTACAATAGCCATTAACCTTGAGAGTGAAAATCTCATAGATCAACTTACTTTTTAAGAACTCCACCTCAATAGAAGATAATGAAAAGAACATAGTAGCAAGGCCCTCATCAACTCCCTTGCAACCACAAAATAGGGCTCCGTCATCCCCCCAACAACACTTCCAGGCATAACTAGTAGCATCCCACTCCACCTCTATTGGAGAAAGGTCACTTCGAGCCACATACATCTCACCCTCCATAGAAGATAGGACGACCTCCATAGGAAAGACCAGAGTAACCCAAAGATGCACCAAAAGAAGCATGAAGAGCAAAGCCATGGAACCAAGACGGCGAAGGACAACAAAACCCTCACCACAATGATACCCAGAGGTCAAAATAGTTAAACAAAGAAAATTAGATCCCAACATAAATAAGATCACAACCCTAAGAGATTCCAAAGGAATTCAAAGCAAATGAACCTCTCCCAAAAAAACAAAATACACTTTAGGGTACAAGGGAAGAAGAGAAACAGTTAGAAAATCATTTTTCTTCCATGGGGATAGAGTTGAAGTTGAGACATTCATAGAAACCCTCAAATAAACAAATGATGAGCTCTCCCAGTCAGGGAAAAAATAACTTCCAGACATCCCTATAGAAAAATCACTAACAACAAAACCTCCAAATAGGAAAAAGAAGCCAAAAGAGAGTAGAGGCCAAAGAGGAGTAGATAAACCACCATATTTCTATGAAAGGGATGGAGAAGAAACAATGACATCCACAAAAGCCCTAAAATACAAAGATGTGAAGCTCATCAAGTTAGGACAATGCCAACTTCCGTGTAGTCCCAAAAAAATATAGAAAGCATCCAAACTCCCAAGCGTAAAACATATCCCAGAAGAAGGCAAGTGTTGCAGGAGCACCTATGCCTATTCCTCCATGTTTGAACATTTGATGATAGCTAGGGTGGTCAATAGGTTGTTTTATATGTTTTAATCATGTTTTTTTGAGAATAAAGTCACTCAAGACCATTTTGTATGTTTTAGCATAAGGTTTTTGTGCTTAGTGTTTATGGAGTGGAGAATTCAATCCTAATCCAATACTTCTTTTGCAGCCTTTGAAGGAAATTTTTTTTGTTGACATCAATTTTTGTTCTAGGTAGGAGTTTCTTAATGTATTTATGCCATTTCCAAACCTTTAGTAAGGTTTTGAGGGGGGTCATAATATACAAATACTTCATTATGCTTGTAAATGCATTAAGTGTGTAAAAGGTGGAATTATGAATTCCAATGGTTATAAGGGATTAAAAAAGTAGTTGAAGGGGTTGTTGATTAGTGGTTGTATTGGAGAAGCTTTTGAAAAGGCATGAATACATCTTTTGTAATGTTGGTTCAAGATTCAAGGCTTCTGCAATAAGGAATTTTTAGTTTTTTTACAAATTTTTGTTTTTCTTCTCTTATTAGCAGGTTTGTATAGGACGTACATGCTGCTTCATGCTATGAAATCTTGATTTCCATGTAGGAGTCTATGTTGGAATTAATTTTTATCTATTTTGAAGGTGTAACAAGGATCTTGAAACTTTCTTTTGGTATTTACTTGTACACAGTCGATACACCTTGTTTTGAGGGTTTCTTGAACAAAATATGTTTTGAAGGGCCCTTACACTTTCCATGATCACTATAACTCATGTAAGGGGCCCTATGGGGACTAATTTATATGTATGATTCATGAATTAAGTGTTAAGATTTAAATGGGAATAAGAGACTTGTTGTTCCTATTGTTTTGTGAAGAAAAAAATGCATGAAATTAGTGGTTTTGATCGAGGGTTTTGAGAAATCCTTGAGGACAGTTAGATTTTATGAGTTTTTAAGTTTGTACATGGATATTAAAAGGTGTTGGAGGCATTGGTTTTTCCTGAGAACCCAAGGTCATATGTTTTCCAATAAACCATTTACTTTGTATACTAAAGGAGGGTTTCATGGTGTTGTGTATTAGAGGTTTGATAGTAATGAGCTGAAGGTGGATTTTGTGGTTTTATATCACAACTCAACTCTGTTATGTAATTTTTGGTGAGAGTGAAGGATTTAGGGAACACTTAATTAAATTGGCCTAATTGAGTAGCCTTAAAATAGGACAGTCTAAAGGTTCTTCTAATTTATGACAAAAATTCTTGGTGAGTTTGTTACAATGTGGTGTGGGGTGATATTATGAGACTTTTAGGGTTTCTAGAAGGAATTTGGAAGCCTTCTCTAAAATGTATTTGTGTAAGGCTAAATTTCAAGACTATAATCCTTGAAGGGTGAGATTGGATCAAGTTGAGAGTTTAGTGTTGCAAAGAGTGGTTTTCTTGTTGAGGATTGATCAATTGGGTCGGTTGGTGAGTTTCTTTCCTTGTCTACATTAGAGTGGTATCTCAGTAAGGTAGTAGATCTTGTGTTATTGATTGATTGGTTTTGCAAGATAGTGAAGAGATAATATTGAGAGTATGCCTCCTAAGGGGAGTGTTGTTGCAAGAAGAATGGATGAACAAGCTAAACAATTAGAGGCCTTACAGAAGAAGATGGTTGCATAGGAAGCAAAGCGCAAAGGATAATAAGATGAAAGTGATTCTGGAGAAGAGACTTCTAGTGAAGAAGAGGAGATGGATCCTAATGATGCAAGAACAATGAAGCTTTTGAAGGCTGTGAAGAAGGAGGGACATGGAAAAATAGATGTTCCTATGTATGGAGGAAAACTTGATAGTGAAGAGCCCCTAGATTGAATTGGGGCTATGGAAAACTACTTTGATAGTGAAGATGTTGATGAAGGACTTAAGGTGAAGAGAGCCAAAACAAGATTGAAAGGCCATGCTTTGGTATGGTGGAATTTTGTGCAAGAGGAAAGAGAGAGACAAGGGAAGAGCAAGATCACTTCGTGGGAAAGGATGAAGGCCAAAATGAAAGGTAAATTTTTTTCTTGTTGATTACAATGTTCAATTGCTTAAAAAGTTGCAATATTTTAGACAAAAAGATTTGGATGTGCAATCATATACTGAAGAATTTTATAAATTAAGTATAAGGACTAAGCATGAAGAAGATGAGGATGAAATGGTTGCTAGGTACTTGAATGGTTTAAGGTACAACATCTAGGATGAGATCAACATTTTGGCACCTAAGCTAGTTGAGCAATGCTTTCAAATGGCCATGAGAGTAGAAGAAAAACTAAAGAAGAGACAAGAGAAGGCAATAAGAGGTAGAGGAGGTACATCTAGGGGTAGAGGTACCTTTCCAATACAAAACAAATCCAAAGAAGGCCAAGAAGATGTTGGGAAAAGTAAAGAACAAGGGATTGAGTTTCGAGGTGGATGGAGACGTAGAAGAGAAAATTATAGAGGAAGAGATTCAAATGAATTTGCAAGAAGATGTTATAAATGTGGTGAGTTTGGTCACATTTCTTTTAAGTGTCCTGACAAGTTTAGTGTTGCAGCCAGTGGAAGTGAAAGAAAAGGTGATAAGAGAGTTCAATATGTGCAAGGAGATGAAGAAGAGAGTGTGAGTTCCCCAAGCAAGTCTATAGATCCAGAAGTAGGAGAGGCACTCATGGGGATAAGGACCTTGTTGCAAGGACAAAATGAAGAAGATCTGAATCAAAGAAGGATCCTACTCAGAACCTCATGTAAATGAAAAGGTAAAGTGTGTGAAGTTGTAATTGATTCTAGTTCTAAGGATAATACGGTGTCTAGGGAGATGGTTGATAAGGGTATTTGTAGGATCATGATGAGCCAAAAAGGGGCAATATGATGGGTATTTATAGGTATGTGGCTAACGAATTTCTTTTACCCAAAATTGATGAAATGAAAAGGGTTTTTAAAGGAGATTCTCAGCTTTCCGCCATTATAAATTATTCTTTACTTTGAATTTAATAAGTAACTATTATTCATTTTCTATTTGAATTACAACTAAAGTCTTGGTTGATAGGTTGATTGAAAAACATCCATAGCTTTCAAATGGTATCATATATATAGCTTTCAAACAGTATCAAATTTTTGGAATCCAAAAAATGCATAACATTCTATGCTTCGCATACTATAGGATTAAAAAAATAAAAATTGAATTTCATGAAGTTTTGACCAAGTTAAGGTGGAGACATATGAGTTTTATATTTTTTAAAAGTTGTAATAAAAAATCATAATTAATTATTTACTTGGAAAAAATTACAAAAAATATGCATCACATCAAGACATGAGTCCTCTACTTACGTCTAAAATATTATACAAAAATATTATCATTTTATTGTGGTTAGGGTGGTCAAATAGACACCTACTTATTTTTTCCAATTTAAGTACTATTGCATTGAAATTTCAAATTTTCACCAAATAGATTTAAAAAAAAAAACCTAGTAGTTTAGAAATTACATTCAATTTTCCATAGATTCTATTCTTACATATTTTTGAAATAATTTATAGATAACTTATTTAAATTTTTATTTCAAGTTGCCTAACTCTGATTTTTCTGAATTTTTTGCCACTTAAGGGCCTATTTTTTCCATGATGATCCTGTACATACCCATAAGTTGAGTCTAGAAAATATTCCTCATGTAGCACCCTACAAGGTTTCTTGGGTGAATGATAGCCAAGGTTTAGTGGTGAATGAGAAAGCTTGTGTGGATTTACCAATTTGGAAGTACAAGGATAGAATCCTATGTGACACATTTCCAATGGATTGTTGCCATCTACTCTTGGGAAGGCCATGGAAATTTGATAGGAAGTCTATGTATGATGGTTGGGAAAAAACTTACACCATTTGGAAAGATAATCAAAGTTTCAAGCTAACTCCTTTTTAGGGAAAAGAGAATGACAAGGGAAAGTCTAAGGTGGTAATTATTGGTAAGAAGGAATCTCTAAGGTTAGAGGATAGTAAGCATGATATATTTGTAGGTATGGAATAGAGTTCTAATGCTAGAACAACAAGAGAGACACCTAAGAATGGTACCAAGATAGTGGTAAATCATAAGGTGAAAGTTGATACTCATATGGAAAAGAAGACTCATATGAAGACCATGGAGGAAACTGGATTTAGAAAGGATCCTGGTGAGTTGTTGAAGATACAATAGGGGGGAGTCAAGAAAATGCAAGAAATTATGATTGGAGCAATGGGTTGTCCTATAATAGTTCATGGAAAGAAGAGACAGTTAAATCAAGATGGGAAAAGGGCTCTAAATTTTGATGATGCAACCAAGTATGGGACTATACATGCATGGGTCATAAATTTGATGTCTGAACACTAGCAAGTACATAAGAAAGGAAAAGGCTTTGAGGGGCAGTTGATGCATGAAAGGATAGTAAGACATGAAGTTGGAATAAGGCTCAATGAAGGTACAGAGGTCTACAAGAATGCCAAGACAATGGATAAGGAAAAAGTAGATTTGACAGAGTTTAAAGGTACAAATACAGTAGGTGTTGAGTTTGACAAAGGTAAGGTAACAAATATGAAGACCAATGGGAAGAGAACAAAGCTTGGAAAGAAAAGACAAGTAATGTTGACTGATGCAAATGGTTGGAAAGATAAAGGAAGACAAATGCTAACAAGTAAAAGGCCTTTAACAGGTCCTAACATACCAATGGAAGCACAAACTATAGGTGCAAAGAAGAATATAGGCATAAACCAATATGGAGCACAAGGAATAAGTTAGTGGAAATGGCCTAGAAACCAGGGGAGTCTACTTCCAGCATGGGCATGGTGGTACTAGCCTCAATTCATGAGGCATGAATACTTTTTAGGAGGGGTGTATGGTGCAGGAGAACCTATGCCTCTTCCTCCATGTTTGATCATTGGATGATAGCTAGGGTGGTCAATAGGTTGGTTTAGATATTTTAAGCATGTTTTGTGGAGAATAAGGTCACTCAAGACCATTGTGTATGTTTTAGCATAAGGTTTTTGTGCTTAGTGTTTATGGAGTGGATAATTCAATCCTGATCCAATACTTCTTTTGTATCCTTTGAAGGAAATTTTTTGTGTTGACATAATTTTTTGTTCAAGGTAGGAGTTTCTTAATGTATTTAGGCCATTTCCAAACCTTTAGTAAGGTTTTGAGGGGGGTCATAATATACAAATACTTCATTATGCTTGTAAATGCATTAAGTGTGTAAAAGGTGGAATTATGAATTCCAACAGTTATAAGGGATTCAAAAAGTAGTTGAAGGGGTTTTTGGTCAGTGGTTGTGTTGGAGAGGCTTTTAAAAAGGCATGAATACATCTTTTGTAACGTTGGTTTAGGATTCAAGGCTTTTGCAATAAGGAATTTTGAGTTTTTTCCAATTTTTTGTTTTTCTTCCCTTATTAGCAGGTTTGTACAGGGTGTACAGGCTACTTCATGCTATGAAATCTTGATTTCCATATATGGTTCTATGTTGGAATTAATTTCTATCTATTTTGAAGGTGTAACAAGGATCTTGAAACTTTCTTTTTGTATTTACTTGTACACAACTGATACACCCTATTTTGAGGGTTTCTTGAACAAAATATGTTTTGAAGGGCCCTTATACTTTCTATGATCACTGTAACTCATGTAAGGGGCCCTATGGGTACTAATTTATATGTAGGATGCATGAATTAAGTGTTAAGAAGTAAATGGGAATAATAGACCTGTTGTTCCTATTGTTTTGTGAAGAAAAAAAATGCATGAAATTAGTGGTTTTGATCTAGGGTTTTCAAAAATCTTTGAGGAAAATCAAATTTTATGAGTTTTTAAGTTTGTGAAGGGATATTAAAAGGTGTTGGAGGAATTGTTTTGGACTGAGAATGCAAGGTCATATGTTTTCCAATAAACCCTTGTATTTTGTATGCTAAAGGAGGGTTTCATGGTGTTGTGTGTTAGAGGTCTAATAGTAATGAACTGAAAGTGGATTTTGTGGTTTTATATCACAACTCAACTCTGCCATGTAATTTTTGGTGAGAGTGAAGGCTTTAGGGAACACTTCCTTCATTAAATTGGCCTAATTGAGTAGCCCTAAAACAAGATAGTCTAAAGGTTCTTCTAATTTATGACAAAAATTCTTGGTGAGTTTGTTACAATGTGGTGTGGAGTGATGTTATGAGACTTTTAGGGTGTCTAGAAGGAATTTGGAAGCCTTCTCTAAAATGTATTTGTGTAAGGCTAAATTTCAAGACTACAAGCCTTGAAGGGTGGGATTGGATCAAGTTGAGAGTTTAGTATTGCAAAGAGTGGTTTTCTTGTTGAGGACTGATCAATTGGGTCTATTGGTGAGTTTCTTTCCTTTTCTGCATCAACAGGGGCCAAATTGAAGGAAAGAAGCAAACCCTCTTGGAATCTATAGTCATAAATTGAGGGGGAAGGTCTTCCCACAGGAGAGGAGCAGAAGGCTGAGACCACCAAATGAAGGGAGAAGCTCCATCCAAATTGCTAGCTCCTTTGAAGCCAATATCAACCCAGGACTCAACAAATGCCCAAACTCCTCCTGAATGCATTGCATTCCCCACTCTGGAAACATAGCACCAGTAGACATCCTCACCCTCCCACTGGCCTCTAAAAATCTCCAACACAAGCCCTCCAACAACAACACAAGCCCCATGCAACTGTTTCCCCCCGCCATCATTGCCATCTGAGTATGATTCTTCCTCTCTTGCCTCTGTAGAATTTGAAATACCTCTGCTGCTTCTCATCCTGCTCAAGCGCTCCATCTCTCTTATGTAGTCTACTTGTTATCAATATCAATATGTTGCTAATGTTATGTTTGTTGTTGGTGGTTTTTCACTTCATGTGTTGCCATTAATAATGAAGGGGGAGATTATTGAAAGTATGTGTAGGTGTTGTCATTGATTTCAACAGGCTTATGTTTGTGTTGTCATTAATGTCAATTGGTGATGGTTGAAAAGTTATGATGATTCTTTGATTAGTTTCATTATGTTGTCAATAGTTGAGTGTTACTAGTGTCAACCTCTAGTGTTGCTTTGGTAAGCTTATTTTTGTGGAATTGTGTAGTTGAGTTTCCATGTTTTAGTTGGTTTGGTGGTGATGACAAAGTGTTGAAAATTATGAGAATGTGTTTATGGTGCTTAGTTTCCAAGTGCTTTTGAGAAAAAAATGAATAAAAGAGGAACCAGTGTGTTGTAGAGGTGTTTTGTTTTTTATCTGCATTTATTTTGTGTTTAATATCTACTTGTGTGGTTCAAATATGTTGCTCAAAGGTGTTTATAGGTGTTATATACATAGTTTTTTGGTCTAGATCATTGTGTAGAGAAAGATGCGCTCACCAATATGTGAAATGTGTTGCAGTGTTCTTTAGGAGAAATGATTTTTGCCATGCATTTCTCAAAAAAAATAAAATTGGTCTTGTGGTTTTGAAAGTGTGTTGATAAGGTTCATATCTACCTACAGTCAAAAAATTTCATGGTTTTCTACTTCACAAGTTAACTTATTGAGTTATAGTGTGTAGAAGATTATCTGGGTGAAAAGGATGAATTTGTTCTTCAAGTGAAAGTTGTTGCGAAGGAATTTTTTGGATTCCAATGTGTTTGTGGAATATTCCAGATTGTGTTTAGGTGTTGTGTGTGGTTCGTGAGTCATCTTTGGATCATATGAAGCATGTACTTATGTTTGATGGTGTTTACATAGGTTTGGTCGACCTTAGTTGTTTACACTAATTGTGGAAGAATGGCATAGTGTGTATGTATGATTTAGGTTTGATTTTAGATGTGGTGTGGTCTAATTTCATTCTTTTCCACTACAAGAATGCTTAGTGTAAAACTAATTTGAATTTACAAAATTGAAGTGCATAGCCGACCTTGGAGAAAGTTTTCAAGGTTGAAGAAGGTATAAAAAGTGTTGTGTTGATGGAGGAATGTGTGTGGAGTTGTGAAGTGCAATGCGAGATTTAATGAGTTAGACTACTAGAAGTAGTGAGAAAAAGGTATCTACAATATTTAGAAAGGCTATGAATGTGTTGGTGATGTTGTGGCAGAATTTTCTATTGCATTGAGATGAAATTCTCATTGTAGCACTCCTCTTTTCTTCTTTTCTATAATCTGGCATTAAGCCACTAATATTGAGCCCTTCTTTCTTTTGGGTAGTGAGCCTATTATATTTGGTGTTGCAAATACTTTATATTGTGAGCTAATCCTCACCATGGTTTTTCCCTTCTTGATTTTTCCACGTAAATATGGTGTTATATATTGTGCATGGTGTTGATGTGTTTTAGTTTCTATTATCTAATTTCATGCTAAATCACTCTAACAGATTAAAGATTATTAAATTTGATGTTGATCTAGATATTAATTGGGGTTTTGATGTTTTACTTAACAACTGGTTCACCCCCTATCTCAGTTATCTTGTGCATTCAACACTACCTTGATGGGTAGTGTGACCATCCCAAATGGTTGCTTACTAACATTATCAAACCCATGAAAACAAAAATAATTAGATTCCATAAGATTGTTATCCACACCAATTTTATTTAGAAGATACATGTTGCAAACATTAAGCCCTGATCTATTATCAATAAGAGTATGTCTAACCCCAATTTTAATAATCATAACCATTATCATTAGAGTCTCATAGTTTTTGTGGATCTCAAGAGAGGGTAATTCATGCTGAGGGAAGGTAATTCCAATGTTGTTTCTTGCATACAATTAAACAAGGTTGGTACGCCATTTAGTTTGATAGAAGGTGAGATATCAATCCTTTGAAAATCCTCTTGGAGCATCTTGTGGTATGAAGGTGATGTTTGGAACAAGGCCCAAAGTGAAATTTTTGTTGGAGTATTACAAATTTTATCAAAAAGATCATATTCTTTACCATTACACTAAAGAAGGCTAGGTAGGGGTGGGAAATACAATTGAGGTAGTGGAATGGATGTTGTTTATTTTGGTTGCTTATTTCTTATATTATTATACATGTGAGCAATTACATGATAACTTGGTTGCTTCAACACATCGTGTTGCACATGGTTACTAGTGAGTTGTTTTACAAATTTTAGGATATGGCCATGAGGTTTAGGAGGTCCAATCATTAAAGGAGTTTTAGGAGGTCCAATAATCAAATGTGGCTTCATGATTTCATATTGTTTGCAATTTCCTAGATTAATGGAGGACCTAATTTCAATTTTGAATCTTCACCTATGCAAGCCACCTTATTTTTTTAAGAAAAAAACCCCATTGCTTCATGTAGCACTTACTATTGTATTCTACCATGCACAATTCCAAACAATATTATCACATGTGAGTACGCATGACCTCATGTTAGTGTTTGTCATCATGTCCCACTATATGACTGTGTATCAAGCACATTATACATTTCCATAGTTGACTTTGCATAACTTTATGAAAATACCTAGAAGCCTCAATAGATCTACTCATGGACAACTTAGACTATGTAACAAAACACAAATTATCAAGAAAAACGTCTAACAAGTAGTTAGAAAGTTGATAGTTAAAGATGAACCATTAAAATTCTCACTCTTGTTTTGAAAATAATAATATAATATATTTACATTCACAAGATCCCTTTCTTTGAGGATAGAAGAAAAATACTATATAGTCATGTGAAAACTGATTTGATGTGTTACACCTTTGTATTCATAGGACTCTTCATTCCTAGTGGTGTTATTTATAAGAATCAAACATGTAGAAATCAACATACTTCAAGTACTTGATATCAAATGTATTTCAATCTAGACAATTCAAATAGGATGAATTGCCCCATTTCTAATAAAAAAAATTCTCATTCTCAGCATTGTTGAACTTTGTAAACCTATAGCTTACCCTAGTCTCTTATTGAACAAAAGTAGTTTTATTTGCTAACCTCTCACAATATTAAACGTATAATAGTCATTCTGCATCTTATCTTTAAGATTTTATTGCATATTCTGAAACCTACAATTATATTTAAGTGATCTCCATCACTTAGAAAAAAGATTTGAGTTTATCCTCTATATATCATCTATTCTCAACAATAATCAATATTATTTATTTACACATAGTAAAAATGTTAACTCTCCTTACAATCCTCATATCATATTTATTATACATGAAAATTGAATATGAAACATAATTGTAATTATTTATTTGCATACCATTCATCATGGGAGGCTGCCATAATTGGAGGACGGGTGGACATAGGACCACACATCTTGTTTGGAAATATTGAAAGGATAATGTATTGTTTCTTCTTGTCCAAATTCAATGATGGCTGAGTAGATTGACTTGAGAAAGTAGTAAAATAGTGAAAACATGAAATCAATAGTATTAAAGAAATATCAGTCTCATTTTTCTTATCCTAACTAGACGCCATTTTGTGTTGTCATTTTCTCATTGTGGTTAGACTTCATCATCAAGCAATTTGTACATATTTATATCATTTTCTATGACAATCAATGGATGAATCCATTTGTATATTGTCTTTGTTTCCATACACGCATATTTGATGAGGATAAGTTCTTATTGTTGGACATTTTAAGTTTAGACTTAGATTAAATTTATAAATTTGTCATGTATATTCATTTTAATAATAAAATAGAGATAGTTGTTTTGGATAATATAATTATTCAATTATAATGTTTAATATTTTTTTATCTTAGTAAGATAATTCATTATTTTTCCATTTCTTTCATAAGATTGGTGAAAGAGGTATCAGCAAATTCACGTTCAACAATTTACCATTGAAAAATTCATCGTCAAAAATTCACCACCAGTAATTCATCATCTCATAATTTTTTTAATACATATTTCCAAGACATTTAAATTCAAAGTCTTTCAAATATATATTAAAAATGTTAATGGGATGATGTTTTATATGTTGCATGAAACCTGTTCCAACTTTTTTTTGTTAGTTCTTAATTTAACATTTAAATATTCTACTACACTGTTATAAATAAAATTAATTGAGTTAAATTTAAATTTTTTTACTAAAGTAATCTTAGAATTGTTTTGTTAATTCTTAATTGAACATTTACATAGTCTATTACATTGTTATAAATAAAATTAATTGAGTTAAATTTAATTATTTTTATTAAAGTAATCTTAGAGTTTTTTCCCTTTACACATATATAGATGAGCATTGAGAAATGAATGACATCATACATTATAGTTCATGTTATGTCTCAACACTTAAAATATAATTTCATAATAATAAATAAATAATGTAAAACATCTTTAAGAATAGGAAAATGATGTAATAGATATGTTCATGTTTATATTAAACAACAAAAAATGATGTAACATATATGTTGCGTAGACATTCTTAGATTTATAAGGAAAAGTATTGTATGTGTATATGCAAATGGTTTCCTTATTCCTTAATTATTAGTATCAATTTGATTACATAAACAATCCTTGGGAAGGTAAATCTAAATCAAAGTATCTTTAAACCTAGATTTATATAAAATTACATAAAGGACATAGTCAAATCAAGTTGTAGTGGTTGAATCCAACATTTACTTACATCACCAGCATACTGAACAATAGTGAAGCCAATAAATTTTTGGTCTTCTCAAACACTTTCTTTTCAAAAATGTTGTGTAAATTTTTTATGCAAAATAAAGAACGTTAAAAACCCATAAAAATGCTTGCAAGGTTAATAGCTGCAAAATGAACATCATCATAATCTCTATTATTTCTATATCAACACATGTCCAATTTCATTCTAAATAATGATGTTAAACTTATTATGCAATAATGTTCCTTATATCTTACTTATAAGATGTCAATAGATAATCCTATTAGATATTAAGGATTTTTAATATAAAAGTTGAAAATTTGAGTATTACTTTTTCTCCACTAGATCCATCCTTACAATCACACATTTTTAAAACTAGTTACATAGTAAATCAATTATATTGTTTAAAATAGTGATTTTAAAAAATAAAAAGCTAATAGTTTGTAATTACCTACCTTAAATGTAAAAAAACTATTTGAACAATCATCTAATTGAAAAAATATAGGGGAGAGGCCAAGAGGGGCCCATAGTAGAGCACCCTAACTTCACGTTTCTCAAAATATTATGTGAAAATTTCAAAGCACTCCCAATTTTGTATAGTAGTTTATTTGGAAACTCACATGCTTCTTTATTTTTTTTTAGGGTCACATCATCAAATATGATGCCACATCAACATGATTTTTGTTGAGGTATCCACAAAGGGCCAAAAAAAAAGTGAGACCGATAGTGGTGCACTAAGTCATGTTTTATTGGTGCATTGGTGTGGCCTCTATTATGGGACCCACTAAGGACTACTTCTATCCCCACTATGGGCCCCTCTCCCCTAGATGATCTACTTAAAACACATAGATTCATATTTTATTACATTGATATTAATCATATACAAGCATAGCTAATCTGAAAGAAATGGGAAATCATCCAAAACAAGATAAAAAAATTCAAACAAATTATAATTTCTTGAAATGGTATTAACTTAAACTACAATGTAATCTAAAGTTTTCTCACAACATTCATAAGGATTATTTTCTTAGAAAGAAAGTGCTAGAAGGAGGCCCCTTTGTTGTCTACAATAAGGCTTAAAAATGATGTAATTATAGAGAATATTCCTACTATTGGGAATAAACCTTAAAATTTGCATGGAGTTGATCAGTAATAGTAAATGGATAGATATTGAAATTGAAATGAAATTAAGTTTGAGAAATTTTGGAATGCCATACATTATCTATCTCAAATCTATTTATGCCCAAGTGATAAATCTTGAATTATTTGCACTATCTCTTATTTAGTGATTATGACAAAGGGTCCATGCTAGACCACCAGCTCATTGAGCAGTTGTCCTCCAATTACTACAAACTTGCAAGGTTTGTTATCAATATTTTTATTCCACACACTCACCCCATCACCACTGCTCAATAGAACTGTATGATGAACACCCATGGGCAGTGAATTGGGAGACAAAATCTTGCCTCACCTTCCAACACATACACAAATGCATTCCAAGTCTCTGGAATAGGCTAGTGAAGCACAACTTCTGCCTCCATCCTAAAATCCAAATATATTGTAGGAGTCCTCCTATACATAGGAGATTGGATGCCCAAAGCTTATTTTTCTATAATAGTCACACATGTACTTCATCTTTCTCAACTTTGGGTATGTCTCTTCCTTGAAGTTCTTGATATTTAGGCTCAATCGTGAACATCAAGTCAGAATAACAATTATGGAAATGAGATTGCTGGTTGATATGCTAAGAATTTCAATTTGAAAAGGCACTCACATCTTTTCTTTGGAAGAAATATTCACCCACAATGAACAACCATGTTGCAATCTTGGTCCAACTGGCATTTCAATGTGGAATATACCTCGACCTACAGTCATCCACTACACTGTGTGTTATAATATAAACCCTCAGTACATGACCATCATAAAAAAGAGTCAAGTAATATAGCTATGTTGGGTAGTCAAGAGATTCAAAACTTGCAGATCACTAGCCTTGATGGTACCCTTATGTACTAAAAAGTCCTCATGGGTGAAGGCTCCCTGTATTTAAAAATACAAAAAAACATATTCTCTTAGAAAAATTTTAAACCCCCATAGATCTGAGCAGGGGTTTTGGATTGTCTAAATCATCCTAAAAGCTACTACCTCATCTGGTTCCACCTTAAGTGTATTTTATAGTGAAAATGCATCTACACAGCCATAAAAGAACCAAACTCAACCCTTATAGTTGTGGTGGTCTGAACAAGGGAAACAAAAGAGACAAAATATGGTACCTTGAGCATGTATGTCATAGTCTCGAAACTTTCCCAAAACATATATTATCTTAATATGAATATGGAACTAAATTAATTTTAACTTCTATCCAACAAAGAATATTAACCAATAGGAAAATATTAACTCTTCTTTAAGCTAAACAAAATACAAACAAAAAAAATGAAGACTAGATGTATGGAAGTTTGTATTATACTATAGAAAAACCCAATTACAAGCAAAATAAAATGGTCTAGAAAACCTGAATCCTTTTAAAAAATATATATCCATTTAAAGCATTCACTCAACAAGCAATGCAAAGCAACTTATAGTTTTTGGCAAGTGTCTAAAACAAGATAGTCCAGTCCAGGTTCTTCAAATTTGTCGAGATAGCCACCCTCTTCATAACCCTGGAGGAGGGAATATATGATCTTATACTCCTCATAACCACCCTTTTCAAAACCCTAGAGGAGGGAAAATACGTAGAATGGTTTAATTTGATAGTGAAGGGTACAACCCTAGCCATGGTTTGAAACTGCTGTTAGGTGCACACCACAGCTCCCAAGTCCACCACATCATTCACCCACTCCATTATACACAAAAAAATTCTAAAAGTAGATCTATCAAACTTGTTTCTTCTTCTAAATGGTCCATGGTTTGAATCTCCTCACTACTCATTTCAATGAGGAAGATTCCTTGTTGAGAATGACAATACTGAGTGAGGGAAATTATCCCAACACTCACTCTGCTTTGGCTACTAATTTCTCCTTCGTCCCATAAATGTATTGAAAACAAGTGTTGTCTAGATAATAATAAAGCTCATTTGTGATTTCTGCAAATCTTTACATGCTTTTCGCCGTATTAAAGACCTACTTCAATTTGCTCTTTCTCGGCTATGGAGGAAAAATTGTCCATGGTTAGAAACTAAATGTTTAAAATGATGAATAAATAATTAGTTGACAATAATTATACAAGTTGTAGTTGGAGTTGTAGATTATACGACAAGTTGCAATTGTGGAGGCTATAGTAAATAGGTGAGTTTGTTAGTTGCAAATTATAAGAGTTGTAGTTAGAGGCTATAGTAAATGGGCAAGATTGTCAGTTGCAAATTATAAGAGTTACAGTAAAATGGAGGTGATTATGTAGCTTAATAATTTGTAAAAATTTGAGATTGTAGATCTAAATAAGTGTTCTTTGTTACAATTTCTTTGTGGATGATTATTTTTTTAGATTCATTTTACCATTTGTAGAAGTAGATAGAATATTGTAGAAGAATAAGACTAGAAGAAAGAAGTTACAAAGCATATACTATGGAGAAACCCTTTTGGGAAAAAACTCCACCAAGAATCAATGTATTATTTAATCTTAGAATAAGATTACAATAATTCCAATCCATTCTTGAGATGCTTATTTTTCCTTCAACAATTCTTCTTCACAACCTGCAATATAATTTGATAAACTCTCTTCAACTTGCTGCAATAGATAGACAATAATGAGCCTTGTAAACTCCAAAAAGTTTACAATTACAAAGAACAATGCTTATCTCACTAAACCCATGCCAATTCTTTGCAAGTAGAGTTCTACAATGAAGAACAATGTCAAAGCAAGTTCTTCATCCATTTGGGCATCCCAAATTGAAGTCATAACTCATTGTTGATTTTGAAGATATCTTCTAAGCTTATCCTCAAATTTGGTGTCCAAGAATGGGCCCACTTAACTCAGCCTTGTAAAATATACTATCATGCAAAAGTGTTAACTCCAAGATGCCAACTTGGGTGCCCAAGGTGGGTCAAATTCAATCTTTGTTAACTGAAACATATCTCTCCACCGTTCATGCAAGTATCATGCATGATTGATCATCCCCACTTAACTGAATGTATCATCTATTATATTTCACGCAACTCAAGTTATTAGTCATACATTCCAAGTAAATTGAAGTCAACTATCATTCAACTGAAACTAACTACATGCAACTAAAGATAAATTAACCATAACTGAATTGAACTGAACTGATACAGAATTGAACTGATATGAACTAAACTAAACTAAACTCCATGCACGTAAACATCAATCCCTAACTTCTAGGATCTTTACATTGATTACAAAAATGTTATCTTTTTCTCCAAATAGTTAACTTAACTCAAGGTGGGTTCCACCTTCCACGTGGATTCCCCATAGGAGCACTTCATGGGTGTCCCCACATGTTCCTATCACTAAGAATTAATTACAAATGTCAATTTACATGTTCATTTCATTTGAATTTAATCTCTTTCTAATCCTAGTGTTTGGGGAACACTATATAAGGACTTAGGAGATTCATGAAATAATGTTTAGGATTGCAATTAAATGGCATCCTATTCCAAACAAGATTGTCCGAACTACCTGGAATATTTTTCAACTATTTGGAGTTTATTTTAGGCATGAGATTTTTTCAGGCGTGAGACAATTCCCATGGGCTATGCCCACAATATATAACCTATCAACTAATTAAATAACGTGATCTAATATTTGTAGGGTATTAAAATTTTAGCTTTTTCATTTTATATTTGTGTGTGTGTATATATATATATATGAAAATTTTGATTATTATAGTTTATCATAAAATTTGATATGAATATTTAATTTAAAAAAAAGGTATATGTTGTTTAAAGTTTTTTATGTATTTAATTATATTTATATATTTCTTTTATTTTTTTGAAAATTTTGATTTGGGTATTAAAATTTTCAAAAGTTGTAATTGTGTATTATATTTTTATCATAAAACTTGATATGAATATTTAATTTTAAAAAAAGGTATATATTGTTTAAATTTTTTATGTATTTAATTAAATGTATATTTTAAAGGAGTTTTGGAAAAATTTCATAAATTTTAATGTATTTTTTTAGGAAATATATATAGATGGAAGAAAAGAAGTAAATAATGGTTATTTTAATTCTTTGGTCAATGTAATCTTGTAGAGGTTGATTTTTTCTAACAATTTTGTTGTCCTATTTTATATTTTAGAAACAATGTGAGAAACCTTAGATTTTGAAGTGTGACAATTAATCTATGCAAATAATGTATATAGCACAAAAAATAAATGAGCGATAAAAGAAACTAAATATCATTACTAGGAATACAAATTTATTATGAGAAAACTATATAGGTAAAAATGCTCAACACATATTATTATAATGGATTTTTTTTTTTGGTACAACTATATACTAATTACTAGCATAACTAGCAGTTCCATGTAGTAACACACAACAATGAGTTGATAGGTGGGGATGAACATCAAAGGTGGGAGACATGCATACACTAAGGGTGGTAGACTTGAGTATATCCTGAAGTAGACACAAAGGAGATAGCGACATAGTGGAACATTGCCTACAATGGTGGAGAATGTGTCTTGGCTATGTGCACATATGTATGTATGCGGACTGCAGATACATACTTTTTGTATAAAACATTGCACAATAGGGCATGCAATGAACAATTTGAACATGAAATAACATAGCGCAAGCTACATACCGACGATAAGGAATATGTTACTGAGAGAAAGATAAACTGTAAAACACTAACCAACATATGGAAAGTTGTAGACTGTTTTACAACACCAAATGAAGGATGAAATAGTATATTAACATAAATTGTATAAGACAAGATATTTTAGTGCAATATACATTAGATGCATATCTAGTGATTTGGTAGTTTTAAATATAAAACATGGTGCAAAAGTTAAAAATTTAGAAATTAGAAACATGTACATTCACAAATACTTTCCCAATAGTGATCCATTGACAAAAACTGAATCACTACTCTATAATATTAACTAATTTATATTATGCATTTGCAGAATGATAGCCATATAACCCAGCCATAAATGAAACAATATTTCTTTTAAAAAATAATATTGTCTTCTATTAACATGACCTTATCAAAAATTAGAACAACATAGCGTCTTCAACAACACCCTATCGAAAATAAAACAATGTAGCCTAAGATAGATAATAGTAATCAATATACTTTTTGATCTTTTCTCAATAGCATGCTATTGAAAATTGAAAAAATAGAGTCTATTGAATAGGAGCATATTGAAAATGAGAGCATATAACACAAGCTAGACAAAAAAAATTGACATAAACTACATAATGTCAACAATTTATTGTGGATCATGAGAGGGATAATGACATAATATAGCCTTTACAACAGTAGCTTCTCAAGGATGAAACAATATAGCTTAAGCAAGAGAACAATAATGAGAAAGGACCAATGGAATCTAACACAAAGTGTATAACATTAACTATTTTATTCCATCACAACGATTGCCTAAAATATATGAAGTATGTTTGAATCTTAAATCAGAAACAAAGAGATCTATACATAAGATATATAAAATAAGACACAACAAAATGAGCACTCATTTCCACCCTTCCATATTGGGTCTTGGAGCCTCAGGGACTCTCACCAATCCCCCGAGCAAGAATATACATTGTCCACCACTCTAATTAGGGATGGAATGAATATTGCTTATTGCAATCAACATAGAGTATAGTAGGATCCAATTGTCTATTTGACCATGGTAGCTAATTTTTTCATTAGTTCATCAAGTTCGCCATTATAGTTGGAGTCTCATGTCGGAAAATAACAAAAAAAAAGTGAAATTTAATGTGGTAAATATCTGTGTATGATAGAGAATATGTAAATCAATAGATTTAAAGACTTTTACAATGTATAATACAAAATATAGAATACACATGTAATGCAAGGGATGAAATAAGTAAAATTTAACCATACTTGTGCACGTTGCATATTGTAGTAGAAAGACAAGAAAACAAGGTCTGATCTCCACCCTACTATATTGGGTCATGGAGCATTGCACACTCTCACCAAACCCTCGAGTAGGAAAATAATTTGTTCCACTAGTGTGTTTGATGGTACAAGCAATGTTTTTGCCACTGATGGATTTAAACAAAATTACTGATATCTACATTATGGTTGGAGTATGCTCTAGAAGAATAACAAAAAAGTGTGAATTTTAGTGCAGTGGCCATCTCTAATTCATAGACAATATGTAAACCAAGAGATATCAAACATCTATATTTTATAACACAATTTTCTATCAACTTGTAATGGTAGGAATGAAGTAAATAAAATTTAGGCATACCTGGTGCATGTTATGAAATGTAGTGCCAATATAAGAAAACAAGGGCAATGTCCACCCTACCATATTGGCTCATGGAGTGTCATGCGCTCTCACCAAACCCCTGAGCATGAAAACAAATTGTCCACCATTGGGATCAATGGTGAAATCAATGATTAGGCCACTGCTAACTTAATAACAAGATCTTAAGGTGTAAAAACATTGACAAATGAGGATTGTTTTGGTTGCAAACATGTAAGCATAATGTGAACTATAGTGTACTAAACACATACCATTGGTGGATGATAAATCAATCAAAAAATATAAGGACCCTTAGAATTCACAACAAATAATATGCAATGCGGCTATAGTAGAAGAGTGTAAATAAATAAAATATAGGCATACCTTGTGCAAGGAATGGATTGGAGTATTGAGACATAAAATAATTCCTTCTTTGCACCCTATCACATTGTGTCATCAAGTTCCATGGGCGCTCACCAAATCTCGGAGCAAAAAGATTAAATGTCCACCACTTTAGTCAATGGTGAAGGTGTTCCTTTGGCACCTGAGAAAAATTATTGAGTTGGGATCAATTTTGTGCATCTTTAAAAAATTGATATGGAGTTTTGAAATAAGAAATGCAAGAAAACATATATAGGCTTACGTTGTATACAAATGGAATGTAGGTGAAGGCCATAGACCATGCAAATGTGCAATAGTAAAGCTATTTAACATTTAGTAGATCTATACAACAGACATGCGCATCTATATATTAGAATGCACATTTGTAACATAAAATACTTTCAATAATAAATTGGCATGGAGATGTGAAATAAGAAATGCAAGATAAGATATGTAGGCTTACGTTGTATAGAAATGGAATGTAGGTGAAGGCCATACACCATGCAAATGTGCAATCGTAAAGCTATTTAACATTTAGTAGATTTTTACATAGGACATTTGTGTATATATTTCAGCATGCACATTTGCAATCTAAAATTCTTTCAATGAAATATGGCTAGACATAAGGGGAATGTGAAGTTTAGTCCAGCAAACATGTGTCATTAGTAGACAATATCTAAATGAACAAATATAAATAGTTGTATAGTTAGTAACAAATAATATCCAATGTATGTACAATAGATTAGATGATATAAACAGGATGCAGGAATACCTTTTGCAAAGAGGATGAGACAATATGTGGAGAATTCTATATAATTGTATTTTGGAACCTGGTAATTTTGTTCACCCGAAATCATTGTTATCTATTTTTAAAACTATATACAATTGTGGCATTTGTGACAAAGAGGTTTTGATCTAGTTGCAAAAGAAGATATGGAAAGAATAACATATAGCCTTACCTTGTGTACAAATGGATTATAGCTAGAATGCGAACACCATGGAAAACTTGTGACTAGGAAGGTATTTAAAATTGTGAAGATTTGCAGTAACAACTAGAAATGTTTGCAATCTAAATTTGTTAGAATCTAAAATGGTTAGAAAGAAATGATTCAAACATGATACCCCTTGAAGCGGCATAACTAGGTAAGGGGGAGGAATCTATTGAGAGAAAAATTAAATATAGATAATAGTCTAGGCAAGTGGGAAGGATGAATGAGTCGATGTTTCTTGTTGGGCACAAGGGGAAACACAAGGAAATAATTGAATAGAAAGTTCTCTTAGAAATGACTATAGAGGTAAAAGCTTTGGAATGTTGGGAAAAGTGATTAGAACTAGACTATGGAATGAACAAGGGAAAAGGAATAGTAGGATTTAAGGGTGTTGTGAAAGCATTGAAACAAAAACAAAAAGGAGAAGTGGTATAGTTACCATAAAGAAAAAAATATTTTATCATGATGGGAATGCAGACAATTGTTGGAGGCGAACCTCTTCATTGATTTGAAGCCCATTATATTTGTTGGAATGTAGCCTAGAGTACCTATCAAAACAGAAAGGTGGATCTATGCGTATTCTTGCTATTGATTTAACACGAGAGAGACCTGTGAATGTTAGCCCTTTCCTTTCTTTAGTTCCAATATCTATTGTAGCTTTCTCTAGTGTCAAGCCTTGAGATTTATGGATTGTTATCACCCAAGCCATTATCAATGGGAGCTTCCTCTGGTACTCATAGCATGTATAATAGCCTTCACTAAACCTAATTATCCTTTAACCAGGCCAGATATGACCCACAGATTTGTTGTCAACATTACTTGTTGACCAATAGCAAGCAAGAGCTTTGCTAGAAGCTGTTCATGATAACCATAATCAAGTGTGTTTTTTTGGGAACATTTAGCAACACTAATTACAATTGGAACATTTAATTATTGTAGCATTTTCCTATTGTGCAAAGCAACCAACCTATTTTTTGGGAATCAGTAGATAGCCTCATCAAACTCTTGGTTTTTCTTAGATGTAAGCATGGTTTTCATTTGATTCATAAGAATTTTCCAATCAAATAGGGATGCCTAGGAATTGCTAATATTCATAAGGAGCATGTGAAACATTGCTATGAATCAGATTGCCCATGCTAGTAGAAGACAATGACAAGTGTGACAACAATATTAAAAGTGTGTCAAAGTTTCAATGCTATGGACTGAGAACCATAGATAGGCATGTCCATTATAGGGGGTAGTTGTGCCAAGTCACCCAGAAGTATAATAGACACACCACCAAATGGCTGCATAGGTCTACTATGGAATGCTTGTTGTAATCAACTATCTATTTGAAGCAACAACTTTGGTCCCAAGAAGCTCATTTCATCAATTAAGATGTATTTAGTATGTTTGAAGTCCTCTTGAAATATGGTCAATGGTTTCCCTTTCAATGGATTCATATCTTTTATTGGTATTCAGAGAGTAGTATGCACTATGGAGGCATGAATATTGTAGGCAGCAATACCTATTGGCACCAAAGCAAGCAAAGGATTCATTTTTTGATTCAACGATATATTTAGTGCTCTATGTATCTTGTCAATGAGAAATGATTTACCTATGCTAGGAATTCCTTCATAACAATGGCGATGAGGAGGGGCCAAGATGGTGTTGTTCAATAATATTCAAAGCAAGCTTCTTCCTAGGAGATAGTTGATGGAAAAGTGCGGGTGTTGTGAACAAGGGAAGAGTACCTTCAGTTGTATGCAATTTACTTGTTGAAATGAACTGTTCAACAATATTATGAAGATTCTCTAAAACATGGTGGCTGTCCCACCTATGATGCAAGTTAAAGTCTCGTCTACCTAGGAGTTGCAATTGGTCCAAGAAAACATTATTTGTGGCACCAAGTCAGCAGAGCAACTCCCACTCATATTCATCTGCACAAGGTGGAGACAACATAGTATCAGTATCACTATCACTGCCCTCCCCATTGGCAAGGGGGACATTAAGTCTATTGATATGCCAAGAATCATAGCCAGCAACATAAAATAGCCTCCAATTTTTTATTATGCTTTCTCTCATAAGGCCTATCTCAAGCTCAATATTTCAAAAAGGTTTGTATAGTAGCAATTTTGACCAACAAAATGTTTCAAAGGCATCACTTTGATTCAGCGGGATGGTCTTGAAAAAGTGGTACACAATGATGATAGTAGGTTGTGGTTGAGCATGCCAAGCTACACCTTTGTGATTTTTTTGATATGTATAAAGTTGTGCAGAATGAATAAGGGATATTTTCTCCATTTCAGCTGGTCTTTGCATGTAGGAATGAATATAACCACTGGAAAGCTCATCATCACTGTCAATTGTTTTCAAACGATGAAATGTTTTCCTGCTAACATTCAAAGGAAAGAAATGTTGACTTGACATGACAAGGGGAAACTTTTGCACCATATGGCATGTTTCTTGTGTACCAATGTCAAGATCAGCAACCAAATTCATCATAAATTTTTGGTAGGCAAGCAACGCTTTATCCCCAGATGAATTTGTATTTGCAAGCCTTTCCAAGATATCAATGTAGCTTTAAGATTTTTTTCTCAAAATTTGATGCATATTTGGAAATGTAGTTTAGCACAATTTGTCTAGACAATATTGGTTGGTAACCAACATTTGCTCACAAAATTGCAAGCATCTCAGGGTTGTGGATATTAACACACTCATCATTTCTTGCTAGTTTATATGATTTGTTCAAGTCAATGTCAAATATGGTTGGATATACCATGGAGCTTTGTAGCGACATTGTAATTGGTTTCCTTTTTTCCTAAGGCAAGTGTATTGAGTGCACTTGGTATGCCTTTGCACCATGTTCAACAACTGTTCATAGTTCACCATTGGGTCCATGGAAGAAATTTGTGTAGTATCAAGCAAGCACAGGTCCTCCAAAGTTGAGTGGTGCATCCTTGATATTAGTTGCTCTGGGGAATGATGGTTCCATGCTAAGACATAGCGATCAAAGAAATTTTTTTCTTGTTGAAGCTCATGTGGGTTGGACCAATCAAGCATGTCCATTTTTGGGGCATTTGGGATCCACAAGAAACCATGTACATGTGATGACCCAGTATGTTGTGACTCATACCTATACCAATAGTCCTTTGTGTCGAAAAGTCTCTCAATAACCTCTTCATGGAAAATAGTGAATTGCAAGTGCATGTACAAGGCTGTTATGTGCGGGTTTTGTATAATGTTCTCTGTGAAGCATCTCTGGGAGTATGGAAAATCCAATTGTGCATGAGGTTTAATCACCCTATACAGATCTGACCATTTTGTATCTGCATAGCTCAAAGTGAAGAAAAGAGTTGGTGTATCGAGTTGGTGGATCATTGTTGCAAGTTCTTGTCAGCACTTGGCCCAATATGAGTGTGTTCCTCACAAGGATACACCAAAGAGAACAAGTTGGTTCACTATTTGGGTATCTAGCACCTCATGAAGCAATTGTCACAAAGCAATAACAGACTCTGGGATTCTTTCTTCCAAGTTTTTTTTCATAAAAACTGATGCTAATTGTTGGCTTCGATGTCTCATTATCAAATTATAAAGGTAATATCTAAATCTGACATGCTTCCTAAATCTATTATCATAGTATCTCATCAAGTGCAAGGCATGTTCATGTAAGTGAATTTGTATGCTTCTTGATTGTAGGGACATTGACATGCCAGCAGGGAAAAAGATTAGAAAATCCATGCTTAATAACCCTTCTATATTATATTCATTGATAGGGATAGGATTTATTTTAGGCCAAGGTAAGGTATTTTGACCAGTGTCTTTAATTTGTAAGGCATCTCTAATTTCCTACAATTCTTGAGGAGGATTGGGCATCAATAGAATAAATGATGACGAGTCCTAAAGGTCAACTTCCTCATCAATAGTGTCTTCTGTAGTTGCCATTGGTTGAATTGGGTTCTGTATTGGTTCTTCCATTATGTGAAGAAGATCAGATATGTCAATACTTGTAGAAGGAAACAAATTTAAAGCATCACAATCTATTGCAACATCACTATAGTATAGGTCATTCTCAATTTTATATATTAATGTAGCCATGACATTATGTTTGTCAACAATCATAGTTTGTTCCTTGAACGCCAATCCTTCGCACAATCATGACTTCAAGATCGTGTAGACAATGCGACAATAAAGTTGCAATGGCTATGATTTCTTGCGGGAAGCTTATAGTATGGCCACTATATCTATATTGGCCCCCTCTAGCATGGGTTACTTGCAAAACTGGAGCAACTTTGGCTATAAGAATTTCTTCTTGACTTGAGCAAGCTTTGCAACAATGGCTGGTTGTGGCCCTGGATCCATTTTTTTGGCTAGACTAAATCTATGGACACCTGGTTCGAAAGCACAATGCAAACACACAACACTAGTGTTGGATGCTCGAACTCTCATGCCAGCATAGCTCTCATTGCAAATATAACAAATTTTTAATTCAGATAAAGCATCAATGGGCCAACAAAAGGACTACATAGTAGTGCAAAAATTTTCACCAAACATGTTGCTTGAATGGCGGGTTGTTGGTGATGTGGATGGCAAGGAATGACCAGCACGGGTTTGTGACAGTATACAACCAGGTATTGTGGGGGTAGGTTCACTGCAATGGCTATGTTGCAACTGTAGAGGAGTGGGAGTTGAGGGTGTTCAATAGCGAGAAATTCTTGCTAGTGTGGTTGCTTGTAATGGCGGCATCCCTAGTTGGCAAGGGGCGGCAAGTTGGGTGGGTCTAGAGCACATCTTTGTTGCAAGTAGTTGGCTCACCAACCTACACAAATCTTCTCTTTGTGACATGCATAATAAAGTTGGTTTCTTTGGCATTGTGCAGTGTTTTTATGATCCACACTTGATGCGACATTTGAACTTGAAGAAGGCAGTGAAGCCTATAATAACAATATTAAGAAAACAATAAAATGGTTGCAAACACCAAGTTAAAAGCAAATGGTATAACCAAATCATTCAAGCTAATTGAATATGCAACAAAGTAGCCAAAGGTAGATAGCAACACTAAAAAATACCCTATGGAAACCAATATAAACTACATAACATGAACTATTTTACTATCTTCCAACCACTAACACAATATGGAAGCCATAATATATGTATATTTATAGATAAATGTATGTATCCACATGCATTGTATTTAAAACTACTTTCAAACTCAAACTAAAAAAAATAAGAATGCAACCAATGAACAAATAGCTAATACAAAATGAAAACGGAAGAAGATACTGGGTCACAAAGCCTTGTCAGAACAATCTCATTGGAGAAGTAGCTAATTCAAAATAAAATGCACCAATTGCAATACTAAATTTTCCTTTGGACAAGAATTAATGATAACACTATAGATTGACAAGACTTCTTTTCAGCAAAGCATTTTTAGTGTTAAACCATGTCACATATATACTAGAAATTTGTCAAGTATGATGATACATAGTAAAAACTTAAATACTCTTCTGAAAAAGAAATCTCATCAATGGTATAAGCTCAAGTGTGTCCACAAATTTCTGCCCTATGATCAATCATGAAATGAATGTTGCTTACTACTTCCAATATAGCACCTTTCATTCCAACAGCTATTTTTCAAGAACAAAAGCGATAATAGCCAGGGCATCACACTTGACATTATGCATTGCAAACATATATACAGATTTTCTACTTGCAAATATTAAACCATGGCACAAAGGAGGGAAAACTTAGAAAATAAAAAACCTGCATGTAGATAAATACTTTTCCCTATAGTCAGATATTGATAATAACAAAACTAAACATATATGGAAATGACTTTGCAAATTTATATATGCATATGCAATCTCTTTTCAATGGAGAGTGTAATGAATGAAAGGTAAGATGCAATTTTTAAAGAAGAGCACACCACTACTGCTACCTATGTGCTAGGCAACCGCATTGGGTCTTACCAAACCCTTGAGCTAGAAAATGCATTACCCACCAGTATGATCAATGGTGAAACCAATGCTACTAACTATGCCCAATATAGACCCTTTCATACTAATAGTTATTAGTAAGACGTTACAATCAATAGTATGCATCAAATGCATATCTAGCAATTTTCTAGTTGTAAATATAAAACATGGTGCAAAATTAAAAAGTCAATAAATTAGAAACATGCACATTCACAAATACTTCCCCCAATAGTGATATATTGATAACAACCAAATCACATATAAATATGTAAATGTATTTGCAAATGTAGATATACATATGAAATTTTTTCAATGGAGAGTGCAACAAATGAAAGGTACAATGTGCACTTTTAAAAACACTATAACTCTGGTGCTCCTATGGTTGTGCATCGTGCCTTCATTTTTTCAAGTCTCCATCTATTAAAACTTCACGTTTCCAAATGCAAATGTATGTATATACATACACATATACATATAATAGATATATACATATATTACAATGAAGACAAAAGTGTGCTTGTAAACACCCAAATAAAACAAAACAAGATGTATAATCCACTCTACCATATTGGGGGCACAATTTGTTGAGTGCACATGCACACACACACACACACACACACACACACACACACACATATGAACCAGTTTTAGAGTTTTTTGGCGCTAGTAGAAAGCTAGTGAGCCACTGTTTGGTTTTGGTGAACTCTGGTCAAAATTTTCATTAGCCTTCTCAGTCTTTGAGCTCTTTGGCACTATAGAAAAGGTGGTGCATTGTTTTGTGATTTCATATATGCATATGTAAATTTACACATGGATACAACCATGTCCACAAGTACCCACAACATAGCTAAACAATGTATAGCAAATATGCAATGAAAAATAAGAAAACAAGGTTTTCTCTCCACCCTACCATATTGGGTCATGAAGCCCCATGGGCTCTCACCAAACCCCCAAACAAGAACATAGATTGTACATCACTTTTATCAATGGTAGAAGCAATCTTTCTCATCAAACATAACATACATCATATCATTACAACAACTGCTTTTGTGGTATATTTGTTGGGAAAGGCTAGTTGGACTTCAACCTTCAAAGAAGCTTGTAATCTTGGCTCATAGCTATCAGAGGAGGTAAAGTCACAGAAGAACACCCAACAATGCCTTATTGAAAATTGCATAGATTTTCGCTATTTCTACTTAGCTTTTGCAGTGGCGGGTGCTACAACAACAATTGCCACTACATGAACACCATAGAATAGTAAATCTTTATGCCAAGAGGATGAGCTTCTGTGAAGGTGCAAGTCCAACCACATGCTATCAAGTTTCTCTAAAGGTGACTATAATATATTTTCTATCTTTTGCATGGGCCAATCACCCTGAAACTAATAAAAAAATTGTTGCTAATGGCACTAATAATGCAAGTGATGCAGAATACATGTACCATATGTACAAATATCTATGTATGTGAAGTGAGAAAAAAGACGTTCATACTAGGAAAATTATTTCAAATATTTTCTCACTTGTGGTTCGTAGGTTGTTTCACACTATATTGCTTGATTTTTGTTAACATAAATCTTGATTGTTTCAAATTTTGATAAGCTATTGTTGAGAGAAGACTATATTGTTCGTAAAAGAAAATATAGTTTAATCTTTTGTCTATGTTTTATGGCTATCGTTTTGCAAGGGTATGTTACTGTGAATCTTTTTGTTTGATGGATTTGTCCATCTGGCTCGCTATTGAAGCAAATATTGTTTGATCTATGCCATCCATTTTTTGGCTATGGTTGCAATGGTATAAAATACTTAATGTTATACAGTTTATGTTTGATTGTAGTAGCTATTGTTGATTATTGTTCTCTACCCTAGGCTATGCTATATTTTTTTTCAAAAATATGTTGTTGAGAAGCCCATATTCTTTCAATTTTCTATCAAATTCTATTGAAGGAAAATAGTATAATTTTAGATGTTGTTGCCACTACAATTTTTTTTTTCTGTGTGAGAGTTTGTTTATTCCTTCACATTTGTAGTTGTGTAGTAAGGAATTACATTGTTAACAATATTCACCAAATGTTTGCTGATTCTTGTTGTCTGGTTTGTTGTATATTGTCTCATTTTCAACAAAGTTTTTTGTAAAGGTTGTATTGTTTGAATTTTCCTTGAGGCATTCTTGTTAGAAGCATATATTGTTTGTTAAAAGAAATATTGTTTCATAATTGAATGTTGCTTATTTATATAGTGGTGTTTCTCTTTTTAAAAGATGTATCAGTATCTACAACTGTCCATACATCTACTTGTGGACATGGTTGTATGCATGTGTACATCTATGTATGTATATAGATAAATATAGATGCATGCAACTGAAATTTCCCAGTGAATACAACTTTTTGCTACAAATGTGTGTACATATATATGTGTGTATATGTATATATATGTGTGTGTGTGTATGGATATGTATATACATATATACACATATATATACATATATATAGATATATATATTTCTTAAGGTAGTATGTATGTATGTATGTATGTATGTATGTATGTATGTATATATATAGAAAAATTGGCAAGATCATGTTCATTGAACCTTAATGTCTTTATTCTTTCAATAAGAATAATTGAAATGATAAATGAAATAATCTATTCAAGCCAACAGAAGAACAAACAACAATGCCCTATGGTAAATAGCACAAACTATTTTAGTACTTCAACAAATATTAAATGCAAAGTCTACAAAATCAGAATGCAAGATACCAACCACTATGTAGTTTTTGAGGATTTATGTTGTCTAGCTCTAGCTATGTTGTGCCATCTTTGATAAGGTTCTTTTCAAAATGCTATATTGTTTCAATTTTTGATAAGTTTTCGTTGAGAAAAGACTATAATGTTTGTTGAAAGAAATATCATTTTGTTTATGGTTCCATTATGTGGCTATTATTTTGGATGGATTTTGTGGCTAGAGTTTTATGTGTTTATCCAACTAGGCTGCTATTGAAACCAATGTTCCTTGATTTATGGCTTTTTTTTTCTGGTTATGCTCGAAACAAAATACAATAGTTAATGTCGTACACTTTATGCTTCATTGCACTGGGTATTGTTGATTACTGTTCTCTACCTTAGGCCATATTGTTTCATTTTTGATAAGGTGTTGTTGAAAATTCTATATTGTTCACATTTTTGTTAAGGTTGTTCTCAGAAAGAAGTATATTTTTTGCATCGGTTTGTCACTGTTAATTTTCAAGAAGGTTTTGTTGAGAAGGCTATATTGTATCAATTTTTTTGATAAGGTTTTGTTGAGAAATGAGAATATTTTAAATCTGGTTTGTTTTAGTGAAACCTTTTGGGTTTTTGTTTATGGATTCCATTCTATGGCTAAAAATATATACAGATGTGGCATTTGTGTCAAACAATTTTGGATGTGGTTGCAAAAGAAGAGATGGAAAAAATAACATATAGCCTTACCTTGTATACAAATGCAATATAGTTGCAACTCAAACACCCCATTGGGCATGGGTGATTATACTTGTCTTGCTTAAGCTATATTGTTTCACTTTGAGAAGGTATTGTTGAGAATGTTGTATTCGTTCATTTTTCAAGGAAGTTCTATTGAGAAAGTAGTGTTTTATGCATAGCAATATGTTCTTATATTTGTTACTATATATATATATATATATATATATATATGCATGCTCATTGAAGGTCACTAAGCAGTAGTAGGATTTTGTGGATACATACAAAAGATAGCATGACAATAGGAATGATCTTGATGCATAGAGGCTTCATGAAACATTCCACAATATTGACCCATTTTCCATTAATGCCATCAATTGTTTCATGCAACTTTTGTGCATCAAGCTCAATCCTCTTGTCATTATATGTATTCATATGTATATACATACATATATATATAGATATATATATTTCTTAAGTTAGTATGTACATATATAGATACACATATATATAAATATATATATATGTTTGTATGTATGTATACATACATACATATATATGCATATATATATATATATATATGTGTGTGTGTGTGTGTGTTATTGTATATACATATATACATATGTATATCCATATATATAGACATATATTTCTATCCCAACGATGGCCATGTAAAAGATGGTGGAGGCGGTTGTTGGGTACCTTTGGATTAGGGTGGCATATTCCATGTAGCATGGATATAGAAGGCCACTCCAATTGAATGTTGGCTTCTGCCAACATTGATTATTGTATGCTTTGTGCATATTGGCAATGGTTTTAATAACAACTATCATTTAACACTTTAGGGACAAAACAAATATCTGAGGAATTTTCAATAAGGCATTGTTTGGTGTCATTCTATTGATATACATGCTATCAGACGTGTTAGCAAGGAAGGTAAGCTTATGCGAGGGTGCTTATGCGAGGGTGCTTTGTGCAGCTTCTAGGAAGGTGGGTGGAGGTTATGTTGCATTTTTTGCATGGGGTGATCTTTGCAAAGAAAAAGGAAAGTGTCGCCTGTAATAATACTTTGATCTTTTTTGTGCAAGAAAGCTAGTGGGAAGAGGTGTGTTTGAAGCAAGTGGAAAGAGGTGCATGTTGGGAAAATCGTTAGTAATAGTATTTGATTTGTGGTTCATAGTCTGTGCTAGGCCATGCTATCTAATTTTTGATAAGGTATTGTTGATTGTTTCAAATGTTGATTAGCTCCTCTTTACAAAATACTATATAGTTTCTAGAAATAATATTAGTAGCTCATATATGGTTTGCAATGTGTGTGTATGGTTTTGCATGGATTCAATATTGTGATTTTTTTGTGGGTTTCCCTTTATGCTTTCCATGTTGTGGCTATAGTTGCAGGACTATAGACACAAGGAAATGTCAATAGAGCTGGCAGAAAGAGGTTTGCTTGGACCAAGTGAAAAGAGGTGCATATCAAGAAAGGCATTTTCCATATTGTTATAGTTGTAGTCCAGTGGTTTTTGCAAGCTATATTTTTTTATCTACAACAAGGTTCCATTGGTTGCTCCAAATTTTGATAACATGCTATTGAAGGAAGACTGTATTGTTTGTGATAAAGACTATTGTTTGGTTTAAGGTTTGCATTTCATGGATTTGGTTTTCCATGGGTTTCTAGCTATGATTTTTTGTGTTTTTTGGGTTTTTGTGCTTGTGTCAGTGTCCAAACCAATATATATGTATGTACATACATATTTATACATACACATACATATATATACATAATAAAATAGAAATATATATACATAATAAAATAGAAATATATATACAGAATAAAATAGAAATATATATACACACACATATGTATACATATGTGTATCCATACATATACATATATGTACGTACATACATATATATATACACATACATATATATACACATACATATATATACATAATAAAATAGTTAATCTTATACAATTTATGTTAAATTTCATTGGCCATTGTTGATTATTGTTCTTCTACTCTAGCTATATTGTTTCATATTCGAGGTGTTGTTGAGAAGTCTATATTGTTTCAAATTTTTATTAGATTCTGTTGACAAAAGAGTATATTTTTGTATGGATTTGTTGCCACCAATATTCTATGGGTATCTCTTCAAGGTTTGTGTTTTGTGGATGTGGCTTTGCACCAATTTGTAACTATGTATATTTTCTATTTTGCAGGTTTTTGCTTCTGGGTTGATATTCAAACCAAGGGTGTGTAATTTATGGAATTTGTTGGATGCAAGGTTTATGGCACTGTTCATGAATTGTAACAACTCACATGCATGATGGGTGGTTACCCCCAATTTGTGTGAACTTTGGTCATAATTTTCACCAACCTTCCCATTTTTTAAGCTCTCAATAAAGTTGGTGGATATTTCTTGATTTTTAAATGAAAAGCATTTGGTGCATCAATAAAGGAGGCCACCAAAATTAAACATTGGTTTGCATCAGGCCTAATTGACATATGGTCCCTATGCAGTCACAATGTTTGGAAAGTAATAAAATAGTCAATGTTCTTGTTAAAATATAGTTCTTACCTGTTTAGACCTCAATAATGGTTTGTTACAATGGAAGGCTATATATCAATTGTGAGATGCAACATTGATCAAGGCAGTATTGAGGCCTAGACAAATAACAGCTACCCTTGAAACAACACAAAAATAGCCAACAATAGCCCATCATGAAGAAGATCTATTATTTTATTAGTTTGCAACCATGTCTATGCAGATATACATTTACAAAGGGAAATCTATACACACATATATGTATCCAAAGCTATGCCTAGACAATACACATATATATCCATAGATGGACCTCAAACATATGCATTTTGTTTGCATGAAATGTGAAAAACAAAGATCTGCACATATGAAATATGAAATCAAACACAAGATACATCATTGACCAGCCTAATCAATGGTAAAATCCACGTGCCTTATTAGACTTACTATATAGGCTATGGCTACAATGTTTGTTGCATATGTTGTGCAACCCAATCCACAACTGATCACTGAACAATGCCTTAGTCCAAATAACATAAACTTCCCAATTACTTTGGCAAGTTTTAAATCCAAGCTATTATTGCAACCATCCCCAATATATGGACCCCATACATGAAACAATGTTCCCATGAGAATTCACCAAACAATAAACATGGCAAGGAGTATATATCAACACTGCATAGATCTAATTTCACATACATACATATTTGGACAAAGCAAAAAAGAAACAAAATACAAGAAAACAAAAACACACTTTTTCCTTCTTATATACTTCCAAGCAACATAATGGTACACATGAATCCAATAGATGCAATGCATATATATGCAACTCAAAAACAAAAGTCTAACCAATATATATAAATCTAATGTTAGATGCAGATATATACACATTCTTGGTTGTTGTTAAATAAATTCTAATACATTATTTAATTTATGGTTTCCATGTAGTAGTGAAAGCTACAAAGCAATCAAACAATCCACGTAAACACATACAACAAGCAATATAACAATCGACATATATGCACAAAGAAATATTTAGCATTCTAAAGTTAACAAAGCAACTGAATAGTCTATGCCATTTAGAAAAGGGCATTGTTGACTACAAGTCTATAGCCCCAACTTATAACCAAAGTTAGAGCATGATAGCCAAAAGTTCCTTGCAAAGTACAATTGAAACTAGCAGCCTCCCGACTAGCCAGTAGCCCTTCCCGTATTAGTAGACTTCCACTAGTCATGGAAAAGGTGGCGGACATGGATGGAACACACTGAGAAGCTATAGAACAATAGTCAACAATGCCTTGTAGAAAAAAACATAAATTTATAGTGTTGCAACCATCCGCACAAAAGAAAACCCTTCAATGAGACAATCATGATTTCAACAAAGACCTAGAAAATAATTTTTCCAACTTGAACCTATCAATAGATGCAAGAAAAAATATAGATAAGCTTAAATCTAGGCACATATGGTTTTTCCTGGGAAAATGAAATAAACATCACTTGATGCAACTTGTGGAACACATTTCTCTATGTATGTGAACATACATACTTTGCCAGGGAGGGAATAATAGGATGCATTAAAAACTTAGCTCAGTAATTTGGAACTTTAGATTATTTTCAAATAGACATTGTTTGCTATGGACTTGTAATGGGAGGAATGAAGTAATTAAAATCTAGGCATACCTAGTGCATGTTGCAAAATGCAATTTCAACATAAGCAAAGAAGTCTAGATGTCCACCCCACCATATTGGCTCATGGAGCATTGTACACTCTCACCAAACCCTCGAGCAAGTAAACAAAATGTCCACCATTGGGATCAATGGTGAAAGCAATGTTTAGGACGCTACTGACTTAATAGAATAACTAAAGGTGTCAAAATTTCCACAGATGAGGATTGTTTGGGTTGAGTATGGTTGCAAAAACATACACACAGATATATATATATATATATATATATATATATATATATATATATATATATATATATATATATATATATATATATATATGTGTGTGTGTGTGTGTGTGTGTGTGTGTGTGTGTGTGTGTGTGTGTGTGTGTGTGTGTGTATGTATGTATGTATGTAAATATGTATAGGATTAAATGCAATAATGCCTATGAAAAAATCTATAATTATCACTAGATGCTTCATAGGAAATATTACAACAAGAAGAAAGTTATATGCAAGTCCACTAAAATTGAAGAAACATAAATAGCTACAAATAGCCTACTCCCAAATAGCTAGCTAAGAAAAATGTGAAGGCCACATAAATACCTCAAATATAAACAAGTCAAACTATAGAACAAAATGACTACAAATGCAAGAAAAGCATGGTTCATGGAAAATAGACAATACAAGTGCCATAAACAAAAAATAAACAAGGAACACACTTACGGGTTTAGTGCCAAAGGGTTTTCAAGTAGCCTGAGGAGAGCTAGAGTCTACTAACATTACTGGGGCTGCTCTTTGAAAAGGATAGAGTTGCAATGCTAGTGACTGGCCACAAGGTCTATTATGAGAACAACACAACAACCAAGGATTCAATTAACCAAACAAAGGCTAACAAGCTCCATTCCCAAATTTTAAATTACAAACTTTTTTGCATTTCAATTTATTTTTTTGGCATATTTAGAATATGAAAAAAAAAAATAGTTTAAAAAAGCTACATGTTACATAACTCTTCATACATGATTTCAAAAACAATCTATGTTCCCCTAAGAAAAGAAACCTAGAACATACATTGTCCATCAATGCAATCAATGGCAGAACTAATGTTCCATATAATAGCAAGAATACAACTATCATTCCAAGAATGTCCCAACAAAAATTAACATTCCAATCACTATGTATCAATGTTATTTGCATGCATTGTGACCTACATACATATCTACACATAGGGGAGAAACGAATTTCTGATTCATGTCATTTGTTTTGTCACCATGGTTAAAATGCTAAAAAATAGTGAACGCTATACAATTTATATTGATTTGCATAAGGAATTCTTCATTGTTATACTCTAGCCTAAGCTAGATTGTATCATTTTCAACAAGGTGCTATTGAGAAGGCTATATTGTTTCAATTTCAGGTAAGATGTTGTTTAGAAAGGGTTGTATTGTCTATTAATATAAATATTGTTTGATCTATGGATTGCATGTATTCATTTTTCAACCATCACCCAAAGCAAAAAAACTAAAATAACCTCCAACCACCTTCACAAAATTTTTTTAGTTATTATTTCTCCTAGCCTCAAGAAGCACTTGATGTAATGATACCCTATATCTTAAGTGTGTCAAGAAAGATTGATTTCACTATTCATGAAAGTGGTGGACAATCTATGTTCTTGCTTGGGGGTTTATGTTTCAGGTTATGCTAGCAATGGAATAAAATAGTTAATCTTAAACACATTGTGTTAGATTCCATTGCCCATCATTGATTATGACTATTTCATAATATTGTTTTATGCATCTAATATTGTATATGTAGATTTCTATTGATCTAGTCAATATGAAATCAATTGATATGAAAGTCAAGGATGGCTTCTCAATAACAACATTAACTCTATAATATTAACTATTTTATTCTACATTACAAATGAAAGTATATAGCCAAAGGAAGAGAACAACAATTAGCATTGCGTTATGAAAACAACGCCAACTATTTTAATATATTACAACCATTTGCACAGAATGGAATCCATAGATGAGACAAGATTATTTTTTCATGTGTGTAGATTTGTATGTATGTCAAAGTAGGTGTGACCAATATACATATGTAGCCTTCCCAATGTTTATTATATTTTGAAAATAGTTATTTATCTAAACCTTTACAGGACACACTTCAAATGATATACTTTATATTAACTATTATATACAACATTGAAGCGTCTTTCCTAATTATTTCTTTTTGTTATACAATTTTTGCTTGATTCCATTATGCATTGTTACTTACTGTTCTCTGGCCTAGGATATCCTGTTTTATTTTTGATAGGGTTCTGATAAAGAGGGTATATTATTTCAATTTTTGATAGGCTACTATTGGGAAGGCTACTTTCTCTCAATTTTTGATAAGGTTGTATTGGTCATGTGCAATAGCTCCACAAGAACAAGACAGTGTGGCACCAACATTAATTTTTGTATGGTATCCATAGTGCAGGGTTGGTTGTAATTACACCTAATATTCCACACCTCAAGAAACATACCACAAGTAGGCACAAGCAAACATTGAGCAACAGTCTTTCCCTCCAGTGCATGTAGTCAAAAGTGCTATAAAACCCATGGCAAATACCATGACTTGTGATTCCCTAGGAAATGCCATGAATTCTAAAGTCGTGGAAAATGCCATGGATTTTATAATGCCTCACTGCATTCTCTACAGGCCAAAATTGCTCCCTTGCTTCTTCATCCTAGTAAAGTTAGATGCATATCTTGTTAATTTGTTTACCTTTCCCTTGGAATATACACACACACACACATATATATGTATACATCTACATATATATACATATATATATATACATACATACATACATATACACAAATATATATACATATATGGGTATGTGTAGGATCATCATGAAAAAAATAGGCCCTTAAGTGGCAAAAAAATTAGAAAAATTAGAATTCATCTACATATATATACATATATATATACATACATACATATACACAAATATATATACATATATGGGTATGTGCAGGATCATCATGAAAAAAATAGGCCCTTAAGTGGCGAAAAAAATAGAAAAATCAGAATTAGGCAACTCGACGTAAAAATTTGAATAAGTTATCTATATTATTTCAAAAATATGTAAGAATAGAATCTATAGAAAATTGAATGTTGTTTCTAAACTACTAGGTTTATTTAAAGAAAAAAAATCTATTTGGTGAAAATTTGAAATTTCAATGCAGTAGTACTTAAATTTCAGGGAAAAAATAAGTAGGTGTCTGTCTAACCACCCTAACCACCATAAAATGATAATTATTTTTTATAATATTTTAGATATAAGTAGAGGACTCATGTCTTGACTTGATGCATATTTTTTTGTAATTTTTTTCCAAGTAAATAATTAATTATGAATTTTTTATTACAACTTTACAAAAATATAAAAACTCATGTGTCTAACCACCTTAACTTGGTCAAAACTTCATGAAATTGATTTTTTTTTTTAATCCTATAGTATGCGAAGCATAGAATGTGACACCTATTTTGGATTTAAAAAATGTGATACCGTTTGAAAGATATAGATGTTTTTCAATCATCCTATCAATCAAGACTTTAGTCGTAATTCAAATAGAAAATGAATAATAATTATTTATTAAATTCAAAGTAAAGCATAATTTATATTGGTGGAAAGTTGAGAATCTCCTTTAAAAAGCCTTTTCATTTCATCAATTTTGGGTAAAAAAAAGTCGACAGCCACATACCCATCATATTGCTATTTTTTGGCCCATCATGATCCTGCACATACCCATATATACATACACATATATACACACACATATATATGCATATACATACACATATACACACACACACACACACATATATATATATACAAATTTATATACATATATATATATACACACATATATGCATATATTTATCTATATATATATATATAGGCATTGTTTGTTGTTGTTGAATAGCTTGGAACATATTATTTCATTCATGGTTTCCATGTAGTGGCAATAGTTGCAAAGAAATAAAATAGTGCACAAAAACACACAACAATAATGCAATAAGAAAACAAACAATATTGGTTACAACAGTGACCAAGATAGGGAAAATACAACACAACAAAAACACACAAATATAGAGTAACAAGCCAACACACAATCAAACAATATTGCCTTCCACCTACTACAACTACACCGAAACCATGAACAACATTATATAGATATATACATATATGCACACACACACACACACACACACACACACACACACACACACACACACACACACACACACACACACACATATATATATATATATATCCCTTGCACTACACATGTATTCAATATTTTGTATTATACATAATAAAACTCTTTGAATCTACTGATTTACATATTGTCTATCAAATACAAATTTTCACCACACTAAATTTCACATTTATTTGTTATTCTTCCATGCGAGACTCTTGCTAAAATGGCTAATTTTGTTGCTATTTGTGACAAGCTTTTGTTGAGAAATAAGTATATTTTTTACTTGGGTTGCTTGTTGTGAATCTTTGTTGGTTTCTCTTTGTGGGTTCCATTTTGTGGCTATGTATGGAACAAAATATAATTCTTAACCTTTTCCAGTCTTTTGTTGGTTGTGTTTGTGTATCTTGGGCTATATTTCTATTCAAAAGGATATATTGTTTCAATTTTCAATATCTCCTCACTCACAACTATCTTAAACAATAAGATAAATCCAGAGGATGACACCCAACAATGCACTATCAGTAACTGTACAAATGTTCACTTTGTTTTTCTAAGGACTTTAAAAAAAACTTCACTTGCACCATCACCACTAAATGAAAACCATGTAACAATTAATGTTGATGCCATTTCACAGCCCTTCCTTGGTGGCATGCTAGATTCTTTTTATTTTTAAAAACCAAAAACAATGGGTCTGCAACCTTTTCCATGGCGATAAAGACCTCAAAAACCTGGGAGGTGTGCAGTAGTTCCAACCAAAGTTCACCAAAATAGGAAGACAACCCACCACCATGTCCCTAGAGGCAAGGCAATCTAAACTTGGGAAGGCCAACAAACATTCCAACAAAAGTTCACAAAAATATCATATATATATATATATATATATATAGATTTATATACATACATATATACATATATACATACATATATACATATTGTGGGCAGCGTGATTTCTAAACCTAAAAGATGCAAAACAACAAAAATACAAAGGAGAAATAACACACAAAACCACCTCAAGCTTAGCCTAAGTTGAACTTAAACAAAGAAAGATGGAACAAAAAAATATGCCATGCCTAAGTTGATCTTCTTGGTTGGCCCTTTGATGAAGATTTTATGTGTGCTCCTTGATGGAAAATATAATGAAATGATATGCAAAGTGATCTAGGTTGGATGTTGAATGCAATGAGATATGTGGGTATTTAGATAGCAAGTGAAAGTGCAGGAAATGGAAGCTTCAAAATGCAACAATGGTGGATGAATGCAAGTGCTTGAGCTTGAGAGAGTTGAATTGCTTGAATGTGATATGAGTGAATGAATAAAAAATGAGACAAAATCTTTCATTTTAAGGGAAGAGTCTAGAGAATTCAATGGCTAGGATTTTTCCAACATGGACAAGATGAAGGGCTCTGGTGAGTTGAGGACTCACAAGCCCTCACATCTTTCCATGTGGAAAAAGAGGTTTCAAAAGGACATATGAGGTGGAGGTACTTGCAAGTACCTTGGGATTAGGGGAACATTTCTTCAAAAAGGAAGTTCTTGTCCTTATGTCGGAGGGATGGTGACAAGTGAGGAATTTTATAATTCCTCACTTATCATCACGGGGAGGAGAGAAGTGGTTGGGGAAATAGACATGAATTTTAAATTCACATGATTGGAAGGACCTTGAGGATAAGACAAGGTCCTCATAAAGGAATTCCTTGTCCCATGTGACTGATGTGACTTATAAGAATATTTAGAATTTCCCAACAACCTTCATGTGGAAGAGGGTAGCATTGAATGAATAAATCTGAATTCTTAATTCACATGGGGAAGAGGTCAAGGATAAATAAAGAACATACTTATGATAGGTTGACTTGGAGGACATACCTAAAATGGCATATGGATTAAATTAAGGTTGTGCAAACAGGTGATTAAGAAGAATAATGAAGGATTAGAGGCAAGTGGCCAAATATGGAGGATGTGACACTAATCTTGATTAAATGTGTGCACATCCTAATCATGTATTAATTAAACTAATCCAAATTAGAAGAGGATTATGGAGGATGTGACAAGGATAGAGAAAAGAGGGAATTTAAAATTGATTTAAATTCAAAAGGGCTAAATGACAATTAAATAAATTGATATATATTTATTTAATTTAGAGAGGAAGGGATGAAAGGTAAAGTATTTAATTATTAAATTAAATAATTTTAAAACCTTAGGAAAAGGGGAAATATTACTTAAATGAATCATTTAATTAATATCAATGAAATATGAAATAGAAAAATAAAGGGGATGAATTTGACCATGTGGGAGTGGTCAAATTTGGATGTCTACATTTTTCCCCTCTTTGAGATGGTGTTATGAACTAGCATCATTTCAAAGAAGATTAAAAGATAGCACTAGGCAGGAGATGATTAGATTGGGAAAGATGTCCCAGTCATCAAAGGAGTGACTAGGAAGAAGGATGATGGGACTGAAGATAAATATTAGGGATTGAGGATGCCCCCTCAAGAGGACATGTGGGTTCAAGAGAACACTTGTGTGCTCTCGAAATGGATGAGATTATGAAAGGGTAGATGAGGAAGATAATGAAAAGTGATGGGTAACAGAGGATGATAAGAAATAGGAGATTGGGAAGCACAAATGGATTTAAGGACAAAGGTGATGTTGCCCCAGTCAAGCTACAAGCCAAAATGGGTTGTGGTGCTGCCACAATAATGGGTTACACTTTTTGGGACATCCTGATTTTTTCTTGAAATCACATATTTTTGGAAAATATAATGATTTAATCCTTTAAAGGTTCCACTTAAAGGATTTTATTTAAAGATGGCTTGATCAAAGCCCCTTAGATCAAAGCCCCTTGAATATAACCCCATTAGTTTTAAACCATACTTATAATGGAGTCTCCTCTACACCGATCAAAGTGTTGATAAAAAGCCACTTTTGATTTACCTTTTGAGGGATCAAATGAAGTCATTCAAAATGTATGTTTTGCAAGTATGTAGCCCTTATTATAAGCTTCCCAAAAATTATAATTTTAAACATATTTAATTTGATTATTAAATATTTATTTTTTATTTCTTACGAATGTAGGATTTTTAATGAACATCAAGGTCTTTTGTTTCACACATACAAAAAAATAGGAAAATTGAGAAAAAAATTCTAAAAATACATGTGCACTAGGTATTTATGTCCTTATTCCAATGAAAAAAAAATAAGTTAATTTAAATTCATTAAAAAAAGTTGTGGACCGAAGTACACCTCTGTCTAAATTATAATTCCTCTGACTTAGAAAATTAATTAAAAAATAAATATGCAACAAAAAAATATGAAAAAATATTCATGCACTAGATATTGAGGTGACAAATCTATATTTCAAAAATTAGAATTGTATCCTTTGTATAAAAAGAGTTATGCAGGCCGAAGTAAACATCACTTTTTAAAAATGTTGTTTGTAGAAAAAAATAAGTTATTAAATATTACATTAAAGGATTCACAATTTATTTTTAATTTTTAAAAATATATATAATTACAATCTACACATAAAATCTCACAATTCATTAGTTTTCTTCATCTTCAAATTCTTAATGGTTTAGATGCTATAGGTGTAAGAAAGTGAAGATTTGGTGAAAAATGTTGATTTCAATGTCAAGTTTGGCCAAAAAGTGTAACCCATTATTGTGGGATCGCCCGTTGATGATGGATGGAGTGATGTCGATGAGGGAATGATATATCCTGAAACAACTCAAGGATAGGGAGGATACATCCTAATGATGATGATGAAAGTGTTGTTGATGAGGGAAGGATACATCCCGGTTATGATGATGAAAGTGTTGTTGATGAGGGAAGGATATATCCCAAAACAACACGAAAGGATAGGGAAGGATACATCCTCATTATGATGATGATGATGATGATGATGATTGGACAAAGGCTTGTAGCAAGGCTAGGAACAAGACCAAGGATGTGATTAGATGAGTTGTGTTAGATATGATTGGATTAGGATTGGATGGGGATGTGAGATTGTTGCAATGAATAAAAATGATGAAGGAAAAGATGCTTAAAATAATCAAATATGATTAATCTAAAAAACTTAAAATGAATACATGTTGTACCAATGCACGTGAGATGAAATGAAATGAACCTAGAATGTGGAATGAGATGCAATCCTAATGTGATTTTCCATTTTCAGAGCACTAATTTTTTCTATAGCATAAGACGCCAAGTGCCAGGGTGGATTAGTCTAAACAATGCATATGCAATGCATAAGACACCAAGTGCTAGGGTGGATTAATCTAAACAAATTAAAATGAATATGATGTAGCAATGCACATGAGATGAAATGAAATGAACCTAGAATGTGGAATGAGATGCAATCCTAATGGGATTTTCCATTTTTGGAGCACTTATTCTTGCTATAGCATAAGACACCAAGTGTAACCAAGGTGAATTAGTGTCCAATGCACAAAACAAGAAAAACAGACAAGAAGGCTATCCCAACACCCAAAAGTCACAAGGACCTTTTTTGGGCCAGGCATTGGGATAACCACAAGCACAAGAGGATGCCCCAACATAACACAAGACTACAGGACAACCAAGAAGACAACAATAGAAAAAATATCAAGATATTCCCCTATGTTAACCAGTCAAAGCACACCATGATATGATAGATCAAGGTGACCTTGAAAAGGTATAATAGGGAGCTCAAATGATAAAAAAAATCCAAAAGAACCAAAAGATCGCAATCAATTTCAAACATCCTTTGCCACAAGATCAAGGGGATGGATGAGATTGATGAGGTTTGTTAGGAAGGATGCATCCTGTTGAGACCATAGATGGATACTAAAATAAGAGATCATTATGACGTGGGATACTCAAAGCTGATTAGATCTCATGTTACAAGTGGATCTCATTTTTTAAGAACTAGCTAGATAAGGGAATAACCTGATGACATGACACAAGAGCTCGACAAGACATGAGACCTCAACACACCCTAAAGACCTAGGGGCTCAGGGGCCAATTAGAGATTAGCGTTGCCTACGTGAAAGTGAAAAGCCCCCATAGTTCAAGAGAAGACCATGGATAAAGTAGAAAGAGGACGATGGAGACAAATGATGGAGGACAAAGACTAGACGAAAAAGATCAAAGAAAAGCAAAGCCCCAGGGGTGGATCAAATGATCGACCTTGCCTATGTGAAAGCATAGGGGCAACGTAGTTCAAAAAAGCCGACGACCACCCATGGATAAAGGATGATGAGATAACGAGGATAAGTGGATAAAATGATGGAACTGAGATGATGAGACAAGATAGACCTGGTGGATAAGAGAGGATGATGGTGATTGCATGAATCTTAGGGATGGGATAGTTATCGAAAGCATCAAAAGATGAATTGGGAGGATGAGTGGATAAAATGATGGCACTGATACGATGAGACAAGACTGACTTGATGGATAAGATAGGATACTGGTGATTGCACGAAGCTCAGGGATGGGATAGTTATCTCAATTATCAAAAGATGAATTGGGATGATGATATGATGGATAGATAAGTGATGAAAAGTGAGAGGAGACTGGAGAGATGTGTGAAAGAAGTGGGAGTGATGACGATGCGATAGATGGAATTGGATTGCATATGGAGAAGCCTATAGCCAAATACCAATGACAAGGTATTATAAGATGGGATGGGGATAGAGATGAATGGATAAGGAGATAAGGATAGGGAGATGAAAAAGGATTGTTTGGATTGGTAAGGAGATAAGGATGGGGAGATGAAAGGGATGCTATGATGGATGGATAGGAAGACTAGGATGGGGAGATGAGAGGGATACTATGATGGATGGATAGAAAGATAAGGATGGGGAGATGGAGGCAATGCTATGATGGAAATGAAGATTAGGATGGTGAGGTGGAAGGGATTGTTTGGATGGATAGGAAAACAAGGCGGGGAGATGGAGGGGATATGATAAATAAGAAGATTAGGATGGGGAGATGAAAGAGAATGTTTGGATGGATAGGAAGATAATGATGGGGAGATGGAAGGGATGCTATGATGGATGGATAGGAAGATAAGGATGAGGAGGTGGAAAAGGATTTTCAGTTTGATTGATAAGGATGGGGAGATGGAAGGGGTGCTATGATGGATGGATAGGAAGATAAGGATGGGGAGATGGAAGGGATTCTATGATGGATGGATAATAAGATTAGGATGGTGAGATGGAAGGGATTGATATGATGGATGAAGGATGTCTCCAAGGACTATGTCACAAAGGTGGTAGATTCCCCCACTCTATAGATTTCATGTGTGATGAGGCAGGAGGGATGGAAGATGAGTGGATGGGAAGAGAAAGGAGATAAACAGAGGAGGTTATGATGGGTGGATGAGGGAGGGAGATGGATGTAAATAGGATGCATGGATAAGGAAGGGAGATTGATGGTAGCACAATAGGTGGATAGAGAAGGTAGATGGATATGGATAAGGATTGGGATAGTGTATGGGTGAGGGGAATGTATGCTAAGAGGTGTCCAAAGCATGTATATATTTTTCCCCTATCTATATCAAGATCACAAGGAGGATGGAGGGATTTGGATAAATAGGATATGATAGGCAAGATGTGTAAGATAGGTGGGATGGAGGAGATGAATGAAGGGAATGTAGTTGCCCCCAAGTGTGGAAATAAGATGGATGGGGGATTTACACATGATGCCTTTTTGCTAGGTTTTCATCATGGTACTTATCCAAGATACTTGTTTTCCAAGTTTTCACTATTGGATGAATTATTTCTGTTACATTTTTTTTACTTTTTTGGTTTTTTTGCATTTCTTGGATTTTTTTGGATAGTATGTGTTCAAATGGAGATGGATAAGGATAATTGTGTGGATAAGTGGATTTAGAAGATATATGATAAGGAGATGGATGAAGGACTTGAGCATCAAGTTCCATACGAGGTATTAAGAGCCCAAGTGTGAAATGACTATTGGATGTTGGTACCACCTAGTTAGGATAAATGCATTATGCAGGAGAATGGATTAAAGATATTTGATGTGGGAGATATGTGGGATAATGGATGGGTTGTTGGAAATGGTATGGATAGAATGATGGAGTCAACACGTGATGGGGAAATGTTTTTAGTATCAACATCGGTGCATATGGTGGTGGATGTGAAAGGATAAGAGGATCAATGGATGGAGAATGTGGGGACAATGGAGGAGATGGGATATTGAATTTTGGGTCATAAGGACCAAAAATAGATTTAGGAGATGGAAGGTTTGTATGATTAGCTTTTGGATTAGCAACTTTGGATGTTGTTACAAAATTTTCATTTGAAGGCATTACATTTTTTTTCTTTGGGATCCACATGGTTTTGATCTTTGTTTTGGTGGGCCTTTGTGGCCTATGGGTTTGATTTGGATTTTGGAGTTGATTTTGGATTGGATTTTTCTTTTTTTCAACATGTATTTTTAAGGAGACATGAGGGGATTTAGATTCATGTGGATGTTTAGATTTATGCATTTTTACGTTAGCATCCAAAGTCCTTTTAATAACAATGGGATGGGTGTGAGGAGATGGATGATATGGAGGTAGGATTTTGGGGATGATATGTGGATGGAGAATGTGTAGGTGCATTCCTTTGTTGATCCTGATTAGGGAACATGAGATTGGGATGTTTATGATAGGTGACATGAATAGGTGATGGAGGGATAAAAGTATGAATAGGATGAGATTGAGGTGGTGATTTTGGGATATAAGGGCCCAAAATGGACTTAGTAGCCGGAGGATGTGTGATGGTGGATGGAGGCCGGACATAAGGATCCAAAATGGATGGAGTAGATGAAGGATGGGATGTTTTGGATGAAGGGACATAAGAACCCAAAATGGATTTGGAAGATGAAGGAGGAATATGGATGGTTGTTTTGAGGTGATATGATGAAGGGGGGATGGCGGAAAATGGTTTAGTGGAGTGATGGGAAGAGCCTATTATTCTTTTGGAGGAGGCTTGCTTAGGATGTATAGAGGTTGTTTTAACATTTTTGGATTGCGAGGCTTGAGAGATATATCCAAGGCCTTGTGTATGCAGATTTTCTTTGACATGGATGGGCTCTAAAATACCTTGCTCATGAAGGCCTAAACCTTTTCCTTGATAGTTCATGCTTTTTACCATTTTCTTTATGGTAGGATGCTTGTTATTTTGGAAGAATGATGCAAGTCCATTATTAGGTGGAGGAGGATGGGTGGCATATATGCTTGGTTCCTCTTCTGCAAGGAAACCACCATGGATGAATGTGAGAGTACTTAGGGAATATAAAATTGGTCTGAGGATAGCAGGGTTAGGCAGTGATGGAGGAGCATGAGATGGAGATGATGGGGTAACAACATCTTGATCAGGAAGAGTGGGTGGTAAGGGATCCAGAGAGGGATTAGGTGACATGATAGGATCTGGATTTTTGGTAGTGGGTGATAAGGGCTAATGAGATGGAGTGGTTGGATCTTGAGTGTTAAGGGGATCACAAGATGGAATGGATGGGGGACTATGATCTTGAGGTGGACTATACGGGATGGTAGAATCTTGATGTGGAGGAGGGGATATGTTTGTATGCTCTAGATCAAGCTTGTGGCATGACTCATCTTGTGTGGGTGGCATGATGACAAAGTGTTGAAGGGACTCCTCAAGTGGGGGAGATGGAAGGATGGAGGATTCATGAAGTTCATGAGAATGGATTTCAGTGATACTAGGAGTGGGAGGAATGGATTGGACTTGAGTGTCTTCATCGGATTGGGTGGATCTAGGAGTAGAAGACAGTGATTGGGTTTGGTTATCTTCAATGGGTTTGGTAGCTCTCGGGGTAGCAAATGCAAGTTCAATGGATTTAGTAGGTTTGATGGTTTTAGTGGTTTGGATGGTGCTAGGGGTGGTCACTGTATTGATAGGTGTGAGATGGAGAAGGGTATCATCACTAGTGACTGTAGATGATGGATTGGGATGGCATGGTTCCACGACTTCAAGATGTGGAGTTGGGGATATCTTCTTTTTCAAGAGTCCCTGGAGGACCTCTTGAGTGAGAATCGTGCATATTCTAGGCTTAGGTGGGGTGGTGGGAATAGACAAAGGATTAGGGATTGGTGGAGGATTGGGATTATGGATTGGTGGACTAGTATTAGATGGAGGAATGGGATTGGATGGAAGACTAAGAATAGGTGGAGCATTAGGATTAGTGGGGGGGTCAAGATTAGATGGAGGGTTAATGTAGGGATATTGGGATGGTGAATTAGGATAGGAGTACATGGAAAATGGATTAGGACAAGAAGATATGGGTGGTGTATTAGGACAAGAGGATGTGGGTGGTGTATTGTAATAAAGGTATTGGGACAATAGATTAGAATGGGAAGATTGAGATGGTGGATTGAGATAGGAGGACATGGATGAAGGATTACGATAGGAAGATGTGGATGTTGGATTAAGATAGGTTGATGGGGGTCTAGGATTAAGATAAAAAGGTGTGGATGTTGGATTAGGATGGGTAGACTGGTAAGGAGGATTAGGATAGGGGGACATGGATGGAGGATTGTAATAGGAGTATTGGGATGGTAGATTAGGATGAGAAGATTGGGATGGTAGGTTAGGATAAGAGGATGTGGGTGTTGGATAAGAGAAAGATGTAGATGAAGGATATGATGGAGATTCAGATGGGGAAGATAATGGATATCCCCTATCAAAGGTAGCATAAGGATTGCTAGTAGGTGTGGGTGAAGATGTGATGGGATAGCTCAAGGATGAGTGATCGGATTTTGGGTGGTGCTTGAGGAAAGCTTACAAGAAAGGATAGCATCAAGGGGATCTATGTCATATACCTCTTGATCAACAAGGCTTTCATTATCATCATCAACGTAATTAGGATTCCCCTTAACTACTATTTTTGGTTGCATTGGTGCAGGATTCATGATGTTGGATGGGATGGATATGGATTGAAGGTATGGGAATAGATGAATTATAGAAGGAAAGAAAAGATGATGAAAAGATAAGTAGGGAATATTGGAAGATGATGGAGGAATGGATCTTAAGATTTGTTTTGATATCAAAAGATCTTGGATGGCAATGGAGTAAAGCCCAAATTGGGATTTAGGTTAAGCTCAAATTCAGATTAGATTAAAGCTTAGATTAGGATTGTATTGAAGCTCAGATTAGGATTATTAGAGGATGGGATGGGATTTATTCTACACCAATTACATGGGTTTTAACTAGAGGATGTAAGGTGCTGACAATTGGATTTTTGCCAGATTTGGCAATTTTCAAAAATTGTCAAATTTTTCCATTTTAGGAAATTTCACAGGAATACCTTTGAGAGTCCATTTTTTTCCAAAAAATTCCTAAAAATAAGGGAGGATGAATGTCCAACTAATATCCTAAATCTAATACATGCATTCTGAGTTATTAACGAAAACAATTTTTCAAAAACTAGAAAAAAACACTAAATTATGATTTAGAGGGTCAAGATGAAAGTTTGAAGCCCTGAAAATGTGCCGAAATAGGGACCAACCGATAAATGGTTGTTGTAAATCCACATGCCACTCATAATGCAACTACCCATAAAATTTCATCCCAAACAGATACCCAAGTCAAAAGTTATGGCCTGTGGAAGTTTCTGCATCAAAATCAAAGCCCCTAAAATGAAGTCAAGGTGATTGGGATTGATGATTTAATGATGGATATGGACTCTAATGATGTTATAAGAAGAACCTATTTGATTTGGTTGAAAAAATGATGACTTTCAAGAAGTGTTGATGGACGGGAATGATGATAATAGAGAGACAAATGAAGGTTTTCTTTTGAGAAAATTTTCCTATTTGGGTGGCAAGGCCACCCAACTAGGGTGCAAGGTTGCCTAACATGGGGGAAAGATCACCCCACTAGGGTCAAAGGTCACCCAACTTGGGGGAAAGGTCGCCCAACTAGGGTGCAAGGTCACCAAATTGGGGGTAAGGTCATCCAACTTGGGGGAAAGGTCGCCCAACTAAGGTGCAAGGTCACCCAACTAGGTGACAGACTCGGATAACTTTGAAAATGGTCAAATGATGTTGATGAATGGGGAAACAGACTAACCAAATAGACAAATAGATTAACCAAATGGGGAAACAGACTCACTTGATGAGGAAGCGACCTTATTGAATAGGGAAATGAACTCTTTGAACAAATAAATGGACTAGCCAGATGGGGAAAATGACTCTCAAAATAGGGAAATGTACTATCAGAATGGGCAAATGGACTATTGGAATGGGGAAATGGATAAACAAAATGACTGAATGAAAGGTGGAATTGGTTGTTCAGGGTGCGAAATCGCCCAACTAAGGTGCAAGGTCACCCAACTTGGGGGTAAGGTTGCCCAATTAGGGGGAAAGGTCACCCAACTTGGGGGAAAGGTCGCTCAACTAAGGTGTAAGGTCACCTAACTTGGGGGCAAGATCACCCAACTTGTGGGCAAGGCTGCCCCTATTGATGGAATAGGCAACTGTGATGGGTTGTTTTGACTAATAGAATGTTTTAGACAGGGGGCAGAATTGCCCCTCTAGAGGTCAGGGTCACCTATCTTAGTGGCAAAATTGTCTTTGTTGAGGGAAAGGTCACCTATTCAATGAGGGATGGGAAATTTTGACAGGAGAAAACTATGAAATGACTCAAACAAAAAGAAAGGTCACCCCTATGAATAGTAGGGTCACCCCTATTAGAGGTAGAATTGCCCCTGTTAAGGGAAAGGTCACCCCTCTTAGTTGACCTGGACTTAACTTGGATAAAAATGGCTATGGGAAAGGGCATAAAACATAGAAAACAACACAAAAAAGGAAAAGGTTGACTCAACTAATAAGACATGCACTAGTTTTGCACAATAAAAACAACTTAATCAATATAATCCTAAGATTAGTAAGATGGGTATGGCTAACACGGTCCACTAACTAGACTAAACAAGGAAAACTAGGGAGTCCTTGATATATGCATGGTACATGAGGCACAACCATGAACACTAGCCCATCACAGGTGTGAGTCAGAAGCCCCAGCTAGGTACTAGAAATGTGGACCAACTCTTCATGTCTTATCTAGGTATCACCCTAGCTTTGATGCTTCTCTAGACATGAAATGACTAGATTGGGGTACAACTTTAGCTTTTCCCCTTTTATATACCCCACTAGTACATGTGGTTGGGATTGTCCCTTGGGGTGATGAAATCCCCAAGCAGGCCCCGCTAAAAGAAGACACTAAACATTTTTGGCTAGTCCCTTGGCTCACACGAAGTGCAAGGGGAAAACTTGAATGATCTAGTGCCTCCTAGGTAACACAAAGGACTAAGTGAGCTATATGATTTCTCTCCACCTAGGATTGCAAAATGACACAAGGGGATTGGATACATCAATATCACACTTTCAAGCATAGTACACAAGTATATTGACTCCCCCTAATTAGACCTATGTGCCTAATTAGTATGAAAAATAAGCAAACAAACAAGACTAGCTACACTAGGACCAATCATTTTGTAATAAACTATTAGTAGTCTAGATCTTTGGCCTTGGAAAAATGTGAAATGGCTACACAAATGTAATAAAGAAAATAACATTCACTAACAAAACAAGTTAGCAGTCAGTACTAAGACAAATGACAAGAAACAAACTCTAGAAATAACACTTTAAGTCATTGTTTACTTTAGAATCGCCTCTTTTTAGGCAGAATTGCCCCTGTTGAGGGAAATGTCACTTGTCTTGAGGGTAGAGTCACCTATCTTAAGGGTAGGGTCATCTATCTTTAGGGTAAGTTCTCCTATATTAAGGGTAGGGTCGCCAGTCTTGAGGGAAAGGTTACTTGTCTTAAGGGCAGGGTCACCTATCTTGAGGGCAGGGTTGCCTGTTTAGGAAATAGGGAGTAGATTTTCCCTTGTTTCATAGATGGGTGATTCTACAAGATCAGAATTGGCTCTATTGAGGGTAGGGTCTCCCCTATTGAGGGAAAGGCCACCCTTGTCAGTTGTGTAGTCTCCTATGTGTAAACTGAGCCTACAAAAATTCAAACAACAAAAAATGTGAAAGTACCAGACTCATTTGTGGGTCCCACCGAGCGTACAAAAATGTGTGTAGCATGATTTATAAACTAAAAAGGTGAAAAACAACATAAATTCAAAGTAGAAATACCACACAACACCACCTCAATATTAGCTTAAGTTGAACTTAAACAAAGAAATATGGAACAACAAATATACCGTGTCTATGTTGATCTTCTTGGTTGACCCCTTGATGAAGATTTGATGTGTGATCCTTGATGAAAAATATGATGAAATGATATGCAAAGTGATCTAGGTTGGATGATGAATGCAATGAGAGATGTGGATAGTTGGATACGTAAGTGAAAGTGCATGCAATGGAAGCTTCAAAATGCAACAATGGTGGATGAATGCAAGTGCTTGAGCTTGAGAGAGTTGAATTGATTGAATGTGATATGACTGAATGAATAAAAAATGAGACAAAATCTTCCATTTTAAGGGAAGAGTCTCTAGAGAATTCAATGGCCAGGATTTTTCCAACATGGGAAAGATGAAGGGCTATGGTGAGTTGAGGACTCAGAAGCCCTCACATCTTGCCATGTGGAAAAGGAGGTGTAAAAAGGATAGATGAGGTGGAGAGAGAACATGTGAGGAGGTAATTAAAAGTTCCTTGGGATTATGGGAAGATTTCCTCAAAAAAGAACTTCTTGTCCCCATGTGGGAAGGATGGTGACAAGTGAGGAATTTTAGAATTCCTCACTTATCATCATGGGGAAGTGAGAAGTGGTTGGGGAAATAAATGTGATTTTTAAACTTGCATGATTGAAAGTACCTTAAGGATAAGACAAGGTCCTCATAGAGGAAGTCCTTGTCCAATGTGACTGATGTGACTTATGAGAAGATTTAGAATTTTCCAACAACCTTCATGGGGAAGAGGGTAGCATTGAATGAATAAATGTGAATTTTTGATTCACATGGGGAAGAGGTCAAGGATAAATAAAGAAAGTACTTATGATAGGTTGACTTGGAGGACATACCAAAAATGGGATGAGGATTACATTAAGGTTGTGCCAATAGGTGATTAAGAAGACTAATGAAGGATTAGAGACAAGTGGCCAAATATGAAGGATGTGACACTAATCTTGATTAAAAGTGTGCACATCCTAATCATGGATTAATTAAACTAATCCAGATTAGAAGAGGATTATGGAGGATGTGATAACGAGAGAGAAAAGAGGGAATTTAAAATTGATTTAAATTCAAAAGGGCTAAATGACTAAATTAAATAAATTGATATATTTATTTAATTTAGAGAGGAAGTGATGAAAGTAATACTTTAAAAAACTTCAGAAAAGGGGAAATATTAATTAAATAAATGATTTAATTAATATCGATGAAATATGAAATAGGAAAATAAAGGGGACAAATTTGAGGATGTGGGAGTGGTCAAATTTGGATGTCTACACACACACACACACACACACACACACACACACACACACACATATATATGCAGGTTTTTCATTCCACTATGCATTGTTTTGTTGGTTGTTGTTGTGTATCCTAGATGTTATACAATTTATATTTGTTTCGATTATTGATTGTTAATTGTTATCCTCTGGTTTAGGCTATGTTGTTTAATTTTTGAAAGGATCTTGCTGAAGAGGCTATATTATTTCAATTATTTGATAGCGCATTACTGTAAAGGCTAGTTTCTCCCATTTTTTGATAAGGATTCATTCAAGAAAGAGTAAACTTCAATATTTTTGCACCGTAGGCTAAATTGCACTATATTCGACAAGGTACCATTGAATATTTTTTGGTTATTGTTGGAATAGAATAAAATAGTTAACATTGTTGGTTCTATGTTACTAAGAAGGCTATATTCTCTATTTTAGAGCTAACAGAATAAAATTGTTGACATTATGCAGTTCTTTGTCAATTGTTATTGTCCACCTTGGCCTATATTGTCTCACTTTCAAGAAGGTTCTATTCAAAAGGATATTTTGTTTCAATTTTTTGATAAGGTGTTGTTGATAGAGGACAATATTATTTGGAAAAGAAATATTGTTTCATTTATGGTTGCATTATATGGTTATTGTTCTACATGGGCTCTATGGCTATAGTTTTGTGGGTTTGTCCATTTGACTCACTGTTGAAACCAATGATATTTAATTGATGGCTTATGTTTTCTACTTATGGTTGCAACAAAATAAAATAGTTAATGTTGTACACTCTATGTTTGGTTACATCAAGTATTGTTGATTAATGTCCTCTCCCTCAGGCTATATTATTTCATTTTCCATAAGGTGTTGTTGAAAAGAGTATATTATTTCAATATTCAATAAGGTTATGTTAAAAAAGGAGTATATTTTTGGATGGCTTTTCCACTGTTAATATTTAAAAAGGAAATCCTGAGAAGGTTAGCCCTAAAAAGAATATTTGAATACTCCCTTTAATAGCTTCAAAAAGGTATTCAACACATGTATGTGGCAGCTAGTGTTCTTTATCATGTTTAATAGAAAGCATGTTGTTATAAGAATCCCTTTTTTAGGAATGAAAGAAATAACAAATTTGTTTCGAAATAAATAACTATCTTCTAAAAACAATAAATTTGAATGCTTTGTTGCCCTTTTTAAATAATGTCTTGTTTAATATATATTTCTTATTAAAATGAGTTGTAGGCATGCTTCATGTGGTGCTTAATTATCAAAAGCACAGACATATATATATATATATATATATATATATATGTAAATATATGTATTTGTAAAGACTGCTATATCTAAATAGATGTGTATATGTAATGCCCCACTACACAACTCCAAAGGAACAAATAAAAAAGCAACATTTTTTTGTTTTAAAGAACATAAGAAATGTACTTAAGTACTCCAACATAACAATGTTCTAAGTTGCACAACTAAATCCCTTGGGGTACACGGGGTGACATTACTAAAAACAAATCCATAACAAAGTAATAAATGAAATATTAAATAACCAATAATGTAAATCCAATCATTCGTGACATAAATTAAACATTCATTCACGATTTCAAGAAAGATGTGAATATACCAAATGAAACCATACATACATATGACAATAAATGAATCATAAAGATATAAAGTATACATATTTCTACGGATACAACACAACATAATCAGTAATTACAAATGATAGTTCATGAATGATTACATGGTATGAATAAAAATTACATCAATCTGATAGTACAACATAATGAACATATAAAAAATTACATCAAGGTCTTCCCAACACACGTGGGAGTAGATACATCAATAAATAAATTACATCTTAAGTATGAACATACATCTGGTACATAAGAACACTGGATCAACAACATCTACCAAAACCATGCAATGAAAGACACAACTGAATCCAAAGGGAACCCAACGGGGTATGAAGCACATTCCACCCAACCACCTCTATGTTTGGACTAGACAAGGAAGGATGCCCAACCAAGCACATCAATAGTAACACAAGACTAACTCCATACAAGATAACATAACATCACAAGACCACATAGAAACTAAACAATGATAAATCGCCAAAGGTCATAACAATAAACCACTTTAAAAACATAACAATAAATCAGTTTCCAAATAATACAAAAATAAGTTGCGAAACACATCATTGATAAATCTCAAGTCATAATATCAAAAGACTACTTCCAGAGGACTCCAATAAAACAACACAAATTGAATGTTCGAGGAGAGTGTCATTGCATGGTTTCACATGGATTATCTAGACAACCTATCACAAGATGTCGCCTCCATCTATACATGGATTATCCAGACAACCTAGTTCAAGGTGCCACCTCCATCTATGGTTCTCCTGACTGCCTATCTCAAGGCGTCACTCCATAGGGTTACTCATGCAGAATCGTTAACCTTTCATGGAGACAAGGCAACGATCTTGCCAACCATAGGCTTCTCGGTCCCCTTTAGTCTATGATAGCACTAACAAGAGGAGGAGGCATCACAATTATCTTATTAATGTTTAAACCACCCACCCATGATTAATTACTTAGGTTATCACTTATTACTCTAACTCTGTGTGGGTTACCCTGACAACCCCTTTGTGCACTGGCCCCCACTTAGAGCCACTCTCTGTAGACACTCAAAATATAAAATATCCAACACAAAAAGGATTGTATCACAAGAAATACTGAACCAATCAAATGGATCCTTCGTGAGGCATAACCATCTCACCAAAACATATCAAACACATCCACAAAATAGTACAATCCAAGTGCAAACTAAATCACAACCATGTTCAAAACATAGGCCAAGCATCAAAATACGAGATCATAATTACATATCAGTATCTCCACCTCTGGAAGTCCTAATCAACAACTTAAGTTCCTATAATAGGATAAGCTAACTCTAGGGTTTTCCCGCAAGACATAAACCCGAATCAAAGAAAAAATCAAAATTAATTAAGCGAATAATCTCAAGAGTAACCAATACATAAACCCACCATAAAACCATTTCAATACAGAATAAATTTCACCAATCAAATAAATCACTTGCTCGAGAATAATCAATTTAATTATAACCACATAGCTTATTCCTAATTTTCTCAATTAAACTATAATATTACCACTTGTAAAATTATCAATTTATTTCCTAACCATAGCAATATAAATGGCTATCCAACATACATATATACATACATATATATATATATGCATGTATATACACCTTTATATGTATATACATATATACATAAATAATATATATATAATAAATCACATTATGAAAATTAACAACAATATATATAAATATATATATATTAAACAATTAATAAATAACACACAAAAAAAAGTGAATTAAAAAAAAAATGAAATGAAATAAAGTTCGTTCTCTGACAGATGCCACCCATGCAGCCAGTGGTACTATGTACCTCCCCGTGGGGAGGCCGCAGCCCACATGGCTGCACCCATAGTACCACGACACAGGCACAAAATTTTAAAAAATTAAATAAACGCGTATATAAAAAAAACATAAAATAATAAACTTTGTAATACCCCCATGTTTCTGATACTTTTTGCTATTATTTGTTACTCTTATATGTTAGTGTGATACCGTTTTGTGATGGTGATTAGTTCACCGACCTAGTGTGTGTGGATGCATAGTTTAGTTAATTGCTGCTTGTGACATTTGTATGATGATTTATGATACTTTATGTGGTGTTTGCATTATTTTATTATGCAATGGTTTTTCATTAGTGTTATATATGTCGATGTGATGATTCTATGATGATGTTAATTTAATTCAATATTATATTATGATGCAGTAGATAAGTAATCATGTTATCTCATGATCAGTTTGGTTAGAAATGTTATTTCATCATCGATATTGTAATTGTTAGAATAGATGAGGTGAGAGGACATTGTAGCACCACTCGTTTAAGAGTGTCCTACTACGCTGCAATTCCTTCTCACGATAGAATGTTTTGATTATGTATATATACATGTGCTACTTGACGTTTATTTGGATGCAGGATTTGCAGGAATAAGTCTCGTTTCCACCTACTTCGGCAGGACAGGGCAAGCATTAAATTAGCCCAATGGGTAAAATGTTGTAAAAAGGGAGTAGATTTGGAAGTATCCCCATCCCAAGTCTGCCGTCCTGTTGTAAGTTGTTGTGTCATGATTGAATTTTTGTCCTTGTTGTTATGTAGTTTGATGTTGAGTATTTATTTTATGGCTAGTGTTTAATTAATTAATCTTATTTTATAAGATAATTAATTAATGTTGCATTGTTATTTGATTTAATTGTGAGTTGGTAAAATATTAAATTTAAATATATTGTAAATTAAAAAGTATCTAATTAATTAAAGTGTAAGAAATTAAATTAAATGAATATTGATGAAGAAAATTAAATATTATATTTTTATTAATATTAAATTAGAAAATCTTGTGTGGAAAATATCTTGTGTAAATAATTTATTTTTAATTAAAAAATGGTAGATAAGTTTGAGCTTTTAAAAGCTGGAAAAAGGACCAATAAGAAAGGAGGATTTTTGAGAAAAGAAAGTGGAAGAGCTTTATGGAATCTTTTTTTTTGATTTATTATTTTTATGAGGAAATTATTCACACACAGAAGGTTTTTCTGTGGTTTGTGGATCTGTAAATAAAAAAAGAAAAGAAAATAACTTTGGGGATGCTTGGAGGTAGAATATTTGTTTGAAGAAAAGAGAGCTGGAGAAGGAAATGGAGAGGAGGCTTTAGAAAGGATTCTTCATCGAACGAAGGAATCCAAGTTTTACTTTGTTACTTTATTATTATTCTATTGTTCTATAAGAAGAATCTGGTTTGTTTTGTTTGAAAATCTATTTCTCTATTTCTTTTGAAAGTGGTTTTGTGATTGAAAATTTGTCATTTTAAATCTTTGAATCCTCTGTAGGAAATTATAGTATAACCTTCAAGATTTCTTCAATAAAACTTAGAGGTGGAAATAATTCTTTTGAAAAGAAAATTCTTTTATTAGTTGAAATAATTCTTTTGAAAAGAAAATAGTTTGTGAAATTCATTGAAATGTGCATGCCCTGATATTTATTGGGTCTGATAAATAAAATTAGTTTTATTATTTGTTTCTATGCTTTGGTTGAATATATGAATATATATATGTATATATATATATATATTTGGTCTTTTTATAAGAAAAGTTTTTATATAAATAAATTTATTGATGAGATTTTTGAAATAGTTTTTATATAATATATTTGTTTAAGAAAATTCTTGCTTTGAATTTTGTATTTTATTGGAAACAAAATTTAAAATAAAATAAAATAAAATATACTATAAAAAATAAAATAAAACGTTTTGTTTCAAATTGTGTGATTGAAAAGAAAATACTTATTAAATTTTAATTGGGGGGTGGGGGTCGGCCAAGGTTGTACCTCCCACGGTCCCCACTGTGGGGGCTGCGGCCACCACAAACTATGGTACGTGGTACCATAGCTTGTGGGGGTTGCGGCCACCACAGTCTATGGTGGTACCACAGCCAGTGGGGTGCTGCAACCTTCCTTTGGGAGGTACGCAATACCTCTACTATGTGGTACCTGTACATGGGGTAAGATATTCTTAAAATTTGTTTCTTATTTATTTATTGAGTTTTAAATTTGATTTTCATATTATTTGAATATGACTTCATTCGAATTTGTTTTATAAAATAATTTTATAATTCAATTTTTATTTAGTTTGAATTTGGTTGATAATATAATTTTATATAATTAATATATATGTATATATATATGTATATGTATATATATATTTATATATATAATAATTTTCTAAATGATATCTTATAAATTTTATAATATGTTTTTGATAAAATAATTTTTATTAAAATGCTTTACTCTTAATATATCTATATAAACAATTTTGAGATGTCTGAATAAGAATTTAATATGATAATTTTTACAAGATATAATATTATAATTTAATTGAGAAAATTAGAAATAAACGAAGTGTTTTGATTTGAGTCAAATATTCTCAAGTTGTTGATTTATTTACTGGATGAATCTTGTTGTTCGTTGTAGATAGTTTTGTAGTGTTGTTTATATATCGGGTACTCACGAGTTTATTCATCTTATTTAATTTGATTTCTTTTAGTTGGGCTATGTTTTGCGGGAAAACCCTAGATTTATCTTATCTTTCGTAGGAGTTTAAGTTAGTGTTAAGGGATTCCAGAGATGGGATACTGATGTTAGTTGTGATCTCGTATTTTTGATGCTTGGTCTATGTTTTGACCATGGTTATGATTTTAGATTTCTTTTGGATTGTACCATTTGTGGATATGTTTCATATGTTATGGAAAGATGGTTATGTCTCGTAGATGATCCAGTTGATTGGTTTACTATTCTTGTTGATACAATCCTTTTTGTGTTGGGTATTTTGTGTTGAGTGTTTAGAAAGAGTGGCTCTAGTGGGGGTCGGCGCACAAAGGGGCTATCAAGGTAACCCACGTAGAGTTAGATTAATCAGTGATAACCTAAGTAATTAACCATAGGTGGGGATTAAACATTAACAAGATAATTATGATGCCTCGTCCAACTGTTAGTGCTATCATAGACTAAAGGGGATCGAGAAGGTTGTGGTTGGCAAGATCATTGCCTTGTCTTCATGAAAGGTTAATGATTTCACATGAGTAACCCTATGGAGTGGTGCCTTGAGATAGGCTATCAGGAGAACCATAGATGGAGGCGGCACCTTAACTTGGTTGTCTGGAGAATCCATGTAGAGATGGAGGTGTTACCCTGTGATAGGATATATGGATAATCCATGTTAAGCCATGCGATGACACTCTCCTCTAACATTCTATTTGTGTGGTTTTTACTGAAGTCCTCTAGAAGTAGTCCTTTGATATTATGTTCTAAGACCTTCTGATGATGCATCTTTTATGAGTTACTATTGTATCATCTATACAGTGATTTATGGTTTTGTCATTGGTTAGTTTTGGAAGTAGTCTTTGATATTATGTCTTGAGATTTATTGATGATGTATTTGTGACTTGTTGTAATTGTGGAAAGTGATTTATTGTTATGTTTTCAAAAGTGGGTTGTTGATATCTTTTTGGTTTAATCATTGTTTACTTCTTGTGGTCTTTGATGTTAAGTTGTCGATATGGAAGTTAGTCTTTTGTTATTGTTAGACGTGCTTGGTCGGGGATCCTTCCTTGTCTACTCCTAGCACAGGGGTGGTTGGGTGGAATGTGCTTCGCACCTTGTTGGGTTCCCTTTGATTGTAGTTGTATCTTTTACTGTAGGATTTTGGAAGATGTTGTTGATCCAATGTTCTTATGTTCCAGATGTAATGTATTCATTGATGTATCGTCTCCCACGTGTGTTGGGGTGACCTTGATGTAATTTGTATATGTGGTTATTGAGATGTATTTTCAGTCAATTGTATTGTACTATCTTATGGATGTAATGTATTTTTAGGCTATGTATTCATTCAGGAACGATCACTTGTTATAGTTGGTTATGTTGAATTGTATATGTCAAAATATGTAACACTTTATATCTTCATAATTTCATTTTTTTCATATGTACTTATGGTATTAATATGGTTATTATTAATGGATATTTTAAATGATGATATGAGAATGAATGGATTTATATAATTGTTTAATTATTGTTTAATCTATTATCGTTGTTATGGGTTAGTACAGTAATGTCACCTCGTGTACCCCAATGGAATTAGTCGTGCAACTTTGAACAATGTAATATTGTTATACTTGGTACATTTATTATGTTCTTTTAAAAAAAAAATTGTTGCGTTGTTATTATTTCCTTTAGGGTTTGCACGGCGGGGTGTTACAAACTTCGTTTCCCAATAGAATACGAAACCCAAAAAAACAATTTAAATATAATTTATTTTCTTTGGAAAAAAGAAAACCTAGAATACAGAAAACTCATAAAAGTGCATATAGTTTTTCTACAAACACAAAATTTACACAATGGATATGTATATATATATATTATATACATTTAAATACATATAAATATGTTTTCCTCTGCAAATATATATATATAATCAAAAAATTATAATTAAATAAAATGAACAATATTGTTTTATATAACACAACTTAAACCTAGGCATACAAATTTAACCCAAGTTAGTAAAAATGATTTTCTTTCAAGACAATAGTTTCAAAACTAAGTTTTATTGAAGGATTTCAAAGGGTTTAACTGAAGTTTTCAATAGAGTAATTCAAAATTTTAGCAATCAAATTCTCAAACACAAAAAACCTCTTTCAAAACATAGAAAAATTAATTTTCAAACATGGCTACAAGATTTTGTTCACATAATCAAAAAGAAGAAAACAATAAGTTTTAGGGAACTTGGAGTCCTTCATTCGATGTAGAATCCCCTCTATAGCTTCTTCTCAATTTTTTGCCTTCCACTCTCTTCTCAATCAATCTTTTCTTCAAAACAATTCTTTTACCCAGAAACCCAAAGATCTATTTTTCTTTTCTTTTTCTTTTTTTTTACAGACCAAAAACCAGAAAAACCTCTGTGTGTAAAAAAATCCCCTCACAATAAAAATAAAATAATAATAAATAAAACTCATCATCTTTTTCCTCAAAAAAATCCCCTTTATTCATTGGTCCTTTTCCTGCTTTTTAAAAGCACACAATTATCTCACAATTTTAATTAAAAATTAATTATTTTCTCAAGATATTCTCTACAGATTTTTCTAATTTAATATCAGGAAAAAGGTAATATATAATTATCATCATCATTATTAATTTAAATTCATTACTTACACTTTTAATTAAATAAATAACTTTTTAATTTACAATATATTTAAAATTCAACATTTTACTAACTCACAATTAATTAAAACAACAAGACAGCATTAATTAATCTTATAAAATAAGATTAATTAAATAACCACTAACCATATATAAAATAAATAATCAACAATCAAACTACACAAAGACAAGGACAAAACCTCAATAATGACACAACAAAACTCGAAACAGGATGATGGACTTGGGATGGGGACACTTCCTTATCAACTCCCTTTTTCAACATTGTACCCATTGGGTTAATTTAATGCTTGCCCTGTCTTATCGAAAAAAGTGGAATCGAGAGTTTATTCCTGCAATTCCTGCATACCAAAAAAATGTCAAGTAACATATATATATAATTGAAAACATCATATCGTGAGAAGGAATTGCAGGGTAGCAGGGCACTCGTGAATGAGTGGTGCTACAATGTCCTCTCACCTAAGCTATACTAACAAATACAACATTAGATGTAAAGTAACAATTCTAACTAACTGATCACATCATAAACTGATTACTAAACCACTACATCACAATCTATTACTGAAATCAAATTAAACATCACCAACCAAATGTAACCATAATGTCATATCAATTATCCATGTCATCAAATGGAGCAGCATAATCATCAATCAATATAAACTAACCAATCCACCAAACCAACCAATAAATAGTACTATCATAGTCTCAAAATATAAAAAAAAGCATAGAAAAATAACAAGTCCAACAACAACATGAGGGGTATTATAGTATACATATATATGTATCCATACATATACATAAATAGATATACATATATATATATACATATACATATATGTATGTACATACATATATATATATACATATACATATATGTATGTACATACATATATATATATACATATACATATACATATATATACATATACACATACAAATATATATACATACATACATACATACAAATATATATACGCATATATGTATACACATTAGCTGTATATGGGCAAGCCTCTTGCATTTTGTGCTTATGGGTGGAACCGAATGAAATAGTTAAAGTTGTACACTGCATGTTTGGTTACATTAGGAATTGTTGATTATTTTTTTGTGTTAGGCTATATTGTATCATATTCGATAAGGTGCTATTGAAAAAGGTGCATTGTTTCAATTTTCGAGAAGGTTTTGTACAAAAAGCAGTATGCTTTTTGATGGGTTTGCCACTATTAATTTTCAAGAGTGCACTATTGAAAAGGCTATATTGTTTCTATTGCTGGTAAGATTTGTTATGAAATAAGTATATTTTTACTTGGTTTGGTTACTGTGAATCTGTTGTTTTCGGTAGGGAATATTGTTTTATCTGTGATAAGGTACTATTGATTGCTTCTAATTTTGATAAGGTTTTTTTGAGAAAAGAGTATATTGTTTGTGAAAACAACTATTGTTTGGTTAACAATATACTCTAAAATAATGCAACCTGTACAGAGCAATAATCAACAATCCCCTTTGGAAAATAACATAAATTTTTTTAGAAATACTCAACAAACGGTTTTTTCAATATGCGCCTCTTCTTGCTTCCTTCAAATACACCTCTTCCCATTTGCTTTCTCTACCCATCCATTCTTTCTCCACCACCAGCAAATAATTGGCACACAATTATCACAACCCACAACAACATCGATGCATGCAAAAAACTCAAAATAACCTCCACCCACCCTCATAGAAATTCCACGACCGATGAACACACTTGCACCTTCACAAAAAACTTGTCCTCCTCATTCATAGCTATCTTGAACAACAAGAAAAATCTAGAGAATGACACCCAACAATGCCTTAATGAAAATTGCACATAAATTCACTTTATTTTCCAAGGAATTTAAAGACAAATGTTACTTGCACCATCACCACTACACGGAAACCATGCAACAATATATATATACACACACATATACACAAATATAGATATATATATATTTCTCAAATTAGTATGTATGTATGTATGTATGTATGTATGTATATACATATATGTATGTATATATATACATATACATATATGTATGTATATATATATATACATATCTATATGCATGTATATATATGCATATATATACATATATGTATGCATATATATATATATATATATATATATATATATATATATATATATATATATATATATATATATATATATATATATATATATATATCGTCATTTCCTAATATTGGAGGTAATGTTATATTTATGATGTTTCTTATCTCTCAATTATATTTTTACATGGTTTTATCATATTAAAACATATTTTAGAATGATTGTATTCCTTCTCATGTTTACATACTTTTCTCTTTTCTCTAATTTCTTATGTTCTCTATATGAAAGCAATTCAAGGAGAATATATTTTTCTAACATTTTCTTTAATGCCTTAGTGAAAATTGCACATACATTCACTTTGTTTTCTGAGGAATTTAAAAACAAATGTTACTTGCACCATCGCCACTAAATGAAAACCATATAACAAAATATATATATACACACACATGTACATATACACACACATATATATATTTCTCAAGTTAGTATGTATGTATATATCTACACATATATAGATATATATATTTATCAAGTTAATATGTATGCATATATATATAGATTAAGCTGTTGTTAAGAAAATACAATATAGTTTCTACAAACTGACGAGGGAGCAGACCCGAGACACAAAATAACACTCAAAAAATATAGAATAATATTTTATTGAAATATTATGGAACTCTTACATGCAGAGGATCTCAAATCCTTGAGCTCTATATTACATGCAAATTAAAGACATTCAAAAAATTATGCAGATCCCTTTTAGCAGCATGCAAACTCTTTTTCCCCAAAAAGTTACACAAAAAATAGAAACTCACCCATAAATAGACCCATTTTGGTTTTGAAACCAAAAACAACACTAAAGATAATATTTTGGCAGTTTGGCACCAAAATTACAATTTGAAATTCAAAAACTAAGTCCTAATTCAAAAATTGGCAATTTTCCAAAAATTAGCCAACTTTCAAAAGCCATAACTTTTGATCAGGGACTACGTTTTTCGAACCGTTTGCACCATTGGAAATGTCTCAGAGTGAAAAGCTTGCTAAGGACCCGCTTTGGTAGTTCTGACGATTTTCATGCCCATACGGGACCGTTTAGTGCCTCAAACTAGACTCGAAAGGTTTTTCAGGGCAAAAAGCAGAAATTAGAACTTGAATAACTTTCAAACCGTGAATGATCTTGACCTGATTCTTTTTCCAAAGTGCTTATTTTTCAGTCATGAACCTTCACATAAATTTTTTTCTTCCTACGCCTTAAAATTCCCACCTGCTAAAAATAGCAGTTGAGCAAAAAAAGCAGAAAAGCAGTTCTGAAAGCTGGAAACTCTTATTCGACGAAAAGGGTATCCAGAAATGCAAAAACATCTACAAAAAGAAAACAAAGAGAACATAAATGGAAAGCATGTTTTTGGGTGATGTAAGATTGCCCTCACACCACTGAATGCTCCTACATCAAACATCCAAGGTAATTTGAGAAGTGACCCCGTCACCTCTCTAATGGTTGAGGAAAACCCAAATGGTCAACCTCTGCCTTAGATAGCCAAGATGAATCTTCCACAGGCCTTCCTCTCCACTTCACCAGATATTCTTCATACTTCCTGTTTCTTGTACTCCTTCCCACATGACTATCCAGGATTTCTTCAATCTCCTCCTTCTCTGAAGTAGGTGCTAGAATGCCACACTGTTCCATTGTTGTTACTTCCTCTGCGCCACCTTCATGATACTCTATCAAATCTAAAATATTGAACATAGGGGAAATGTTGATTCCATCCAGCAACTCTACCTCATATGCATTCCCTGACTCATGCCTCTTCAAAATTTTATAGGGACCGAACTTCTTCATCTTCAGTTTGTTATAGGTTCCCACTGGAAACCTTTCTTTTCTCAAGTGGACCATCACTTCATCACCAATCTGAAACTCCTTATACCTCCTCTTCTGATCTGCCTTAGCCTTATACTACATATTCATCTTGTTAATATTTTCTCTGACATTCTCATGTATATTCTTGATGTGCTCTGCAAAGTCTTCAGCTTCAACACTTGTCTTCTTCTCTTGGTCCATCTTTCTTAGTTCTGGAGCGGTCTTGGGACTACCTCCATACACAATCTAGAATGGTGATCTACCAATGCTTCTATTGACAAAATTGTTGTAAGAAAATTCTGCCTGGGGTAAGATCAAGTCCCATCCCTTGGATTTATCTCCTACCAAGCATCTCAGTAGGTTACCCAGACTTCTATTCAAAACTTCATTCTACCCATCAGTTTGTGGATGGTGTGCAGAACTGAACTTCAACTTTGTCTTCAACTTTTTCCACAAGGTCCTCCAAAAGTATCCAAAAAAATTTGTGTCACGATCTGAGACTATACTCTTTGGTAGACAATGTAGCCTCACCACTTCTCTGAAGAACAAGTCAGGACTGCATCATGGGTCTTCTGGCATGGGATGAAATGTGCCATCTTTGAAAACCTATCAACTACCACAAATACTGAATAATTCCCTCTCTGTGTCCTTGGAAAACTAAGAACAAATTCCATACTTATATCCTCCCACGGCCTCTTTGGTATAGGTAAGGGCTGATACAACCCAGTATTCTAGCTCACTCCTTTAGCCATCTGACATACCCTACAACTCTACAAAAACTTCTTCACATCTTGTGATAAATGAGGCCAATGATAATGCTCACTGATAATGGCAATGGTCTTATCCTGACCAAAATGTCCTGCCATTCCTCCACTATGCTTCTCCTTTATCAGGTTCTCCCTCATGGAACTCCTTGGAATACAAAATTGACTTCCCTTAAACAATATGCCATCCTAGATTATGAAATCCAACCACTTCATCCTGTCAACTGTAACAGGCTCCTTACAAGCTTTCCAAACCTCAGCAAAATCAGGATCTTCAGGGTACAATGTCTTGAGTTCATTGAATCCAACAACTTCAATTTGCATCCCTGGAAACAATGTTTGCCTCCTACTTAAGGCATCTACAACCCTATTTGACTTGCCACTCCTATGCTTTAAAACAAATGTATAACTTTGCAAAAATTCTACCCATTTCATATGCCTCTGATTTAATTTTCCCTGACTACTCAGATACTGTAATGCTTGATGATCAGTAAACAAAAAAAAATTCCTTTGGCAATAGATAATGTCTCCATTTCTTTAATGCTTGAACTACTGCATAAAATTCCTGATCATATACAGAGTACTTTCTCTTTGCATCATTTAACTTTTCACTAAAATAGGTAATGGGCTTACCTTCTTGGCTCAACACTGCTCCAATGGCACAACCACTGGCATCACAATCCACCTAAAACACCTTATTGAAATCTAAGAGGGCTAAAACTGGTTGCTCTATCACCTTCTGCTTCAACAAATCAAAACTCTTCACTGCTGCAGTGCTGCATTTGAACTCTTTTCTATCCCCTCTCATTGTTTCAGTTAGGGGTGCACAAATACTACTAAAGTTTCTAATAAACCTTCTGTAAAAACTGGCTAAACCATGAAAAGATCTCACCTCAGTAGCATTTCTTGGGGTAGGCCATTCTAGAAAATCCTTCACCTTCTCTAGGTCCATCTTGAGACCTTCTTCTGAGACAACAAACCCCAAGTACACTAACTCCTTCCTCACAGAACTACACTTTTTCAGATTAATCAACAACTTCTCTTCTCTGAACTTTTCAAAAACTCTATGAATATGCATCAAATGCTCACCCAAGGACTTACTAAATATTAAAATATCATCTAAGTACACAATAAGAAAATTCCCCAAAAAAAATTTTATTACCTCGTTCATGAGCTGCATGAATGTACTCGGTGCATTAGTTAGCCCAAAAGGCATGACTAACCACTCGTATAGGCCCTCCTTTGTGTTGAAGGTAGTCTTCCATTCATCACCCTCTCGAATTTGGATCTGGTGATATCCACTCTTTAGATCAATCTTAGTGAAGTATTGTGCTCCACTCAAACAATCCATCAGGTCATCCATCCTTGGTAGGGGAAATTTGTACTTGATATCTTATTTATGGCTCGGGAGTCTATACGCATCCTCCACTCCCCATCCTTATTTGGTGCTAGTACTGTAGGTACCGCACATGGGCTCATACTCTCTTGAATCAAACCCTTTCTCAACAAATCCTGAACTTGTCTGTTCAACTCCTCATTTTCTGCAGGAGTCATTCTATGAGCTACCTTATTTAACAAACTGGCTCCAAGAATCAAGTCAATCTGATGACTGATCTTCCTCATTGGTGGTAAACCCTCAGGTACATTATCAAAAATAATCTCCTAAAACTCATCCAATAGTCCAAAAAGTTCTACTGGAACCTTGTCACTATCTTCCTTTTCCATTCTAGGAATCAATGCATAACACATACGATCATGCTTCATGCCTTCTAAAAATTTCCTTCCATCAACAAAACAAATTCTAGCACTACTAAATACCCTTTCTTTGTCCCTCTTCAAGGGTTTCAACTTATGATGGACTCCATCCTTCATCAGGGAATAAGTGTTTGCATGGCCATCATGTACAACATGCCTATCGAACTACCATGGCCTCCCCAACATGTGACATGCATCCATGGGGATGATATCACAGAGTATCTTATCACGATAGCTCCCAATCTTGAACTTCACCAGGCACTACTCACTGACCAAAAATTTGTGGTCTTTCTACAACCAGGCAATCCGATATGGGTGTGGATGCCTTTCTCTTTTTAGCTTCAACTTCGTAACCATCTCTTCTGGCACCAAATTATCAGTGCTCCCACCATCAATAATAACTTCACAATATTTATCTTCACACTTGCACCTTGTGCAGAACAAATTCTTCCTCTATTCTGGTTCCTTATCTTCAGTCACTAGGGCTCTTCTAACCACTAGGGCTTCTCCCCTTTGAGCATCATCTGAATGTTCGGACTACACCTTCTCATTTGCATGTGCAACCCTTCCATGAGCTTCGGGTCTTCTGTCTATCCTTCCTTGGTGTTGTGGAAATTCATAGTTTCGATGCCCTTCTTCACCACAATGGAAACAAGTTCCTCTAAAACCACCTCTTCCAGGCCCTGGCCCAGATCTTCCTCATCCTCTACCTCTTTGATCACCACCATTTTGATCACAAGGGCAATAGAAGTTATCATTCCTCTGACTTCAACTGATACCCACATCTTCATTTTTCCTTTCATCCTCATTTCGGCTCCCAAAAGATCTTCCACTACCCCTTCCACTTTGACCTCCTCGGCCTTTTTGCTTGCTATCAAATCTTTTTTTCAACTTCTTCTCAACTTTCAGAGAAAACTGGTATGCATCTTCAATGGTGGTCATTTTGAACAGGCTTAGCTCCTCTTGAATACTCCGTCGTAACCCATTAAGATAGTAGGCTACCTTCTCCTTGTTGGCCTCTGCATGGCCTATACTGATGATCATCTTGTGAAAATATTCTATGTATTCTTTCACAGATCTTCTTCCTTGCTTCAACCCTTGCAATTTCTTTAGTAGATCTAGCTCATAGCCTACTGGTATGAACTGCTTCTTCAGTTTCTCCACCATGCGATCCCAATTGCTAATCTTTCCTTTTCCTCTTCTATTTCTCTCCAACTGGACCTCTTTCCACCAAATAGTGGCATGGCCCTTGAGCTTTATTTTTGCAAACTTAACCCGATTTGGGTCCTCTACTTCTTCATACTCAAAATATTCTTCTAGCTTGTTGATCTAGTCGATCAACTCTTCCGGGTTCAAACTTCCAGAATAAATAGGGACTTCTATTCTAGGTTTCTTTCTGATCTTCACAATGGCCCTTATTAGTTGCAACTGATCTTGATCAATTGCTTCTTCTTTCTCTTCTATGTCTGAATCTTCCACCTCTCCTTCTCGGGTTTAACCCTCTTCTCATTTGTTCTTGCAATGCATTGATTTTTCTCTGGAGGGCTCTGAAACCCTCAAATGCCAATGGATCTCTTCCACCAGCATTTCTGCCACCTCTGACACCACCACACTTACTAGTAATCACTCTTGGAGGAATTTTAAAGATCTTGAACCCACAACCACGGTCCTGGTGCAAACTGCCTCACGATTGGCGATCTGTTCACATGCTGAAGAAAACCCCCTCTGATACCACCTAACGAGGGAGCAAACCCGAGACACAAAATAACACTCATAAAATATAGAATAATATTTTATTGAAATATTATGGAACTCTTACATGCAGAGGATCTCAAATCCTTGAGCTCTGTATTACATGCAAATTACAGACATTCAGAAAATTACCCAGATCCCCTTTCGCAGCATGCGAACTCTTTTCCCCCAAAAAGTTACACAAAAATCAGAAACTCGCCCATAAATAGACCCATTTAAGTTTTGGAACCAAAAACAACACTCGAGATAATATTTTTGTGGTTTGGCGCCAAAATTACAATTTGAAATTCAAAAACTAGGTCCTAATTCGAAAATTGACAATTTTTCAAAAATTGGCCAACTTCCGGAAGCCATAACTTTTGATCTGGGACTCTATTTTTTGAACCGTTTGCACCGTTGGAAAGCTCTCAGAGTGAATAATGCACTAAGAACCCACATCACTAGTTTTGATGATTTTCAGGCCTGTACGGGACTGTTTAGTGCCTCAAACTAGACTCGGAAGGTTTTTCAAGGAAAAAAGCAGAAACTGGAACTTGAATAACTTTCAAACCATGAATGATCTTGACCTAATTCTTAAGAAAAAGTGCTTATTTTTCTATCATAAACCAAGTTGACATAAATTTTTGTCTTCCTACACCTTAAAATTCCCACCTGCTAAAAATAGAAGTTGAGCAGAAAAAGCAGAAAAGCAGTTCTAAAAGTTGGAAACTCTTATTTGACGAAAAGGGTATCCAGAAATGAAAAAACATCTACAAAAAGAAAACAACGAGAATGTAAATAGAAAGCATATTTTTGGGTGATGCAATATTGCCCTCACACCACTAGATGCTCCTGCATCAGACACCCGGGGTAATTTGAGAAGTGACCCCATCACGTCTCAGATGGTTGAGGAAAACCCAAATGGTCAACCTCTGCCTTAGATAGCCAAGATGAATCTTCCACAGGCCTTCCTCTCCACTTCACCAAATATTCTTCATACTACCCATTTTTGGTACTCCTTCCCACATGACTATCCAGGATTTCTTCAATATCCTCCTTCTCTGAAGTAGGTGTTGGAATGCCACACTGTTCCATTGTTGGTACTTCCTCTATGCCACCTTCATGATACTCTATCAAATCTAAAATATTGAGCATATGGAAAATGTTGATTCCATTTGAAAACTCTACCTCATATGCATTCCCTGACTCATGCCTCTTCAAAATTTTATAGGGACCGAACTTCTTCATCTTCAGTTTGTTATAGGTTCCCACTAGAAGCCTTTCTTTTCTCAAGTGGACCATCACTTCATCACCAATCTGAAACTCCTTATACCTCCTCTTTTGATCTGCCTTAGCCTTATACTATATATTCATCTTGTTAATATGTTCTCTGACATTCTCATGTATATTCTTGATGTGCTCTACAAAGCCTTCATCTTCGACACTTGTCTTCTTCTCTTGGTCCATATTTCTTAGTTTTGGAGTGGTCCTGGGACTACCTCCATACACAATCTAGAACGATGATCTACCAGTACTTCTATTGAGAGAATTGTTGTAAGAAAATTCTACTTGGGGTAAGATCAAGTCCCATCTCTTGGGTTTATCTCCAACCAAGCATCTCAGTAGGTTACCCAGACTTCTATTCACAACTTTAGTATGCTCATCAGTTTGTGGATGGTGTGCAGAACTAAACTTCAACTCTGTCTTCAACTTTTTCCACAAGGTCCTTCAAAAGTACCCAACAAATTTTGTGTCACGATCTGAGACTATACTCTTTGGTAGACCATGTAGCCTCTCCACTTCTCAGAAGAACAAGTCAACAATGTGGACTGCATCATGGGTCTTCTAGCACGAGATGAAATGTGCCATCTTTGAAAACCTATCAACTACCACAAATACTAAATCATTCCCTCTCCGTGTCTTTAGCAAACCAAAAACAAAGTCCATACTTATATCCTCCCACGGCCTCTCTGGTATATGTAAGGGCTGATACAACCCAGTATTCTGGCTCACTTCTTTAGCCATCTAACATACCCTGCAACTCTACACAAACTTCTTCACATCTTGTGATAACTGAGGCCAATGATAATGCTCACTGATAATGGCAATGGTCTTATCCCGACCAAAATGTCTTGCTATTCCTCCACTGTGCTTCTCCTTTATCAGGTTCTTGCTCATAGAACTCCTTGGAATACACAATTGACTTCCCTTAAACAACATGCCATCCTGGATTATGAAATCTAGCCACTTCATCCTATCAACTGTAACATGCTCCTTGCAAGCTTTCCAAGCCTTAGCAAAATCAAGATCTTCAAGGTATAATTTCTTGAGTTCATTCAACCCAACCACTTCAATCTGCATCTCTGTCAACAATGTTTGCCTCCTACTTAAGTCATCCACAACCCTATTTGACTTGCCACTCCTATGCTTTAAAACAAAGGTATAACTTTGCAAAAATTCTACCCACTTCATATGCCTCTGATTTAATTTTCCCTGACTACTCAGATACAATAATGTTTGATGATCAGTAAACAAAACAAATTCCTTTGGCAATAGATAATGTCTCCATTTCTTTAATGATTGAACTATTGTATAAAATTCCTAATCATATACAGAGTACTTTCTCTTTGCATCATTTAACTTTTCACTAAAATAGGCAATGGGCTTACCTTCTTGGCTGGTCACTGCTCCAATGGCACAACCACTGGCATCACAATCCACCTGAAACACCTTATTGAAATTTGGGAGGGCTAAAACTGGTTGCTCTGTCACCTTCTGCTTTAACAAATCAAAACTCTTCACTGCTCCAGTGCTCCACTTGAACTCTATTCTATCCCCTCTCATTGTTTCAGTTAGGGGTGCACAAATACTACTGAAGTTTATAATGAAATTTCTATAAAAATTGGCAAAACCATGAAAAGATCTCACCTCAGTAGCAGTTCTTAGAGTAGGCCATTCTAGAATAGCCTTCACCTTCTCTGGATCCATCTTGAGACCTTCTTTCGAGACAACAAACCCCAAGTACACTAACTCCTTCACAAAACTACACTTCTTCAGATTAATCAACAACTTCTCTTCTCTCAACTTTTCAAAGACTATACAAATATGCATAAAATGCTCACCCAAGGACTTACTGAATATTAAAATATCATCTAAGTACACAATAAAAAAATTCCCCAAAATTTTTTTAGTACCTCGTTCATGAGCCGATGAATGTGCTTGTGCATTGGTTAGCCCAAAAGGCATGAATAACCACTCATACAAGCCATCCTTTGTCTTAAAGGCAGTCTTCCATTCATCACCCTCTCGAATCCGGATCTGGTGATATTCGCTCTTCAGATCAATCTTCGTGAAGTACTGTGTTCCACTCAAACAATCCATCAGGTCATCCATCCTTGGTAGGGGAAATCTATACTTGATTGTTATCTTATTTATGGCTCGGGAGTCTGTACACATCCTCCACTCCCCATTCTTCTTTGGTGTTAGTACTGCAGGTACCACACATGGGCTCAGACTCTCTTGAATCAAATCCTTTCTCAACAAATCCTAAACTTGTCTGGTCAATTCCTCATTTTCTGCAAGAGTCATTCTATGAGCTTCCTTATTTGGCAAATTGCCTCTAGGAATCAAGTCAATTTGATGACTGATCTTCCTCATTGGTGGTAAGCCATTAGGTACGTTATCAGAAATAATCTCCTAAAACTCATCCAATAGTCTAGAAACTTCTACTAGAGCCTTGTCACTATCTTCCTTTTCCATTCTAGGAATCAATGCATAACACATATGCTCATGCTTCATGCCTTCTAAAAATTCCCTTCCATCAACAAAAAAAATTCTAGCACTATTGCATACCATTTCTTCGTCCTTCTTTAGGGGTTTCAACACTTGACAGACTCCATCCTTCATCAAGGAATAAGTATTTGCATGACCATTATGTATAGCACGCCTATCAAATTGCCATGACCTCCCCAACAACATGTGACATGCATCCATGGGGATGATATCACAAAGTACCTCATCACGATAGCTCTCGATCTTGAACTTCACCAGGCACTACTCATTGACCAAAACTTTGTGGTCTTTCTGCAACCAGGCAATCTGATATGGGTGTGGATGCCTTTCTCTTTTCAGCTTCAACTTCGTAACCATCTCTTCTGACACCAAATTATCAGTGCTCCCACCATCAATAATGATTTCACAACATTTTTCTTCACACTTGCACCTTGTGCAGAACAAATTCTTCCTCTATTCTCGCTCCTTATCCTCAGTCACCAGGGCTCTTCTAACCACTAGGACTTCTCCCCTTTCAGCATCATCTGAATGTTTGGACTGCACCTCCTCATTTTCATGTGCAACCCTTCCATGAGCTTCGGGTCTTCTATCTGTCCTTCCTTGATGTTGTGGACATTCATAGGCTCAATGCCCTTCACCACAATGGAAAAAAGTTCCTCTGAAACCACCTCTTCCAGGCCCTGGCCCAGATCTTCCTCATCCTCTACGTCTTTGATCACCACTATTTTGATCACGAGGGTGGTAGAAGTTATCATTCCTCTGGCTTTGACTGGTACCCACATCTTCATTTTTCCTTTCATCCTCATTTCGGCTCCCAAAAGATCTTCCACTACCCCTTCCCCTTTGACCTCCTTGGCCTTTTTGCTTGTTGTCAAATCTTTTATTCAACTTCTCCTCAACTTTCATTGAAAACTGGTATGCATCTTCAATGGTGGTCATTCTGACTAGGCTTAGCTCCTCTTGAATGCTCGGTCATAACCCATTAAGATAGCGGGCTACCTTCTCCTTTTTGGCCTCTGCATGGCCTATTCTGATGATCATCTTGTGAAAATATTCTATGTATTCTTCCATAGATCTACTTCCTTGCTTCAACCCTTACAATTTCTTTAATAGATCTAGCTCATAGTCTACTAGTATGAACTGTTTCTTCAGTTTTTCCATATGCGATCCCAATTGCTAATCTTTCCTTTTCCTCTTTAATTTCTCTCCAACTGGACCTCTTTCCACCAAATATTGGCGTGGCCCTTCAACTTTGTTTTTACAAACTTAACCCGATCTGGGTCATCTACTTCTTCATACTCAAAATATTCTTCTAGCTCGTTGATCCAGTCAATCAACTCTTCTGGGTTCAGACTTCCAGAATAACTAGGGACTTCTATTCTGGGTCTTTTTTTGATCTTCGAAATGGCCCTTATTAGTCACAACTGATCTTGATCAATTGCTTCTTCTTCCTCTTCTATGTCTGAATTTTCCACCTCTTCTTCATCCTCACTTTCTCCTCTCCTTCCCGGGTTTCACCCTCTTCTCATTTGTTCTTGCAATGCATCGATTTGTCTCTGGAGGGCTTTGAAACCCTCAGCTACCAATGGATCTCTTCCACCAGCATTTTTGCCACCTCTGCCACCTCTAGGACCACCACGCCTACTAGGAATCACTCTTGGAGGCATCTTGAATATCTTGAACCCACCACAGTCCTGGTGCAAACTACCTCACGATCAACGATCTGTTCACATGCTCAAGAAAACCCGCTCTGATACCACTTGACGAGGGAGCAAACCCGAGACACAAAATAACACTCACAAAATATAGAATAATATTTTATTGAAATATTATGGAACTCTTACATGCAAAGGATCTCAAATCCTTGAGCTCTGTATTACATGCAAATTACAGACATTTAGTAAATTACCCAGATCCCCTTTCGTAGCATGCAAACTCTTTTCCCTCAAAAAGTTACACAAAAATCAAAAACTCTCCCATAAATAGACCCATTTCAGTTTTGGAAGCAAAAACAACACTCGAGATAATATTTTTGTGGTTTGGCGCCAAAATTACAATTTGAAACTCAAAAACTAAGTCCTAAATAAAAAATTGGCAATTTTCCAAAAATTGGCCAACTTCCGGAAGCCATAACTTTTGATCCGGGACTCTGTTTTTCAAACCGTTTGCATCGTTGGAAAGGTCTCGGAGTGAAGAACACGCTAAGAACCTGCTCTATTGGTTCTAACAATTTTTGGGTCTGTACAGGACTGTTTAGTGCCTCAAACTGGACTTAGAAGGTTTTTTGGGGCAAAAAACAAAAACTGGAACTTAAATAACTTTCAAACCATGAATGATCTTGACCTGATTCTTTCACCAAAGTGCTTATTTTCTGTCATGAACTTTCACATAAATTTCTGTCTTCCTATGCCTTAAAATTTCCACCTGCTAAAAATAGCAGTTGAGAAGAAAAAGCAGAAAAGCAGTTCTAAAAGTTGGAAATTGTTATTTGACGAAAAGAGTATCCAGAAATGCAAAAAAACCTACAAAAAGAAAAAAAAGAGAACATAAATGGAAAGCATGTTTTTGGGTGATGCAAGATTGCCCTCACACCACTGGATGCTCTTGCATCACAAATGAAATCTTGTATCATTTATTGTTCGCATTTTGTGTGTATGGTTTTGAATGGATATATGTGTGTGTGGATGTATATATATACATATATAGATATGAAAATATATATATATATATATAAGGTTCTATTCAAAAAGGAGTTTATTTCCTGATGGCTCTATCACTATTATTATTCGAGAAGGCAATCCTAAAAAGGCTATATCCTTTCAATTTTTGATAACGTTTTGTCAAGAAATAAGTAAATTTTTACTTTCTTGTCTCATTGTTATACATATATACATATACATATACACATATACATAATATATATATGAATGATACCATTTCACTTGCCTTGTCTATCGATGCGCCAAACACTTTTCATATGAAAATAAAAAAACAATCTACCACCCTTTCTTGACCATGCTAAATGGAAGCAATAAATGAAACAATATAGGGAAAGGTAGACAACAACCGTGAACAATTCCCTATGCAAAACAACATGAACCACATAACATTAACTATTTTATTGCATTGCAACCATCACCACAAAAAGAATGCCATAAATAAAAAAATATTATTATCAACAGTCACCTAGATGGCCAAACTCGCAAAACACTAAAAATCACAGTGACAAACCCGTACAAAAACATCCCCACAAAAGTTGAATCATTGTGAACTATATAGTCTTTTCTACATAGACCCTTTCCAAAAAGGTAACAACATACCCTAAAACAATGCAACCTATATAACATTAACTATCTCAATGTGTTGCAACCATCGCCACAAAAACATGCCTTTCAACAGTGACCCGCATGAAAAATGCACAAAACATAGAAAACTTGCAGTAATAGATAGATTCAAAACCTTCACCACAAAACACAAACCAAACATGAATCAATATTGGTTTCAACAACAACCCAAATGGAAAAATTCACCAAAAACACACCAAATTAACTATTTTACAACCATTCACACAAAAAGAAAGCTATAAATGAAACAATATAGCCAACGGTCACCCACATGCCAAAACCCACAAAACTATACAATATTTGCAACATTAATCAACACAATGACACAATATTGGTTTCAAGAGTAACCTAGATGAAAAATAACACAAAAAACACATGAATTCAATAGAGGAAACACAAAAAAAAAAAAAAAATGTTGTCTTCCACCCATGGCAGCTATGTGGAAACCATAAATCAAACAATTTAGACCAAGCTACAAAGCAACAATCAACAATCCCCTTTGAAAAATAACATAAACTATTTTAGAAATACTTGACAAATGGTTTTCTTAATATGCACCTTTTCCCATTTCCTTCAAATACACCTCTTCCTGCTTGCTTTCTCTGCCCTTCGTTCTTTCTCCACCGCCTGCAAAAAATGGGTACACAATTATCACAACTCACACAACCATCGACACATGCAAAAAACTCAAAATAACCTCCACCCACCTTCACAAAAATTCTACAGCCCATGAATGCACTTGTACCTCCATAGAAACTTTCCCTCCTCACTCACATCTATCTTGAACAACAAGATAAACCCAGAGAATGACACCCAACAATGTGTTATCAAAAATTGCATAGACATTCGCTTCGTTTTTTGAGGACTTTAAAGACAAATGTTACTTACACCATCGCCACTACACAGAAACCATACAAAAATTAATGTTGATGCCATTTCATTGTCCTCCTCTATCCTTGCGCCAAACGCTTTTATTTGAAAAAACAAAAAATAATCTGCCACCTTTTCGATGGTGCTGAAGACCCCATAAACTGGGAAGTTTGATGAAAATTCTGACCAAAGTTCACCAGGATGGGAAAACAACCAACCACCTTATCCTGACCGCTAGAAAAGCGTACCTCCTGGAAGACTTACAAAAATTATGAGCAAAGTTCACACAAATAGCCTATTGAGTGTCTATTGAATAAATATTATTTTTAGTAGATAAGATTACTTATATATATATATATATATACTATTAAATGTGAGGAATTATTTTTTTAAAAGATCTTGAATATTTTTTAGTTTTAAATATGTAAATTTAGAAACTTACTTTTACATGAAATAATAAATTTAGATTATTTCTTTTTACTTACTTTCTTGTTGTGATAACTTTTGATGAGTGTTTACTTAAGGGGTTTTTCTTTACACATCTTCCACCCATTGTGACTATAAGAACACTAGAATGCTTCTACATAAAAACTTTAGATTTATGCAATATCTTTCTCCTCCTTAATTATTGCCTCACACAAAACCTCTCTTACACAATCATATTGAATATGAAAGTATTTACCAATTAATCAATCCTCTCTATCTCATATCCCATAATGAAAATTTTATAAAATAGAGGGTAATAAGATAGGTTACACATGTTTGAGAAGTTACCAAACCTTCTCATAAGACATTAGTATTTAATAAATTTATTTATAAAGATGATTATTTAAATTCGTATCATTTAATTAAATATCTTTATAATATGTCTTATGCAATTTTATATTATAGATTTTTTATTTTTTATTTTGAGTCTTATACGTATTAGTTATGCCTACTAATAAAAGTGTGGACCCATAATATACATTGTATTCTAATAGGTTCAAATTTCATGATTTGTTTATCATTATTCAATGTCTCAATATTGACTCTCCTGTATCAAGAAGATTTTTCAAAGTGGAAGAATCTCCTATAGAATGAGAGTTGGAATTATGAACTATACACCACTTGTCAATCTTTTAGTGAATGAAATCTACAATGTTGTATGGTTTCCAATTTCTAGGCACATATTAACCTTCTTATAAGACGTTAGTTTTTCATGGACATGCCCAATAGAATCCTTGTAAGGAGACGAGGCTTGGAGAGAAGGTTGTAGAGTAGTATCAAATTCTACAAGGAACTCTAGTTACAATTAGCATTCTTCAAAACTATAGTTTGAGTCAATAGGTCTTTGGTCTACTAGTAAAGTTGAAAGGTTCTCAATGAGCCCATCAGGGATCAAGTCTTGCTGAGTGCAAATGGATACCCTTCAAACCTACCTTGACTCTAAACTAAAAGAGACGCCCTCAGAGATATCTCCAATTAAAAAAAAAACCTATGATTTGACAATTCCCATAGAATTTTCCACTTGATTATGTATGGCCACCCAGGATGGTTAATTTTTTTCTATAATAGTTTCCTTAGGGTTGTCATATGGACACAACAAAAAAAATTAAATATGTGGCTTTTCTAGTGGAACATAGGCTTGAAATTAGGAGATAGGTAGCAAAAAGAGCAACTGCTTACATAGATACCAAAAGTGAACGCATGATTTGGAGGCATGAAAAGCTCCTCTCCCGATGCCAGACCCGGTAGCAACTCTGTGCCATGTAAACTTCTCATTTTTTTCTCGTTCTGGTAGCAAATTACTGGTACATCTTATTAGTTGGCATTTTTCTCGTTCTGGTAGCAAATAATTGGTACATCTTATTAGTTGGCTTTGGCTTAGGTACGTTATACAGGTAGTGCAAGGCAACACTTTCTATGAGCATATTCATTGCTTTTCTGCAAATTTGTAAGAATGATAATGGCTGTTTTGCCGATCGTAGGCGCAGTAGTTGCAGGAATATTAGGATGTTTGTGGCTGGCTATGATGTGGGTAGGTCAGTTAAACAGGCCTAAACGTGCTCCACCTGGAAGTTTTGGATTTCCTGTGATTGGTGAAACACTCCAATTTGTTATTGATGGCAGATCCATATCTCCTCAGGTTTATGCAGATAAAAGAAAGGCTAAGTACGTTATTCATTCTTTCTCAATTTTGGATTACATATTTAATTCACTTTGTCAAATTCTGGAGTTCGATTTTGTGTTGAAGTAGATATAAATAGGCTCCAGGCAAATTTACGGTCAACAATTCATATTCAACAAATTCATCTTCAATAATTCATTGTCACAAATTCATCTCATGGAAAATTCACGTGAACAATATGATATGAATTGTTGGTGATGAATAATTCATTGTCACAAATTCATCTCATGGAAAATTCACGTGAACAATATGATATGAATTGTTGGTGATGATGAATTGTTGACGCGGGATTTTCTTAAAGCCATATAAATCTTATAACACTGTTTTTAAGGTACATATTTAATGTTTAATATGGGTTGTTGCAGGTATGGCCAACCAGTTTATACTACCCATCACATGGGGTACCCCACAGTGATGTCAATAGATCCAGAAGTAAATAAATTCATATTGCAGAATGAAGGTAAATATTTTCAGAGCAACTATCCGAGATCATTGCGAAATCTGTTTGGCGAACGGGCCATTGCCAGCACTCACGGCGACCTGCAGAAGAGGATTCATGGCGGACGTTGAGTATACTATCAAGACTGCCATGACCAACTGGGAGGGCCGAACTGTGTATGTTGAAGATGAGTGCAAAACGGTTGGATCTTGGATTTTATTTGCGTTTACAAGCTTTTTCATTACAATTACCACAAGCTTTATACTTACAGTTGATTTCTTCTGATTTTTTCTTTAATTCCTGCCACTACACGTGATTTCTTTGCTTACTGATTGTAGTTGTACCTTACATGTTCAAAAAATTATAAGATTTCAATTAGTTTTAGAATTGATTTTTTATTATACCTATCACAATTTATTGCAGACGGCCTTCAACATAGCTAAAAAATATCTTCTTGGGCTCAAGCCGGGAGAAGAGACCACATATCTAATGATGGAATATAGGAAATTAATTGAGAGGATCATTTCCATACCAATCAAAATTCCTGGAACTTATTATTATAGATCAGTAAAAGTAAGAAGATGGTTTCATTTTGAAGCTTATAATATATGGAAAGTACAAGTATATTGATCAATAATTAATTGTTTGGTATTTTGTAGTGTAAAGAGAATTGTGTGAAAATTATGAAAAAGATCACTGAGGAGCGCAGAAGGAAGCCACAATCATAATATAAAGATATTCTTGATGTCTTGTTGGCCGATAGTGATAAAAATGGAGAAAACATTCCAGATTTCATCATCTACAACAATATAATGAATTTGTATGGAGCAGGAGAGGAAACTCTCCCATGATGTGTGCGGTCAAATATATATATGAATGTCCAAAGGCTTTGGACCAACTAAGGGTAATTTTATATGCTCTCAATTTTTCCACTGTTATTTAGTACTCTGAATAATTTTATCTATAACTTTTCTAGAAACACAACATAGCTTTTTTCACTGTTATTTAGTACTCTGAATAATTTTATCTATAACTTTTCTAGAAACACAACATAGCTTTTCAATGTACAAAAGAACATAAAACACTGGATTTGAAATAGATGGCAAAACATTTATCTCAAGAACTTTCTATGCTTTGTAACATAATTTTTGAATATAGTAAAAGATTAGTCACTTAAAAGAAAATATTTCTTGAATGGTGTCTAATGATACTAAATTAAATTTCACTTTTTTTTCAAAAACTACTTTTAACATCTTTAAGCAAAATAAACACATGAACTAAAAAATAATAAATTACATCAACTCTACAAATCAATTGAACATGACTTGTTTAATATTTGTATTGTGATTCAATTATTTTTATTTGAATGTAAGGACATATTTAGTATATGAACATTTTTAAATATTTGCAAGTAAGGAAGAATGTTAAATTTACAAGGACACTTTAGAACTTGCATCCTTCATTTTTTCTTTAAGAATTTATTTTTAGGACATGTCATATTTTATTGATTACTTTTGTTTTACAATTATTAATGTGAAATTGACTTAATGTAACTTAATCACATTTATATCAAATAGTTATGCTTTTTCTCAGATATTTTAAGTTAGATTTTAGATTTTTATGTATTTTTATTTTAATGTTGTTATGTTTTAATAATAGTGCATTGGTGAATATTAATATTATGCAATTGAAAAAATGTAGGAAGAACACTTTGCCATTAGAAGAATGAAAGGGACAAAAGAACCTTTGTCATGGAATGATTACACTAATTGTATGACCTTTACTCACTAGGTAAATTTGATTTTAGCTGTGATCATTTCATATTAATAATTTTATTTTATTTAAAAGATTAAAACAATACTAAAAATTAATATAAAATAGTTGTTGATACTAGAGTAACAGTGTGTACATTGTGATAGGGGTGGATGGATACAGATCAAACACATAAATTTAGAAATACATCAAACATTATTCAAACATACTGTTGCACTACTAATATTAATTCATCAATTAATTTAGAAATACATCAAACATTATTCAAACATACTGTTGCACTACTAATATTAATTCATCAATTTATTACATGCTGCTGCATTCTTATCTTTCTCCGCATGACCACTTGGTCATCTCAATACTTGAACTGATACAATGATATGATGCTTAAGCCATTACAAGTGCCTTAATATATAGAGGTCTTAGAGATTACAAAGAACATTCTAGAACATAGGCCGACTTGATATAACTTGACAAATATTTAATATTTTTCATGTTTATCCTTATCTCTTAATTATTCTAGAACTTTCTAGACCTTTACATTTCATGCCATTTAATATTTGTGGTGTGGGAGAAATTACATATCCCAACACTCCCCTTTAATTTTGACCACACAACTATCAACTCAAATTTATCTTCCAAGTCAGCTGACTCGCTCAAAACTATTCTTGCATAATGCTTTTAAGCTATCTTCACAATCTGTTGATCTCCAACTCTCACCCACTGCTGCGACAGTCCTTCAAACCTTGATTATCAAATATTTCAAAAGCTTCAAACTGGAAGTCTTCTCTGCAAACTTGCTATCTGTAACTTTCTATCAAACCTCTCTTGATTTCTTTCATCTTCAACATATGAACATTTCCACTTGAACAACCTTTTGAACATACCTGTCATATTTTGCCAACTTGATCCGTAAACCCATCCACAATCCATTTTCATACAACCTGCAATAGAATCCTTCTTGCACTCTTTGTTCCAACATGTCTTTTCAGAATGACTCTTCAAACCACAAATACTGCAAGGATGTAAGTCCCAACATCTATCCTTCATATGTCCTTTCCTGTTACAATGACAACATTGCACACATTCCTTTTCTTTAACAAATTTGGTTATGCCTGTATTATTTCCTTTACTTGTCACATATCCAAGACCTTCATGTTTTGGCCTCATTATTGGCTTAATTGGCTCTTTCATCCCTTGACCATACTTTCCCAGTCCTTGTCCTTTGTATCCCATTCTTTCCATGATCTTTAAACCACCATTGTTATCATTGCCATTACATCTAACAACGTTATCTTTTTGACAATTTTTATCACAAATTTCTTCAGCAAAAACACATTTATCAATGCATGAATTCAAATCCTGTGTACCACAAGAAACATCACATATGGATTTCCTTGCCTTCAAATATTCATTCTCTTCATTCAATCTTGATATTTTATTTTTGTATAAACTATTCTCTGCTTCTAATTTCTTCACCTTTTCTTCTAAATCATCAACCAACTTTATTCTTTGTTCCAATTCCTCATTCCTTATATTAATCTCATCAAACATTTTTAGCTTTTCTTCAAGCTCATCATTCTTCTCTTTAAGTTTGGATGATTTATTCACCTGCAAATTATGTATTTGTTCCAAAAACTTTAACTTATCCTCTAGCTCTTCAATTGCCTCTGTATAAATATTACATTTTTCTGCCCCCATTTCTTTCCTTAATTTCTCCAATTCTTTTTCTAAAAATTCCTTTTCACATTTTAAACTTGTATTTTCTTTCTTCACCTTTATTAATTCTTCTTCTATTTTCTCTTTCTTTACTCTATTAGCTTTTCCCATTGAATCAAATAAATAAACTTACCTCAATTTTGCAATCTTCGCCTGCCTTCACTCTTCCACGAATTCCTTCAACTCGCTATAACCTTTTGAAACCCTTGTTGCAATCTTTCTTCAAACTTCACAAATCATCACTTTCAACAACTTTTTGACACATATTATCTCACAAATCTTTTTCTTATGTAATCTGAAAATTTCAACAAAAATGTACCAAACTCTAACTAGGGCAACACAGATTTACTATGACAATAAATTCTCAAGCCAATGCTAATACCATTCTTTAGCAGCACTGTATTCTCACTTTGATGGCTTTCTTTACAACAACGATCATACCTTTGTGACAGCTCCTCTCAAGACTCCGATCTTTTATCTTTTGACTTTGGCAGCTCAAAAAGACTCCTTTAACTTTCTTCAGATCTGCGGATCTTCTTCGGCTTCAATAATTGGCGTCTCTTGATTCCTTCTGCAATATTCAATGATCCCTTGACTGGAAATATGCTTGGCAGCAAACAGTGAATTTTTCAAGGCTGTGATACCTTCGATTGACTGGCGTCTGGCTGCAATCAGTGAGCTGCTATGACTGGTAATCTCCTGTTGGCATCTTAAATGAATCTTCCGAAAACTACAAATTCCTTTAGTCTTTGGTAGGCGCTACATTCTTAACCATGGCAGCTTTCTCCAACTTATGACATCTTTGACTTTTTTGGCTCTTCTCTACAGCTGCGGCTTGTATTTCTTCAATTTCTATAGTGACTGCAGCCTTGTGACTCCTTACAGACTCAACGATAATCTCCTTGACTGCAATCTGCTATTCACTATGACAGTTCAAATAAAGTCTACGATTCCCATTTAGCGATGCGACTTAGTTAGCCTTTTGTCTCTGCTCTGTGAGCTTTTAAACTTTCAGCAACGAATGATCACGACAATCTTTTCTATCAACAGCGATCTCCTTGAATACTAAAATCAGCTCTTCTCCGTCTCTTAATCTGGCAAACTCTCCACAGCCAGCGATCCTTCCTTACAGCTCTGATACCAATATGATAGGGGTGGATGGATACAGATCAAACACATAAATTCAGAAATACATCAAACATTATTCAAACATGCTGTTGCACTACTAATATTAATTCATCAATTTATTACATGCTGCTGCATTCTTATGTTTCTCCGCATGATCACTTGGTAATCTCAATACTTGAACTGATACAATGATATGATGCTTAAGCCATTACAAGTGCCTTAATATATAGAGGTCTTAGAGATTACAAAGAACATTCTAGAACATAGGCCGACTTGATATAACTTGACAAATATTTAATATTTTTCATGTTTATCCTTATCTCTTAATTATTCTAGAACTTTCTAGACCTTTACATTTCATGCCATTTAATATTTGTGGTGTGGGAGAAATTACATATCCCAACACATTGGATATATATTACGCATAGGTTATTAATGAGACACTGCACCTTGTAAATCCTACAGCTGGTGTGAATAGAAAGGTTGTACAGGATGTGGAGTTTAAAGGTAAGTAACCACACACAAATAATTGGGCTTTAGGTAAATTCACTGCCAACAATTCACCTTCACCTTCAACAATTCATCTCGTGGAAAATTCACCACCAACAATATGATATGAATTGTTGGTGGTGAATTTTCCACAAGATGAATTTGTCAAATTGTTGGCAATGAATAGTTGGAGGTGAATTTGTCGAAGGTGAATAGAAAGGCATGTGGAGTTTAAAGGTAAGTAATCACACACAACTAATTGGGCTTTAGGAAAATTCATTGCCAACAATTCACCGCCAACAAATTCACCTTCAACAATTCATCGCCATGACAAATTCATCTCATGGAAAATTCACCGCCAACAATGTGATATGAATTGCTGGTGGTGAATTTTCCACAAGATGAATTTGTCAAATTGTTGGCAATGAATTGTTAGAGGTAAATTTGTTGACGGTGAAATTATTGGCGGTGAATTTTCCTAGTCATTTGACCAAATATGAATTTAAAGAAATCTCAATCTGAACAAATATGAATTAAAGAACTCTTGGTGTGGGGTTTGACAGGATTTTTTTTCCCCAAAAGGTGGCTTGTTTTTCCCTACTTCAGAAATGTGCATCTAGATGAGTCGGTGTATCCAGACCCTCTCACATTCAACCCTTGGCGCTGGGAAGTATGCTCATCAATTTATATAACTAAATATACTTCCACACTGAAATTCACTAATCTAATCTCTGCCTTTAAATTTAGATTGCTCAATAAACTTCCTGTTAATTCCACACTGAAATTGAGTATACACTTGGCAGAAAAAGATACCAAGCATGTACTTCACACCTTTTGGAGGAGGCCCTCGAATATGTGCAGGCCAAGAATTAGCCAAGCTGGATATCGCTATTTTTCTTCAGTATCTAGTAACCCAGTTCACGTACAAATCAAACCCATTCCTTCATATTTCCAAATATATATTTTTTTGAAAATCGGATAATTATTATGATATTGGTATTCAAAATTATAGTAATAAGATTTATTGATCAGTATTAATGTTCTTATTCTTTTGTGTGCAGATGGATCCATCGTGATGATGAGATAATAAATTTCCCCGTTGTGAGTTTTAAGAATAAGTTACCCATATCTCTAAAAGCTCTGCAACGCTGAGAAACACCAGAAGTGGCAGATATATCCATCAAATCGAGGATAGCAATTTATACTAGTAACCGTTGTATGAAAGACACATAGGAAATTCGAATATATGTGTATATCACTTAAGATAATAGTCCTGAACAACTGTTTGACTATGTGGAGGTTAAAATTCATAATGCTTTCATATACTGGGTTTTACTTAACAAAAAAACAATTCACCCTATATTATATAAAGGTTCATTTATAATTGCTTAGATTTGCATTGAAAATTCCAAATTATGGGCTCGGCTGCTCTTATATATCTCCGGTTCTTAAATATCATACTACTTTCTTCGAGTGTTAGGGGATATTTCCTATCTTTTACTATAAGAAGGGTAAAAATTTATTCAATTCAATATAGAGCAATACAAAGCAAAGGAATTACAAAATTAATCTTTTATATTTGTTGTTTTATTTTTAGATTTTTTATGGGTTCTTCTGTTTTAAATGGTTTAAGGCCATTGCCATTTCATTGTTTTATCAAAAATATATTCACAATCAAGAAGTTTGTATCAGTCAAAAGATTTTGATAATGTATGTTAATGGTTAGAATGATTTATCTTGAATTATTTTAAAAAGTATGTCTAAAAATTGGGTGAATTTTGTTTGGGTTCTTCATGACATTTCATTAGAGGTTATTTCAAATATAATCAAGAGTTTCATAACTCTCTTCTTAGTTTTCTCCTTGGACTCATGAATTCATAATGTTTGAGAAACAAAATTTTAAGACCCTTGTTTGGATTGAATATTTAGGTATACCCTTACCTTGTTGATTATTTCTTTATCATATATCCCCCATTCTTGGTAGGGTACTATAGATGAACTTGATATTTTCAACTATGCTTATGAATTCGTATGAAGGTGGATCTCTTAAAAGATCTCAAATAGCCCATTGATAGTCATATTGGTGATAACCATCATGTCTAATGAATTTTGTACATCAGCATTCCTAACACTTATTTTTGACATCAATTATATGATCACAAGATCAAGGAATCAAATGATTCATTTAGTAAACTTATCCTATATTGCCTATAATTATAAAATCTTAAATAATATCCTTAATTTGTATTTCTACCCCTCCTAGTATGCAATTTCTATTAAATATCACATTTTTGGTGAAGTTCATTACTATCTTTCCTTAAAAGGAGGTGCAAGTCAATGTAGGAGGATGCATGCCTACTTATGTTGTTCTATTGCCTTGTATATTGTTGGTTAAACAATGTTGTCTATTGCTGGATATCATTTGTAATGAGAGTTCACAATATTTCTCTAAGGTCAAGAGGGTAGGACCTGATGGCATGGGATAAGTAGTTTTACAGCTTGGATATAGATTTGAAAGATTTGCCTGTGTATGGTGATCGGATATAGATGAAGTGTTGCGCCTGAGATGAAGGAAGATGCTGGAGCGTGAAACGATTAACAATCTGTGAAAAAGGCTTTGAAATAGGTAAAGCGAATGCAAGAAAGAATTTCCTCCATCAATATTTGTCACATGGAAATGATTTTGAAGATGGAAAACATTTATATTGGTTTCTTGAACATGATCCGGTTGTTTCCAATAAGAGTTTCTGTTTGCTGTCTCTCGCATTCGAAGAAGTAGTTTTTGGCTTCAGAAGTTTGGCTTGGAGGAGTCCACATAATCCATCGTAAATTGGACTTTCACATTTTGGTATTTTCCCTCGTCACAGATTGATTTATTCGTCACAGTGCAGAAGGAGAATAAGAATTTAGTTTTTGTTGTATGTAGGGCTTTGCTTTCATTATTTCTGTCAATTTTGTACCCATTGCAATGAACAATAGAGTTTGGCATTGCCTCTGAAATATTATTAGTTTAGCTATTTTATTACATAATATATCTTTATTATGTCAATAGATATTTTTAATTTCTGGAGGGGTTATATCAGAATAATTTTTGACATGTCAATAGAGTTACATAGACACTTTCAGTTCAGTAAGTTAAGATCTCTATTTTTTTTATTAGTGTGAGAAATTTGAGAGAATAGCTTGGAGCTTACCTTTTGATAGGGTGATCCCCTCACCCACAACTTACACTATCTAAAACAAGAACCAAAACCAAATGAAAAATCCTTTGTAATCTGAATGGAAATTGTTCTCCTTTTGCCTTGTTGCAAAGTATCTATCCTTCGCAATTTCATTTAAAATGTGGTGAAAGCCTCACAAAGGGCATATATCATTTCTACTCTCCATGACGCCTCTTCACCCATTTTTACACTACTGAACTTTGAATAGCATATGCTTCCGCTTCTACAAAAATCTCAGTTTTTAAATAGGAGATACCAGTTGTATTTGAGTTTTAGTTCTCTTTGTTTTTTTTTTGAAGAAATCGTTTATGCAAAGATTTTCAAATTTAAAAACTACGCTGCCACTAAATAGAAATAACTATGCACAAAATATATTCCTTGTTTACGGTTTCCGTTTTTGTTGGGCTATCTTAGGCAATTCCTGGCCAGAGAAGCTTAGATGATTCAGATTCTTGTAATACAGGTGAGGATATTGCTAGGGACCTTTTGGTATTTGAGGTGGCATCATTCAATTCATTTATGTTTTCAAGTTTGATTGCACAGGGTTTGATTATCTATATCTCTACTCTCTTTTGATGCCTTTACTCATTAGAGCATTGAAATTCAGCCACAAGCCAGACATAAATGTGATGTTGTTTGATCACTTGTTGTATTGGCTTTTCATAAAGTCTCTCATTAAAAACATCTCTTATCAAGTTTTCTCATAAAAACCTATCAAAGCACGCTTGCGACTTGTCCTAATCGTTCCTAATTTTTTAGACCTGGCCTCAAAGTGAGAACAAGTAAACTGTCAACAAAAATTGCAAAATGGAAGCAAACTTGCTCAAACACCCAAAAGCACTCTTGAAAAAGTATTCAATGCAAAAGATAAAACTTAGATACTTAAGAGCTTTCAGATCCACACTATAATCAAGTGAGATAGTGGATAATCAACATATAGATTGACTTGTGAACCACAAGATTCCAAATGCAATGACATGACAAACGAATCTCCAATTGAACACACAATAGAAATACCGTGACAAACGAATCTCCAATTGATCACAACTGAACAAGCATGGCAATAGGAAATAAACAGCAATGAAAAGCCTGCTGCGATGGTGGATAAAGTGAGCAGAGTGTAAGATGACGCCCACATGAGTAGTTTGGGCACTCTTAGCATCCACATCAATGGCCTCTCTGAACCCTACCACAGCAAAATTTTTGTAAATGAGATGAACCAAAACCAGTCTCTGCTGTCTCCCTGATTTCCAGCTGCTATACCAAGTGCTAGGAGAACAAATTCCGCCTCTTAAAAACCTTGGCCTATAAAAAATCACACAAAAACCCTAGGAAATGACAATGAAAGTAAATCTACAAATATCAGGGTTTTAAAGCTTCTTGATTCTTGAGCTCAGCACAAGAATTTTTACCTTGGATTCCGATAGTGGTTTTTTGAGATTGCACCGGCCTTGAACAGGGCTTCCTCCAAATCACCATCGATGCTTCTTTAGTTTCCTCTGCCCGTTCAGAAGTGCATGCGAAATATTTGCACCAATATTTTCTTTGTTGTATCTGTCGGCAGAAAACCTGAAGCGCAGAAGTTCACCACATGTAAGGAGCAACTATTACGCCGATCAGCAGGCAAGTGGACCACATTTAACCGACTTTCATTCAAATGCTTATATATAAATAAACACCGAAAGATATATTCTGACAAATGTTAAACATCAAATTATTTACATTAATCAAATAATAATAGTTATAAAGATTAATCATATAATAATATTAACGTAGTAATGAATTTGATTTTGAAAAAGATATACTTACAATGTTATGCAAAGAGGCAGCAAACTATCATTGAACTTTTGGTAAACAGTGCTTGTTTATCCTCCCCTCGATCATACGATGGCAGGCATGTCATGCCACACTTGGTTCCAAAGTGCCTCATTAGTTCAAAGAGTTTAAGCGCATCATTGCTGGAGCCATCCATTGTAGTTTTGGATTTCATCTCTTCTACACCCTTACATGACATCGAAAACTAATTTTTGAACTGATAAATCAACATTAAGTAACTGTTTTGTTCAATCTAATTATCATACAATGAACCCAACATCGTAGAGACCAAATTCACCAATGACAGAAAATATCATACTGAAATGATTTTATGTTTATTGTCTTATGACATCCTTCAATAGGACCTGGAGTACCTAATGAAAAGTGCATCCAAATTCTGAAAACCTATTTTAAAGCTTTGCCAAAAAGAGGAGGCAAAGTTATTGGTTCGTTATTGCCTGTGAACCAGTTTTACCCAAACACACTGATAACAGCTAGCGAACAAAAAATCTCCACGAAGGGGATATTTTGTTACGATAGTGTGCAGTTTGAGAGGTAAGGAACAGACAGAAGAGGAGTTTATACATCTGGGTATCGCTGCAGGCTTCTCCTTCTATCTGGACCCATTCTACACCGTTTTAGAAACTGAGTAGTAAATTTATATTGTAGATTGAGATTGCGGATTGAGATTATAGATTGACATTGCGGATTGAGATTGTAGCTTGAGATTGCAGATTGAGATTGTAGAATGATTGCGTTCATGAACTTAATGTCGAGACCCTGACATCTTGTTGAGATCATTAGGCTCTGTAGGATATTTTCTTTAAGCGCAATCACAATGTTGTTGAGAAATTTAGTGAAGGGATGAAACATTGGAAATCTCAAATCATCACAGTGAAGTTTGTAGTGAGATAATAAGATAAATCATTGCCTTGATACAAAACAAGAGTGTCTTAGAATTCATACAAAGCATCAACCTCATTATCCCTACCGTAGGCATTAAAGGACTGATCATACATGAGAAAGGACCATAAAACCAACGAGGACAAAGAAATGAAGGGTAACTCTGAAAATGCCTTTCAAATGGGATTTAAGGACTATCATTAGTCAAAGCACTTGATGTACAACTGTCATAGGTTTGCCCAGGACAAGTTGGAAGATAATCCTTATGTAATTAGCTACAAGACTACATCATGATTAATTTGGTCATGTGGTCGGGTAAGTATAAAATGGTAGATAGATAAATGTGTTACCTAGATGACTGTCACACCTAGTATAAGAGGATGGTCACATGTCAAAAATGTTCCTGCCATGCTCTCATAGGATTGTCATGTCACAAGGAAAAAAAGCTAATCTAAATCTATGATTCCAGTCTTAATGCCTTTGGAATTAAGTGTGACATATTCATTCTTGATCAGACTTGCCATATGGGTTTTTCACATGGTTGTACTATTGACTAAATTTTGAGGACACTAGGAGAATGAAGGCTTACAAGCATAGATACATGTATGTATATATGTGTATGTATGTTTATACATATACAAATACATATATACATGTACATCATATTACTACATGCATATATGTAGGAATATACACATATATGTACATTTATCTTGCAATTTTACTGAAAAAATTCAGGTTTGGAGGCTCCACCAAATATTTGAGGAGTGAGAGAATATCTTCGAGTTATGGTGCTCTTCCATAGCCTTCTTGTGCAGGTATGTGCTGGATTAAAGTAAATTAATTCAAATTTCAGCTAACCTACTATAAATTGATTTAAATTTTCTTCAAACTAATGATGTCAGGACTAGGATTAAAATTGCTGAAGAGAAAGCGCAAAGGATAAAGAAAATAAAATTTCACACGATTTTTTTTTAGTAAAGTATGGATTTAGATAAACTATTTTAGAAGTAAGAGACGATTAAGCAAGAATGAGATGAGTATAGTTAGGGTTTTATAATAATACAGTTGAACTGCTGAAGTTATTGGTTTAAAAAAATTGTTGATAGAGTTTTCTGAGTTGATTCATATCATTAAAAGAAGAAGAAATAATTAAACATGATACAATGTAAATAAAGAAAGAATTAACTTGTAGATAGTCTAAAAAGCCAAACTCTACTTATTAAGGAATAATTTTATTTAGTAAAAGCCAAAACCTTGAACTTAGAATTAGGTTCATATATCCAACAATCTATAATTGAATAGTAATTTCAGTAGTGCACTACATAACAAAACATATCTAGAAACTATCAAATACATAGCAAAGCAAATAAAATAAGACTTGATACAACCTTACCTAATCTCCCCAATAATTTGTTGCACTTTATTCTTTATTTTCCCTTTAACCTATCATCTATTCTCAACAATAATCAATATTATTTATTTACACATAGTGAAAATGTTAACTCTCCTTATGATCCTCATATTATATTCCTTATACAAGAAAATTGATTATAAAACATAATTGTAATGTTGCAAAATCCACGCCAATCTACTATAATGTAAATGACTAGATTAGAATGGATTGAAGAACAAATTGGCCACTCTTGCTGCTTTCATAACTTCTATAATATAGTATTGTCCTCCATTTTTTCTTATCCTAAATGGATGTCATTCTATGTCATCATTTTCTCATTATGGTCAAACTTCTTTATCAAAAGATTGTACAGATTTATATCATTTTCTATGCCAATCAATGGGTGAATCCATTTGTACATTGTTTTTTTTTTTTTTGATGAATAGGCATTAATCTATATTAAATCAAAGATTAAAATACATATTCACAAAAAAAAGGTGGGTGGTAAGAAGGCACACCCTGAGATTCATATGGGAAATGCCTAGAAAAACCAAAATAAAATGACTAGTCACATCGGCCTAGCCCAAAAGTTCATGATTACAAACATAACATAAAAGGCCATTAAGCGGACAAAGCAATGCCAGCAGAGCCAGGAGGGTCTTTGTCATCCAATTTCTACCCCCATACATCAGCAGGGTTTAGAGTGACGTCAGGAGGAGGATCCCAACCATCATCAGCCTCTTTATCTTTATCTTCATCTTCCTCACGTCGAGGCGAGATTACAAGTGCAAGCCGCAGAAAGCTTTTACCAAAGTCTAGCCAACTAGACCCAAAGGCGAGAGTCTCATCAGAGGGCCACCTGGAACCACTACTGCCGCTCCCCGAAGCACCACTAGAAGGACACCCTTAGCTAGCCCGAGGCGGAGGAGATCGGATCCGTCGAGGAGGGAGAAATCCCTGCCGAAGAGGAGGCTGAGAGCTAGGGCATATAAAACCACTCCGCTGCCGGCCTCGAGAGGGAAACTGGCCACGAGAGGAGGTGGGACAAGTGGGAACCTGAGCAACAGTACATAGGGCATTGCCCCAGTGGTCCAAAAGAACTTGCAGGTGAGCAACTTCAAGTGCAATTTTTTTTGCCTGCACCTGAATCTGTAAGAGCACATTAGAACAAATAATAGCTTTAGAATATAAAGAAATTTTTGTATCCATTTGAGTATGAGAAAATATGGAGGAAATATAGGTGAGTCTCCCAGCAGAACCATATGCCAAGAGAAGGGCTCCAGTCGAAAAGGTCGAAAGAAGTCATGAATCCAAGTCCAAAACTGTTGGGCCCTGGGGAAAAAAAAAAAGAGATGCTTAAAAGACTCAACTTTCCCACAAAAAGGGTAATGAGGGTCTGAAACTGCCAGGTGAACAAGTCGAGAACCCATAGACAAGCCTTGGAAAAGAATACACCAAGAAAAGTGGGAAAGTTTTGGCTCAAAACTTGCAAACCAAGTGGGGGAAAATATTTTATGCAAGACATGAGTGATAGATTGAAGAAGCCACCTCTGGTTCAAACCGTCAATCATAGGAAAATGTGGTGAAAGCCACCTATAATCAAGCCTAGGCTTGTAATTCCTGAAAGGGGTTTCTGGGTACCACTTCTAGTCCTTCCACTAGGCCTTGGACCAACGAATTCCCACCTTATGAAACATTTCTACAAGAATAGCATTCACTAGACCATCATAAGTTGCACGATCTTGGTTTTGAAGTATGTACAAGGCACGAAAAATCCTCCCATGGAAAAATATGCATTGTGGGTCTGTGAAATATCTATTGTAAAGTTTGAATACCTTTCTTATGAAATATAAGTGCCTTAAGCCAAGGTGATTTATCCAAAGGTTGACCATTGTTAACAAAAAGAGGAGACCACCAAGCATTCTGTTGGATGAGCGAAAGCCCATCATGATAACTAGAACTAGCCCAGTGAACCCAGGGTTTAACTGCCTCCTAGGCGCTCCAAATGATTTTAGCAACAAAATTCCCCACAATTTAAACTAGTTCCTCCATGACTAGAAGGGTTTGAAAGCCAATCCCCTTCCAGGTGGGCCTGTGCACAGGAAAGCTAGATTGAATACAATGTTTGAGGAGAATTTTCTAGGCCTCATCTCCAGTAAGGGCCTAGATAATCCACTTCACACACAAGGTAGTGCCTTGTCATTGAGTGGAGAGCAACCCAAGATGGCTAGAGTCTCTGGGAAGATAGCAAAATTCCCATGTGACATGGTGAAACCCTCTATGAGATTCAGTAGAAGCCCAAAGGAAGTCCCAGAGCAACTTTTCAAGTTTTTCATAAGCAGCTTTAGAGGGGGCCCAACAGGAGGAATAATAAGCATGAGTGGGCGCAAGAACTTTAGAACACACCTAAAATTTCCCTGCCAAAGAGAGGGCCTTAGTAATCCAGTAAGCAAGCTTATGGTCAACTCTAGACATAACAACTTGCCATAGCTTAGTCGAAGATGCCTGGAAGGCAAAGGGAATGCCCAAGAATAAAAAAATTTCTCCTAGCCCAATCCACTTCCAACCATACTATTGAAACTAGGGTGGAGTGGGTAAAATAGACCGTCTATAGCACAAAGTTTTATGCCATTGAATGGCATAATCGAAAGCAAGGAAAAAAATATTGAGACATTCTAGGGTTGCTTTGATATTATCTTCATCCTCAAGAAGAGTGAGGAAAGATTCATCAACTAAATGACCATTAACCAGCTGGGCTTGAGAGTTAGGCAACGAAATGCCCTTGACACACTGTTGAGAAACCATGTTGGCCAAAAGATAGCCAAACCCTTCAGCAATGAGCAAATACAGAGAAGGGGCAAGCGGACAACCTTGTCGGATGGAACGAAAAAATACCAAAGGTAGAGGATTGGCAGCCATTAATGGTGATACAAGTAGAAGCATCTACAAAGAGCATGTAGATAGTCTAAATGAAATTGGGCCCAAACCCCAAAGCTTGCAGCATCGCAAGAATAAAGGTCATTCAATGCGGCCATAGGCTTTAGCTAAATCAATTTTGAGAAAAATAGCCTTCTAGTCTGATCGTTGGGCCCACTCCATACCTTCCCACATGGCAATAATATTATGGGTATGTGCAAGATCATCATGGAAAAAATAGGCCCTTAAGTGGTGAAAAATTCAGAAAAATCAAAGTTAGGCAACTTGACGTAAAACTTTGAATAAGTTATCTATATTATTTCAAAAATATGTAAGAATAGAATTTGTAGCAAATCAAATGTAGTTTCTAAACTACTAGGTTTTTTTTGTTTTTTAAATCTATTTCTAGTGAAAATTTGAAATTTCAATTCAATAGTACTTAAATTTCAGGGAAAAAATGAGAAGTGGGTGTTTGTTTGACAACCCTAACCACAATAAAATGATAATATATTTTTATAATATTTTAGACATAAGTAGAGGACTCATGTCCTAATGTGATGTATATTTTTTTGTAATTTTTTTCCAAGTAAATAATTAATTATGAATTTTTTATTACAACTTTTAAAAAATATAAAAACTCGCATGTCTGACCACCTTAACTTGGTCAAAACTTCATGAAATTATATTTTTTTTAATCTTCTAGTATGCAAAGCATAGAATGTGACTCATGTTTTGGATTCAAAACATGTGATACCATTTGAAGGCTATAGATGTTTTTCAATCAGCTTATCAATCAGGACTTTAGTCATATTCAAATAGAAAATAAATAATAATTATTTATTAAATTCAAAATAAAGCATAATTTATATTGGCGGAAAGTTGAGAATCTCCTTTAAAAACCCTTTTTGTTTCATCAATTTTGGGTAAAAAAATTCGTCAGCCACATACCCATCATATCGCCACTTTTTGGCTCATCATGATTCTGCACATACTGTTATCCAGAATGAACCTAGATTTGATGAATCTTGTTTGCTCCAGGCACACAATCTGAGGTAAAAGATGGCAGATTTTTAGAGCCAAAGCTTTGGCAATGATTTTGTAGGAGACATTGAGAAGCATAATGGGCCCTACTTGCAAATATCCTCGAGATCTCCAGACTTACGTATGAATTTAATATTTCATTTGTTTATTAAATTACCTAGAGAATTATCATGAAACACTTCTAAGTAAACATGATATAGATCTTTCCCAACACAATCTGAGAGGGCCTTATAAAATTCACAAGGAAACCCATCGATCCCTGAGGCTTTGTCATCAACCATGGAATGAATAGCTTCCTTGAGATCCTCCAGTGTTAGCAATTGATCACAAAAATTTCTCTAGGCTCAGGAGAGCCTATTTGGCACAACATTAAAGGAAATCTTGGAGGGCTTGTTGTCACACGGGCATGTATTCCTGTGTAATGAAAACCTGCTCATAGTGGTGCATAAAGGCCTAGAGAATGTCAAGAAGCTTAGAGAGCACCTAGATTCCATATTTAACTTTTTTAATGCTCGGGGATGAGTGCCTGGTACGTAGGACTAGAAAAAATTCTTTAGAGGCACGATCACCAACTTTGAGCCACTGTAACCTAGCTTTAATTTTAGCCCCTCTGGTAGCATAATTGTTTGCAACTTTCTTTTTGTGCCTTAATTCCGCCACCCTAACATGTAATGGTGAGGAAAACAGGTTTGTTTCCAAAGCCTCGGTAATTGAACGTAGGTCAGAGGTGGTGGCCCCTCATAAGACCACTGGCGAAAGATAGCTAGCTGGCACCCATAAATGCATAGAAATTAAGCTGTATGTGTGATAACATCATTCCACCATGTAATCCAACTTGTATGATGATTTGGCCTACACTCTAGATTCCAGACTCTACGAATGTGGGCCAGAGTAGGCTTATGGAAAAAGAAAGAAGTATTCAAAAATAATTTAATTTTACATGTGTGAGGTTGTCATGTCTCCCATTCAATGTGAAAAGAAATGGGGAAGTGGTCGGATAGAGTCACATCCACTAACGGCTTAACCAATAGAGAAGAACTATCAAAAGAGAAAAAAGATTGAGCTGAGATCATGGCACGATCAAGGCACTTAAATATTCTGTCAGAACCGGCCCTAAAATTACACCAAGTGTGCCAAAGATAGTGGAATGGTGATGACCAATATTGGCATTAAAAAGACCTAATTTATTGCACCTCTAAAACCACGCTTCATGTTTGCCAGCTGCCCATCTGAATGGAAAGGTTCCATCTTTCTCATACACCATCTTAACCATATTGAAATCCCCACATAATAACCAAATAGCAACTGGAAATGAATCAACAATCTAACACCAAAGAAAAGAGCACTCCACAACATCATTAGAAGCACAAACATTAATAATCCCAAAGGAGTGACTATCAATGTTAAGAAGGATCTAGATGAGTCAATGAGTAGGATTAGACCCATGGTCAACCACACAAGCATGCAATTGTGGGGAAAAAAGGGTGACAGCTCCACCATGCCCAGCCTCATGAGTAGTGCAAAACATTTTACTGGCTGGCCAAATAGAACAAGCTGAAGAAAGCAAGAATCCATAAATTTTAACCTCTTGGAGACAAAGCACTTCAATACCAGAATATTTTCATAAAGTATCCCTAATAGAATACTTTTTGGAAAGGTCTATCAAAATTTGAACGTTCCATGAGAGGAAATTCATGAATGAAACTCCTCCATATTGTTGGAGTCTAGTTCCTCTTCATTCATGGAAGAGAAATGATTCTGTAAATACTCTGGTAGAACTGACCCAATATGAATAGGAGAGGAAAATCTCCACTTTTCTTGCACATATTCACCTACTTCAAGTGGTGGAGAAGGACTGTGAGACTGCCTTTGAGCTCTCGACATGAGAGGAGAAACGTTTGGTTGAGCAATCATAATGATAGTAGGTTGAGGTGTTGCCTTTGTCCTGGGCTGCACCAAAACATTATTAGCTCTGACAAGAGCTTCCATCCCCTTCCCTAAAGGGTTTGAAACTACCTTCGATGGTTCAGAGGCCTTAGAAGCTGACCCAAAACTAGTGGACTTATTTTTTTGGCTTGTAACCGTGGTCCATTTTTCATCAAGTTTGGTAGCAGAAGTCTCCACTTGATGAGGCTTCTCAGTATCTCGTGGTGGAGAAGGTGTACGAGGCACTACTAAATGCCAATCCTTAATCTTGTGGTTTGCAGACTGACACCTATAACATGTGTTGGGTAGATTTAAATAAGTGACTTTCTAGGTATGTTAGAGAGCTCCAATTTGAATATCAATGGATTCTTTCAAATCCTTGGAGAGGTCTACATCCACACAAATCCGTTTTTGGGGTAAGGACTGGAAAAACCTATAGGGCTCAATACAAATGACCCTCCCCAATGAGGATGCAATATGATTAAAAAAAGGCACACAAGGCAAAGGAAAACCAGGGAATTCAATCCAAACCAGGATTCACAGCTTGGTGTCATCTAAGATAGCAAAATCTTGGGTCCATGCCTAGAAAACCAACAAAGAGGATCTGACATACTAGGGACCATGGGCTAAGATAGCTTGGACATGATTGACCTCTGCAAAGTGGAACAAAAAGAAACCCTTGGTTAAATTTTGGACCATATCAAGGTGGATCCCATGAGGGACCTAGGCCTTGCTAACTCATTCCTTAAGCACACTTTCAAGGGGAGTCCTCCCAACAAAATAACCCACAAGGGTATGTTGCTCAAGCAATTGACAAGCATAATCAAAATCTAGTAAAGGAAAAACCACATCAGCTGGGGAGTTAGAACACTTACCTCATGAAATATTTTCAGAACAAATTTTCATGGTTGTTTGTTTGGAGGAGGAGTCATTGAGCAATGTCGTCAAACCACTAATACTAGCATGAACTACTAGGTTAGAGCTGGTTGAAGGCATATTAAAACACAAAAACTGCAGCAAATGTGGTCGTACACACAAGAAAAGAGGGGTTTCCTGTGCAGAATGTGCAGTATGACGCAAGAGGGGCCAAGGGTGACTGCAAAAACCACAAAACGCTAGCAAAGCTCCATACATTCTTTTTTGATTCCATACACACGTATTAGATGAGGATAAGTTTTTATTGTAAACATTTATAATATTAAGTATAGTAAGTTTTAAAAATATATTTTGAGAAGGTTTATAACAAAAATAGTTGGTTAAATTCAAAAATGTATATTTACAAAAGCATATATCAATAAAGATACAAGATTATTATAAATTAAGTGTATGTTTTTATATTAGATTATAGTGTTAGATGATATTTAGTTTTTAAAAGAACTTAATAGACATATTCATATAGTACATTTCGAATTATTCATCCATCTTAAATTATAAATTAATCTTGTACAATAAGGGAGACCAAGACACCCTAAGTAATAGTGTGAATTTTAACATTAACAAAAAACTCGCAATTTGTAGGTTTATCATTAAAAGTAAGTTCATGAATATAGCCTACCTAAAGCTAAATATCTTCTCATGTGAGGACGAACCAATCCTAAAACAATCACTAGCCCATTTAGGAAATGAATTAACTCATTCAAAATATTTTGAAATGATTTCAGCAACAAACAAACCCTTAATTTTGACTAAACTAGAAATGATTAGAAGTGACTAGAAGCCGATGATACCCTTCCATCACTTCCTTTTATAGGGAGATATTCCCTCAAAGAAATGTTTGAGAAGAATTTTCCAAAGCTCTAATGACCCACTTAGAAAAAAATGCTTTATTTATGAATTTTAATAACCCCCATCTCCTTGTCTAATGGTGGACAAAAAAATACTTGAGAGACTCAAAAAAAGCCATGAAATATTTAACCATTAACCAATAAAAAAAAAAGGCGTAGCCAAAAGTATAAAAGAATAACACAATCAAGATCTACTTAAAAAATACTAACACAAATTATGACAAAATTACATCGTAAAATATTAATTCCTTCTCATTCCTCTAATGCAACCAATACAAATAAAATTATAATTTTTAACTAAAATTAATAATCCTCCACATTTCTTAATGTTCTTTTTTTAAAGCCTAAAAATCCTCTAGTAAAACTCAAATCTATGAAAAAATCCTAAAAAAACCTAGTTTAGAAAAACTACTATTTTTAGTAATTTTGTATTTAAGCACATATGAATCTAAAAATTGTCCTGAAAAATCCTACACAACTAAGTGATTCTCGAGAGTTGCATCCAACCCAATATCTGTACTTAGTAGCTAAATTATTAATTTTGAAAAACTTTAAAATATTTAAAAAATTATATTAAATTACAAATTTTGGGCCTTAGATGGTTAAATTTGGCCCCAAAAAATGTTGAAATAGGTCATAACCAAACAAGTAAATTGTGTTTAAATATTCATTGCTTCAAGATATTTAATCTAAAAAAGAGGGCTCTAACAACTTCCCAAATCCAAAGTTATGATCTTTGTATGTTTCTCCACCACCGTCATTCTCCTCTAGTTGAAAAACTAAATTCCTATTATTTGTTCCTATCAAATTTCTTTAATTCTCACTCTAATATCCTAGTATTGTTTCCTTATTATAATCCTCTTCATTATATTAAAACTGTCATAACCAACTGATCTCGTATTCATGTTGCAATGCAATCTTTTCGTTGATGCATTGATGCTTTGTCCAATCTGAAAGCTTGTAGTGTTTACAAGGAAAGATACATCAACATGAAAGTGCAAGCATCCAACCTAGACATTGTTTGTCTACATTGTGCTTATGAAAAGGGAATCCATAGATTCAGTTCATTGAACAAGATGGATCCAAGACCATAACCTCCTGTCCTTGCAAAGCTTACTTAGATTGAAGAAACACTTATAGCTAGAGTTGCTCAAGTTTTGCAAGTGACCCATGCTAGAGGAGGCCAATACAAATTTAGTGGGCATACTATAAGCTTCCCTTAAGACATCATGCCCATTGCAACTTTGTTACCACGTCACCTACATGATATTGAAGTGGTGATTGTTTGAAGAATTAGCATTCAAGGGATGAACTATGATTGCTATGTTGACAAACATAATGTCATGGCTACATTGATATACAAAATTGAAAATGATCCATACTATAGTGATGTTGTAATTGATTTTGATGCTTTAAATTTTTTTCCTACTACAAGTACTAACATCTCCGATCTTCTACACATAATGAAAGAACTAGTACATAACATAGCTAAACCAGTGACAACTTCAGAAATTGTTGCTAATGAGGAAGTTGACCTTGAGGACTCATCATCATTTATTCCATTGATGCCCAACTCTCCCTAGGAATTTCAAGCAATTAGAGATGTCTTACAGATTGAAGAAATTAGTCAAGATACTTTTCCTTAGCCTGAGATAAATTCTAACCCTATCAATGAATACAATACAAGAGGGTTAGGTTATTAAGCATGGATTTTCCAACATTTTTCCCCATTGGAACAACGATGCTCCTATAGTTGAGAAGCATATAGATTCACTTAGATGAATATGCATTGCACTTTATGAGAAACTATGATAATAGATTTGGGAGGCATGTCAGATTTAGATATTACCTTTATAATTTAATAATGAGGCATCAAAGGAAACAATCAACTTCTATTTTCATGAAAACAAACTTGGAAGAAAGAATCCCAAAGTTGGTGGTTGCATTGCGACAATTGCTTTAGAATGCACCAAACACCCAGATAGTAAACCAACTCATTCACTTTGGTACATCTTTGCAAGGGACACACTCATATTGGGGAAAGTGCTGGCAATAGCTCACGATAATGATCCACCACCTTGGGACACCAACTCTTTTCTTCACTTTGAGCTCTACAGACACAAAATGACCTGATTTACACAAGGTACTTGATCCTGGTACCCAACCACATATGACATACTCCCAAAGATGTTTCATAGACAATGTCATCCAAAATCTGCATATAACAACCTCAACATGCACTTGCGGTTCACCATTTTCTGTGAAGAGGTTATTGAGAGGATTTTCCATACAAAGGATTACTGTTATATGTATGAATGGAAAAACTGTGAATTAACACATGTCCATGGTTTCTTGTGGCTTCCAGGTGCCCCAAATATGGACATGCTTGACTAGTCCAACCAACATGAGGTTCAACATGAAAATATATTCTTCAATTGTTATGTTTCAGCATGGAATCCTTGTTCTCCAGAACAACTAATATCAAGAGTCCACCACTCTTCTTTGGAGGACCTATGTTTGCTTGACAGTTCACAAATTTCTTGCATGGACCCAATGGTGAATTATGAGCAGCTGGTGAACACCATCCAAAGGCATGCCCAATGTACTCAATACACATGCCTTAGGAAAAAATCCCACCAATTACAATGTTGCTACAAATCTCTATGGAATGCACAACCATCATCGACATTGGCAATTGATAGTGAATCAAACAAATATTATAATCCATCAAGACATGATGAGAACGTTAATATTCACAACCCTAAGATGCTTGCAATCTGGTGAGAAAACGTTGATTTCTAGCCAGTCTTGTCAAGACAAATTATGCTAAACTGCATTTCCAAATATTCATCAAAGTCTAAAAAAAAGTCTAAAAGCTATATTGATATGTTGCAAAGGCTTGCGAATACAAATTCATATGGGGATAAAGCATTGCTTTTCTATCAAAAATTCATGATGAACTTGGTTGCAGATCATGACATTGGTGCATAAGAAACATGACATATGCTACAAAAGTTCCCCCTTGTCATGTCAAGCCAAAATTTCCTATCTTTGAACTTTAGTAGGCAAACATTCCACTGTTTGAAAGCATTTGATAATGGTGATGAGCTTGCAAGTATTTATATTCATTGTTACATGCAAAGACCAGCTGAGATGGACACTATATCCCTTATTCAATCTGCACAATTGTATACATATCAGAAAAATCGCAAACGTGGGGGTTGGCATTTGCGACAACACCCTTCTATCATCATTGTTTACCCACTATTCAAGTCTTCCCCCTTGTCCATTGTGATACCTTTGGAATATTTTCTTGGTAGGAATTGCTGCTATACAAGCCTTTTCAAATTTTTGAAGTAGATATAGGCCTCACTAGAGATAGTATAACACATAATTGGAGGCTATTTCATTTTGTTGGCTATCACCCTTGGCATGTCAATAGAGTTATTGCTCCCCCCACTAGTGAAGATGAAGGTGATAGTGATACTGACAGCACCCAGTCTCTGCCTCTCGTAGATGAATATGAATGAAAGTTGATTTCGTGCCTTGGTGCTACAAAAAATGTTTGCTTTGACCAACTGCAACTATTGGGTAGATGAGACTTTGATTTAAATCACATGTGGGGCACACACCATGTTTTTGAGAATCTACATAGAGTTGTTGTAGAGTTCATCTCAACAAGTAAATTGCATACAACTGATGATACTCTTTTCCCACCTGTTGCACCTACACTTTGTTATCAACTATCTCCTAAGCAAAAGCTTGCTCTAAATATCATTGAACAACACCATCTTGGCCCATCCTCATCATCACCATTCTGTATGATTATTCAAGGTACTGCTAGTATACATAAATCATTTCTTATAGACAACATCTAAAGAACACTAAATACATCGCCAAATCAAAGAATGAATCCTTTGCTTGCTCTGGCACCAATGTGGGTGGTTGCTTACAATATACGTGCCTCTACAGTGCATGCAACTCTTTAGATACCAATTAGAGATATGAATCCGTTAAAAGGACATCCATTGACCATATTTCAAGAGGACTTCAAACATATTAAGTACATATTAATTGATGAAATGAGCTTCTTGGGGCCCAAGTTGTTACTCAAAATAGATAATTGATTGTGGCAAGCATTTCCTACTAGACATATGCAAGCATTTGGTGGTGCCTCTGTTATACTTGTGGGTGACCTAGCATAGTTTCTGCCTATTTTGGATAGGCCTATCTATACTTCTCGCTCCATAGCCTTGGCTCTTTTGCACACTTTTAATGTTGTTGTCACACTCGACACAGTATTCCACTAACATGGATAGTCTGATACACAACAATAGTTCTATAAACTCCTTTTGAATATTAGAAATTCTTAGGCATCTCACACTAATTGGAAAACTCTTATGAATTGGAAAAACACCATACTTTCATTTGAACAAAACCAAGAGTTTGATGTAGCTATTCACTTATTCCCAACAAATAGGTTGGTTACCTTGCACAATAGAAAAATGCTTTAACAATTAAATTTTCCCATTGCAATTACTATTACTGAAACTACTTAGCAAAACACACTTGATTATGTTGATGATGAGTAACTTCAAGCAAAGCTCTTACTTGAAATTGGTGAACAAGAAATGTTAACAAAAAATATTTGGTGGTAGCTAGCCTGGTTAATGGATCATTAGGTTTTTTCAAGTTTATCGTATATGCTAGGGATGCTAAACCACCTCAACTGCTTGAATACGTTGTTATGCATTTCCCAAACTACATTGGCCCAACATGGGATTAAGAAAACTTAAAATAAATCCCCATTCCCCCGATCACATAAGGAAGTTGAATACAACTCCCCTTAACAATGGCTTGGGCAATAACAATACATAATCTCAAGGCTTGACATTAGAGAAAGATACAATAGATATTGGAACTAAGGAAAGACAAGGAATAACATTCACAACTCTTTCCTATGTAAAATAAATTACATGAATATGCATAGATCGACCTTTTTCTTTTGATAAATTCTCCATATTGTTGGGAATAGGATGCCATTTAATTGCAATCCTAAACATTATTTCATGTATCTCCTAAGTCCTTGGAAAGTGTTCCCCAAACACTAGGATTGGAAAGAGTTAAATTCGAATGAAATGAACATGTAAATTGACATTTGTAATTAATTCTAAATGATATGAACATGTGGGGACGCCCATGAAGAGCTCCTACAAAATAGAAGCACATGGGGCACCCACATGGAAGGTGGAACTCACCTTGAGTTAAGTTAACTATTTGGAGTAAAAGATAACACTTCAGTAATGCATGTAAAGATCCTAGAAGTTAGGGATTGATATTTACATGCATGGAGGTCAATTCAGTTTAGTATCAGTTCAGTTTAGTTCAATTCAGTTTAGTTCATTTCAATTCAGCTCAGTTATGGTTCAATTATCTTTATTTGCATGTAGTTAGTTTTAGTTGGATGCTAGTTGACTTCAGTTGACTTGAAATGCATGACTAATGACTTGAGTTGCATGACAGATAATAGGTGACACATTCTGTTAAGTGGGGATGATCAATCATGCATGGTATTTGCATGAATGGTGGAGAGATATGTTTTAGTTAACAGAGATTGACTTGGACCCACCTTGGGCACCCAAGTTGGCATCTATGACTTAACACTTTTGCATGATAATATATTTTATAAGGTTGAGTTAAGTGGGCCCATTCTTGGGCACCAACTTTGAGGATAAGCTTAGAAGATATCTTCAGAATCAACATTGAGTTATGAATTTAGTTTGGGACACCCAAATGGATGGACTTGTTTTGAAATTGTTCTTCATGGTAGAACTCTACTTGCAAAGAATAGGTGTGGGTTTTGTGAGATAATAATTGTGCTTTGTAATTGTAAACTCTTTAGAGTTTAGAAGGCTCATTATTATCTATATATTGCAGTGAAAGTTGAAGAGTTAATCATATTTTATTGCAGGTTGTGAAGAAGAATTGTTGAAGGAAAAGGAACCATCTTAAGCAAGGATTGGAATTATTGTAATCTTATTATGAGATTAAATAATACATTGATTGTTGGTGGAGTTTTTTCCTGAAAGGGTTTCTCCACGGTATATGTTGTGTAACTTCTTTCTTTTGGTCTTATTCTTCTACAATCTTCTGTCCACTTCTACAAATGGTAAAATGAATTAAACAAATAATCATCCACAAATAAATTGTAACAAATAATTATCCACAAAGAAATTGTAACAAATAATACATACTTAGATCTACAGCTACAATACTTTTACAAAGTATTAAGCTACATAATTACCACCATTTTCAACATTTGGTATCAGAGGTAACGGTTGGGTAGAGTTTGGGATGTCTTTCTCTTAAAAGTTTGAAGGTTTTTTGGCTATAGTGGGAGCTTTTACTATTGTGTTATTGCTAATTTTGGAAAATAACTTTAATGTGATAGTCAGAGTGTTATGTGCTTAGCCAAAAATTCTATGTATCATGCTTGTACTAAGCATGTTGATGTTAAGTATCACTTTGTGAGAGAAATAGTTGAGGGTGGGAAGGTAGTAATTGAGAAAGTTAGCACTTTAATTAATGTTGTAGATTATCTTATGAAACAAGTTCCTACAGATAAGTTCTCTTAGTTTGAATCATTTGCTTGGAGCTTCATGATTAAGTAGGTTGCATTTGAAGTTGGCATGGGTTTTTTAGATGGTGCAAGAAGGCCATTGGCCTTGAGTCATGTACTTGATTTATAATAATGATTCCTTGTTTAGAATAATTGCAATGTATAATGTTAAGTGGGAGAATGTTGGGAATAGGATGACATTTAATTGAAATCCTAAACATTGTTTCATGTATCTCCTAAGTCCTTGGAAAGTGTTCCCCAAACACTAGGATTATAAAGAGATTAAATTTGAATGAAATGAACATGTAAATTGAAATTTATAATTAATTCTAAATGATTGGAACATGTGGGGACACCCATGAAGAGCTCCTACAAAATAGGAGAACATGGGGCACCCACATGGAAGGTGGAACTCACCTTGAGTTAAGTGAGTTGTTTGGAGTAAAAGATAACACTTCAGTAATGCATGTAAAGATCGTAGAAGTTAAGGATTGATGTTTACATGCACGGAGTTCAGTTTAGTTTTGATTAGTTTAGTTCAATTTAGCTCAATTTAGTTCAGTTCAGTATCAGTTCAATTCAGTTCAGTTTAGTTTAGTTCAGTTATGGTTTAGTTATCTTTAGTTGCATGTAGTTAGTTTTAGTTGAATGCTAGTTGACTTCAGTTGACTTGGAATGCATGACTAATGACTTGAGTTGCATGACAGATAATGGGTGACACATTCAGTTAAGTGGGGATGATCAATCATGCATGGTATTTGCATGAATGGTGGAGAGATATGTTTTAGTTAACAAAGATTGACTTGGACCCACCTTGGGCACCCAAGTTGGAATCTTAGAGTTAACACTTTTTCATGATAAAATATTTTATAAGGCTGAGTTAAGTGACCCTATTCTTGGGTGCCAACTTTGAAGATAGGATTATCTAAGATATCTTCATAATCAATGTTGAGTTATGACTTCAGTTTGAAACACCCAAATGGATGAAAGACTTGTTTTGACATTGTTCTTCATGGTAGAACTCTACTTGCAAATAATAGGCATATGTTTTGTGAGATAAGCATTGTGCTTTGTAATTGTAAACTCTTTGGAGTTTACAAGGCTCACTATTTTCTATATATTGTAGCAAGTTGAAGAGAGTTAATTAGATTTTATTGTAGGTTGTGAAGAAGAATTGTTGAAGGAAAAAGAAGCATCTCAAGTAAGGATTGGAATTATTGTAATCTTATTCTAAGATTAAATGGGTATGTGCAGGATCTTGATGGGCCAAAAAGTGGCAATATGATGGGTATGTGGCTGATGACCTTTTTTTTACCCAAAATTGATGAAATTAAAAGGGTGTTTAAAGGAGATTCTTAGCTTTCCACAATATAAATTATTCTTTACTTTGAATTTAATAAGTAATTATTATTCATTTTCTATTCAAATTACGACTAAAGTCTTGATTGATAGACTGATTGAAAAACATATATAACTTTCAAACGGTATCACATTTTTTGAATCCAAAATGTGTCACATTCTATGCTTCGCATACTATAGGCTTAAAAGAATAAAAATTGAATTTCATAAAGTTTTGACCAAATTAAGGTGGTCAGACATACGATTTTTTATATTTTTAAAAAGTTGAATAAAAAATTCATAATTAATTGTTTACTTGGAAAAAAATTACAAAAAATATGCATCACATTGGGACATGAGTCCTCTACTTATATCTAAAATTATAAAAAATATTATCATTTTATTGTGGTTAGGTTGGTGGATAGACACCTACTTCTTATTTTTTCCCAATTTAAGTAGTACTACATTGAAATTTCAAATTTTCACCAAATAGATTTTTTTTTAAACAAACCTAGTAGTTTAGAAACTACATTCAATTTACTACATATTTTATTTTACATATTTTTGAAATAATATAGATAACTTATTCAAATTTTTACATCAAGCTGCCTAACTCTAATTTTTCTGATTTTTTTGCCACTTAAGGGCCTGTTTTTTCCATGATGATCCTACATATACCCAAATAATACATTGATTCTTGGTGGATTTTTTCCCCGAAAGGGTTTCTCCATGATATATGTTTTGTAACTTCTTTCTTCTGGTCTTATTCTTCTACAATCTTCTATCTACTTCTACAAATGGTAAAATGAATTAAACAGATAATCATCCATAAATAAATTGTAACAAATAATACTTAATTAGATCTACAACTATAGTAGTTTTACAAAGTATTAAGCTACATAATTACCTCCATTTTCAACACATATTACATTCCAATAAATACAATGCACTTCAAATCAAAGAAGAGGATCACCTCCAATAATTGTGTGCATTTCCATCATGATGAAGTTTTTCTATTCTTTATGGTAACTACACCTATTCTCGTTTCCCTCTTTATTTTAATGCATATATAATTCCCGCCATTTCTAATTTTGTTTCCTTGTCATTCCCTCCATAGTGCAGTTAGCTAGAGTTTTGCTTCTATGGTGATTACTAAGAGAAATTGTTGTTTAGTTCTTGCATTATGCTTCTCCTATCCTCCAATGACAACCTTGAATTCCTTCCTCTTCTTTGGTTGACCATATAACATTTATATTTATTTTTTCTTTGAATACCTTCTTCTTCTTCGGTCAATGATGCTATTGCTAGTGCTCTCTCCTTTGAACCATTTGTGTCTAACTATATAAGATTGTAACCATTTTAGATTGGAAATGTTCTCAATTGTAACTACAAATGTTGACAGTGCTTAATAGCTTCATGATCAAAGTTTCGCATGGTGTATGAGTTGCAACTACATTCCATTTATATATAAGGTAAGGCTATATCTCTTTTATTCCATCTCTTATTTCACAACTACATCTTAAATTCTTTGTCACAAATGATACAATTGTATATACTTTTAAAAATGTATAGCACTAATTTCAACTGAACAAAATTATCAAGTGCCAGAACAAAATTATATAGGAGTTATAATTGTGAACATGTTGCATCCCACTCTATGCACAAGGTATTCCTACATCTTGTTTATGTGATCTCTTCTATTGCAGATGCATTATATATTTTTTGTTATAAATTAGAGAACAATTTATATTTCATAATCTAGATATTTTGTACCATTGACACATGTTCACTGCACTAAACTTCACATTTTCCTTATGTCTAACTATATCTGATTGAAACCATTTTAGATTGCAAAAATTCTTAGTTGTAACTACACATCTCCATAATGCTAAATAGCTTTGTGATTGCATGTTTGGCATGGTGTACGAGCTGCAACTACATTCTATTTATATAAAAGGTAAGGCTATATGTCCCTTATTCCATCTCTTATTTTAGAACTGCATGTCAAATTATTTGTCATAAATTATACAACTATATATACTTTTAAAAATGTATAACACAGATTTCAATTGAAGAAAATTCTCAGGTGCCGAAACATTGGTTTCACCATTGATCAATGCGGTGGACAATGTATGTTCTTGCTCAAGGGTTTGGTGACATCCCATGAGGCTCCATGGTCCATTATGGTAGGGTGGAGAGTAGGCCTTCTTTTGTTTTGTCCATACTGCATCCTATTGTGTGCACAAGGTATGTCTACATCTTATTAATTAACATTAACAAAATTTTGTGAATGCAATTATCTCTTTATTGTTATGGTTGTGTATGACTTATGTAAATACACTTATTTGAAATTTGTATGTCCTATTCCAAATCAATTATATTCTAAGCTTTCACATAATTGTATTATCCTTTTGAGATAATGTATATCTATCTCAACCTTATCTATGCCCTACTTTATTAGCGTAATGGTATTATAAAGGGGTTATTAATGATGCCATGAGAATTTTTAGATGTGGTCACTTGATCTCTCTCACATGTTACTATGCCTAGCTATTACATACCTTCTTGTGCTTGGATGTAGAGTGCCTTCCATTAGCTTACAATCTATGTTCTTGCAAAATAACCAACCAAGAACATACATTATCCATTATTGTGATCAATGGTGGCATCAATGTTTCATATAACACTTAAAATATAGCTTATCATTCCAAGAATGTCCCAACGGAATAAAGATAGGGATCAATATGTATTAATGCCTTTTGCATCTACTATGACAAACATACACATCTACCTGCATTGAAAAATGAAGCTTAGTAAAAAAATTCAAAATAGTAAAGAGGGTTGTGAAGCAAGAGGGCTAACGAAAATTCTATCCAAAGTGCACACAATAAAGGAAAACCACAAAATACGAGGTTTCATATTTTTTTCATTTGATTACGGTGGTTTTAATATTCTTTTGTTGGCTGAGTGTAGAGTATATTGTTGCTACAAAATATAGCTTATCATTCCCTACATGCAAATATGTGTGTATTCTATGCTTAATTCCTTCTATGTGTGTACACATCCTTGCCATCTAGACTTTCCCTCTGCCTATCTCCTCATCATTGTGCACGTAACTACACACAAATACTAGTTTAACCAAGTTTAGAACTCCATATAGCATTGTATGTGATAATAGCTTCACTTTTGTTTATTTGCATTTTTTGAAGAGGCTTATATGAATAAAAACAATTACAATTTTTTCTCAACTATTATGCACGTTGTTTTGGGAAAATGTAAGGATTTGGAGAAGCTCAGTAAGCCTATGGTTGCATCCAGTGAAATATGTTTGAGACTTTGCAAGGCCCGATAGAGAGTTGATTATAGTTGTGGTAGTAATGAGACCCAATGAATCCTTCATTGTCAATTGGAATGTGATATGCTTGATAGGTTTTCAACCGTCATGTGAGGCTAATGTTCCTCAATAGACTTTGATTGTTTTGAACAAATCTAAGTTTATAGCATTAGATTTCTAAAAGTTACTTCATTTTTCCTCATCATTTGATTTCTTTCATTTTTCCTCACCATTTGATTTCTCTCAATTGTCTACTTTGGAATATATGTTTATTAAAAAGCTTGTTGATTGATCTTTCATTCAATGTATGCTTTGACTAATTAGTTGAGAAAATTGGTTCTACTTGCATTCTTTTCTTAGCAATATTTTTTAATCATGACCCTTGACTACTATAAAACTTGCTAGAGTTTTGCCTCAGTGGACTTTAGGTTCTTTGAAGATACTGGCATGATTGTTTCTTGAAAGTTTGTAAAATATTTTCAACAAATTTGTTTGTCAAACCTGCTACAATGCATTCCTTAAGATCACGTTTCTTTTAGGAATTTAATCAATCAGTTTGCATGCCTCCCCTATACTCATATAATTTTGCAAAAAAATATTCTTGGGTGACTATGGTAATAGTATTTTGTTACAAAAAATCCTTTTCATTACATTTAAATTGATACCCATACTCTTTTCCAAGGCGCCCAGTTTGGCACAGGTAAGGAAGATGTTTTCTCAAGTCATCGAAGTTAAATTTACATGCCATTCACATTTGTTCAAGATTTTCTAAAACCTTTCAAATAATCCATTTTATGCATATTATGTAATGTTTGTATTCCACAAGGAAACATTCTCTGAGGCACCCTTTATAGTACGTAGAAAGTGGAGTTTTGAATGCAACTTGGAGGATGGGTGAGGATGTTAATGTTAGATTATGACAAAAAAATAGAAATAAAGTAGATTCTATATTTTTGGAGAGATAAGGGAATTAAAGCAAAGTCTTATCTTTCATAAATCTTATCTTTGGAATATTTTTGGAAAAGATAAAGATTTAAAAATAAAACAAAACAAAGAAATAGAAACAAAGCTAGATTTTTCTATGTGCAACATAGGTTGAAGATATTATTTATATCTTATTGCCTTGAAGGATAAATTATTATTGTAATGAGTTGTAATTGGAGAGCAACGGATGTGTGCAAGTTGTAATCAATTTCTCTAAGCAATAAGAATTCTAATATTTTTCCCCGTGGATGTTTCCTTGGCACATTGTCAAGGTTTTACCACATAAATCTATGTCTTGTTAATTATTTTGTGATTCCATTTTAATTATCTTATAGATTTATTTGTATCTAATTTGTGCTACAATTATTATTAGTTTCTAGATTTTACATTTTCATTTACACAACAAGTGGTATTAGATAAATTATTTTGCAGCATCTATGTTAGGATTTGGTGTTTTTTTTGTAGCATCAGATAGAAAAGGTTTTGAATGCAAGGTTCAAGGTGGAGTAATTCAATGGGAAGAATAATTTTGAGCTATGAAAGATCAAGATGCATGATTTGTTAGTTCAACAAGGATTGCAAAAAGAATTGGTTGGAAAGTCAAAGAAACCTGCAAATATGACTGATGAAGATTAGGAGGATATTGATACAAGAGCTTTGAGCACAATTCAGTTGTGTTTAGCAGATGATGTTATTTTTAATATTGTTGGAGCGGATACGACTATAGGCTTATGGAGTAAAATGGAGAGTCTTTATATGACAAAATCCTTGACAAATCGGATTTACTTGAAGAGGAAGATGTATAGTTTGTGAATGAAGGAAGGTATAAAAATTGTTGATCATTTAAATATTTTCAATACTCTTATATGTCAATTAGCTAGTATGGGTGTAAAAGTTGAAGATGAAGACAAGGTAGTTACATTATTGTGTTCATTTCTCGAAACCTGGAATCACTTATTCACTTCTAGTCGCTTTAGCACAACTGAAACCCTTGAATTTGATTCTATTGTGAGAGCTTTATTGCCTAAAGAGGTGCGGAGGAAATATAACATAGAATCCTCAACATATGAAGCAATGGTGGTTAGAGGTTGATCCATGGAAAAAGGGGAGGATTCAAGAGTTACATCTAGATCTAAGTCAAAAGGGAAAAAGTGTAAGGGGAAATGTTGGTATTGCAATAAATTAGGGCATCTCAAGAAAGATTGATGGGAGAGGAAAGAAGACAATGATGACTCCAAAAATGAAGAAAATCTAGTTGAGACAAGTTCAAGTATGGTTGATGAAGTTTTATCTATTTGTAATTCCTTGCAGTATCATGAGGAATGATTATTAGATTCTGGAGCTTCTAGTCACATGTGTCCACATAAGAGTTGGTTTTCTTCTTACCAAGCTATTGATGGTAGAGTTGTTCTTATGGGAAATAATATTTCTTGTAAGGATTTTATGATTTGGAGCATTAAGATTAAAATGTTTGATGGTATTATGAGGAGTTTAACAAAAGTAAGACGTGTCTGAACTCAAAAAGAATTTAATTTCTTTGGGAGTTTTGGATTTTGGAGGTTATAAATATACAAGTTAAGGTGGATCAATGAAAGTATCCAAGGGTATTTTGGTGATCATGAAGGCTACAAATGTTAGAAACCTTTACAAGCTTGAAGGAAGTATGGTAATAAATGAAGCGGTAGTGGTATCTGGGGAAGAAGATGAATCTACTTGTTTATGGCATCAACAACTGGGTCATATAAGCAAGAGAGGATTGAAGGTATTGTTTAACCATAAGTTACTTCCAAATTTAAAATCTTTGAATTTGAATTTTTGCAAGCATTGTATTTATAGGAAGCAATTTAGAAAGAAGTTTAAAACAAGGAGTCATGCAATTAAGGTTATTCTAGATTATATTCATTTAGGTGTTTTGGGGTGTTTTAAATTAGACCCAAAATATAAGAAGTGTGTCTTTGTTGGTTATGGTGATGGAATTAAGGGATGTAGATTATGGGATCCTACTACTCAAAAAATCATCATTACCAGAGATGTATTTGATGTAGCTTCTCTCATAAAATCAGACATAGTAGAAGTTGAAAATCTACAGGAGTTAGATGTTAAATCATTTCTACATGGAGATTTACATGAAGAGATACATATGGGACAACCATAATGGTTTGTCCAAGATCACAATAGGAAATTTTTTTGCAAACTCAAGAAGTCATTTTATGGCTTAAAGGAGTCTCCCAAGAAATGGTACAAGAAGTTTGATTCCTTCACGGTGAGCCAAAGTTTTACAAGGAGTGAGTATGACCATTATGTTTACTTCAAAAGTTTGAAAATCCTCAACATATGAAGCAATGGTGGTTAGAGGTTGATCCATGGAAAAAGGGGAGGATTCAAGAGTTACATCTAGATCTAAGTCAAAAGGGAAAAAGTGTAAGGGGAAATGTTGATATTGCAATAAATTAGGGCATCTCAAGAAATATTGATGGGAGAGGAAAGAAGACAATGATGACTCCAAAAATGAAGAAAATCTAGCTGAGACAAGTTCAAGTATGGTTGATGAAGTTTTATCTATTTGTAATTCCTTGCAGTATCATGAGGAATGATTATTAGATTCTGGAGCTTCTAGTCACATGTGTCCACATAAGAGTTGGTTTTCTTCTTCCCAAGCTATTGATGGTAGAGTTGTTCTTATGGGAAATAATATTTCTTGTAAGGATTTTATGAATTGGAGCATTAAGATTAAAATGTTTGATGGTATTATGAGGAGTTTAACAAAAGTAAGACGTGTCTGAACTCAAAAAGAATTTAATTTCTTTGGGAGTTTTAGATTTTGGAGGTTATAAATATACAAGTTAAGGTGGATCAATGAAAGTATCCAAGGGTATTTTGGTGATCATGAAGGCTACAAATGTTAGAAACCTTTACAAGCTTGAAGGAAGTATGGTAATAAATGAAGCGGTAGTGGTATCTGGGGAAGAAGATGAATCTACTTGTTTATGGCATCAACAACTGGGTCATATACGCAAGAGAGGATTGAAGGTATTGTTTAACCATAAGTTACTTCCAAATTTAAAATCTTTGAATTTGAATTTTTGCAAGCATTGTATTTATAGGAAGCAATTTAGAAAGAAGTTTAAAACAAGGAGTCATGCAATTAAGGTTATTCTAGATTATATTCATTTAGGTGTTTTGGGGTGTTTTAAATTAGACCCAAAATATAAGAAGTATGTCTTTGTTGGTTATGGTGATGGAATTAAGGGATGTAGATTATGGGATCCTACTACTCAAAAAATCATCATTACCAAAGATGTATTTGATGTAGCTTCTCTTATAAAATCAGACATAGTAGAAGTTGAAAATCTACAGGAGTTAGATGTTAAATCATTTCTACATGGAGATTTACATGAAGAGATACATATGGGACAACCATAATGGTTTGTCCAAGATCACAATAGGAAATTTGTTTGCAAACTCAAGAAGTCATTGTATGGCTTAAAGGAGTCTCCCAAGAAATGGTACAAGAAGTTTGATTCCTTCACGGTGAGCCAAAGTTTTACAAGGAGTGAGTATGACCATTATGTTTACTTCAAAAGTTTGAAAATTGGTTTATTCATTATCTTGGTGTTATATGTAGATGATATGCTTGTAGCAAGTAAAAGCATAGTTGAGATCAATGGGTTAAAGGCTCAGATGGCTAGGGATTTTGATATGAAGGATCTAGGAGCAAAAAAACAAATTTTGGGCATGGAAATACACAGAGACAGGGAGTACATGGTAAGCTTTGTTTATCGCAGTAGAAGTATGTGGAGAAGATCCTCACAAGATTCAATATGAAGAATGTGAAACTAGTGAAAATTCCTTTAACTTCTCATTTTAAGCTTTCTTTAATTTTTTGTCCTAGTAATAAAGAAGAAAAGGATTATATGTCTTGTGTATCATATACTAATGCAGTAGGAAGTTTAATGTATGTGATGGTATGTACAAGACAAAATATTTCACATGCAGCTAGTGTTGTCAATAGATACATGAAAAATCAAGTTAAGGAGCACTAGGAAGTAGTGAAATGGGTACTTCGATAGAGGCACAAGTGATTACTGTATCACCTTTGATGGTAGTAGTGGTTCACTTTGTGGTTATGTTGATTCAAATTTTATAGGTGATTTGGACAAAAGGAGATGTACATCAGGTTATGTCTTTAATCTTGCAGGAGGACCTATTTTTTGGATATAAAAGCTTCAAGAAATAATTGTTTTATCCACTACAGAGTCAAAGTATATGGCTATCTCACATGCTTGCAAAGAGGCAATTTGGTTGAAGGTTCTTTTGGGTGAGTTTGGAAAAGTGTAGGATAGGGTGATTGTATTTTGTGATAATAAAAGCACTATACATCTAACTAAAAATATAGATTATCATATTAGGACTAAGCATATTGTGATTAAATATCATTTTGTAATACAGGTTATTGATGGAAGTGGAGCATCTCTTGAGAAAGTTCATACACTAGAAAATCATGCAGAAATTTTGACAAAACTAGTAAAGTTAGAGAAGTTGAAGTGAATTTTGACTTCTCTTGGCTTGCAGAAAAGGTGATGAATGGGCATGGGAAAGTATCGGGTAAATTTTTGTCAAGGTGGAGATTGTTAGGTTATGAGAAAAAGTTAGAAAGAAAACGGATTTTATCTTTTTGGAGAGATAAGGAAATTAAAGCAAAGTTGTATCTTTAAGACATATTATCTTTGGAATATTTTTGGAAAAGATAAAGATTTAAAACAAAAGAAAAAGATTTAAAAACAAAACAAAAAAAAGAAATAAAAACAAAGCTATATTTTTCTATGTGCAACACAAGTTGGAGATATTATCTATATCTTGTTGCCTTGAAGGCTAAATTATTATTCTAATGAATTGTAATTGGAGAGTAGTAGTTGTGTGCAAGTTCTAATCAGTTTCTTTGAGCAATAATAAGAATACTGATACTTTTCCATGTGGTTGTTTCCTTGGCACATTATCAAGGGTTTACCCCATAAATCTGTGTCTTGTTAATTGTTATGTGATTCCATTTTAATTACCTTATGTATTTCTTTGCATCTAACTTGTGCTCCAATTATTGTTAGTTTTTGGGTTTTACGTTTCCATTTACACAACAATTAGAAGAGAATTTGTAAGTCTCTAAAAAACATGCGCATGTTTTAGGTAAGTCCATGTACTTTCTAAAACCAACTTAGGATATTTATGGAGAAGATGGGAATGAAGTGGGGCTATAAATTAATTTTTTCAAGTGATGCATGCATGTAATAAGTCCATGAATGACTTCTTTTATGTTTTTCCAAAGTGTTTGTGGAGTTGGAATGGTAGGGATATGAAATGGAAGTGAATAGTGACTTTTGTAAATGAAGTGGGGCCATAAATAAAAATTTTCAAGTGATGCATGCATGTAATAAACTTTTGAAAGTGATGCATGCATGGAGAAGATGGGAATGAAGTGGGGCCATAAATAAAAGTTTGCAAGTGATGCATGCATGTAATAAGTCCATGAATGACTCTTTTATGTTTTTCCAAAGTTTTTGTGGAGTTGGAATGGTAGGGACATGAAATGGAAGTGAATGGTGACATTTGTAAATTATTTTGGCCTATAATGTGGGTCCACATGTTGCTGTTTACCTTTGCAAATATATCCTCCCTAAAAAGAATGATGAAAGAGGGTACTCCCCTTTGCCAATTCAACACTCTCTTCTAAACACAAAAACATAACTCACAACAGTAATTCATTAACTCAATCAAATCTTATTGCTAAAAAACATCAATTTCATTAATTCAATTACATGTTCACAAAAATGTCCTTCCATAGCCTTATCCTACTTGATATCCAATCAGATACTTCCCCTATTCTTTGATAGCAAGATAGTGGAAGTTGCTATTCAAGTTGATATCCGATCAGATACTTCCCCTATTCTCTGATAGCACTAGACATGGAATATCAACTTTATCCTCACACCTCTTCAACTTCAGCTCATGCACCCCCTCTACTCTCTACATATTTTATCTACACCATAATTTATTAAATAAATTCCTTTGTGAAAGTGTGCCTCTTCATTTTCAAATTCTTCGTTCACCTTCTCCTTTGATAGAACCATTCACACCTCTTCATAATCCCATGCTATCTTAATTTCCTTCTGCCACATCAATTAACCATCTCTTATGGTAGTGCGGGCTATCTTTTTTTCATACAATATCTTCATCAAATCGACCCCTCTTCCCATTTTGTTCTACATTTTAATCGTTTATCAAATCAACCTCTACATTTTGAAGAATACATCTAAAATTTATTAAATTTCCTCTTTACACTATTGGAAATCCATAAAAAATTTCAATGGGGACATTGACATTTAATTCATGGAAAATAAATCATCTTGAAGAAGACACATAATTATATTTCTTGAAATATTGAAGTGTAGAGTTGACATTTTGACAATCAATGTCAAACATGTCAATTAATTATTGATGAAACTCTCTGAAACCAAGCAAAATTGAATTCAAAATGAAATATATTTTTTTAACAAAGGATCATGCCTATCCTTGAATGCTCCTGCATCAAACATGTTGGGTAGAAATATTATGAGCATGGGCTCACAATGGTAGAGTTGAGTGATAAAATCACTCTTTCAGGTTGACATCAACTTGCAGTGAACTCTTTCATTGTCCAAGTGGTGAAAATCAATTTTTTTTTCCTTTTCTAGTATTGTGCTGGAACACACACTACCTCCCTCTAGAAACACTACAACTTTCTTCTTTTTCCCCTTGTGGACTCATGTCCACCATAGTCCGACCTCCTCTACCAAATACTTTCCACACTCTCCTCCTCCTTCGTGGGTTCAAACCCACCTCTAACCGTCCACCTCCACCAATATCCTGTAACATCCTAAACTAACTCTACAGACAACCATGCAAAATCTACTAAAGGTTCTTGTACTCTATTCATCTCACTTGCCATCATTTCTTCAAAAAATACAATAACATCAAAAAGTTGTTTTAACTTCATTTTTATTCACAACTACAACATCAAAATTCACTATGACATCCTCCACATTCTTTTTAGTTGTAATATTTTATTCATCTCCCTTTGCTGCACAAATGAGCTTCATCACCCATTCTTCGTCAATTGTCAACAAACATTCCAAAAAAATCCTCTTCGCCATCTTCAATGACCTCTTCACGCCTCACCTCAATCTTTTCTTCTTCTCTTGTCATGTCTTCCTCATGGCATGTCTTGACTGCTACTTCTATAGGGGATACATCTTCCTCACTCTTTCCAACATTCTTTTTCACTTTTCTATGAATCATCTTTTCCAATGATTCACACATTTCATCCTCCACATCATCCCAATACTGCTCCCAAAATTGTATCCGTATGGACCTCTTCACAACCCAACCCATTTTTGTCTACTTTAATCTCATCTCTCACAATTTTTCATCACTTCTCAAATTTCCTTTGCAACTTCAAGATCTCTCTCTTGTTGTTCAGAATTCCTCACACACTGGCAATAGCTCTCATGAGCTTCTTCTCAACCACTTCACACACATTCTTCTAAATGTGATATGCCTTGTAATCGACAATATTTTCACACCATGCTTGTAGGTCTTGGTGGATCCTCTTCACTCTCAGGACTACCTACTCTAATACCAATTGATGCAAGAGGGTACTCCCCTCTGCCAATCCAACACTCTCTTCTAAACAAAAAAAATGGAACTCACAATAGTAATTCATCAACTCAATCAAATCTGATTGCAAAGAAACATCAATTTCCTTAATTCAATTACATGTTTACAAAAATTTCCTTCCATAGCCTTGTCCTACTTGCTATCTAATCAGCTACTTCCCTATTCTCAGATAGAAACTTCCACTATCTTTCCCTTCGTACAACATTCCCCAATTTAAAGCATCTATAGTCTTTTTCTCTGTTGTTCGATTACATCTACCAACTTTTAATCTCTATTCACTCGAGGCCTTCACTCTCTCTATTCTACACTACTACACAGGTTTAATGCTAGATATGGCACCTCACACATTAAATTCTGATGTAGCCTCCTTGACATTGATTCCTCTATCTATGAAACCCTATCTAACTTAGCACATTTTGTATAACCCATTTCTTTTTAAAGTTGTGTGGCCTCTTCTTTCCATGCTAGCTCTCTATACTACTCCTTCATACATCTCTATCTCTCCATGGGCACAATTCTTCACTCCTTACCGTGTTTTCTCTCCTTGACAAACATTATGCTTTTATTGGAAACCCCTTCTCTTCACTGAATTCACCACTTCTCCCCCTATCACACCTAGAAATCTAATGTTTGATGTTTATTGTTTCTCCTAAGTAGCCATGTTATCCTCATTGTAATGCCCGTCATGAAAACCCCAAAGGAAAAACATTGCAACCATTTTTTTTTAAATAATACAAATTAAACATGCAACAAAACATTTAAACATATTTTCATTGCACATTAACATCATAACGTCAATTCCTCTGGAGCACGCGAGGTCACATCGCATAACAAACTCATAACGAAAGGATAAAAGTTAGAACTAAATAACTTATCCAAATTTCATCCATCATAACATTACAATAACCATTTACAAAAGTACATCCATGTAACCATAAGTAAGAGAATAATACATCGTATGATACAACCATAATGAATCTCATACAATAATATTTACAAAGGTTCATATACAATACATCATCGTTTAATACATTACATGATCAATAACGAATGCAATGAAATCTCCCATACATGTGGGATAAATACATAGTACAAATAATGTCAGAATTACATATTGAACAACTGGTACAAGCTCCAACAGAAGAATGCTGAGAAGAACGAACATTGATGGGGAACCCAATGGGTGTGGAGCACGTTCCACCCAACCACGTGGGTTATAAATAACCCACCCCCGTGCTCAAAGGTGATAAGGAAGTAATCACAACCATGAATGCCACAAGACTAACTCACATAATAATAACATAGTACAATAATTCCAAATACAACATCAAGGATTACAAGGACATAAATGACAACATCCATGAGTCAACATAATAAACATAAAGCCATAAATCTCATCATAAACAAACCAGGGCAATAACCATTAACCAAGTAACCAAAGAAACAATCATAACACATTTCCAAAAGAATCTGAAACAACAATCAGAATACAATTCCAGAGGCAACCAAGGAACAAGGCATAAGGGTATCTAACTTGGAGAGTGTCATCGCATAGCCTACATGGGTTATCCTGGCCCTTCCTCCAACTTGAGGTGCCGGCCCCTATCTATGGTTATCCTGGCCCTTCCTCCTACTTGAGGTGTCGACCCCATAGGGTAGCTCATGCGGAGCTGTTAACCTCTCATGAGGACAAGGTTACGACTTTGTCGACCACGACCTTCTCAATCTACCATTAGTCTGTGATAGCCCTAATGCATATACGAGGTATCCAATATTATCATATGCGTTTTTACTACCCATCCCCCTAAGTTCTATTATTAGGTTTTCACTTGTTAAACTACTCTTACGTGGGTTATCTAGAGCTCTTCCTCCTTTTGAGGCACCGACCCCCATGAAGAGCCACTCTCCCTGAGACCCCAAGCATAACAAAACCAAGCAAGGGTTGTACCATAGGAACAAAGCATTAAAACTCGATCAATAACATGTGAGGCATTACTCGTCTCGCTAAAAACACCTAACCAAAGTCTCAACAAATACAACCCTTCCAAAATAATAATACCAAAATCATGCAACATCAAGAGTACATAAAACGAGGATAAACATACAATAAGAAAATCACGCCTCTGGACGCCTAAGGTTTACAAAATCAACTGGGTTCCCACATAAAAAACAAAAGTAACCAATAATTTAAAGGTAAGAGAAAGCCCAACAATTCCTCAAGGTATCAACTCAAATCAACATAATATTTTTATGAAAAAAAATATTTTAATCCATTGTAAAAATCTTTACTTCCGCAATAAGATTTAAAAATAAGGGAATTCGATAATAATTTAGACATAAATAAATAATTTACTTCTATTTTCCATTAACCATTGCAGTTAATAAAATCAGATTTTCAACATAAGAAATAATATAACGCTGTTTTATTTGTTATATATATATATTTAATAAAAATTAACAATTATAATAAAAAATATATATATAATTATATATATATTTCTATATATATTAATATATATTAATATAATTATAAATATATATATTTATATTATATATAAAAAAAACAAATAAAAGAAAAAACCCACACAATACGTAGTCCTGCCGTATGTGGACTACGCATGGCAGTCCTGCAGCTGCTGTACACAGTTGTCCATATGGACTACTGTGCACAGCAGTCCGTATGGACTGCTGCACACAGCCCGCACGGCCACAGGGGAAAAGCGTGGGTACAGCCCAACCATCGCCACCTACCCCAAAACATAAAAAAAAAATTATAATAATTTTTTTTTATAAACACTTCAACAATGCAATTTCTCAAAGATTCGGCCAAAAAATAAATATAGTCGACGAACGAAAATTTCAAATAGAATAAAATATTTATATGAATATGTATATATATTTATATATATAAATATATATATATACACTTTATATATATATATAGATATATATATGTATGTCCAATATATAGGAACTTTTACAGCAGTATATTCAGAGTAAATACAATGAATATATATATATATATATATATATATATATATATATATATATATATATTTCAACATGACTTTTATAATAGAGGGAAAATTTATTTTCTATAATAGAATTTTAAAGAAATCTAGAACAATTTCAGAATTCAATGATAGATTTTTTTCTTTTTATAGCCAAATTGTAAAAAACACAGAACATTTCATAAACAAATTTAATTTCCTCCATAAGTTTGCTATTCAATACATTCTAGATCCCAAAATTTTTATTTTTCTTTTATAGAATAACATATCTATTTTTATTTTTTCTTTTGAATCAGAAAACTAAAGAAGGACCAAATGGAACCTAGAGTCCTGCGCTGTTGAAAATCTGATGAAGCTTTGCTTGATTCCAATGGCCTTTTTGAAGCGCTCTCGTTCCTCAATATTTTATGCAACTTCTGTCAATTTCCCGTGAATGAAAAACTCACAATTTTTCTATTAAATAAAAATATATCTCTTCTTTTTCAAAAGCTCTAAAAATCCAACTTAAAAGAATTTTTCTAATTTTAATCCCAGCTTTTCAACCAACACTTAACACTCATTCATCCTTTTTATCTTTTCTTTTCTTTTATTTATTTTTTTCCCATTTAACAATACTTTCTGTTTTAATTTTGATTTTGCAAGCTTTACTTGCAATTCACACAATTTAATTTATATAATTGATTTATTTCATAATTATCCTCAACAGGCTAGTTTAATTAGATTAACAAAATACTAATTTAAATATTTTAATTTACACTTTTAAATAAATCACATGACTTTTATATTTTAATACAAATTATTCCAACACTATTATAAACATTTATTAACATCATTTAATTAAATAAATCACCTCATACCGAACATCAACGTAAAATAAATACCAAAATACACTCACACAAATTACTATAATAAATTGCAAAAATGACAAAAACAAAGACGCACAATACCACTCAATCAGGATGGTTTGACAAAATGGGACGTGGTGACTTCCTTGTCATCTCTGTTTCAACATTATGCTCATTGGGTTAAATTGATGCTCACCCTGTCCTGCCAAAGCAGGTGGAATCGAGACTCTATACATGCAATTCCTGCATACAACCAAGATCGTGTACATGTATATATATAATCAAAACATTACATTGTGAGAAGGAATGGCAGCATAGTAGGGCACTCACGAATGAGTGGTGCTACACTATCCTCTCACCAAACTACACTAACATTTATAATAACGATTATGAAGTAACATTTCTAAACTAACAGATCACATCATAAAATAATTACCAAATCACTACATCACAATGTATTACTGAATCAAATTAAACATCACAAACCAATGTAACCATAATGTCATCAAATAAAGTAACATAATCATAAATCAATCTAAACTAACCAATCCACCAACCAACCAATAAATAGTACTATTACAGTCTCAAAGCATCAAACCAAAGCATAGAAAAATAACAAGTCCAAACAGTAATAGGAGGGGTATTACACTCATGCCTCTTCAACTTCAGCTCTTGCACCCCTTCTACTCTACATATTTTATTTGCACCGTAATTTATTAAAAAAATTCCTTTGTGAAAGTGTGCCTCTTCATTTTCAAATTCTTTGTTCATGTTCTCCTTTCCTACAACCATTAACACCTCTCATAATCCCATGCTATCTTAATTTCCTTATGCCAGATTAATTAACTAGCTTTTATGATATTCCAAGCTATCTTTTGTTCATACAAAATCTACCTTCATCAAATCAACCCCTCTTCCCATTTTGTTCTACATTTTAATTTTTTATCAAATCGACCTCTCTGCATTTTCAAGAATACATTTAAAATTGATTGAATTTCCTCTTTACACTATTGGAAATCCATAAACTTTGTCAATGGGGACATTGACATTTAATTCATGGAAAATAAATCATCTGGAAGAAGACACATAATTAGATTTCTTGAAATACTGAAGTGCAAAGTTGATATTTTGATAATCAATGTCAAACATATCAATTAATCACTAATGAAACTCTCTGAGACAAAGCAAAATTGAATTCAAAATGAAATATTTTTTGTTGACACAGGATCGCGCCTATTCTCGAATCTGCTCCTGCATCAAAGAAAATTTTAACTTTATAATTTTTTTCTTTGTATATTAATATAATGTGGGAATTGTTAGAAATTTAAAATAGATTGATAATTCAAGAATTTTATAAGAGAAATTCTAACCTACATAAATTAGAAAAGCATAAACAATGCAAATCAATGACTCTAGACATATGCAATCTAGAATGACACAAATATATTGAGCTTCCAAGATGTCAAATACAAATTATGTAGTGAGTTTATATAGAACTAAGGAAGGGATAGATATGACAAATCAACTAATTGGAATTAACCACCAATATTAAATTAAATGAAAATAGTAAATTCTCCACCCTTTTAGGATGGGGAAATCTCATCACATTATCTCCTAGTTATTAAATAATAAATTCATTTTTTATCATAAGAAAGATTAATAAAATTATATAAAAAACCTATGACTTGAAGGAAAAATAAATCAATCCACTAGGAAAATAAAAACCTACAGCCACAAACCCTTAAAAGAGCTTAAGAGGATGAAAATGTGATTGATCCTAGAAAATGAGGTTATGTTAGGTAACCATATACATATAAAATCCCCTCCAAATAAGAATCCCTCCTACCCCACCCTCCCACAAATAAAGAGAGAACACCCTAGAATAGAGAGGAAAAAGAGGACTAAGTAGCCCCCCAAAGAGATCCAATGATAAATGCTCAAAATTGGATGTAGAAGATGGTTCATGATCATTGAAAAATGTTCCTCCCCTTAGGAAGAAAAAAATCAATAGTGTATGCAAGTTATCTCCCCATTCTTGAAAGGAATATGTAAGAAGAAAACTAAAAATGTATGAAGTCTCTAAACTCAGCTCAAGTGTCACCATGTCAATGCTAAAAGTTATTGCAATCAAATCAGACGTGTTAAGACACACTGTTGAAAATGAAAACTTAGAATCTCCTAGAGAATGATGTAGAACACAATCCAAAGACTCAAGTATCTCTTTTGAATATGTCTCCTCCAAATGTTGATCCAAAGTTTCTACACTCATGTCTAATTGTGATGAAGGATCATGCATTGAATGAACAAGTCAGAATGTTCCCTCACAACAATTGAAGAAGAATCAACTTTATCAAACATAAGATGAATACAATCAATAGTGTCTCCTAAATCTATAATATGCATCTCCACATAAACAAGTATGAAATACCTATCAAGATATCATCCAACAAAGTTGAATATGAAAGACTATGCATTTCTTCCTACAATAAATCACTAGAAGCTTTCGAAGAAAAAAAAAAGACTTTGAAGTAGGAATAGATTTAAAGATGAAAAATTTATCCTCAAAGAGAATACATATTTCCACAATAGTGCCATCTAGATGTGAAATGAGGGACTCTACAAACAAACAAGAGATGTTTGGTAGAAAATGGTCTTAATGAGTTGAATCTAGAAGACATAAATTTCTCTATTGTAATGAATCACTCAAATCTCTCTCAAATAGTCTCTAAAATTTAAAGCTACAAAAAATATTATTGATGGGGTCTTAATATAAGGATGAGAAGCAAGGAGAGAAGTATTTATGTCATCTAAATGTTCAAGGTCCACAAAATACTCAAGGTTCTCTAAACTATCCACATCAAAGGGTATATTTTATCTACATCATCAATTGCAATGAGGCAATCTAAAGTAGGATCATCTCAGAATGGAGAAATATGAAGGTCTCCAAACATCTCCTAGATCTTAGTCCAAAGTGTGCAGGTACAATTAATTTCCACTATAGTCCATATAATGTCATTATAAACTTTAGAACCATTCAAACCTACTATAAGATCAATTTAATTATCTCATGTTGGTTTCCTTCTAGGTGTGTTTAGTTCAAGTATGATCCCATAAAGGTAAGGAAAGAGTTCAATTCATCTAAGATGGGTTAGAATTTTTTTTCCAAGACTCATAATTGTTCTTATCCAAGATTATCACATATGGGTGAACAAAAAATCCATGATACAATTCTCAAATAATTATAAAAGACACAATAATAGAACACCCTCCATTTCCACTAGTATCAAAAATCACCCCACTAGAGATTACAAGGTTGGAACATTATATTTTAGTGAATTTATAAAAAAAAATCCAAGTTCCAATGAGTACTAGGCCCCAAATCGACAAAATTATAAACTCTAATGCAAAATCAACTTGATATAAAATTTGAAAAAAATAGTCTTGTAGTTGTGTAGCTATTTTCAATACCTTTATGATGCTTATTTGTTTCTAAAAAATAAATCTTTGGGGTGAAATTTATGACTTGTTGAAGAAAAAAATAACAAATAGCTTCAACTTGCAATATTTGGTAAAAAAATGGAAAAAGTTCTTTTCAATACCTCTGTGGATCGAAAATAATCATCTCTAGATTTTTTAGAATGTCATGTTCACCAAAAATAGATACTACACAATGAGAATTTATATGCAAGTATGAGAAAAAGGCCCAATTTGGCCTATATGAGGGCCCTAGTGGGCCCCAGGCATCCCATGGGTGGCATCGTTAGTGATGGTGGCCACTAGATGACAACTAGGCATAGCAGAGATCACAATTTAGTTTTAACCATTACGATTTAGGTCCATTTTTATGGTTTACAAGTAGTAGTTAGAAGACTACTAATCAATTGCCTTTTGTGGTGATAGATTTCATAACCACTGGTGGAAGTCACACAGTCTAAGTGCTACCCCTAGTAGCTTTCGTTGTAGGTAGGAAAAACTTAAGGTAAGATTTGAAGTGTATATATAGTGCTTAATTAAATGCTTAAGCAGTTAATAACAACATGTTAAGAACTTTTAGCAATTTTATATTTTTATATTTATTTTGTATTTTTCTGAAATTTTTTTGGCAAAGTTCTATGACTATGACTGGGGGGTCATATGGCTTCCTACAAAAAATATTGCCTCAACAAGTCCTGACATCAAATATGGAAGAATTTTATATTAGAGGTTTTCTCTTTGGCCTCTTGAATGCAATGACAAGGTCCATTTGGATGAAAAATGCTCTAGTAAAAAGATGTTTTCCATATCCGAGCTTCAAACCCCAACTTGCAACTATGTCAAACGATCTTCAAATTGAATAAAATAAAAGTCAATCTTAACTTTGTCAAGCCTCCTAAACATATTGGAATGGTAAAAAATATTTTTAGTATAACCAAAATTGTTGCAATCACCCAAATCTTAAAAACATGTGCAAAATGAAGAGATTATCATATTTTCATAAACCCTTTACGACTCTCCAGATTGTTCAAAACACAAAAGAATGTTTTGAGATATTTTACAAGATCTCACATAACAAAATCATACTCTCAATTAGGAATCTATAATGTCAGAATGATAAAAATGAATTAAAATCTTTGAAAATTTTCAATACAAACTAGATAGTGAGTTTATATAGGACTAAGGAGAGGATAGAGGTGGAAAATCAACCAATAAGAAGTGACCACTAATATTAAATAAAGTAATTAAAATAATAAATGATCCACCCTTTTTATTTAGATCTCTCCTTATTAAATCATAAACTCACTTTATTATCCTAAAAAATTAATCAAAGTGTAGGAAAAACCTATGACTAAGATAAAATAAATTAATCCACTAGGAAAATAAATATCTACACCAATAAATTCATGTACTAGAACATGAAAATATTTGTAAATGTGAATTATACATTCTCCGCAATATCCCTATTAACAATATATGTTTACCTTAGACTTTTACCATTGATAATTTGACCAAACATTTAATCACTTTTGTATAGCTAAAAAAACTAGCATGTCATTATGACTTGGAATCAATTTTCTTAAAATACTCCAAGATGACCAAGTTTAAACTCAAATAATTTGTAACAACAACTATTAGTTATTATTTCTTGGCTCAATCAAGCTTGAATAACAAAAGGAATTTCCAAGATGACCTAGAATATTGACATAATATTTAGGAAATTGAATTAATTGACATATTCCAATTTGAAGAATACAAACAATTGAAATTTTGTCATATAAAAAATGACGCTAACAATACTAATAATGACTAAGGTAGTGTGTAAAGATGTTAATCTAGTAGTTTCAATATTAGTGGTCAATCGTTGTGTCAAATAGCTCATATTGAATGCTATGATAATAATTAATGGATTATATTTTCACAAGTATATTATAAATAAAAATGTTAATTTTTTAAAGGATTGTGTTAATATAGCAAGGACATGGGGCTCTCATGATAGAAACTCAAGTTTATATTCTCAAGTGACATTTCAATGAATTATTTTATTTTACTTTAAAATTAATTACTTCACTTTACACACAATATTTTACTTTAGAAATTATTTAACAATTATTTAATTTTATTTTTGAAAGGATGTTTCTATTTTGTTAAAGATTCATTATTACTATATGCATTTTACAATGGTTACAAGAGATGGATTGTAGTTGCATGATTTTGTTAAATTTGATAGTCTAATTGTTTGGATGTCAAAATATTAATATTTAATAATAAACATAATATTTCTAAAATAAAATAAAATTTGAAAGTTCTATACTAGTTTTATTTATTTAATTTAATTTAATTACTCATATGAACTCTTTAATATTTTGTGTATTTACATTCATGGTAGTATTTTTTTATTAAATTTAAATGAAAAAAATAGTTTTAATGTTTTGCATTATTCTTTCAAAGATATTTTATTATTTTATTTTAAAGTTATTTTAACAAGTCACTTCCAACAATTCATCATCACGAAAAATTCATCTAGGGGAGAATTCACCATAAAATATGATGTGAATTGTTGGTGGTGAATTTTCTACGAGATGGGTGTCATGACAATGAATCTTTGGAAGATAATTTTTTGGCAGTGAATTTTCCTAGAGCCAAATTTGACATTTATTGATATGTTTTTAAAATTATATGTTTAAATAAAAAAATTAAAACTAGAATTTTATCGATAATAGTCTTTCACATATGTAAAGAAGTTGAATGTACTTTGTTTAGTTTATTTTGTCTAAATAAAATGAGCTATGTGTCTCTAGTGTCATATTCAATGTCAATAATTATTTATTTTAATTTTTACATAATTTTTTTTCACACTATCTATTTTATATTTTATTAAAGAGTTATTTATTTATATATTTTTTTAATAAAAGGAGTAAAAAATTTATTGAAATCAAGAAACTAATAGTACATAAGGATCAAGGAACCCAAAGTCTCCCACCATAACAACCATCCAAAACATGAACCACCATCCATACAATCACTCACATCTTATCCCTCCATATCATTAGTAATGACCCTCTCTAAATCATGACAATAATTAGGGGATAATTGTCTCCACACTTCAATCTTCCAATCATCCACATGCTCTGAAGCCCACTTAGCCAAACAATTAGCAACCCTATTCTATTCTCACAGAATGTGGGAGAAAGACACCACTTCCAATGAAGAGCACCTTTGCAAAATTTGTCGATCCAGCAACACAATCTTCTAATTAACCTTAGCCACCTTTTTCTCATGCAACATATTAACAATAATCTATGAATCAAATTCACATGTAATCCTATGCCAACCAAAGGAACATGCACACTTAATAGCCTAGAGAATCACCAACCCCTTCATAAAGTTGTTAGAATGCCACCCTTTATGGATGGAGAGAAAGAAAATAACTGAACCAGAATAGTCTCTACCAACTCCACCAATCCCAGCAAGCCCAAGATTACTCCTAGAGGAACCATCTATATCAATCTTCAAAATATCTTTCGGAGGAGGTAACCATCTTCCAACCCTTTGAATCTTCTTTTTAGCCCTCCTTCCTCTTTTGAAACAAGCAGAGAGCAACATCAACCCCTGCAAGCCCAATTTATTCACAATCTCATCATCACTTCTTTCCAAGGGAAAAGCCACATCACATTTGTCTTCCACTGTCTCTTGTATCATATCAAAAAATTATGTGCCAAACCTATTGAACCATCAGCCTATCCCCATAAAAAATCCTACAATTCCTTTCCAACAAAAATTTCCAAAGGCTGAGCGTAGGACCAATGCACCACACAATTTGAAGGAAAGAGGCCTAGGAAGGGAGTCTTCCCATAATTCTCTAGAACTCAACGAGGGAAGAAGCATGAACACACAAATGTTTCCAAATGTAAGGAAAGCTAAGGTTCATTAACAACTCTCCCAACATCAAAACCTCAAGGAAGAATGCAAAGTTTCTTTTAAATTTTCAAGTACAATCCAATTAAGATACACTTGAAAGAAATAACAGAAAAAAAGAAATGACCATACACACATGAACACCAGATTTACGTGGGAAAACCCTTATGGGAGAAAAAACCACCACACCAAGAAAAAACCCTTTGTATTATAGTAATGAAATTACATACAAAGTATGGGCTTCACTCTCTGATGTCAATTTACAGCAGCGTACACAATGGTCAACCTTGTACAAAACATTCAAGTTACAATGCTCTCAGGATTGAATTCACACTGATTACTCAATTGTTCATTGAACTATTCATCCCATTGATCATCCCTGGTCTGTTGAACTTCCTCACAGGAACGGCCACAACAATCTAACTTCCAATGGTTCCCATTCTGCTCCCTGATTGGTCAAAGTCACACCACATAGGATAGTCTTCCAATCGGTCAAGGTGTTCAACTTGTATTCGAATGTTGGTGAGACACTAACCGTGTCTCCTCGATGCCACAAAGCCCAACCATCGATATTGCAAAGAGTCATCACCTTCAGCAAGAGGTTACACTGAGTTCACAAGCTGTCAGAAAAACATAACCATATTGTTGAGACATCATATCGATGATCATCACATGTAGTGCTCTTTAGCAAGACTATTGCTATTGGTGAGAGGTCATACCGAAGTTCCAAAGTCACTTAGACATTAGCATTTCCATCGGCGAGACTATCGCTATTCGCCAAGAGATCATACTGAGACAACCATGTTACTCTAAAATGTCCTACCATCGGTGAGACCATCCATCACTGAGAGTTCTTACCAAAGCCTCCATGTTACCCCAAGACCACCTTTTGCCAGGAGTCATACTGACAACAGCCAAAGCATCGGCGAGACAAACATTTGTCACCAAGAGTTCTTACCAAATCCTTATGTTACCTCGATGAATCCAAGTGTATAACTATTGGTGAGACATCCCACATCGCTAAGAATTCATACTGAAGAAAAAATTTTGGCCAAGAGTCTCCCCGATAATATCAATTGCCATGATTCTCCTCGATAACCTTTAGACACCAACTCGTCGGTAAGAGATCAGCTCAGACAGTAAGAGATAGAAACTTTAACAATGACCAACATGTCAAAATGATAGCTCTAGTTAGCAAGAAAGTAACAAGGTCTTGGCGACCTGAGCAATCCACAAGGTTGCACAACTGTTAGTTAGCCAGATAGTAAGGATGTCACACAGACTTGGCTCTTTCAGAGGTTTTAGCCTGTGAGATTGAGGCACATAATTCCAACACCAAACATCCCATTGCCAATGCCAAAGTAGTCTAGAATAAGGACAACCAAAACAAAGATGGGAAAAATCCTCCTCACTGCAGTCGCACATAACACAAATAGAGGGACCCTGGAATCCTCGCTTTTGAAGATTATTCCAAGTCAAACATCTATTCCAAGCTAGATTTCACATAAAACAATTACACTTTGTCCATGAGAACTTGTTCCACACATGTTTCCACCAAGGGACCTCCACCCTACTAAACTTATGAGACAACAACTCTTGATATCTACTGGCCAAAGTGAAAGCACCCTTAGGATTCAGGCTCCAGGCTAGAATATCCTTATCCCTAAGGGAACTTCATTTCCTACTAGCCAAAATATTTTGAAGCTCGACACAATCCTACTCCAACCTGATAACAGGCCAATTGCAAGGGTCCTTCCACCTAGCCACCTCCAGCTACCCACAAGGATAAAAATTCTTAAAATCACTCACCCTTGACCAACCACCTAATGTTATATGGAGCCTAATCATACTCGAAGGTTAAATTTTCCCCACTTTTATCGACGTGCTTTCCCCCCAAATTATTTAAAACAAGGGTTTGGGGGCAGTGCCCCCAAGATGGGGTCAAGGGGAAACACCCCTTATGGGGTCTAGGGGAAATTCCTCTAGCGTGCTCCCTATCACAATACAAGGTGAGGTCGAAGGGCAGTGCCCCATAGGGGCTTGGGGGAGACACCCTCGAAACCTCTCACGATTTTTATTATTTTATAAAGGCATCGAGAGTTATTTTTCTATTGGCTGACATAGAAAAACCTATTTTGTAATCGACATAAGCCTTCATAAAAGGCTAAGGGTTATGGTTTCCGTTGATATTATATTGTAGCATTTGCAGCAGTATTGAGTTGCAAGGGATTATTGGTTATAATCAGTTTGATTTGTTGGATAACAATGTTGGACTCTCTATTGGTGGATGTAGCCCGAGTTTGGGTGAACCATGTTAAAAATTGTCTCTCGCTATTATTATTTATGTGTTTTTCATTCCTATTTTTAATCTTTATTTGCATTTAATTGATATTTTCTACATGAAATTCCTAACAACACCCTCCAAGAATCATTGAAAAAGATTCACTAAATTAGGATACTGACACAAATTGGGGTAAAAACCATCCCAAGAATTAGACCAAAAGAGAGCCCTAGCCCCCCTAATTAAATATCCAGAACATGCCCTCCTTGATCAACACAACCCCTTTCTTAAGCATTCCCCAAATCACAAAACCTTTCCCCACCAGAGGATACCTAGGAAGCTCCTCCTTCAAAACCCTCAGAAGGTACTTGTGAAATAAAATCCTGGCCCAAATATGATCTTGCTCCACACACAACCTCTATTAAAGCTTTGTAGCTAATGCTAACCTAGACCAAGTTGACTGCCGCAATCCAAGACCCCCAAACTACCTCGTGCTACACACAATATCCCATTTTACCACGATCCACTTGGAAGAGAACAAGCTACCCGCTCATAAAAAATTTATATCCATATAGTCCAAATCCTTCACAAACCCAACAAGAACCACCTAAAGCATGCACCGATAAATAGGAAGATTCTGCACCACTGAATTTAGTAGCCAAATATGACCAACAAAGGAAAACCATCTATGATTCCAATGATAAACCTTCGCACAAAACTTCTCTATAATATTTTTCCATGATTCCCTAGGAAGTCTACCAACAAAGATAAGAATACCAAGATAAGTTAAAGGAAGAGAACCAATCTAGAACCTCAAGATACGAGCAATAATTTGTTGAATAAGCCTTAGAGTATTGAAGAAGTCTAAAATGGAATATTTATCTTCATTAATCCTTTGGCTAGAAGTAGAAAGATAGATATCTAAAACCTTGTGAAAATTTGTAGCTTCTCTTATCTTAGCCATACCCATCAAGGTAGTATCATCCACAAATTGTAAGTGAGATTGAGAAGGAAAACCATTTCCCCACCCCCAACCATAGAAGAAACCCAACTCCACATTACATTTCACCAGTCTCCCCAAGCTTTCAACAAGAAGAATAAATAAATAAGGAGAGAGGGGATCCCCTTGACGAAGGCCTCTAGAAGCACTAAAAAGAGAAGAAGGCTCACCATTTATCAACACCACGAAAGAAGTGGAAGTAACATAGCACATAACCCATTGGACCCACTCCTCAACAAAACCAAAAGCAATAAGAATTTTTTGCTAGAAGGACCACTCACTCTATCATAGGCCTTTGCCATATCTAGCTTGATGAAGATAGACTTTTCTTTTGAGGATGCCATAAAATGAATGGTCTCAGTAGCAATGACCACCCCATCTAAAATTTGTTGATACTCCAAAAAACCACTCTATTCCTCAAAGATAAACCCTCTAAGCCATCGCTTCATCCTTCCAACAATCAACTTGGAAATGATTTTATAAACCACATTACAAAGGGAAATGGGTTGAAATTGACTTAGACGATCCACCCCCTCACATTTTGGAATGAGAGCAAGGAAAGTAGAGTTCAAAGTCCACATCATCTACTTATTCCTTTGAGACTCATTAACCACCTCCAAAAGGTACAACTTAATGATATCCCAAAATTCTTGATAAAATTCAATCAGAAAGCCATCAAGACCCGAGGTTTTCCCTTTCTTCATCTAGAAAATAGTAGCCTCTAATTCCTCAAGTGAGATATTACCCAAAATATGGTCATCCATCTTCCTAGTGACCAAAGAGGGGATACAAGATAAAACTTGGTTTTCTTTGACCAAACCATCTTGAGAATCCTCCTTAAACAAAGAAGCAAAGAAATGTGAAGTTTCTCTAGACATATCCTGCAAAGAAGATAAATGCTCACCCTTATCATTCACAAGAACAAGCATAGAATTACCATGTCTCCTAGCTTTCACCGAGTTGAAGAAAAAAGAGATGTTTCTATCTCCCTCCTATAACCACTCAACTCAAGCCTTCTATTTCCAATAAATTTCCTCTCATAGCTCACACTCTTCCAAAGCTTTCAAAGACCTTGCCTCCTCCCTGAGTAAATCCTCAAAAATACCAAACTCCCTTATCTCTCGAGTGATGAAATCCAAGTCAGCTTGAGCAGCAACCTTAGCATGAAAAATATTGCCAAAGCACTGTCTATTCCACCTTTTGAGTTGATATTTTACATATTGCACCAGTTTGGAAAAAGAATACATAGCAGTGCCATAAGCAAGTCTTCCCCTCCTCCACCATTTAGCCACGAGCTCTTGCAATGAAGAATCTCTTAACCACATAAGTTCGAACGTGAAAGAGGGGGACTGAGCAACACATGTTGAAGTAGCAGATAACTTAATAGGCTAGTGATCTTAGCCCCTCTAGTCCAAAATATCTGAGAAATTAGACCATCATCCACCAACCCAGAAACATGAAACCAAGAAATGGTCAAGCCTCTCAGCAATACAGTTCTCTCCCATTCTCCTATTGTTCCAAGTAAACTGACCATTACATGGCTTAATGTCAACCAAATTCAATGCAAAACTTTTATCAGGAAAGAGGAAAGAAGAGGGCTCTAATTTTGCAATACCACCCTTCTTCTCATCCAACTCAATAATGGAATTGAAATAACCCACAATAATCCAAGGGAAAAAGGGACCAAGGCTTCGAATAAAATTAATATGAGACCACAATAACTATTTACCAAACAAATTAGTAGGTACATAGATGTTTAAAAGAAGAATAGTTTCCCTAGACTCCAGACTTGAAGCAACCATAGATATAGAAGACTTGGAGGACATCCACCAAAGAGGACAAATCTTCAATGGGTTCCATAGGAAAGCCACACCCCCTGCATTACCATGAGCCCCAATACACTAGAAATCACTTCGACCCCATAGCTTAGGCAACAAATCAATCACACCTTCAACAATTAACTTGGTCTCCTATAAAAAAAGAACATAAGGAGAATGAGTTCTCACAAAATATCAAACAACTTTTTGTCGAGGGCCACTATTCAAGCCCCTTACATTCCAGGAGAGGATGGTCATTTTGGAGGGTTAGAAAAATGGGAATCTAGTGTCTTAACAAATCCAGACTCCACCAAAGTCTCCCCAATCATCTTTATTTTTTTCCAAATCCTTCTTTCTCCCAACTTTAGAATACTTCCTAGCAACTCCTTTCCTTTGGTCTTTTTGAAGAATTCCCAATGAAGGAGAAGCCTTGTTGACTTTTGTTGATTCAAACCCTACTATCACCAATGGAGTAGAGATCTCTCCCTCCTCCATCTTCATATCCACAAGAGTCTCAAACCTGCCATGAACCACCAAACTCATATATATTTCCATTTGTAAAGCCCCAGTCTCTTGAGAAGTTTGGCTGAAATCAGGAATAATTCCTTCCTGAACCCCATCTGAAACACCCTAATCCATAAACATCATTCTTGAATTCACCTCCTGTTGACTAAGATCATCCAGAACCTCAAATATATTAAAGGTATCACCTTCCTGACACTCCTTAAGAGTCCTCTTTTGACCTCGGTTCCTATTATGAGCCTTAACATGAATAAAACCCTCTATGCTAACAGCCTCACCAGGAATGAGGTTCCTTCCTTTTTCAACCTTTGGAGGATTGTGAGGAGGCTAAGTAGCTGGAGACATAGAAGATTTAGATTTCAGGCATCTCCTCTATAGATGGCCATATTCATGACATAGACGACAACGAAAGGGAAATATCTCATAATCAAGCTGCTACACCTAGGAATATGAACCCACACAAATTTCTAAAGAATCTGGAAGAGGGTTATTTAAATCCATTTCAACACAAATGTGAGTAAAATTCATTACATTTCTATCTTATGTTTGCTGAGAAGGACCCACTGGTTTCCCTAGCAGGGAAGCAACTTGATGCAAGATATCATTGCACCAATATTCAATTGGAAATCTAGGGAGACCCACACCAAAACCCGATTAGGAAGCTCCTCTGAAGGATCAAAACCTACATGCTAGGGTTTAATAAATAAACCAATCTAGTTGTAGAAATAATCCCACCTTCAAACACTCTATTGTGATCCACCATGCAATTAAGTGTCACCATGAAGTATATTTTTGCAAAAAACATTATTTCCCTCTCACCCTTCGAGGACTAGGTACAATGAGCCCACAACTTCAAAAATTGAAGTGAAACCCTCATTCCCAAGAATTTTCAGAGCAAAGTATGCTTTGAGTAATACTCAATATCCTTCGTGATTGATTTTGGTTGAATCATTAGTACCGACCTATCTTTGCTTCATTGCAGGCATCCATTAATTTTTGGAATGTGAGGACCTCCAGATGGAGTGACTCCTCCATTCCCTGAATCATTAGAAAACAATTTTTTTTATCAAAAACCCTCATTGCATGAGATTGAGATTTCACTCCAACTGCAGATCAAAAATCCAAAGCAAGATTGGTCCCCGAAGCTTCCCCTTGATCCAATTCCAAAGAGAAGACTGGAAAAAAAATCCTTAAATAAAGAGAGCCATGTGCCAAAACCTTGCTCCCACTCACCAAATCTAGTCACTTGAAACAACAAATAATGTTAACTCTAGCAGGAGAAATCGAGAATACAATCTCAGCCAATATAGAGCACTAACCCCAAATACCATAAAACACACAACCCACGAATGCAGAGCACTCCACACCACCTCCAAACGACTCCACTCCCACATGCATGCAGCGACACCAACATGTAGATGACAACCATTACAAGTCATGCCCTCACCACCTGTGATGCAGTTCCATCGACATGTTCTCTATTTATTTATATGTTTTAATAATACAATAAATTATAAAATATATTAAACATAATTATTTTATTTTTTATTTCACACTTTTCTTATTTAATGATATTTTTAATATTTATCTAAATAAATTTTATTCACGGTTTAATATTTATATTTATATTTTACTTTTGTGCAATACAATTTTTTGTAAATATGTTAATTGTGTTTTATTTCTTATAACTTTTATATATAGACTCTTTAATTATTTTGTTAACACATTGACACCATTATACTAACCCCTCCTTGCCACTCTAGTTATTAGAAATAATACATATGTACTTGAAGTAATTAAAATAGTAAATACCTATAAACTTTAAGAAGTAAAATAGTAGATGCTACTTATAAAATAACTATATCATTAAATATGTATTAACTAATTTATTTAATACTATTGTGAGTCCTTCTTTGGAATACCATTATGACGATGGAAAAACATCCACACTCAATGTTGTGCTTGGTAATCCTTTTACTGAGTTGCATCCCACAAATATTGGAATGATTTTCCACTCATCTCCAATCCCTTCAAAATTTTTGTTTCAAACCATATTGATCTTTCTTTTGTTACTATTTTTTTGGTTCTTTCTAAAACTAGCTTCCATTTCCGTGTTCCAGTCTTTTCTTTTTTTGGTCTTTTTTTTTTAGTTGTTTTTAGTTATTTTGATGTTTCATTCTTTGTGGGACTCCTCTCATTTGCCTCTATGATTGGTTCAAGCCCTTTCTTCTTTATCTCATCAAAGTTATTTTATTTAAAATTTAGTATTCAAGAAAAATAAAATACTAGTAAGTTTAGATATATTTTTTGTACTTTATAAATAAAATAATAAGTTACACATAAACATATAATACTTACTAGCTATAGCCTATCACGGTCTCAAATTGGCTCAAGCCAAAGGATATAGGAAAGTGTGGTTGGAGGGGGACTAATATCATAAATAATTTGAAAAATTGCATGCCCCCCTCTTGGACTACTGAGTCTTTGATAAGGGACTCGATAGATATTTTGAAATATTTTGATGAGTATTACATATCACACATCTTAAGAGAAGGTAATGGGCTAGCGAACATTTTTGCTAACATTGGTGTTAAAGAGTTTAGGAAGTGGGGTCTGAATGACCCTCTTCCTATAGAGGTTATTGCTACTATGAACAATGATACCTGATTTTAAGTTTAACTTCTCATTATGCTTGGCAGCGCCCATTCCTTTCCTCACGTCATTGATTGTTATGAGAAAGGATGGTGTGCAAGATTTGAATCAAGTGATTGGTATGGGAGCTTAGGTACCAGGAAATGGAAATCTATGTCTTTATTATCCCCTACCCAACTCTAGCCTCACGAGAATTTGGGTGGTCTTGCATTAAAGCCTATAGTCTTTTGTTTCTATGCTTGAGCCCCTGCTTAGCATTTCTAATAATTGTGGAGAGATGGGTGGAGATAGAAATCACACCTAACCCTTCCTCATGCGTGAAGCTACTAGGAAGAGAAGGAGGTCTGGCAGGTGCTAGACAAGGGAGGGTTAACACCCTACTTGGAGAAACTACATGGTAATAATCCTCAGGTAACAACACTTTTTGTTAAAGGATGGAATGATAGAGTGCTTAAGCTTTATGGGACAAAATTTGAGGTTAATGAAGAATTTATTGTTGGTATTATTGGCCTGGCTATTGACAGTATGGAAGTCTTTAGGGATAAAAAGGAGGCGCAGACCACTATGAAAATCTTTTTTCAAAGATGATGAAGAGAAGGATTTGAGGACTACAAGGAGTGGAGGATATCATATAAGTTCTCTTAAGGAATGAGATGGGACTATCTGATTGGCACTGGCTGACACACTGACTGGTAGGCTGATGGCAGACTGAGACAGAGAGAGAGGATTCTTTGGATTCTCTGGAGGGGGGTCCACATTCCCCTGCTATGGGAAAGAAGAAAAAAGGGTAACCTTGTGCTAGCGAGGGTTATTTAACTTGTAGTGAAGAAGTTTTTGTTGATGTGCCGAGTAGGGGTCTGAAGGTGAAGAATAACCTGTATGGGGAGGCCTCCTTGACACCCTCAGTTGCTAAGAAAAAGAAGGATTTGGGGGAAATAAGTGGGAAGAAATGGGTTTTGAGGACTATGAGCCAAATTTTGGAGGACCTTCCTCTCACTATTGTGGGCGGCCTCTTTGTTGATGATTCGCTGAGTGTCAAATTGGTTATGTAGCTGAAAGATAAGTCTGAGGATGTTGTTGTTGCTGTGGAAATCTAGGATGTGGTTTCGGAGAGGATTAAGAAGAGAAAGGTAGTAGCAAAGGAAATTATGAGTTCCATCTGCAAACTCAAGTCTCCAGTTGTTGTTGAAAAAGGCATGGACACCCCTGCTAGTCAGGATAGGGTTAGTTCCTCTGAGGAGGAAGATGCTTTGGGGAAAGGGGTTTTTCATATTGATAGATAAGGTTTGTCTGATGTGCTTGGATATGCTCGTGAGGGGTCCATTGTCTTGTTTAAGCTTTTAAAATGGTTTTTTCATGAACTCAATAAAACTAATGTCAAAGTCAAGGGAGTGGTTAGTAAGGATGAGGGGTCCTCTGTCCAAAACCAGATAGATGAGTTGTTTGACTCCTTAAATACTATGGTGGACACTATTGTGGAGGAAACTCTCAAAATGAAACAAAATCTTGAAAGAAGAATCCTCATCCTTGAGGATCAACTGGTGAAAATCTAGGATACTGTGATGAGAGGGGAGGTGAATAAATCTACTGGTAAATATGAGTCTACTACTATTACTTCTCTTATGGTTAGTGCTAAGACATGTAAAGATAGTGCCCATGTTGAAGAGGTTGTTGCTATTGGTAAGCTGATGGAGGAGGAAGGTGTTGCTGAGAAGGGTGGTGAGAAAGGTATTGTTTTGATTTTAGAGGTAAATACGGATTTACCTGGAGCCAAGACTAGGAAAAAAATTAAAGCTCAGGTTGGGGCATCTAGGAAGGATATGGGTATGTGCAGGATCATCATGGAAAAAATAGGCCCTTAAGTGGCAAAAGAATAAAAAAAATTAGAGTTAGGAAACTTGACGTAAAAATTTGAATAAGTTATCTATATTATTTCAAAAATATGTAAGAATAGAATCTGTAGCAAATTGAATGCAGTTTCTAAACTACTAGGCTTGTTTAAGAAGAAATGAAATCTATTTGGTGAAAATTTGAAATTTCAATACAATAGTACTTAAATTTTAGGGAAAAAATAAGAAGTAGGTGTCTGTCTGACCACCCTAACCACAATAAAATGATAATATTTTTTTATAAGATTTTAGATATAAGTAGAGGACTCATGTCCCAATGTGATGCATATTTTTTTGTAATTTTTTTCCAAGTAAATAATTAATTATGAATTTTTTATTACAAATTTTAAAAAATATAAAAAACTTGTATGTCTAACCACCTTAACTTGGTCAAAACTTTATGAAATTCAATTTTTCTTTTTTTAATCCTATAGTATGTGAAGCATAGAATGTGACACAGGTTTTGGATTCAAAAAATGTGATATCATTTGAAAGCTATAGATTTTTTTCAATGAGTCTATCAATCAGGACTTTAGTCATAATTTGAATAAAAATTGAATAATAATTACTTATTAAATTCAAAGTAAAGCATAATTTATATTGGTGGAAAGATGAGAATTTCCTTTAAAAACCCTTTTCGTTTTATCAATTTTGGGTAAAAAAAAGGTCGTCAGCCACATACCCATCATATTGCCACTTTTTGGCCCATCATGATCCTACACATACCCATATTTCTGATGTTTTTGATGATGCACAAAAGGTTATGGCTAGGTATGTGGAGGTGGCAAATATTCTAAAAAGCATCTATTATTGTTGGTGGGATCCTCCTTTTTTCCCATTTTTTTGGTGATGGGTAGCTGTTGTTGGGATGTTTTTTGGCTTAATGTTGTTATCTTTTCTTTTCTTTTCTTTTTTCAGATGTAAAGGGTTTGGGCCCCTTCAAAACCCGTATTTTACCTCTAATAAAAAAACATGTAATACCTACTAGCATACTTACCTTTTCTATAATTTAATATAAACATAAAATATTTTGTATTGAATTTTTTATTAAAGTGAAGTAGGAAAAGAAAGATATCTTTTGACTTTCTTAATAGATTTTTCTAAAGATAAATATGTTAGTTTTACTTTGTAATTATTTAAAAATATTTTTTAATAATTTACTTTATAGCGTGTTACATTCATTATCTTTTGGAAGGCATTTAGGTCAATAATTATTTATTTTAAATTTTTTTAAAAAAATTGACACTATTTACTTTAAATTTATTCTTGAAGAGTTATTTTATTTTTTAAGAACAATACAATAAATCATAAAAAAAATAAAAATAAAATATTAACATAAGTTTTACTTCGTGGGTTATTTTACTTTTGTATGAATATCAATTTTTCTTTTTATTTAAATAATGTTTTTGACTAGGTAAAATGGATTGAAAAGTTCGAACCTTTTATCTAATCAATGTTGATATTTATATTTATATTTTATTTTTGTAGGATTATTTTTTTTCAAATATGTATTAGTTGTGTTTTAGATTTTTTTAAATTGAAAGTTAAAGTCTATAAATATTAAAGTAGTTTTTATCAAAAAAATTAAGAATAAAAGTACTTCAATTAAAGTCCTTTGATTTTAATGAATTTTAAGTACAAATGAAGAGATGATCTATAAAACTTAAATAAAAATAAAAATTTATGTATCAATCTATTTATATAATAAATAAAATTATATAGTTTACAATAAAATAACTCATTATATTGTTTATAGATATATATATATATATATATCCTAATTTTATCTTTATATGTAAAATTTTCTTTCCTATAAAATTGTAAAAACCAATGATTATAAATTATTGTAATCTTAACTTTCTAATTTAAATTGTTTGATATTAATATTTTTATAATTATTTTAGTTGTACATTTTTCACATTAATTCTTCCCCCTCCTTACATATTTAAATAATTTTAACTATTTATTATCCCATGAGGCATATTCTCCTATTAATTAAATATATTCTCCTATTAATTAAATAATTCTTAATTATTTAATTAATTCATTTTCTCCTTATTCCTCCTTGATTAATTAAATAAATTGATTTTTTGTATTATAATTAAATAATAATTATTAATTATTTAATTATTCATTAGTTTTTTCTTCTATAATTAAATAAATTTTATTTATTTAAATATTTTCCACCTTTCCCTTCATTATTAAATAATTATTTTAATTATTTAATATTTTTTCATTTTCTTCCATTTTTAATTAAATTGTTATTTTAATTAAAATTCAACCTTTTCCATTTCTTCTATAATTAAATAATCATTGTTATTTAATTATTCACTTTCCCTCCTAAATTAAATAATTTTATAATTATTTAATTTTCTCCATTTGTCTTTTTTTGGTGTCAATCTCATCATGGTAGAAAACCCTCATTATTGTTACAATCTTATCTATTGAAATTCAATCTTAGCCATTTGTTTCTTGTCTTTTCCCTAATTTAGCCCTAACCCTATTTCATACTACATCTTTCAATCTTAATCATTGATTGTCATGTCATATTTTGGATTTTAATCCTAACCCTTCATTCAAATTTGATTTTCTATAAAACAAACGTATCATTGTCATTTCACATCAACATCTTTTATGCTACTATTATGCTGCTCTAGTCATGATCACATTCAAATCTTTAACAACTCAACATAATACATTCAATATTTTCAGGTTTGCATGTATTTGATTTCTTTTGAGGTTTGCATGTGTTTTGGGTTTATTTAAATTATTTTTTATGCATATTTTTATTATATCCATTTTACATGTATACAATTTGGTGAACTTGAACCCTTTCTAACCCTTGTTTTTGTGAGTCTTTATGAATTTGATTTTGCAAGTGAAGGGGTTTTTTTAAAGAATCCTTGGAGATCAAGTTGCTATAAGAGCCCCAAATAGAAAAAAATAGCCCAGCATTGGATCAGGTAGGCTGATCTAGACAACTTTGGACATATTTTCCTTGTAGATTTTTTTTAAAAAAAATTCTACCTTCCTTTTACTTGAGATATATACACAATGAATATATTTTTAAAAAAAATTGGTGCAAATTTATATACACAGATATGAGGTGTTTTTTTTTTCATGCAAAATAATACACATAATATATATTATAGAGATCTAATTTTCATGCAATTCATTTTTTCTTTGTAAAAAATTAAAATATATCCTCATATTGTATGTGTTTGATACTCCGAGGGCATTTTTGTGTTTTTTTTATTTTCTTTTTAGAAGGTTTTTTTACAAGGTAGAAATAATAGGGATTTAAAAACTTTTCAAAAATCCTTTTTTATTTTTAACTTTTATTTAAACATGTTGTTTGACATTATCTATAATATGCAATAATCTTTATAACCATGTGCATGCATAGAATATTTTTTTAACTTTAATATTTAGATTAAATCTTTTTATATTTTATTTACTGGGTATATTTAAATAATAGCGACTAGAAAACTTTATTTTTATTTTTAACTTTTATTTAAAGATGGCAATAATCTTTATAACCATGTGCATGTGTATAATGGTTTTTTTTCTTAATAGATTTTTTTTAACTTTAATCTTTCGATTAAATATTTTTATATTTTATTTACTGAGTTTATTTTATTGTTGTATATATTATGTTATAAAAAATTTTGAAAAGATTTTAGGACACGTGTCTATGTTTTTAACCACAGAGGTCTTGTATATGATTTTATGGATGCATCTTTTGTTTCAAATTTCATAACTTTTCATTCCATCTTTTAATTTTTTCATTCCATGACCACATCAAAATCTTTAACAACTCAACATGTAATACATTCAATCTTTTCAGGTTTGCATGTATTTGATTTCTTTTAAGGTTTGCATGTGTTTTGCTTTGACTTAAATTATGTTTTATGCATATTTTTATTATATCCATTTTATATGTATACATTATGGTGAACCCGAAACCCTTTCTAACCCTTGTTTTTGTGAGTCTTTATGAATTTGATTTTGTAAGTGAAGGGTTTTTTTGTTTTAAAAAATTCTTGGAGATCAAGTTGTTATAAGAGCCCCAGATAAAATAAATAGCCCAACATTGGATTAGGTAGGTTGATCTACACAACTTTTGACATATAATTTGACATATTTTGCTTGCAAGAAAAAAATTAAATTTCTTTTAACCTTCCTTTTACTTGCGATATATACACAATGAATATATTTTAAAAAAAAATTGGTGCAGATTTATATACACAGATCTAAGGTGTTTATTTTTCCATTAAAAAATATACACCTAATATATATTATAGAGATTTATTCATGCAATTTTTTATTTTTTTTGTTAAAGATTAAAATATATCTTCATACTATATGTGTTTGATACTTCGAGGGCATTTTTTTGTTTTTTTTTTGTTTTTTCTTTAAAAAGGCTTTTTTAGAAGGTAGAAATAATAGCCATTCAAAAACTTTTCAAAAATCCTTTTTATTTTTAAATTTTATTTAAAGATGTGGTTGTTTGACATTTTCTATAATATGCAATAATCTTTATAACCCTATGCGTAGAATGATTTTTTAAAACTTTAATCTTTAAATTATATCTTTTTATTTATTTATTGAGTATATTTAAACAATTAGCGATTTAGAAACTTTTCAAAAATCTTTTTTATTGTTAACTTTTATTTAAAGATGTTGTCATTTGACATTTTCTATAATATGCAATAATCTTTATAACCACATGTGTAGAATTTTTGTTTAACTTTAATCTTTAGATTAAGTCTTTTTATATTTTATTTATTGAGTATATTTAAATAATAGCAATCAAAAAACTTTTCAAAAATCTATTTTTATTTTAAACTTCTATTTAAAGACCCTGTTGTTTGACATTTTCTATAGTATACAATAATATGAATAACCCTATGCATGTGTAGAATATTTTTATATTTTAGTTACTAAGTATATTTAAATAACAATGATTTTTTTTTCTTTTCAAAAATTCTTTTTATTTTTAACTTTTATTTAAAGACATGGTTGTTTGACATTTTAATATTCTTTATAACCCTATGGATGAATAGAATATTTTTTTAAACTTCAATCTTTAGATTAAACATTTTTATATTTTAATTACTTAGTAAATTTCATCGCTCTATTATAAAAGATTTTGAAAATCACTTAGGACATATGTCTATGTTTTTTCAGCCACATAGGTCTTGTATATGATTTTATGGATGCATTTTTTAAAAAAAAATCATAACTTTTCATTCCAATCTTTTAATTTTCTCTCAAGATTTTGGTTACAAATTCTAATTGATGTTTTTTTAAATTTGTGCAGTGTGGTTTTAATTTTTATTTCTTTTTATTTATTATTTTATATTAAAAATTAAAATTTTAATTAATTAATTTTATTTTATTTTCTAGTTCTTTAACGTTTGTTCACATTGGTGACTAGGGGCTCATTAATAAGCATCCAACACCCTTAAAGAGGTAGTTGCAAAAAAATGGACATAACTTTTGTGCAACAGTTTGGAATTTCAGTGTTGAAAAGTTGGTTTAGATCTCTTCATTGTGGTGCAAATATATATTTCCATATTTTAATCCAAAATTTAGGTGCACTCAATCAAATTCACCCCTTCTTTTCAACTTCAAATGCTCATATCTTTGTTATAAGAAATCATTTTTCAGCAATCTTTTTAAAATTTATCAAAAAATCATAAGGAAGCCTTTTTTGCAATCATTTTTTCTTTATACATCTTTTTTTGGCATGTTTTACACAAATTTTAAATTAAAATTAAAATTAACCATTCACATTTGGATTTGGGTTTAAAATTAACACATTCACTTATGTATGCTTTCCTCTTATACCTTAGTGTGATCTTGAGGTTCATAAATGAGTGATCTTGCTTTTTCTTTATAGGAGGCCTTCTTAGAGAAGTGATAACTCTAGGGGATGACCTCAACTCCTATGTTTGGGTGGAGTATAAAGAGCAGGGGGTGAATCTAAAGACATGCCTCTTGGAAGTAGAATGTTGTCAATCTTGGTTAAGCCCCAAAAAACTTTATACCTTCGGAAGTGAAGGTGGAGAGTGGGTTAGACTTTCCTCCTAGATATTTGGTAGTATTCTCTTTCATCTATGGATTAGGCCTCACATACCCTTGTGGTATATAGAGGATACCCCTACTTGAACTTGTAAAGCCTAGTTGATACTTTTGGCCATATTCCACTTGAGTAAGGCTTGTTAATGTGTCCTATGTGCTTGAATGTTTGGATCACCTTCCCCACTTGAAACTACAAGGGGGCCCTTATCCAAATTGAGCCTTAATACTTTGTATTTATGTATCATTTTTCTTTTTCCATTTGCATTTACATTCATAATCATAAAATACAAAAAAAAAAAGAAAAATCAAAATACCAAAAAAAATAAAAAAATCAAATATACAAAAACATTAGAAACATTTCAAAACAAAAAAATATAGGTGTCCTCCAAGTGAAGCTATCCACATCATATCTAAGTCAAAATTCTCATCCACATTCCCCATCCTAATCATCCTATCCTAGTCATCCAAGTTAAATCAATAATCCCGTCCAAGTCATCATAACCATCCCTCAGCTCATCCTAATCACCTCACCCTAACCAATCATTTCCATCTTAATGATTTCTCATCCTAATCATCTCATTTTATCATAATTATCCCTTCTCACCTTAATTCATCTTAATCATTTTAATCACCTCCATAATCATTCTAACCTTTCACAATCATCCTAATTATCCGTTTTAATCCTTTATCTTAATCATTCCATACTAATCTCCCTAATTTTTCTAATCATCCATTTTATCCTAATCATACCCAATCATCTAATCTAAATCATCCCAAGTATCTCAATCATACACATCCATTCTTAATCCATGACTTAAGACCCTAATCTTTATTAATTTGTTTAATAGAGTTTCAAATCATTATCATAACCATTCTCCATAATACACATCAAAATATTTCTTTCCTAATCCATTATCATCCTAAACACCATCCAAGCCACCATTGAAACTTATACCAAAGTCATTCCACCTTCCATGTCATCATTTTCTTCCATTGACAAGGGAAACCAAAATGTCCTCCATGTCCAACCAACACCCATCCATAACCATATCTTATATACCTCACATCCTAGTCAATCCATTGTCAAGTCAAAAATCACCATCAAAGGAGCCCCACAAAAATAACTATCAAAGTACCACCAAAATTTATTCTCAAAGGAGCACCAAAAATCACCCTCAAAGGAATATTCGAACCCATGAAAAATCCTCTTTAACAAGATACTAGTCCTAGCCTTCTAGTTCCACCCACTTCCACCTCATCCATCCCATGTTTATCCACCTCATCCATTTCATTTTTTCCCACCTTCATAGCACCTACACAAAGTCAACCATGTTACTCACTTGACTTCATTGATCCAAAGCATGACATCATAGATCCCCACTTATGTTAAGATCAAAGTACTCCTTGCGATCCCATTCCATCTCATGACCCTATCCTTAAGTCCATCCAATAAATCCTTCTAGATAACTATTGAATCCAAGATAAACCTATCTTTGATCAAGATCTTACCATTGATTAAGAAATCCAAAATGATCCCCTTTCATATCAAGATAAACTCATCCCTTCCATACCACCTGATGACCCAAGTCTCTCAACTCCATGCCATAATCCTAGTCCATAAACTCTATTGTATGATCCTATACCATCTCATAATCTTACCATATCCAACCCATTTGACGATCCTAGCATATCCACCTCATATCATGATCCTATCATACCACCTCCATGGAATGACCCTAGTGCATCACAAGAACAAATATTTACATCCATTACCCCATCTAATGATACCCCTTCATCTAATTCAAGATCAAAAGCATCCCTTCATCTCCATTTCATGATCCCCTTCCATCTCATAATAAGAGAAACTATGCCATCCACCACATCCCATGATCCTACCTTAATTCAAGATCAAATCACCCCTTCATCTTCACATGTTTATCCACCTCATCCATTTCATGTTTTCCCACCTTCATAGCACCTACACAAAGTCAACCATGTTACTCACTTGACTTCATTGATTCAAAGCATGACATCATATATCCCCACTTATGTTAAGATCAAAGTACTCCTTGTGATCCCATTCCATCTCATGACCCTATCCTTAAGTCCATCCAATAAATCCTTCTAGATAACTATGGAATCCAAGATAAACCTATCTTTGATCAAGATCTTACCATTGATTAAGAAATCCAAAATGATCCCCTTTCATATCAAGATAAACTCATCCCTTCCATACCACCTGATGACCCAAGTCTCTCAACTCCATGCCATAATCCTAGTCCATAAACTCTATTGTATGATCCTATACCATCTCATAATCTTACCATATCCAACCCATTTGACGATCCTAGCATATCCACCTCGTATCATGATCCTATCATACCACCTCCATGGAATGACCCTAGTGCATCACAAGAACAAATATTTACATCCATTACCCCATCTAATGTTACCCCTTCATCTAATTCAAGATCAAAAGCTCCCTTCATCTCCATTTCATGATCCCCTTCCATCTCATAACAAAGAGAAAACTATGCCATCCACAACATCCCATGATCCTACCTTAATTCAAGATCAAATCACCCCTTCATCTTCACATGTGTCATGATCCTAATCTTCCACAAGATCCCATCACCCATCTCCAAGATACCCATGAACACCCTACTTATCAATTGGGTTACTCCACTTTCATCCAAGCTGGTCTACTCCATGAACTTATCATTCCTTCCATACCATACCCTCCTCAAAATGGACTCAAATATTGTTTTCAAAACAACAAGTATCCCATTGGAAAAAAATATTTGTGAAGAAATGCATTATCAAGGAAAAGGGTTAGGCCTACATGAGCAAGGAATATTAGAACCCATCCATATCCAAGAAAATACTAATTATCATGGCCTTGGCTACAAGTCTCTAGATGTTGGTACTCCCTCCACTTAAATCCAAATGTACACATTCCCCACTCTCAAAATCTATCTTGGCCCCTTACATTCCAAATTTGAGTCCTTCATCCCTTCTATCCATTTTTGGTCCCTATGTCTGAAAACAAAGTCATTCATCCTCTCCATCCATCTTCAGTCCTTACATTACACCACCTATCACTCCTACTCTAAAATCCCATTATCCTCTTTATCCATTAGCTCATATCCCTAACCAAGATCAACAAAGGCACACACCCTTGAACATTTTCCAACATACCTACAACAAGCCATCCATAATACATCCACATCATTCATATCCATCCACCAATACCATATCTCTTGGAAGCAATTTGGATACCAAATTTCAAATCCATAAAGCCAAAAACCCTCAAGAATCAAAGGGTCAACATGTACCATCAAAAAGATACAAAAAAGACTGAAAAATATGATCCAAAATAAAAAATGGATATCCAAAAGGCCACAAAGGTCCATAAAGAAAAATCAAAGTAAAAAACCATGTCAATTCCAAAAATACTCATAAAATCAATGCATCCCAAAGAAAAATCAAAATTTGCATCCAAACTTGCTTATCCAAAAGCTTCATCGAATCCTAAGTCCTTCATCCCATCTAATAATCCTTTATCATGTCCATCCATCTTGGGTCCTTATATCCCAAAATCCACATCCACTCCTCCATCTAAATCTCTAAATTCAAAAGCCACTTCTCTTTCACAACTCCACAACCCTTCATTATGTGTTCCAATGTTGATGTTGTGAAAATTTCCAACCACTCATCTATAAGTCTTTCATAAACCCATCCATTATCCAACATCCATCATCCATCCCTCCCTCCATTTTATCAATCCTTTGCATAAATTGATATCCCTCACCATCTTCCCATCCATTTCATTCCCCTTACCATCATTCTACAAATGTTTATGAGCATACATCCAATTGTCTATGGTGTAATGGAGTGCATATTTAAGGGATACAATCTATGGAATTAGATTCTTGAGTCCTTCCTTCATCTCCCTATCATGCATCCATCCAAATCCACTTATTTGTATCCTTATCCTTCTCCATCCATCCTATTCTCATAAAATTCAAAAAAATAGAAAAGAGATAAAAAAATGAAAAATAGAAAAGTAAAACCACTTCTTGTGGTGCCTTGAATAGGTACCATGATAAAAACCTAGAAAATAGGTGTCATGTGTAATCCATTATCCTCTTCCACTCTATACATGGGGGCAAGTTTCATCCATGATATTCTACCTACCACACACCCCTTTATCCCTCACTTCATATCCATTATCCTACTTACATTCATCCTCCATTTTTTATTTTTTGATGTTGAGAATGCTAACGATCTTCATATACATCATGCATTATATCCTTCCATCCTTCTTATCCTATCAACATCATTCATTCCATATCTCTCATGCTATCCAAATCCATCTTCCCTTCCCATATTTGGTCTCGATGAGGATCGTAGGGGTCAAATATCCTTGCATCCATATCCTATCCACTTGATCTTGATCATCATATTCATATCATTTGTCACACATCCCTTATCATATCTCCATCCTCTCATACTATCCAAGTCATCCTCTCTTTTCACCCTTGATGAGTTTTTTCCATCAAATTTTAAACCACACTTCATGATCCCTCACTATCTTTTCTCATCCTAACAACAGATCTAAGAAATTAATATAAAAAAAACACTCACCTCAAAATTAGTGATCAATAATGTTAGTAAACTACAATTTTACATGTTAAACTAAGGTAATGAAAGATACTGACTTATATGATATGATATGTTGTATACTCTCTTGGAAAATTTCTCACATACCTTTTGGGAGGCTAGCTAATTAAGATGAGCTGCAACTTTCACTATGCAAAAAATCTTTAAGATTTGGAAGCAGGATTTGTCACCTGCATCAAGCACACAAACATGATAAAAGGAGGATAAAGAGGTAGAAATGAAGTTAAAGAAAATTTGAAGCAATACCCCTTAAAGTTACCTTTATCCACTTAGGAATTAGGGCTCTCAACCTTACATATAGTAAGTTCAATTTCCTCTCTCTTCATCATTTGAGAATACACCGCTTGATAATCCTTTTGTATAGAGAATATTTTAAGCTTCCTATATGGAAGGCTCCTATAATCATATTCTTCATTCTTGCTAATATGGTGGTCTTGATGAAAGAGAAGAGTGTCCATGCAGAGTCAATTTATAGCATGAATCCTTGGCTATGCATTTGAGTTAGTGGCCTTCAATAATAGAGGGTCATGGAATTTGTTGTCTGCAAACTTGGTGTACATTTCATAGTGAATCAAGACCAGCCACACATTTTATTTCAAAAGATGCTCCTTCCTCATAATTCTGATTTTATGTTTTTAGGTTGCTTTTTTGGACAGAGGGAAAGAAGCTTTTTATAAAACATTATTTAATTTGGACTCAATTCACTTCAAATTAATGAGTTTGTTAGTGTAAATTACTCAAAGCTATCAAGTAAAACTTAAAATTCTAACATGCTATGAATTTAATAAGGGTTATCAAGTAATTACTCAATATCTCTTTTCTCATTTTAATTATCATTAAGTGTAAATAAATTGTATATTAAAGTTATACTTTCATTTAATAACTACTTAAATACTTTAAAAAATATATTATGATAATATTGCTTTTATAGTTTTACTAATGTAGCATGTAAAATGGATACAGTAGAAATAATGGATGTTGGATAATGGATGGGTATGAGTGGATGGAAATAATGTATCCATTACCCTCTTGCACTCTACACTTGGAGGAAAGTTTCATCCATGCTATCTTACCTACCACACCCCCCTTTATCCCTCACTTCCTATCCATTTCCTACTTACATTCATCCTCCCTTTTCCCTCCTTTAATCTTGAAAAGGCTAAGGGTCTTCATATACATCATGCATTATATCCTTCCATCCTTCTTATCCTACCCATATCATTCATTCCATGTATCTCATCCTATTCAAATACATCTTCCCTTCCCATATTTGGTCTTGATGAGGAGCCTAGGGGTCAAATATCCATGCATCCTTATCCTATCCACTTGATCTTGATCATCCTATCTCCTAGTTATTAAATAATATACTCATTTTTTTATCATAAGAAAGCTTAATAATATTGTAAGAAAAACCTATAACTAAGAAAATAAAAATTAATTCAATAGAAAAATAAAAATCTACATTCAACCTTATTAGGATATCTAACAAGATCATAACAACAAAAATTTGAAACTTCCACAAAATCACTTGAACACAATGGATCTAATTTATATTATCAAAGAGATTGATAAAAGAGTTAATTAAAATGTACAATATTACCTTGCTTAAATAAGCAAGGTAGTGAAGGCAGACATATCAAATGCAATGAATGACTAACCCTTGAAAGATGGAACACTCATTAACTCACATGACAAGTGTTCTAGTGAGTGGCAAGTGACCATGCAAGAGGTGTATCACAAAGTGAGAACACTTATCTCAAAAATATGAGGTGAGACAAAAATATAGAAGTCCTCTTTAAATTGAGCTTAAGTGTAGTGTGAATAAGAATCTACTAAGTAGGCTAAAAGCTAACTAGTTTAATAATACCTATTTTTACACTAACAACCCTCTCTTCTTAAGTGTATCTTAAAAGGATGAAAACATGATGGATTCTAGAAAATGAGGCCATGTTAGGTAACCATGTACATATAAATACTCCAAAAGAATCTACGAAATCCCCCACCCCCACCCCAAAAAATAGAGAGAGAACACTTGAGAATAGAGAGAAAAAAGAGAAGGAATAAGCAATCCCCTCTACCTCTCGCTCGCCCCCAACCCTGCCCCCGCTCCACACCCAAAGAGATCCAATGGTAGATACTTAGAACTAGATGTACAAGATGATCCATGATCCTAAGAAAAAGTTCCTCCCCTTAGGAAGAACAAAAATAATGGTGTATGCAAGCTATATCTCCATTATTTAAAGGAATATGTAGGAAGAAAACTCAAAATATATGAAGTCTCTAAACTTGGCTCAAGTGTCCCCATGTCAATCATGAAATTTATCACAATTAAATCAGGTGTTCTAGGCCACACTACTAAAAATGATAACTCAAAAATCTTCTAGAGACTGATGTAGAACACAATCCAAAGACTCAAGTTTCTCCTCTGAATATTTCTCATCCATATGTTGATCCAAAGTATCAACAGTCATGTTAAATTATGATGATCATGTAGAGAATGAACAAGAAGGTTAGAGTGTTCCCTCACAACAACTGAAGAAGAATCAACATCATCAAAGAGAAGATGAATAAATTCAATAATGTCTACTAAATCTACAATATGCATCTTCATAAAAAAGTATGAAATATCTACCAAGAGATCATCCCACAGAGTTGAATTTGAAAAACTATGTATGTCTTGCTACAATAAATCATTGTATTTTTTTGAAGAAGCAACACAAGACTTTAAAGTAGCAGCAAATGTACGGATGAATTTTTTATCCTTTAAGAGAATGCATATGTCCATAATAGTGCCATTTAGATTTAAAATGAAAGACTACCAACAAACAAGAGATGTTTGATAGAAATAGTACTTAATGAATTGAATCCATAAGACATAAATAGTCCTACTATAATGAATCACTCAAAGCTCTCAAAGAAGCATCTTTGAACTTTGAAGTTGCAACAAGCATTATTGATGGGATCTCAATACGAGGATGAAAAGCAAGGAGATAAGTTTCTATGTCATTTAAACATTCAAGACCTGTAAAATACTTAAATCACCATCAAAGGGTATATTATCTACATCATCAACTTGAATGAGGATATCCAAAGCAAAATCATTTGGGAATGGAGAAATATGAAATTCTCCAAACATCTCCTAGATTTTAGTACAAAGTGTGCAGGAACAATCAATGTCCACTATAGTCCACATAGCGTCATTATCAACACTAGAACCAATCAAGCCTACTATAAGATAAAATTTATTATCCCATATTGATTTCAAAAAAATTTAATCCATCTAAGGGGTTAGAATATTTTTAACAAGACATAATTATCCTTATCTACAATTATCACATATGGGTGAACTAAAAACCCCATGATACATTCCTCAAATGATTACAAAAGATACAAAATATAACATCCTCTATTTCCACTACTATTAAAAATCACCCCCCACCAATATTACATGGTTGGAACTTTATAGCTTAGTCTATTTACAACATTTCTTCCAAGTTACAATGCTTACTAGGCCCACAATGGCCAAAATTATAAATTCTGATATAAAATGAACTTGATACAAAATTTGAAAAGAATAGACTTGTATTTGTTTAACTCTCTTTAATACCTTTCCAACACCTTTTTTTTTCAAAAAATAGAGCTTTGAGGAAAAAATTATGGCTTATTGAAGAAAAATAACAAATAGCTTCAACCTACAATACCTTGTAAAAACTAACAAAATTTATTTTCCATACCTCTATGGATGGAAAGTACTCATCTCTAGATTTTGGACAATACCTTGCTCACAACGAAAATATATTGCATGGTGAAAAGTTATAAGCAAGTGTGAAAAAATGGCCCAATCTGACCTATATGTGGGACCTAGTGGTCTCTGGGTAGCACGTGGGTAGTGTCACTAGTGGCAGTGGCTATTGGATGATAACTAGAAAGACTGCTCAAATCAAAATTTAGTTTTAGCCATCATGATTTAAGTCCACAATCATGGTTTACAAGTAGAGATTAGAAGATTGCTAACTGTGTGCCTTTTGTAGTCATAGTTTTCCTAACCGTTGGTAGGAGTACAAGGCCACATGATCTAAGGACCACCCATAACATCTTTAATCACATGTGCAAGAAACACTTAAAGTTGAAGTTTTGTAGATAGTGCTTAAGTACTTAATAATAAAACTCTCAGTGCTTTTAGTGGTTCTATATTGCTATATTTATTTTCTATGTTTTTGAAAAACTTCAACAAAGTTGTACAACTACAATTAGGGGGGTGTATGAATTCTTAGGGAATTCTTTTTTCCTTGACAACTCCCAACATCAAATATGGATGAATTTTATATCAAAATTTGTCTCTTTTCCCTCTTGAATGCAATGGCAAGGTTTGTTTGGGCCAAATATTCTCTAGTAAAATGTTCTTTTTCATATACAAGCTTCAAAACCCAACTTGCAACTATGTCAAATGATCTCCAAACAAAATAAAATGAAACATAATCTTGAATTTATCGGGCCTCGTAAACACGGTGAAATAGTAAAAATATTATCAGTATAACCATAATTATTGCAATCACCTATATTATGCAAACACATATGCAAAATGAAGAGATTTTTAGATCTTCATAAACCCCTTTTATTCTCTAGATTATTTAAAAAACAAAAGAAGAGTATGGGAGATTTTATAAGATCTCACATAAGAAAATTGAACTCTAAATTAGGAATCTGCAAATTCAAAATTCTCAAAGAAAAAGCTCTAATACCATGTTAGAAATCTGAAATACCTTGATAATCTGAGGAACTTTATAAGTGAAATTATAAGCTACATTAAAAAAAAAAAAAAAATGCAAACTAGTGACTTCAAGAGATATGCAGTGTCAAAATCACAAAATAAATTAAGAGCTTCCAAGATGTTCGTATACACCTAAAAATGGTCTAGATAATCTAATTAATTAAATATGATTTATTTGATTAATTAACCCTTCTATTTTTCATCTACTTATAAATAAATAGAAATATTTATTTATATAGTTCACATTTAATTCTTCTATCTTTATCATATTATTTCATCTTAATTAAATAAAAAAATCACATACTTTGTTTTATTTAATTATTATTATCAAATTCTTCTATAATTATATATTTATTTATCTTTATCACATCATCCCATCTTAAATTAAATAAAAAATTCAAATACCTTGTTTTATTTAATTATCTATTTTATTTCATCTAAATTAAATAAACAAGTTCACATAATTTGTTTTATTTGATTACCATATATCTTCCATGTTTATTTAATAAACAATTTTCTATAGTTTGTTTTATTAAATTAAATATCCCCTTTTGCTAATTTGAATAAATCCAATAATTTAATTAAATCATATTTCTACAACTATTTCCTCTTTTCACTCATCATATCCAACAACAAAATTAGATATTTCATATCTAATTAATTCAACTCATCCTTCATGAACAAATTTGGAGACAAATTGGAGACAAATTACAAGAAAACTTGTTCATATTCTTCCATTGATCATTCCTATCCTCGAGCTAAATGTTTTTGTGAGGAGGAACAATCTCCATAATCTTCTCAAGCTTCTTCATCCTTGACCTTTGATTCTTTCAAATCAAATCCAGACCTTACTTGCTGCCACATCACAAATATGTTGTTGGGAATCTATAAATACAACTTTCCACAGGAAATGGATCCCAATTTTGTGCAATCTTACTCTATAGAAATAGCATTAGAGCAATCAAGCATTTGAGCAATAGCAATAGCAAATCATTTTAGAATAGCAATCATAATCATGTCTTTTCATTTAGCTGCATCTTAGTTTACAATAGTTTCTTTTATCATTTTCATGTCAATTTTATCTACAGTATCATCAACATATCATTTAGCAATCATTACATAGGATTAGATTCCTACATTTTACATCATCTCATTCTCTAGATTGGCATTTTAACAGTCATAGTGCTTACATAATCTGAGAGCCACAGTGATTTGATAAATCTTTGGAGATAGAGAGAAATAGGATGCTTTTAAGAGATTTCATGTTTTAATTAGATTAAATGTTGTTTGAATCTCTTGATATAATGTCTTATTGATTGTGTTTGTTATTCATATACACATATTTTACTCACACAAATAGATATTTTAGCACATACGATAGATATTTTAGCACATCCAAATACTGATTTGGTACATTTGACAAATATTTCAGTGCATACCACCACTGTTACGACACATCCAATATTCTATTTTCCCCAGTCAAGGGGTTTTCTCTCAGTGTATTGACCTTTTATTTTAGCGCATACATTAATTTCTATAGTGCATAGAATTGTTACTTTAGTGCATTCATATACTATTTTAGTGCATCTAATAACTGTTATGGTGCATCTAACTGTTTTTTAGAATTTTGAAAAATTTGAGAATTAATCACTATTTTCTTTTTTGTGGGTGCAATATACACTTGTCAAAGACAATTGTTGGAAACACTTACACTATTCAAAGACAAAAATTTACAAATTATTAATGGTGTTTGTAGGGATTTAATTTCATTATTGCTTTTGCTTTGGTTAAGATAGTGCATCTAGCTTAATTAAAGAAATAGTTTGAACCCCATGTCTATTGTGCTTTGAAAGCAATAGGCTTATGCTCTCCCCTTAACTGGTTGATCAAAATGCTAGAATTTCAATCCTGCTTTATTAACACCTTTAGAAAGCTTTCCGTAGTGGGAAAAATTACTCACCCTATGGGAACGACCTGAGTGGGAACAAACAAAGCCAAGTTTTCCACCCCATTATAAAACAAAAGTGAATCTAGGGAAATACACATTCATCGAAAGTGTGCAAGATAACCATCCCCAAAATATTTATTCTAAATATTGGGAGGTCTTCTAAGGGAGTTCATCATTTGACACTTCGAATGGATACCCTTTCTATGAACTTTAGTGTAGAATCCAACTGTGTTAGTTTTTGAACACTTTTTATATCACGACGCAAGGGGAGGGAAGAATCTGCCCCCAATACACTCACCATATAACTATTAGATACCCTAGACAAAAGTGGAGGACTTGACTTTGGTTAAGACTCGGGAAAGGAAAAAACATGGGCACCCTCTAGGGGGTGACAAGGTTGTGTGAGTTGACATAGTTGCAAGCTATGGGTTGTGATATTCTAAGTGACCTACTTGACAATTAGAAAAGTGCTTGAATTGTCTTTATTTGTGTCAAACCAGTGGAAATTGAAAGAATTAGACCGATTCTCGAATGCACACTCTTTGTTTAATGTGTAGTGTTGAAAATAATTTTTAAAAACATGTTGTTGTGTGTGTAAAATCATTTTCGAAGGAATCATCCAATTAGATCATCAAATTACAAGATTTACAAGCAAAACAACCCTCCTAAATCTTTATTGTTTAGAAAATTACAACCTGGAATCAATCCTTTTACTAAGAAAAAGTAGAACAAATGGACAAAACTATGAACATATTGACCAATTCCAATTCAGCACAACCAAACTTTCTTTCAGTACATCTTCATTGTTTAACCAGTGCATCAAAACTCTATTTTAGTGCATCTATCCTATTTTGCAGTGCATTTACTCCCAGTCTATCAGCACATTTACCCAATATTTTAGCACAACTGGGCTTTGTTTTAGTGCATACACCCAATTTTTCAATGCATCTACCCTGTTTAACAATGCATATACCCAGTTTACCAGCACATTGACACTCTATTTCAGTGCATATACCTAGTTTACCAGTACATTTACACTTTTTTTAGCGCATCTGAGGTCTGGTATAGCGCATCCACAGAATAAAAAACTAGAGAGTTATTTTTACCTCCTATCAGATAGTTGACATTAGAATTCAGATCTTTATTAGAACAAAAACATTTTATCAATCAAATTAGTGTCTCATAACTTTCCAAAAACTAAACTTTTCAAGTGAAGTTCTTCAAATTAAACCAAGATCTTACAATTTTAAAGTGTTTTATCATCAAACACAACTCTTGATTGTTAAGTTAAGTTTCATTATCAAGATTAGCCATCCTACAATCATGAAACAAAGAAAAATAATCAGATTTTAACTTGGTCACTTCAACAATAGAATTTATCATTCTATTAGACTTAGTTAATGTCCTTGGCACTCATCCAAACAAAATATCAAGGTTTAGTGAAAATAACAACACTTGTATGCTAGTTTTGACAAGATTACAAAGGCAGAAACTTAGAGAGAAAGAAGTTGAAACACTAAATACTATGGCTAAAGAAAATTCCTTTCACAGATTCCACCAAAATGACGGTAAATAAATTATGAAAAAGGACATCCAAATGACACAACAAGATCCTAACATCCACCAATTCATGGAGAAAGTTTTAGAAAAGGATGGAGCAAAATACCTTTTAATGCTAGCTAAACTAGGTGCAAAACTTCCAAAGGAATTTGATGTTAATCAACTAAAAGAAACACCTATAAGAGCTAAATCTAAACCACAAAACATAGATCAAGTGGTTTCCCTAACACATTAAATACAAAACATGCAACAACAACTTCAAGATATGCAAAAAGGGACAACGAAAAGGTACTCATTACAAGACATTTGTCCCTATCCTTTTGATCCAAGTGTGGACATGATACCATTTCCTAGACATTGTGAATTCCCAAAATACGACAAATACAATGGAAAACATGACCCAATAGATCATGTGAGGGAATTTAGAACCATGAGTTTAGAATTTTCACAAGAGGAAACTTATTTGATGAGGTTGTTTCCAAGAAGTTTAGGAGGTCAATGTATGGAATGGTTCTCTAAACTACTACCATGAATTTGATTCTTTGAGGAGCTAGTCAACAAGTTTATCTCACAATATTCCTATAATATTCAACATGAGATAACAATAAAGGATCTTTACAATACAAAACAAAAGAAAGGTGAAACATTCCTCTCATTTCTACAATGATGGCAAAGGTTGTTTGCTAGGTATCCTCATTCCATACCCAAAGAGGAAAAGATGGAACTATTCATTGACAACTTAACTAATGAGATGAGCTACAGGCTTGAACTACAATGTCCACCTACATTTGAGAAAGTGATTGAAAATGGGCTCAAGATTGAAGAATCCTTGGTCAAGAGAGGGGTAATCAAACACTACAATGAAGGATCAAATAATAATAACTCCTAAAATCACTACAACAACAATGATAAACCAAAGTTTTGACAAAAGAATAGAAATACTGGTAACAATGATGTTGCAAGTGAAACAAAAAATGTTAAACCAGTATTTAATTTGACAACAACTACTGCAAAGACCAATAAAAATAATGACCAAAGCATCAATCAAAGTGTCAATCAAAACAACAATCCAAACAATGGTAAATCTAAACCACAATCATATCAAAAACCATCAAATCAAAGAAGATTCACACCATTGGGATAGACACTAAAATAAAAAATGAGAGAACTTCTTACATATGGACTTATCACATTACCTAAAGCAAGAAATTGGGAACCAAGAGTAAAGCCTTTTTGGTGGAATGATACAAATTACTGTGACTTTCATAAAAACAAAGGACACAAAACAAATTATTGTATACAGTTAAAACATCTAGTACAATACTTGATTGATAACAAGAAAATATTCATATAAGGACATCAAATGAACAATGATCATAGTAATTTAAAAATCCTTTACCAAATTATGAAAAGGGAGAATCTTCTTCTACAAATAATAAAGGTAAAAATGTAAATTACATTTATGAAAACACTATTCATTGTATTTATGTGGTTGAGAATAATGGTGCCATTGATAATCAAGCTGATAACATTGGAATCAATGACATCATACCATTAAATCTGATCCCAAACATGGTCACATCCAATAATTAGATTAATGTTATAAAAATCAAGGAAAATCAAGATTATCATCCAGTCAACATAACAACAAGGGGCAATCCAAAGTAATATTGAAAGGAGTTGCATATAAAACTAATGTTGTCCCATCAAATCAATACAACTTAGTCGATCAACTATAGAAAATACTAGCCCAAATATCAATATTAGAACTCCTTAAAATCTCACCATCTCATAAGGAGGTTTTGGAACAAGCTCTTGTGGCCACCATAGTACCCAATAATTTGGAAGTTTTCCAATTCTAGGCTATGGTGGGACACTTAACCATGCCTCACTAACTATCATTTTTTGAACAAGGTGATGTATCACTTACTCATCCACACAATGTCACCCTTCACATTGAAGTCTTAATCCACAAGCATCGTGTTAAATGTGTCCTAATAGATGGTGGAGTCGGTTTAAACATTTCTACTTTAAAACTGGTCTATGCATTAGGATATTCTAAAAATGCTATTGATTTCAGAAGGAAAATCATAATAAAATCCTATGAAGAAGAAGAAAGATCCTCCAAGGGATTGATCGTGTTACCTATTCAAGTAGGACCAATTGTGAAGAATATAGTTTTCCAAGTGCTAGACAAAGAGTTGACATATAATATACTCTTGAGACGTCCTTGGATTCATGAAATGAAAATAGTACCTTCAACTTATCATCAGTGCTTAAAGTTTCACATCAATGAACAAGAAATCACTATTTCAGCCAACTACAACAATCCCCAATATTGTAACATGCTTAAAATAGCTCAAGACACTTTTGTACCCCATAATAGGGAAGAAAATAGTTCTAGTCCATCCAACTATGAATGGAAAACAAACGTGGTATCTAAATGGGTTGAGAAAAAGGACAAGTCAAAAGATACAAGAGTTGCTGACTCCACTTCATCAAACAAAAAAAGTCAACTAGATTCACTATCACAACAATTCAGGGAAAATATCCAATTAAAAGATAAAGGAATGGGAGAGTATTCCATTGAACAATCTCTATCTTTCACAACTGCTGCCATCTCCAAGATCATATGGGCAACCATCAACATTACAAAACAATCATCATAACCTACCATGGTTTTGGATGATATATTTGTAAAGGAAATTACTTTAGAAGATGAATCTAAAGATAAGACCATCCTCAATTGGCTCTACAAAGATGAGGAAGCATCTACATCAGCAACTATCAACATAAAAACAGATCAATATGGAAAGGGAAAGACAATATTAGAGAAAATGGGGTATGAAGGACAAGGACCTATTGGAAAAAGAAAAGAGGGAATTATAGAACCCATCCAACCTCTCACACTTCATTCAAAGGAAAAAATAGGATTGGGTTATAAAGAGGAAGCAAAGGAAGAAATCACTCATAAAGTTGTTGAAAGAATTCTACAAGTGTGGGATAGTTCTGAAATAGATACCAATGAGTATGAGTGGGATGCTTTATCCAAAACATCATACAAGGACATACAAATTGATGTAATAAAAGAGTATGCACCCACACATGAGGAGGGACAAAGCTCAAGGACTATACCCCTTGTATTTGGACCACAAAATATTGATGACTCGAGTGAGGATGGACAAATATCGAGTGAGATAGATGACTTGGAGGAGAGTAATATCATAGACCTTGACATCGCTATTGACAACCTTGATAACATAGCTATCAAAACCCACATTGTCATTGACCTTAGCCAATTTGATGACCTTTTACCATTAATACATCTTGAACTTATCGACTGGGAACCAACTAGACCCATCAATGTACCTATATTTGCAAATGATAATGCTATCATTAATTTCCTTTGTTGTGACAAACCTAACACAATTTCTACTCATAAATATCATAATGATGCTTTGAATTAGTAGGGTGTCAAACCTTCCAGTTGCAAAACTGAAAGAAGGAATAATGGATCTAATGGTGAAAATTGTTTAACAACATTAGATCTCAAAAAAGTAAAAATAAAGAACACATCTGACGGTGAAAACCTCTCTAAGGCATCAAAAGATGGGAGATTTGACACCCTTCCACACCACTATCATGAAATATCATCAGTATTGGTGGAGCCTACATAGTCTATCAATCTTGGCACAAGAGAAGAAGAAAAAACTCTACATCTGGCAGCATCTATGACTGAACAAGAAAAGCCTTAATTCACTAAGTTCTCTGAGGACAGACACATTAACTTTGTCTGGTCTTACTCTAATATGCCAGGTTTAGACCCAGATCTTCTAATGCATCATTTATCTCTACCATATGGAATAAAACATGTGAAGCAAAAACTAAGGAAAATGCATTCACATATCACCTTGTTGGTAAAAGCAGAACTGAAGGAGTTGTTAGATGCTAGATTCATTAGATCTATTGATTATGTTGAGTGGATTTTTATTATTGTACCAGTTTCTAAACTAGATAATAGTATCATAATATGTACTCACTTCAGATATCTCAACAAGGCATGTCCAAAGGAAAATTTTCCTTTTCCAAACATTGACATTATTGTCGACTTAACAGTAGGACATGCCATCTTATCACTAATGGATGGCTTCTCAAGTTACAACCAAATAAAAAATAGCACCAGAGGATCAAGAGAAAACAACATTCACATGTCCACAGGGAACATTCTTTTAGAATTTCATGCCCTTTGGGTTGACAAATGCAGGTGCCACATATCAACAAGCAATGACCACCATTTTCCATGACATCATGCATACCTTTATGGATGATTATGTGGATGATATATTAGCAAAGTTATATACCAAAGAAGGACATCTAGAGATCCTGGATAAAATCTTTACCAGACTAGAGAAGTTCAATGTCAGATTAAATCCTAAGAAATGTGTTTTTGGTATTACATCAGTGAAGCTTCTAGGATACATAGTTTTAGAAAATGGTATCAAAGTGGATCCCACCAAGGTCAAGGCCATAATGAAAATTCCACCACCAAAGAATATCAGTCAACTACAGTCTCTACAAGATAGGCTACAATCAATCAGGAGGTTTATTTCCCAATTAGCAGACAAAAGTCATCCCTTCAATCATCTATTACATAAGAATGTCTCTTTCAAATGGGATCAAGGATGTGAAACACATTTTAATCAAATAAAGCAATATCTAATGGCACCACCTATACTAATACCACCCACAGAAGAGAGACCATTATTACTATACATTGCAACAACTGAGATTTCTTTGGGAGCTCTATTAGCACAGGAAGATCGTATGGGAAAGGAACAAACTATCTACTATATCAGTAGGAATTTAAATGGTTATGAGATAAGGGTATGTGCAGGATCATGATGGGCCAAAAAGTGGCAATATATGATGGGTATGTGGCTGACGACTTATTTTTTACCCAAAAATTGATGAAATGAAAAGGGTTTTTAAAGGATATTTTCAGCTTTCCACCAATATAAATTATGCTTTACTTTGAATTTAATAAGTAATTATTATTCATTTTCTATTCAAATTATGACTAAAGTCCTAATTGATAGACTGATTGGAAAACATCTATAACTTTCAAATTGTATCACATTTTTTGAATCCAAAATATGTGTCACATTCTATGCTTTGTATACTATAGGATTAAACAAAGAAAAAATGAAATTCATGAATTTTTGACCAAGTTAAGATGGTCAGACATATGAGTTTTTTTATATTTTTTAAAAGTTGTAATAAAAAATTCATAATTAATTATTTACATGGAAAAAAATTACAAAAAAAAATGCATCACATCGGAACATGAGTCCTCTACTTATATCTAAAATCTTATAAAAAATAATTATCATTTTATTGTGGTTAGGGTGGTTAGACAGACACCCACTTCTTATTTTCTCCCTGAAATTTAAGTACTACTACATTGAAATTTCAAATTTTCACCAAATAGATTTTTTTATTTATTTTTTTAACAAACCTAGTAGTTTAGAAACTAAATTTAATTTTCTACAAATTCTATTCTTATATATTTTTGAAATAATATAGATAACTTATTCAAATTTTTACGTCAAGTTTCCTAACTCTGATTTTTTTGACTTTTTTGCCACTTAAGGGCCTATTTTTTCCATGATGATCCTGCACATACCCATAAATTACACCTTCATAGAGAAAGCTTCTTTGGTGGTGGTGTTTACTACTTAGTAGTTACGACATTACATTTTAACCTACATAGTCAAACTCATAGTGAAGATTGATCCATTAAAGTATTTACTCAGCAAGGTTTCTATAATAGGAAGACTAGCCAAGTGGGTCATGATCTTGAGTGAATTTTACATCCAGTATGTGGATCAAAGAGCCATCAAGGGTTGAGTGATAAGCGATTAGTTACCTGAAGCTCCATTAATAGATGATCGTCCAATGAACATTGAGTTTCTTGATGCGGACATTCTTACTATGACAACACAACGGTGGAGGCTTTATTTTGATGGGTCTTACACACAATGTGGGTTGAGTATGTGAATTTTATTTGTTTCACCTCAAGGAGATACCATCCAAAATTCTTATAGACCCATGTTTCCATGTAAACATAACATGGCTAAACATGAGGCATTAATCATTGGCATCAAAGTGGCAGTTGAATGGAAGATCACATAGCTACAAGTATATGGAGATTCACAACTAGTCATTTATTAGGTAAATAATGAATATCAAACAAAAGATGAGAAGTTGATGTCATATAAGAAAATGGTGGATGATTTCAAAACTTATTTTGTGGATATCAAGTTTGAATAGATTCCAAGGATAGAAAACAAAGCTATTGATGCTATGGTGACAATTGTTTCTCTCTTACAAATACCAGAAAAAGCAAGGTTGTTACAAGGTTATGGTGGAACAAGTGTCTAACCCTGCTTATGATAATCCTAAATCTCAAAACATATGCCATTTAGTTGACATTGAATCCTCAATTTATGGAAAGACCTACGCTTTCCTAAAAGACAATATCATTCCTCCCGATATTTCCAGAAACTAGAAACGCAACTTCATCCACCAAACTACATGGCATACTTTAATTGCTGACATACTTTACTGTCAAGGTCTAGATGGTACTCTTCTTTAATGTCTAGAATATAATGAGTCTAAGATAGCTTTACATGAGTTTCATGAAGGTATTTGTGGAACTCATTCAAGTGGACTCACCCTAGCGAAGAAACTCCTCCCTTTGGGGTTTTACTAGCTGAACATGGAGAAGGAGTTTTTTCAATTTGTTAAGAAGTGACAAAAATGTCAAATACATGGTAACCTAATTCATGCACCAATACAAGAATCGTAACCATTCACTTCAACATGGCCTTTTTTTCAATGGGAACTGGACCTGGTAGGAAAAATTAATCTATCTTCATCCAATGGACATAAATTTATAATCACAACAATGAAGTAATTTACAAAGTGGATAGAAGCATTTCCCTTAACAACAATCACTATAAAATAGATTTCTTCTTTCATACTGAATTACCTCATCTGTAGGTATGGAATTCCTTAGTCCATTGTCATAAGCAATTGTAGAACTTTTAAGAATCAAGATGTTCAAGAACTGTGTGAGAGGTGTCATATCCAACATCATTTTTCAACCCCATACTATCCTCAAGGATATGGCCAAGCAAAGGCCTCAAACAAAACTATTCTGAACCATACTCTCTGGGCATACTGAACCAGCATCAAAACACCTACAGTAGCTACACCATATGCCTTGGTATATTGATAAGAGGCCATACTACCTATTGAGGTTGAGACACCATCACTCTGTGTGTCACTGAAGGGAATTATTTTAGATGAGAATTATAGAGTGTCTAGACTTCAAGAGCTAGAACTATTGGATGAATGTCATCAACAAGTTGTGAAGCATTTGAAGGCATATCAATAGAGGATGTCCAGAAGCTACAGTCATAGAGTAAAACCTAGAACATTTCAGGTTGGTGACTTGGTATTAAAGGGAAACCATCGAAATCAACAAGACATAGAAAAGAAAGGGAAGTTTGAACCTAAATGGCTAGGTCCCTTTGTTGTCATATCAGTCTATGGATTTGGATCCTATCAACTATCTATACTTGAAGGGGATTTGTTTGATGAACCTATCAATAGTACCCATCTAATGAAATTCTATACCTAAATCATCTAGTGCATGGGAAAATGGCCTCCTTGATGAGAACTTGGAAAATAGGCATCTTGGTGATGGAAAAATGCAAAAAAAATTAGAAAAGGGAAAAATTAGAAAAAAAATCAGAAAAGAGAATAATACAAAAAAAATCATAAAATTTGAAAAAATGAAATAAAAGGGTATGTGTAGGATCATGATGGGCCAGAAAGTGGCAATATGTAACTGATATGATGGCCCATGTGGCTGACAATTTTTTTTTACCCAAAATTGATGAAATGAGAAGAGTTTTTAAAGGAGATTCTAGCTTTCCACCAATATAAATTATGCTTTACTTGAATTTAATAAATAATTATTATTCATTTTCTATTTGAATTACGACTAAAGTCCGATTGATAGGCTGATTGAAAAACATCTATAGCTTTCAAACGATATCACATTTTTGAATCTAAAATATGTGTCACATTCTATGCTTCACATACTATAAGATTAAAATAAATAGAAAATTATGAATTTTTGACCAAGTTAAGGTGGTCGATATATAAGTTTTTATATTTTTTAAAAATTTGTAATAAAAAAGTCATAATTAATTATCTACTTGCAAAAATTACAAAAGTATGCATCACATTGGGACATGAGTCTTCTACCTATATCTAAAATATTATAAAAAATATTATCATTTTATTGTGGTTAGGGTGGTCCGGTGACACCTACTTCTTATTTTTTCCCTAAAATTTAAGTTCTAATGCATTGAAATTTAAAATTTTCACCAAATAGATTTTAAAAAATAAAAAAAACCTAATAGTTTAGAAACTACATTCAATATTCTATAGATTCTATTCTTACATATTTTTGAAATAATATAGATAATTTATTCAAATTTTTATGTCAAGCTACCTAACTCTGATTTTTCTGAGTTTTTTGCCACTTAAGGGCCTATTTTTTCCATGATCATCCTGCACATACCCAAAAACCCGTAGTGAAAAATTGGAAACATGCACTACTTGTGATTTAAACTAGCTTTTCTATCTATTAGATGCGTGTCTTGATCATTCACTTTCACCATCATTTCTACCTATCATTGAAGAGAAACGCCATGTACATAACCTAGCAAAGTGGTCGGGTCTCACCCTAGCTTGGGGGAAAAATCTTGAACTCACTAGGGGAAGTAAACTATGAGCTTAAACAAATGGATAACAATAGTATGAAAATGCAACAAACACAATGATCATAGGGAAACTCAACATTGGACATACATCAAACATCAAAACATTTCAAAAAATCAACTACAGATGGATGATATTCATTTGAATCATGATTTTATCACTTTAGCATGAATTTTTAAATGTTGTACTTTGATTGTGCTAGATATTGTGGATGTGTTGTTGATATGTGGTTGTCATTGATGTCAACACTATTAGCATTTGGTGTATCAGAGGTTGTATATGTTGAGGATATTGAGAAAATTGTAAAATAAAGTGTTCCAGGTTCCTAGTGGAACTGTGCAAGTCATGAAGGCATCTTGTTTTGTACGTTGAAGTTTAGCTATTGTGGACTAAAGGGTTTATTCTTTAGAGTAGCTAGATCATCCACTGAAAGTTTTAGAGGTCACGTTTGTATAGATTTGATCATGTTGTGGTCTGACATTATTTTTGTGGTCTCTATTAGTGTTCCTGAGTGAAGTTTGTGTGATTCTGGTAATCTCAGTTGTTGTAGATGGTTCTCTATTGTTTCTTAATGTTTTTGGATGTCTCTAGATCATGCTCTATCTTTGTGGTATGTCCACATTGATTGGTGTGCTCGTGGTCAAAGATTTTTCTTGTGCACATTTGGCTTTTCATGTTCTTGGTTGACATGATGGTGGTAATGTGATATGGATCCTTGAAAAGTTAAATTTGAATGTTTGGTGTGCTTGTGAATATTGTTTTGGGTTGCATCATTATTTTGGCCGACGGTGTTTAGATCCACATTAAAAATTTAATTTTAAATTTGGGTCAACATTGCAAATATGTTTTATTTTCCTGGCCGACTAAGTTGTTGATGAAATTGTTGGATATTGTGATTGTGTTGCTGATATGTGGTTCTCATTGATGTCAACACTATTATTATTTGGTGTGTTAGTTGTTGTATATGTCGAGGATATTGAGAAAAATTATAAAAGAAAGTATTATAGGTTCCCAATGGAACTATGTAGGTCATGAAGGTGTCTTGTCCTTTACGTTGAATATTAACTAGTGTGGATTAAAGGGTTTATTTTTGAGTGTATCTAGATCATCTACTAGAAGTTTTAGAGGTCCACGTGAAGTTTTGATTATATTATGGTCTGACAGTGTTCATGGTGTCTTTGTCAGTATACTTAAATAAAGATTGTGTGATTTTGTTAATCTCAATTGTTGTAGATGTTTCTCTGTTGTTTCTTGGTGTTCTCTTATGTCTCTAGATCATTCTCTATCTTTGTGGCACACCCACATTAATCAAAGAGCTCATGGTTGAAGATCTTTTCTTGCATATGTTTAGTTTTTCATGTTTCTAGCTAGCATGTTGGTGGTAGCATGTTGTGGATCTTCATGGTGAAATTAATTAAAGTATTTTCATGTTGGAGATGTTAATTTGGGTCTCCACTATGTTGTGGCTGACCTTGGTGGGTATGCATTAAAAATTTATTTGTAAAATTGGGCTGACATTGCAAATATGTTTTAATTTCTTGGTCAACCAAGTTGTGATGAAATCTCATGTGGTGGATATATAAGAGCAATTTTTATCATCGGTGTAAAGTGTGAAAGTGCAAAAAAGTGTGTGCTTCATATGTTGAAAGTGCTCCTATGTGTGTATGTGAAAATATCATTTGATAGTAGAGCAAAGTGTGAAGAAGATTGAGTGAAGTGTGAAGAAGGTTTTCTAAGCTTAATTGGAACTATAATCAGGATTGTGCAAAAGCTATTTTCTCAGTTCATACCCTTTGGATTTTAATCCTATTTTGTATTGTTGGGAAGTGATCCACTTTTGTATTTGAGCATTGAGCTCTAGGTAGTGTTCCTGAATGCATGTGCATTTCCTTTATTATTTCTCATTATACTTTTAACAGGGTATAATCTTGTGGACTAACATACACCATGGTTTTTCCCCTAACAACGTTTCCACGTAATAATATTGGTGTGTTAATTGTTTATGGTTGATTGCATATTAATCAGATCTGAGATTAAGTTAAGTTAGAAAATTTTAAGTTTCTATGACAATTGATTCACCCCCCTCTCAGTTGTCTATCCTTATTTTTCCAACAATTGGTATCAGAGTAGGTTCCTCTAAAGAAGTCTAAAAGCTTGAGGTGATTCGAGATGGAAAAATTCAAGAAGGATAGTATGAGATTTGATGGAACCAACTACTCACTATGGAAAGTTAGGATACAATGTCATCTAAGATGTATTGGTGAAGCTTTTTCGAAGATTACAAAAGATCCATATGTTATTCCTCAGAATGGTCCCTCCACTGCTAATGAGATCAAAGATGTTGAAAATAATATTAGGGCTATTGAATGCCTTGCTGAGTGCTCTGACAGATTCATAGATGGCTAATGTGATAGGATTGCAGACAACTCATGAGATTTGGACAAAGCTAAAAACTCTGTATGAAGGAGATGCTTAGGTGAAGATGGCTAAGCTACAAAGCTTGAAAGGAAAGTATGAGAATTTGAAGATGGGTGAAGATGAAAATGTCACTTCTTTTATGCAGAGAGTAGATAAGATAGCAATGGCTATAAGATGTTTCGGTGGTACTGTAGATGAGGATGAAATTGTGGCTAAGATACTCAGATCCTTGTCTCCCTCCTACAAAGTGAAAGCTCATGCTATTGAAGATATCATATTAGTAACAAAGATAATAAGAGACACATTGGTTGGAAAGCTTGCTACTTTTGAAATAAGTGAATTTGGTGAATCTGCATCAAAGACTAAATCTACATTCAAGTCTATTGTATCTGGAAGTAACATGAAAATATATAGTCTGGGAGAGAGCTCTAGAAAGATATCCAAGTATGTTGAAGAACCAAAACAGCTTGAAGATAAGGAAAGAGAAGTAGAAGAATTGGAAGCACTAATTGAAAAAAAGAAGGTAGAGGAAAAGGTAAGTATGAAGATGTATTTCCTATTAAATGTTTTTGAAAGAGGAAAAAATGGGTTTTACAGGGACCCAAAACCACAAAGTTTACAAAATAAAGAAAAAGTCAATAAAGATGGCATAGATAGAAAGGTTGTTAAAAAACAATAGTAAACAACCACAACCATCAAAAAGGCCAACAAAGGCCACATAACCAAAAACCAGCCAAAAAGCCAGCAATAGCTAAATTTGTGTCTTTAAAAGATCAGCAGTCTCAGCTTCCATCCCACTCATATCATGAACCCCCCTCTTAAGGATTTGAACCATCTGAGTGGTGGGAGGCTCTTTCCTTTTGAGGTTGGCCCGGGTCCTTTTAGAAATACCTTAATCCTCAAACTTGCTTTCCTTTTCCACTTCCAAGTCAGCAACTAGCAAACCTTGTGTTTTTTCTAGCTTTTCGGACATAGCGTTGATAATAATGGCATTGTTCCTAGCCATTTTATGGTTTTGATCCACTACAGTTTTCAAGTTATTTTTAATTTTAACCATTTCCTCTTCTAAAGACTTGTATTTTTCATCATTGTCTCCACCTCTCTTACCATTATTACTTATTAAATGTTTTTGTTGCAGTAAAATAGGTCATTTTGCATCAAGGTGTCCTAAAAGAGTTCCTATATCTAAGCCTAAAAATTCTAGATTCCAAAAGAGATGTTATTTTGTTGAAGAAGTAGTGACTGATGATGAGTCTGATAAAGATAATGGAAATGAAGATGAATGGGTTTTCATTGATACTATTGAAGATAATCCTATGGCTACTAAATCTACTAAAGATGAAAAGGCTCTTGCAGCATAAGTTGATGAAAAGAATGAGTGGGTCATTGATAGTGGATGCTCACATCACATGGCCGGTGATAAAATAAAATTTGTAAGTCTAGAGAAGTATGACTGTGAGGTTGTAAGATTTGAAGATAACAATGTTGGTGTGATTCATGGTAGAGGATCTATTGGTCTTGGTGGTAAGGATAACATTGATGATGTTCTTTATGTTGAATTCTTGAAGCACAACTTGTTGAGTGTTGGATAGATAGTGGATAAGGGTTATGACCTTCAGTTCAAAAATGGAAGATGCAAGATACATGGAATTTCAAGGAATATGATTGATAGTAGTAAACAAACCAAAGGTAATATCTTTCAACTAACTACTGCTAGGGGGATTTTTTTAATTGTTCATGTAGATGAAATTTGGTTGTGGCATTGGAGGTTGTGTCATGTAAATTTTGACAATGTTATCAATATAAGCTCCACTCAAGTAGTAAGAGATCTACCTAAGTTAGTGAAGCTTGCTAACACAATCTACAAGGAATGTCAGATGGGTAAACAAACTAGAGTCTCCTTCCAAATCAAATAGTTTCACTCAAATAATTTTCTAGAGCTACTACATACCGACCTTTGTGTTCCCTCCAAAGTTAGAAGTATTCATGGAGAAAGGTACTTTATGCTGATTATTGATGATTACTCTAGAATGATATGGGTTTCTTTCTTGAGAGAAAAATGTGAAGCATTTGAAAAGTTCAAAATTTTTAAGGCTATGGAAGAAAATGAGTTCAAGATTTAAAAATCAAGTGCTTGAGATTTGAGAGAGGTGGTGAGTTCACCTCCAAAGAGTTCAACTCTTTTTGTGAAGAGCATGGAATTAAAAGATAGTTATCTGCTCTTTGAACCCCTCAATAGAATGGAGTTACAGAGAGAAAGAATAAAAAATTCTAGATGCTTCCAGAACAATGGCAATGGAAGGAAATGTGTCCCAGATGTACTGGAGTGAAGTGGTAAGAACTGCTATGTATACCTTGAACTGGGTAAATGTTAATGGTAATTCTGGTAAGACCCCTTTTGAGTTATGGTTTGGTTAGAAGCCTACTATTAAATATTTTAAGATCTTTGGAAGCAAGTGTTATATCAAGAGAGATGATGATATAGGAAAGTTTGATGCAAGAAGTGATGAAGGAATTTTCTAGGTTACTCCACTAAAAGCAAGGCCTGTCGGTGCTATAACAAAAGACTGAGAAAGATGGTTGAAACTGAAAATGTCAGAGTTGATGAGGAATCTATCAAATCATCCAAATATTGTGATTATGATTCTGATGAAGCCAATACTAGCAAAGGGAAGAATTCTCAGACACAAAATCTACTTCAGATTATTCCATATGTTCTAGTAAAGAAACCTCAATTTTTTTTGGTAAATCAAGTCAGTCAAGCAACACATACAAGTGCACGTGTAGAAGAAAGATCAGAAGAATCAGAAGTTCAAGAATGTCTCAAAACTCCAAGGTGTGTAAAGATAAATAATTCTAAAATTCAAATCATAGGAGAAAAGAATAAAGTAGTTCAAACTAGAAGAAAGATTGCAAAAGAATATTGTCTGATTTCTAAGATTGAACCTAAAAATGTCACTGAAGCCTGTCAAGATGAACACTGGTTGGAAGCTATGAAGGAAGAGCTGGCACAGATTGAAAATAATGACACATGGATACTAGTTCCTAGGCCTAAAGATAAAAATGTGATTGGTACTAAATGGGTGTTTAGGAACAAGCTGAATGAACAAGGTGAAGTGGTCTGGAATAAAGAAAGACTAACTTATGTAAAGGGTATTCTCAAATGGAAGGTATTGATTTTGAAGAAACCTTTTCCCCTGTTGCCAGAACTGAAGCTATAAAGTTATTTCTTGCTTATGTTGCATACAAGGACTAGAAAGTCTATTAGATGGATGTAAAATCAACATTTTTGAATGGAGAACTAGAAGAAGAAGAATACATTGAACAACCAGATGGATTTCAACTAACTGACAAGGAAGATATGGTCTATTGATTAAAGATAGCTCAATATGGACTTAAGAAAGCCCCTAGAGCCTAGTATGCTAGATTGGAAAAATATTTATTGAAGCTTGGATTCACTAAAGCTACTACTGATATCAACTTATACTTCAAATTAGATCATGATAAGGAGCTAATTATAGAAGTTTTTGTTGATGACATCATTTTTGGAGGAGATGACAATCTATGTATGAAGTTTGCTGAAGAGATGAAGGATGAATTTGAGATGAGTATGATTGGAGAGATGAAGTTCTTTATGGTATTGCAAGTTACTCAATCAGATAAGGAGATTTTCATATCTTAGTCCAAATATGTGAGAGAATTGTTGAAGAAGTTTGGAATGGATGACTCAAAACCTGTTGGTACTCCCACGGTGACTAGATGCAAGTTGACACAGAATGATAAATCTCCTAAGGAAAATAAAACTAGATACATGTCAATGATTGGTGGATTGCTCTATTTAACCCATACTAGCCCAGACATTATGAATGTGGTATGTATGGTTGCTAGATTTTAGGTTGATCCAAAAGAGTCGCATGTGACTGCTGTTAAGAGACTCGTTAGATATCTGAAAGGAACAATAGACTTTGGACTTTGGTATCCAAAGGATGATGATCTCACTTTAAGTGAATATACTGATGCGGATTGGGATGGAGATGTAGATGATAGGAAGAGTACAAGTGGTGGTGCTTACTTCCTAGGGAAGAATTTGGTTTCTTGGTTGAGAAAAAAGCATAATTCCATTTCTTTATCTACTATTGAAGTAGAATATATTGTTGTAGCAAATAATTATACTCAAGTGATATGGAAGAAATAGATGTTGTCAGATATCAGGGTGGTATATGAAGAGCCTATTGCCATGTACTATGACAATTTAAGTGCAATTAATATTTCAAATAATCTAGTGTTGCATTCTAAGACTAAACATATATCAATAAAGTTTCATTTCTTGAGGGAGAAAGTGAATGAGAAAGAAGTCAGATTGAAATATGTGCCTACCAAAGAATAGATTGTAGATATATTTACTAAGCCATTGTCGAAGGATACTTTTGAGTATCTCAAAGAAATTCTAGGGGTAATCGCCTCTCCTGACAAGAACTAATAGATGCATTTACTTGCATCAATCTATTAGCTAAAATGCTATATTCTGATCCAGATTGGTGTTCTTGTGGCTGCTACTCAGGGGGAGTAGTCAGATGTGCAAATATGTGGTTCAAAGTGTGTATTTGGAAAGGTCGTGGTTACCTTTTCCATTGATGTCAAAGGGGGAGAAGTGCATTGTGAAAAATAATTTTGAGGAGAAGAGAAATTAAGAAGAAGAGTTTGTGTGTTGGGTTGATGGTATTTTTCACATAATGTGTTGCCATCAATGCCAAAGGGGGAGATTTTTGGATATTATGGTAGTGTTTCTGATATGTGGTTGTCACTAATGTCAACACTATTAGCATTTGGTGTGTCAGTTGCTATATATGTCAAGGATATTGAGAAAATTATAAAAGAAAGTATTATAGGTTCCCAGTGGAACTGTGTAGGTCATGAAGGTGTCTTGTTCTTTACATTGAATATTAACTGGTGTGGATTAAAGGGTTTATTTTTTAGTGTATCTAGATCATCTACTAGAAGTTTCAGAGGTCCACGTGAAGTTTTTATTATATTATGGTCTCACAGTGTTCTTGTTGTCTCTGTTAGTGTTTCTAAATGAATATTGCGTGATTCTATTAATCTTAGTTGTTGTAGATGTTTCTCTATTGTTTCTTGGTGTTCTCTAATGTCACTAGATCATTCTCTATCTTTGTGGCATGTCCACATTAATCAAAGAGCTCATGTTGAAGATCTTTTCTTGCGCATGTTTAGTTTTTCATGTTCTTGTCTGACATATTGGTGGTAGCATGTTGTGGATATTTGTGGTGAAATTAATTAATGTATTTTAATGTTGGAGTTGTTAATTTGGGTCTCCAATATGTTGTGGGCGACCTTGGTGGGTACGCATTAAAATTTTATTTATAAAATTGGGTCGACATTGCAAATATGTTTTATTTTCTTGGTTGACCAAGTTGTGATGAAATCTCATGTGGTAGAATATAAGAGTGATTGCTTCATCTATGTAAAGTGTGTAAGTGAGAAAAAGTGTGTGCTTCATATGTTGAAAGTGCTCCTATGTGTGTATGTGCAAATATCATTCAATAATAGAGAAGAGTGTGAAGAATATTGAGTGAAGTGTGAAGAAGGTTTTCTGAGCTTAATTGGAACTATAATCAGGCTTGTGCAAAATCTATTTTCTAAGTTCGTACCCTCTATATTTTAATCCTATTCTATATTTTTGGGTAGTGAGCCCCTTTTGTATTTGAGCAGTGAGCTCTAGGAAGTGTGCCTGAATGCATGTGCATTCCCTTTATTATTTCTCATTATACTTTTAACAGAGTATAATCTTGTGGACTAACATCCACCATGTTTTTTCCACTAATAGGGTTTCCACGTAAAAATATTGGTGTGTTAATTGTTTATTGTTGATTCCATAGTCATCAGATCTGAGATTAAGTTAAGTTAGAAAATTTTAAGTTTCTATGACAAATGATTCACCCCCGCTTCTCAATTGTTTGTCCTTGTTTTTCCAACATAAATCTCATGTAGCGGATATATAAGAATGATTGTTTCATCGGTACAAAGTGTACTTCATGTGTTGGATGTGATCGTGTGTGTGTATGTGCAAATATCATTCAATTGTAGAGCAAAGTGTGAAGAAGATTGAGCAAAGTGTGAAGTAGTTTGAGTGAAAAGTGAAGGATTTTTTTGTGCTTAATTGGAATTGTAATTAGGCTTGTACAAAAGCTATTTTCTCATTTCGTATCCTCCAAATTTAATCATATTATGTATTTTTGGGTAGTGATCCCCTTCTATAATTGAGCAGTGAGCTCTAGGCAGTGTGCTGGAATGATTGTGCATTCCCCTTTATTGTTTTCATTATACTTTTAATAGGGTATAATATTGTGGACTAACATCCACCTTGGTTTTTCCCCTAATAGGGTTTCCATGTAAAAAAATATTGGTGTTCTTTGTCTCTCTAATGTGTTAATTGTTTATGGTTAATTTCTTATTCATCAGATTTGAGATTAAGTGAATTAAATTTTGAGAAGTTTATTATTTTGAGACAATTGATTCACCCCCCCTCTCAGTTGTCTATCCTTGTTTTTCCAACAATTGGTATCAGAGCACGTTCCTATGAAGAAGTCTCAAAGCTTGAGGTGATCTAAGATGGAAACATTCAAGAAGGACAGTTTGAGATTTGATGGAACGAACTACTCACTCTAGAAAGTCAGGATGCAATGTCACCTAAGGTGTATTGGTGAAGCCTACTAGAAGATTACAAAAGATCCATATGTTATTGATTCAAAGATGGAAAATGTGGTAGGAATGCAGACAGCTCATGAGATTTGGATCAAGCTGAAAACTTTGTATGAAGGAGATGCATAGGTGAAGATGGCTAAGCTACATAGTTTGAAAGGAAAGTATGAGAATTTGAAGATGTGTGAAGATGAAAATATCACTTCTTTTAAGCAAAGAGTAAATGAAATAGTGATGGGTATTACATGTTTTGTCGGTTCTCTAGATGAGGATGAAATTGTAGCTAAGATACTCAGATCCTTGCCTTCCTCCTACAAAGTGAAGGCTCATGCTATTGAAGAGCTCAAATCAATAACAAAGATGTCAAGAGACACGCTAGTTGGTAAGCTTGCTACTTTTGAATCAAGTGAATTTGGTGAATCTGTTCTGAAGACTGAATCTACATTCAAGGCTATTGTATTCAGAAGTAACAAGAAAAGATATGGTCTAAGAGAATGTTCCAAAAAGATATCCAAGTATGATGAAGAACTGAAATAGATTGAAGATAAAGAAAGAGAGGTAGAAGAATTAGAAGCACTGATTGTAAAGAAAGAAGGCCGAGGAAAAGGTAAGTATGAAGGAGTTTCCTATTAAATGTTTTTCTTGCAGTAAAATAGATCATTTTGCATCAAGATGTCCTGAAAGGGTTCCTAAATCTAAGCCTAACAAGTCTAGATTCCAAAAGAAATGTTACTTTGTTAAAGGAGTGATTGATGATGAGTCTAATAAAGATAATGGAAATGAAGATGAATGGGTTTTCATTGCTACCATTGAAAATAGTCCAATGGCTACTAAATTTACTAAAGATGAGAAAGCTCTTCCAACCCTAGTTGAAGAAAAGGATGAGTGGGTTATTGACAGTGGATGCTCGTGCATCATATGACTCCAGTGATAAGAAACAATTTGTAAGTCTAGAGAAGTATGATGGTGGTGTTGTAAGATTTGGAGACAACAATGTTGGTGTGATTTCTGGCAGAGGTTCTATTTTCCTTGGTGGTAACGATAACACTGATGATGTTCTTTATGTTGAAGGCCTAAAGCACAATATTTTGAGTGTTGGAAAAATGGTGGACAAAGGCTATGATGTACAACTCAAAGATGGAAGATGCAAGATATGTGGAAGTTTTTGCAATATGATTGCTACAGGTAGAAAGACAAAAGGTAATATTTTTCACTTGAATGCTACTAGTGGGAGTTGTTTAATTGCTCAAGTAGACGAAAGCTAGTTTTGGCATAGGAGGTTGTGTCATGTAAATTTTGATAACATTGTCAAGGTAAGTTCTGTTAGCTCTCAAAAATGAAGGTGGAATGCCTTAAGAGGCTGCCAAACTCTTGATATGTTTTAGGGTAACAGACAAGGTTAAATGGATTAAAACTTCTACTCTTCAGGTGTTGTTGGACCTAGGCGGGTGAACCTATATGAATTGGGTAGACTTGACTTGTGCTTCTCTTGAAATGTTTTTCCCATGATGGCAAGTGGAAGTGGACAAATGAAATCAAATTTGGTATAAATTGTATAGCAATATTCCAAGACTAAATCCTAATATGTTCAGTTAATAGATGTAAAAATATGAATGAAACTAAGTAATGAAAGAAAGTAGAGACTAGTGCCTTATTGGGTATGCAGGGTTAAATGAAATCTTAAATGAGTGACTTCTTTCTAGAGAACATTCAAATCGTTTGGCATATGTTTTGTTTATAAATTGTATAAACATCCAAGATTGTGATTATTAAGTTCTTCTTACTAATCCAAATGAATTTCCATGATTATTGTGATTAATTAAAAGGATTTAACCCTTCCTTGAAAGAACCGATCAACCAATCACACAGAAACAACAATTGTGCACCAATAAACCGAACATAAACTTGTTAAGTCAATTTAGATAACCAGACAACATCAATCTTAGATACAACTTGAATAATACTTTTAATGAGCACAACAAGCAATTGACACTAGAAATAAGTTGACAAATTAGATGATTCTCATTGATATCTCCATAATTTAAAAACATGCAATCATAGTCTCATATTTGTGAAACATTGTGTTCTACTGTATTCTGCTATCTATCTTCTATCCTATTCTACTTATTATCCTATTTCATTTCTGAAATAGACATTTATACATTGAGAACACGAAAGGATGTGTCCTTTCGGAAATATCAAAAGTTTACATAACACAAAAGATTAAAAGATAATTAAGCTCTATTTAGCCACAAATGAATCTTAGTTAGATGTTCCAAGTAATCCTGGCACTTGTGTGTATCCGCATCTCTGATTGTGTTTTGGATTGAAATTTCCATCTTTATCTTTTTTCATTTTGCTTGCTCACCTCATCTAACATCGTCCCTTCAGTAGTGACAACCTTCATCATTTCATGCAACATTGATTCATTTTCACTTTTCCATCTGGCAACTTCTTTTAGTTTCCCTCTATCATCAGAGAGTGCAGCCGATATTTTCAGAGTAGCATCTATCAATCCATGCGCATCTCCCCACAATTCATCATGGAAGTTTCAATGCCTATTTATAAAATTATTAGCATTTTCAATTGCTACACTATTAGTAGCATCTCTCTGGCTCACTTCTTGAAACTTCTACAAAATTCGTTCATTCATCCTCTCATGCTCCTTCAATGCAACAAGTGTATGGGAAAACTTTCCCCAGAGCTTACTTAACCAAGATGCTAAACCATCCTACCTCTTTTTGATTATGGCCACAACTGCATCATATTTTCCTTAGGAGTATGCAATTGACCCCTCCCAATGATCCTTTGACTGAGAACTTTCACCTTGAGTAAGCATCCTGGGTTTCTTCATTGTAACACCAACTAAATCCTTCAATCTATCATTTTCTCTCAGCATCCTTTCGTTATTTAGCTTGTACATTTCCATTTCCTTTATCAACATCTGAATATGTGCTTTGCTCATCTTTGTAATATTTACTCGAATTTTAGCAATAGCCACAGGATCAGCTTCTCCAACCTTTAGGTTCATGACATGGCCAAATGCCTTTTCTATATCAATAACTACTAATTTCTTGTGGGGTGGGTGCAAGGCCTAAATCATTAGTGATCTTTCATCAGTATTATACTTGGATCCAGCATACACTTCAGTTACTTTTTCTTTGTCAAGCTTGTGTGTAGCATTACTGTCCTTCAAAAAACTATCAAAGCCCAGTGTAAAATTAAGATCAAGCTCGAGAAAGATCATGACACCAGCATTCTCCAACATTTTCCTCCCCTTTTCAGGGGTCATACCTGTCATCTCATCATCCACACACTTTCTCAATTGATTCAGTAATTGTTCTTCATTTCTTGTAGTGACATCATCAACATTTTCTTTTATTTCCTTTCCCTTTTGCTTGTACAAAAATTCTTTGAGTTCTGGGGAATTTATAAAATCATCATCTAAAACAAATGATCTATATTCATTATACCTTGCATCTGCTTCACCACTCTCTTCAACGCTCAACTCCCTAGTTGGGAAAACATAATGCTGAGTCCTCAACCTGGACACCTTCTTTGGTTTTCCTTGTGGCACATTATTTTTAGGTATCTCCTCTTCATCAGAAGATAACAAATCAACATCCTACAATCCCTGATTATACCTTTCAACCACCATCTCAACTTCATCTTCATCTAAATTCTGGATCATATCATTAACGGGATAGGGCACATGTTGATACCCTCCAAAGTTTATCTTCATTTTAGCAGAATTAATATATCCCTCTGGATCAAAGTTTTTCCTAGGTGGTCCTCTCTTCATATTGTACTGAAGCAATTTGTCAAGGATCAAATTATACCCTTCTTTGGCCAATATAGTGAAATCACCAAAGCACAATGTTCTAGGCATAAAGGACTGCTTCGCAAAAGAGTTGAAAATCATCACACTGCAGTAATCCATCTGTCTGACAATCTGCAAATATCCAACTCTATTTGGAACCATTTTTGGTAAAAATAAGGGCATCCTCAAACCCATAAACTCTGATCATGGTAGCACCCTCCAAACAATACTAGTCTCCCCAATTATGATCTATTGGCTGAAGGAATCTCTTAATCTCCTTAGACAATGAATAATTACAAGGATAATGGTACAATCTCTACAATGTTTTTACAAAATATTCTTCAAAATGAATGAAACTATCAATTCAACACTAATGCACTTGATTTCATTTTCCCTATTATATCCATCGTACCATTAATGTGTCAGCCGAAGCACAAATGAAAACTTCTTTGAAACATACATTTTCACATCAACTGCCTTGTCAGGGATAAATTTTCAAATCTGGGTGAAATATTTTTTGCAATGTTCATTAAACCTTTTGCCAATACATTCTATGGTCTCATCGACATTTGGAATCATACCAATGACTATCGCTTCACTTTTCCATGTCGTTGTGACAATTCTGAGTTGGAGAGATGTTTCATAGACTTCAGTGTGTCTTACCGATATGCACCCTGTAGTAACTTTCTGGTCATTGAGACATAAACACATTCTTGCCGATAAAACCACATCTCGGCGTGACTTTGGAAACTCGAAAAGACTCATACAGACATCAACTGTCTCACCAAACCCTCTTTTGCAGATTACTCTATTCGGTGAGACTCTCTCCGAAGTACTTCATCAGTGTAACTTTCACTTTCGGTGGAACATCACATCGAGGACTTCTTTTCTTGCCAATGCATATCTCTGTCGGTGTGACTTTTGAGTTGGAAAGACTACATGACTTCCTCTCGATAGCTTTTTGATGAGACACCTTTGCACCTTATCGGCAAGACCTGATGCTTTCAGTAAGACAACACTCTGATAATCTTTTGTCTAGCTGATACATCACTCCATGCGCTAGTCGGTGAGACATATATGACCTCGCTATGACTCATTTCGATAAAAATTCTCTTTCTGATATGAATTTTTAGTCGCTGAAACAATAGATATGTCCCACTGATAATCTACAACAAGCATACATTAGTGAAAAATATAGGTCAGGGAGACCTTCACCCTGTCTTGCTGATATGGGTAATACAATGAAATATCAAGGACTAGATGAATTCAAATGGATCATACGAAAAAATATAAGCAAGACACTATGAAGAGGGAAATTTATTCTTATGATGAGGACTCATTTTGGAAACTCATGAATGCAATTGATTGTGAAATTTTCAAATTTTCACAGTTCTAACAGTGGCCCCTTCTGGGGATGAATTATTGTGAGATCATTGCAAGGATCTAGATCTTTGGGTGAGCAGACCAAACTCAAGGTGATGGATTATGTGAGCAAGATGGAATGAATGGAAATAAAAGTGACCATATACTACTATACATGTAAGAATTTATTTTGAAAGAAGGAAAATCAGGATTGTCCATGTACTGGCAATTCATGTTCGTTTTATTTCCTAAACTACTATGCATGGAAGATAGAATTTTGAGAGGATTGTCAAGGATTGTCCATGCACTAGAAACCCTTAATCCTTTGTATTGTTCAAGAGAAAAAATGCTTCAGAAATTTCCCATGTATAGGCAATTCCTGATCTTCACCAGCCATATTTTGTAGATAGTATGAATCTTCACCTTTCTTTCCAATAACCACAAAAGGTCCTAGCCACAAGGCTTCAAACTTCCCATGATTTCCTTTCTCCTAACACCTTGCATTCCACATCAATACCAAGTCATTTTCTCCAAATTTTCTATCCTTTTCCTTTTTATCAAATAGATACTTCATCTGTGTCTGTAACTTCATGTTTTGGTTTTGGGAAACTCTCCTTATTTCATCAAGTTAACTAGCTACTCCATTCTTTCCTCCATAGGTTTAGGAATATCCAAATCTTCCTGAAGGAAAAACTTGTAGACTGGTAACAAATTCTACAAAGGCATCCTGGCTTGTGATCCATACACCAATTCAAATGGGAATTTCCCAATTGCCTTTTTTACTGTAATCCTATCAGCCCAAACAACTAGTTTTAATTTTGAATCTCAAGCTTTCTTGTTCTGACCTAACATCCTCCTTATAATCTTCAGAAGACTTTTATTGCTAGAATCAGCTTGACCATTAGCCTGTGGATGGTATGGGGCTGCATAAGAAATGGTAATACCATATGTGCTACAAAAGTTTCTGAATTCATCTAACCTGAAACACATCCCATTGTCCCTGATCAACCTCAATGGTGTACCAAACCTGGTAATGATGTTATCCATTAAGAAATTTGTTACCACTTTACATGTAGCCTATTTAGTTGGGATTGCTTCTACCCATTTGGTAAAATAATTAGTGGTCTCCAGTATCCATTCATGTCCTCCACTCAATTTCTCTTGTATCTCTCCAATGAAATTGATTCCCCATTGATCAAAAGGGGCATCAGCCTACAAGGGTTGAAGTGGAAAAGCTCCCTGATACTTCAATTTTTTAGAGAATTTCTAGCAAGCCTCACACTTTCTTACATATGTAAAAGAGTCATTAAAAACCTTTGGTCAATAATAACCTTCCCTGAGAATTTTATACGCAGTTGTCTTTGCTGAGTAATTCCCTCCACAAACCCCTTCACGTATTTCACTTAAGACATGCCTAGCTTGTGATTCATCAAAATATAATAATAGTATATCATCCCTATTCTTCCAAAATAGATCTCCATCCATGAAGACATACTTAGATGCCTGCAACTTCAGAGTTCTTTTTGGTTGTCACTCAATTCCTCTAGACACTTCATGTATTTAAGGTAATGCATGATATCTGCATATCATGGAGTATGCTCAATGCTCACAATTGCAGTCTCTTTTTCTACATTATAAATTTTATTTTCCTCAATGCTCGCTTATGCCATCAATTTAGCCAAGCCCTGACCTCTTACCAGTTTAGTAATTTGTATCTCCATGTCAAACTATTGGATTTTGTTAATCCATCTGTATCTTTTTCTTGTTACTTCAGACTATGTCAGAATATCTTTGACAACTGCATGAGGGATGTAAGAAACCACCTTTGCTCCAACAAGATATGGCCTAAAAGATTTTATAGCCTTCACTAGTGCAAATGCCTATTTTTCCATTATATCATACTTTAATTAAGACCCCTATAATGACTTACTAAAGAAAGACACAAGCTATTCATAACCATCCTCATTCTTTTGTAACATAACATCAACAATAGTGTGCATTGAGGTGAATGAAAATATTTGTAAATGTTTTGCAAAATCCAGAGATTTAAGGACAGGAGCCTCCTTGATAGCTCTTTTAATGGATACAAAAGCTTCCAAGGCTTCCACAGTCCACTCTACCTTTTGTCATTTCTTCAACATTTTTGATATGGGTTTAATGATCTCAGCAAATTTAGAAACAAATCTCCTAAAAAAGTTAATCTATCCAAAGAATGAATGTATAGCCTTAACAGTTTTAGGGACAGGAACTTTATCAATGGCCTCAACCCTTTCAAGATCTATTCTAATCCCTTATTTTGAAACAATATGTCCCAAGAGTTTACCCTCTGTGACTGCAAAATGACATTTCTTAGGGTTCAAGCTAATACCATATTCTAGGGCTTTTATAAATACCTTTTCTAGATGTTGAACATGATCTTCAGCCTTCTTTGAATAAGCAGTCAGGTCATCCTGATACACCACCATGATAGCATTGATCAAATCTGAAAATGCCACATCCATAGCTCTTTGGAAGGTTGCTCCTGCATTGGTGAGACCAAATGGCATTCTCAGATAAACATATGTCCCCCAAGGAGTTGTAAATGTTGTCTTATATTGCTTAGATTCTTTGACTTTGACCTTGTTATATCCTAAAAACCCATCCATCATAGATAACAGTTCACACCCTGTTACCTTATGCAATATAGCCTCCATATTGGGTAGAGGATAATTATCTTTGAGGGATGCCATGTTTAGATTTCTGAAATTGACACATAGTCTGATATCTCCATTTTTCTTTCTCATCAGAACCAAGTTTGAGACCCACGTTGAATACCTGATTGGTTTAATGATTCCCCCATCCCTGAGCTTTTCCAATTCTTCCTGCATTTTAAGCTCCAATGTTGGATTTATGGGTCTTTTCTTTTGTCTGAATGGATTAGCATCTGGCTTTAATGGTATTTCGTGCTGAAACAAATCTTCCTTGTATGCTTTTAGATCTTCATAAGACCAAGCAAACACATGTTTATATTTTCTCAACAACTCTATTAGCATTTTTCTAATTGTAGGGCTTATGTTCTTTCCTATGTACGCATTTCTTGGTACAATTTCAGCTCCCAAATTAATCTCTTCAATATCCTCCCTATTTACTGGTGCTTGCTTTATGAGGGATTAATCATTTCCATTATACACCCTCTCCAATGCCACTAAGACTTAAGGAAACTTTTTTTTTTTAAGTTGTAGGATCTCCTTTCCAAATACTGTTTGCTTCCCATCCACTTCTTCAACAAAGGCATTGAAGTCAATTTCTTGGGCTCCATATTGATCTAGACAATGGAGAAATTTCAAAAGGTCAGTATCATCATTAAAAACCTGCCAACTATATATGTTATTAGGAATTGTAGGCATTGTCTTGAACTCAATTTGTGATACTCCAACCAATGTAATGTCATCTCTTTTCAGCGCCACATTTGCTAAGAAATCTGCCATTATGTTCTTTGACCTATCAATCCATCCAATTGAGAAGGCATCAAACAACTCAATTGTGTCCCATACAACATTTCTGTATTGTTTTAGTCTTTTATGTTTTGCTGCATATTTGGACTTAACCTGTGAAACAACCAACTCAAAATCCCCTAGGATAGCCAACAACTTGATTTTATATTTCACAGCTATATTCAAACCTGTTATTAAAGCTTCATATTCCGCCACATTGTTTGTACATTCAAATGCTAACATGAATGAATACTTGAATGTAATACCTTTAGGAAAAACAAACACAATTCCAGCTCCATTACCTTCTTGGTTGCATGCTCCATCAAAATACATTTTCCACACTTCATTGTAGTTTTGTGCCACATGCTTTTCAATTGGACCACTATTGGTTAATTCTGGCTGGGTTGGTTCTATCTTAAAACTTCCAAGATCGACATCACAAAAACAATTGATTTTATCTTGTGGTACACAATCAACAACCTAGTTCATCCTTGGCTCTCTGTTAAACTTCACTTCCTGACCATTTACTGGAATTGTTGCATAGGATAGATCAAACTAGAAATTTCCACCAACCATTGATGTCCACTGTCTTGATAGAAGCATCCCAAACTGAGGAGTGTCAATTACTATTATATCAATATTATAAGCCACCTGAGGATAATCAACAAGCTTGACCTCAACATCCCTCATTATACCCACCACAGGAACAGTTCGGTTATCCATTGCATAACACTTGCCTCCATTTGTATCCACCCACATGCCAAGCTATTTCATAACTCCTACTAGAATAATATTTATGGTAGTGCTAGAGTCTATCATGTAGTTCCTCAACAATTTGTTATTTATTAGTAATGTAGTGAAAAAAGGATCAACTGGTGGGGGATTTAATACCACATTATTAAGGCACACTTCTAGGATATTTACCTTTTCTTGCTTATTTTTAGTGGCCATCTTATTTTCATAATTTACATGTTTTTCATTTCCATTTGTTATCAATTGAACTACACTATCCCTTTATTCCTTAATTTTCATCATCTCAAGTAGTGGAACAAACATCTTTACCTGAGATAAAGCTTGAGTGAAGTCAAAAGAAGAACCCTCTACCTTAATCATTTTCTTTTGTTTTGATGTTTCTCCTTTGTTCTCTTCTTTTTCTCTTTTACTTGGCTGATCAGTCTTTTGTATTTCTTTGTGCAATTCCTTTTCTTCCTCCTTTTGGACTGACTTCTGTTCGCTTCTATCATTTTGTTTGTTTTCTATTTTCTTTGAAGCTCCTTGTGTCATCTTTTGATCCTTCATAAAGATTCCCCTGGGGACACCTTCCTTCTCATTTACTATCTTTTTTCTCAACCAGTACTTACTCTTTGCTTCTTCAATTGTAGCAATGGTTAATCTCTCTATCTCCTCCTCAGTGAGCTTCCTCATACTGCCCTGAGTAGGCATCTCATCATAATGTGGTTATGCATAATCATCCTCAGAGTTAGAAAGAATCAGCTACTTAGCCATGTGGATATTGTATTTCTGACTTGAAACATCATACTCATAACCTTCATCCTCAGAAGATGAGTACCCCTCCTCCACATGGTGAAAAGTATTTGAAGTCAAATACACTGTGTGATCTTCTCCACTATTTTGCATCAACATTCCTTCTTCTTGCATTCTTTGGGCTACAACACAATAATCTGTGGAATGTGGCTTATCACAAATCTCACAAAAATAATTGTTATTGACCATATATGATCCCTTCTTTCTTAATGGATCAAGAGTCTCTTTGTTTCTAGATCTTTCTGTTATAGGTTTTCCATCCTTTCAATTTGTATTATAGGGCATGCCATGTAACCTATGCCTTTCATTTCTGTATGTATTCTCCTATTTTTATTGATGATTATTGTTTTGTTGGGGAGCCCTATGATTGTATCTTTTATCAATTATCCCAACAGCCCTCTTATTGTTTTCAATTGTTAATGTTGTCTTATGGGATTCAACCAAGTCTCTTGGGAACCTATTTCTCAATTCATACCCTGTTTTAGGATCAAACGCATTCAAATAAACACTCAATGCCATAGAGTCTGGCAATTTTGACCCAGGAGGTATTTTATTCTGCAGTTTATTGAATCTTCGGTTGAAATCATAAATTGAGTCATTCTAATTTTTTTTGAATTCACATCAATTCATGAAGAGCAGCATTAGGTGCACTTTGATTCCCATATTGCTTGAGGAATTGGTCCTGAAATATTTGGAGAGAATCAATAGAGGTTGTTGTTAGGCTATTGAACCAATCCCTAGCTTCTTCAATAATTGACATCATGAATAGCCTCATATGTAAATCTTCATAAGGTACATCCAAATCCTAAATGGAGGCATTGAAACTACTTAAATGGTCTTCAGTAGAAATTGCACTACTCCCTATAAACTTAGGCACCAAACCTCTCCAACTACCATCCATAGGGTAAGGGTATAATTGAAACCCTACTAAATCAAACTGTTTGATCATGGTCGTATACTAGTGAGGGGGAGGGTTAGGTGGGTACTAGTACATTGTATTATTGTATTTTGTATTATGATGTGGCACATAATGCTGACCATGAGGTGGCTGTACATTTGTATATTGTGTGGGAATATGAGGTGGATAATTTGGCTATTTGTATTGATTCCCTACTTGATAATGAGGGACACTTGGTGGATCAGAAGGCCATGCACCATGATTACCCTGTTTATGAGGTGGTACATACTTTGGGGAGCAATCAGCTGTCTAAGTAATGTTTTGAGCTTTCTGCAATTTGAATTCTCTCATTGCTTGTATCATCTCTCATGTTCTTCTCTTTCCTTTCTTTGAGATTCAAATAGTGCTTTTACTTATTCATAAGTTAAAGATTCATAATCTTCTTGAGGAGTCTCATGATTAGTGGGTCCATTCTAATTACCTTCCATTTTTTTTATCATATTCATTTTGAATTCTGATTCGTTTAGCCTCGAGTTCAGCTCTAAACTCAGCCTGTTTCTGAGGATCGTAAAAAGGATTTATTTGATCTTTTGGGGTACAAGGCTCTACACTTGAATTATCTTTCCATGCATCATAACGGTCGCATATTTCACCATGTGGTATTGATGATTTGTCTTTGTTTGTCATGCACATGTCCTCACTTATCCTTTTACCCTTATCAACCCTATCATCCTTGTGTGTCCACTTACTGCTTCTAGTAAGAGCTCCAGTATGACCTCCCCTATATTGAGACCTTCTTCCATTCATGTTGCAATATTTTTATCAGAGTCACCACTCACTTTTTTTAAAAGTGAGAAAAGATTGTTACTTGTTATTCCTAGTGGAATCTATATAGATTTCTGACTCTATGATTAAGGCATAGATTCTGAGTTAATCCCCAACAGAGTTGCCAATTTGTTAGCTCTCAAAAATGCAGGCTAAATGCCTCAACAGGCTGCCAAAATCTTGATATGTTTTAGGGTAATAGACAAGGTTAAATGGCTTAAACCTTCTACTCTTCAAGTGCTACTGGACCTAGGCAGGTGAACCTATATGAATTGGGAAAACTTGACTTGTGCTTCTTTTGAAATGTTTTTCCCACAATGGCAAGTGGAAGTGGATAAATGAAATCAAATTTGGTATAAATTGTATAGCAATATTCCAAGACTAAATCCTAATATGTTCAGTTAACAGATGTAAAAATATGAATGAAACTAAGTAATGAAAGAAAGCAGAGACTAGTGCCTTATTGGGTATGCGGAGTCAAATGAAATCTTAAATGAGTGACTTATTTCTAGAGAACATTCAAATTGTTTGGCATATGTTTTGTTTATAACTTTTATAAATATGCAAGACTGTGATTATTAAGTTCTTCTTACTGATCCAGATGAATTTCCCTGATTATTGTGATTAATTAAAAGGATTTAACCCTTCCTTGAAAGAACTGATCAACCAATCACACAGATACAACAAATGTGCACCGATAAAATGAACATAAACTTGTTATGTCAATTTAAATAACTAGACAACATCAATCTTGGAGAAAACTTGAATAATAATTGACACCAGAAATACGCCGACAAATTAGATGATTCTCATTGATATCTCCATAATTTCAAAACATGCAATCATAGTCTCATATTTGCGAAACATTGTGTTCTACTGTATTCTGCTATCTATCTTTTATCCTATTCTAATTATTATCCTATTTCATTTCCAAAATAGACATTTATACATTGAGAACACGAAAGGACACGTCTATTCGGAAATATCCAAAGTTTACATAACACAAAAGATTAAAAGATAATTAAGCTCTATATAGCCACAAATGAATCTTAGTTAGATGATCCAAGTAATCCCGATGCTCGTGTGTATCCACATCTCCGATTGCATTCTGGATTGAAATCTCCGTCTTTATCATTTTTTCATTCTAGTCGCTCACCTCATCTAACATCGTCCCTTCAGTAGTGACAACCTTCATCATTTCACACAACATTGATTCATTTTCACTTTTCCATTTGGCAGCTTCTTTTAGTTTCCCTCTATCATCAAAGAGTGCGGCTGATATTTTTAGAGCAACATCTATCAATCCTTATGCATCTCCCCACAATTCATCATGGAAGTTTCGATGCCTATTTATAAAATGATTAGCATTTTCAATTGCTACACTATTAGCAGCATCTCTCTGGGTCACTTCCTAAAACTTTTACAAAATTCGTTCATTCATCCTCTCATGCTCCTTCAATGCAATACGTGTATGGGAATACTTTCTCTAGATCTTACTTAACCAAGATGCTAAACCATCCTGCCTCTTTTTGATTATGGCAACAACTACATCATATTTTCCTTGGGAGTATGCACTTGACCCCTCCTAATGATCCATTGACTGAGAACTTTCGCCTTGAGTAAGCATCTTGGGTGTCTTCATTATAACACAAACTAAATTCTTCAATCTATCATTTTCTCTCAGTATCCTTTCATTATTTAGATTGTACACTTCCCTTTCCTTTATCAACATCTGAATCTGTGCTTTGTTTAGCTTTGCAATATTTACTCCAATTTTTGCAGTAGCCACAGGATCAGCTTCTCCAACCTTTAGGTTCATGACATTGCCAAATGCTTTTTCTGTATCAATAACTACTGATTTCCTATGGGGTGGGTACAAGACCCAAATAATTAGTGATCCTTCATTAGTATTGTACTTGGATCCAAGATACACTTCAGTTACTTTTTCTTTGTCAAGCTTGTGTGTAGCATTATTGTCCTTCAAAAAACTATCAAAGACAAGTGCAGAATTAAGATCAAGCTCAGGAAAGATCATGACACCAACATTCTCCAACATTTTCCTCCCCTTTTTAGGGGTCATACCTATCATCTCATCATTCACACACTTTCTCAATTGATTTAGTAATTGTTCTTCATTTCCTGTAGTGACATCATCAACATTTTCTTTTATTTCCTTTCCCTTTTGCTTGAACAAAAATGCTTTGAATTCTGGGGAATTTATAGACTCATCATCTAAAACAAATGATCTATATTCAATATGCCTTGCATCTTCTTCACCACTCTCTTCAATGCTCAACTCCCTGGTTGGGAAAACATAATGTTGAGTCCTCAACCTGGACACCTTATTTGGTTTTCCTTGTGGCACATTATCTTTAGGTATCTCCTCTTCATCAGAAGATAACAACTCAACATCCTGCAATCCGGTATTATACCTTACAACCACCATCTCAGCTTCATCTTCATCTAAATTCTGGATCATATCATCAAAGGGATAGGGCACATGCTGATACCCTCCAAAGTTTATCTTCATTTTAGCATAATTAATATATCCCTCTTGATCAAAGTTTTTCCTGGGTGGTCCTCTCTTCATATTGTATTGAAGCATTTTGTCAAGGATCAAATTATACCCTTCTTTGGCCAATATAGTGAAATCACCAAAGCACAATGTACTAGGCATAAAGGCCTGCTTCCCAAAAGAGTTGAAATTCATCACACTGCAGTAATCCATCTGTCTGACAATCTCCAAATATGCAACTCTATTTGGAACCGTTTTTGGTAAAATATAAGGGGCATCCTCAAACCCATAAACTCTGATCATGGTAGCACCCTCCAAACAATACTAGTCTCCCCAATTATGATATATTGTCCCATTGAAATCCTTTGGCTGAAGGAATCTCTTAATCTCTTCAGATAATGAATAATTACAAGGATAATGATACAGTCTATTAAATTTTTTTACAAAATATTCTTCAAAATGAATGAAACTAGCATTTTCAAACTTGTTATCCCAAACAACAGTCCACAATTGAACTGGTAATGTTTCACCATCCTTGTTCAACTGGGATATTCTCATCTCCAGAGGCCATACTCCCAACTCCTATCCAAAGTAGCGTACCAGATGCATCAACAATGAGTAATTCCTGAGATGAAAGGTAGAAGATCCACCCTTTATAGCTATCAATCCTGAACCAATTCCCTTAAAAATGTATGAGGCATAGTCAAATGGCCTAGAATTGTGATACTAGATATCTTTTGTGATAATCATTCACACAATTGACATATATTCTAGGGCATCCATTCCCAATACCTGACAAACTGAGAAGTAAGTGTACTTCATATAGGGTTCGAACAAGTCCACATGATAAGGGGGACCCTCAATATCATGCAAAGGAATTGGTTTGCTACCATGTTTAACCCTATGAATTGGTAGTCTCCAACCCTTATAAATCGTATCCATTCTCGAGAATTCCTTCTCCAAATCTTCATATATGATCTCCTCATTACAGAACCCTTCCAAATTGAAAACCTCACCTATTGCTTCCTTTGACAAATGTATCAGTGGCTTTCCAGATGGGTCACATATAGCTTTGTGTTTAGGTTCATAATGATCAGCTAGCAATTTTACAAATTCTACATTCACAAATACGTTAGGGCACACTAGTTTTCCTACATTCAACTTCCATGGATTGCATATTGGTTAAAAACAATTTCTTCTATGATAATGGAAATTAAACAATTCATATCCCCTTATTTGAGTCCAAACATCTCCAATAAACTTGTATTTATCATCTAGTTTGTCAAGTTCTACCCTAAGTTGTGCGGATCTTCTAGCTTTTGGCCCAGAGCTAGGCAATTGGTCAATGAGGTCTTGATTCAATCTTATTTTTGTGCCCTCATATTCCCCTTCATTTTTCTATTTCTTCCCTTTTGTTTGGCTAATCTCACCAAGTTTTCTACTTTTAGCTTTTCCAGAACTAGGGGACTCCATTCTTCAAAATCATAGAAGTTAAAGCTTGGAAAACTAAGATGCAATCACTTATAGTATACTGCTCGAGCTCCTCGGGTTGAAGGATGTCTTGGTTCTCTATTCACACTACTGACTCCTCCGCTATCAATTCAACACTAATGTACTTGATTGCATTTTCCCTGTTATATCCATCACGCCATTAATGTGTCAACCAAAGCACGAATGAAAACTTATTTGAAACATACACTATTGCATCAACTATCTTATCAGGGAGAAATTTTCAAATCTGGGTGAAATCTTTTTTGCAACGTTCATTAAACCTATCACCAAGATATTTTGTGGTCTCATCGACATTTGGAATCATACGGATGACTATCACTTTAGTTTTCCATGTTGCTATGACAATTCTGAGTCGGAGAGATGTTTCATAGACTTCATCGTGTCTTACCAATATGCACCCTGTAGTAACTTTCTGGTCGTTGAGACATAAACACATTCTTTCCGATGAAACCACACCTCAGCCTAACTTTTGAAACTCAAAAAGACTCATACCAACATCAACTATCTCACTGAACCCTTTTCTCTAGATTACCCTATTCGGTGAGACTCTCTTCGAAGTACTTCATCGATGTAACTTTCACTTTCGATGGAACCTCATGCCGAAGACTTCTTTTCTTGCCGATGCATATCTCTATTGGTGTGACTTTTGAGTCGGCAAGACTATGTGACTTCCTCCTTATAGCTTTTTGATGAAACCCCTTTGCACCTTATCAGCAAGACCTGATGCTTTCAATAAGACAACACTCCGATAATCTTTTGTTTGGCTGATACATCATTCCATGCACTAGTCGGTAAGACAAATATGAGCTCACTATAACAATTCTCTTGCCGATATGACTTTTCAGTCGCTGAAACAATAGATGTGTCCCATCAATAATCTACAACAAGCATACATTACTAAAAAATATAGGTCAGGGAGACCTTCACCCTATCTTGCCGATATGGGTAATATAATGAAATATCAAGGACTAGATGAATTCAAATGGACCATATGAAAAAATATAAGAAAGACGCTATGAAGAGGGAAATTTATGCTTATGATGAGGAGTCATTTTGGAAACTCATGAATGCAATTGATTGTGAAATTTTCAAATTTTCACAGTTCTAACAAGTTCCACTGAAGAAGTAAGAAATCTACCTAAGTTAGTGAAGCCTGTTAACACAATTTGTAAGGAGTGTCAGATGGGTAAACAGACTAGAGTATTTTGGAGCAAATAGTTTCATTCAAATTATCTACTAGAGCTGCTACATACTAACCTTTGTGGTCCCTCCAGAGTCAGAAGTATTCATGGAGAAAGGTACTTTATGTTGATTGTTGATGATTACTCTAGAATGATATGGGTTTCCTTCTTAAGAGAAAAATGTGAAGCACTAGATAATTTCAAAATTTTCAAGGCTATGGAGCAGAATGAGAAAGGTATGAAAGTCAAGTGTTTGATATTTTATAGAGGTGGTGAGTTCACCTCTAGGGAGTTCAACTCTTTTTGTGAAGAACATGGAATTAGAAGACATAGATCTGCTCCCCGAACCCCTCAACATAATGGAGTTGCAGAAAGAAAGAATAGAACAATTTTGGATGTTGCTAGAACAATGATGATAGAAGGAAATGTGCCCCAGATCTGTTGGAGTGAAGATGTAAGCACCGTTGTGTATACTTTAAACTAGGAAAAATGTTAATGGTAATTCTGGTAAGACCCCTATTGAGCTATGGTTTGGTTATAAGCAAATGTTATATCAAGAGAGATGATTATATAGGAAAGTTTGATGCAAGAAGTGATGAAGGAATTTTTTTAGGTTACTCTACTAGAAGCAAGGCCTATTGATGCTGTAATAGAAGATTGAGAAAGATGGTTGAGAGTGAAAATGTTAGAGTTGATGAGGATTCTACTAAATCATCCAAATATTGTGGATATGATTCAGATGAAGACAATACAAATAGAGGGAAAAAATTTCAGACACCAAATCAACTTCAGATTATTCCATATGTTCCGGTAAGACAACCTCAATTCATTCTGGTAAATCAAGTAAATCAGGAAGCATAGACAAGTGCAAGTGTAGAAGAAAGAACAAAAGAACCAAAAGATTGTGAAAGTCCCAAAACTCCAAGGTATGTAAACCTAAATCATTATGAAAGTAAAATTATAGGAGATAAGAATAAAGGAGTGCAAACTAGAAGAAATACTACAGAAGAGTATTGTTTGATTTCCAATATTGAACCTAAAAATGTCACTGAAGCCTGTCAAGATGAACACTGGATGGAAGCCATGAAGGAAAAGCTAACACAAATTCAAAAGAATGACACGTGGACATTGGTTCCTAGACCTAAAGACAAAAATGTGATTGGTACTAAATGGGTTTTTCAAAACAAGTTGAATGAACAAGGTGAAGTGATCTGGAATAAAGCAAGATTGGTATGTAAAGGATATTCTCAAATGGAAGGTGTTGATTTTAAAGAAATTTTTGCCCCTATTTCCAGAATTGAAGCTGTTAGATTATTTCTTTCTTATGCTACATACAAGAACAGTAAAGTCTTTCAAATGGATGTGAAGTCAACATTTCTGAATGGAGAACTAGAAGAAGTATACATTGAATAACTGGATGGATTTTAGCTAACTGACAAGGAAGATATGGTTTGCCGCTTGAAGAAAGCTTTATATGGACTTAAGCAAGCACCCAGAGCCTGGTATGCTAGATTGGAAAAATACTTATTGAATCTTGGATTCACTAAAGGTATTGTTGACAACAACTTATATTTCAAATTGGATAATGATAAAGAATTAATTATAGAAGTCTTTGTTGACGACATCATTTTTGGAGGAGATGACAATCTATGCAAGTTTTATGATGAGATGAAGGGTGAATTTGTGATGAGTATGATTAGAGAGATGAAGTTCTTCCTAGGATTGCAAGTTACCTAGTTAGACAAGGGAATTTTCATATATCTCAGTCCAAATATATGAGAGAGCTACTAAAGAAATTTGGGATGGAAGAATCAAATCATGTTGGTACTCCCATGGTGATCGGATGCAAGCTAACACAAAATAATGATTCTCCTAAGGAAAATCAAACTAGATACAGGTCAATGATTAGTGGATTGCTCTATTTAACCTAGACTAGACTAAATATTATGAATGTTGTATGTATGGTTGCTAGATTTCAGGCTGCTCCAAAAGAATCACATGTGACTATTGTTAAGAGAATCTTCAAATATCTAAAAGCAACAATTGACTTTGGACTTTGGTATCCAAAGGATGATGATCTAACTTTGAGTGAATATACTTATGCAGATTGGGTTGGTGATGTAGATGACAAGAAAAGTACTAGTGGTGGTGCTTTCTTTCTAGGTAAGAAGCTGGTATCCTATTTGAGAAAAAAGAAGAATTCATTTTCTCTATCTACTACTGAAGTAGAATATATTGTTGTTGCAAATAACACATACTCAAGTGATATGGATGAAACAAATGTTGAAAGATATCGGGGTGATATATGAAGAGCCTATTGCCATATACTATGGCAATTCAAGTGTAATAAATATTTTAAAGAATCTAGTGCTACACTCTAAGACTAAACATATATCAATCAAGTTTCACTTCTTGAGGGAGAAAGTGAATAATAAAGAAGTTAGATTAGAGTATGTGCCTACCAAAGAACAGATTGCAGATATCTTTACTAAGCCATTACCAAAGGATAATTTTGAGTATCTCAGAGGAATGCTAGGGGTAATTACCCCTCCTAATAAGAACTAAAAGATGCATTTGGCTATGTGCAAGGTCATCATGGAAAAAACGGGCCCTTAAGTGGCAAAAAAATCAAAAAAATCAGAGCTAGGCAACTTGACGTAAAAAATTCATTAAGTTATCTATATTATTTCAAAAATATGTAAGAATAGAATCTGTAGCAAATTGAATTTAGTTTCTAAAATACTAGGTTTGTTTTTTTTTTTAATCTATTTGGTGAAAATTTTAAATTTCAATGCAGTGGTACTTAAATTTTAGGAAAAAATAATTAGGTGTCTGTCTAACCACCTAACCATAATAAAATGATAATATTTTTTTATAATATTTTAGATATAAGTAGAGGACTCATGCCCCGATGTGATGCATATCTTTTTGTAATTTTTTTCTAATTAAATAATTAATTATGATTTTTTATTACAAATTTTTTAAAAATATAAAAACTTGTATGTCTAACCACCTTAACTTGGTCAAAACTTCATGAAATTCAATTTTTCTTTTTCTAATTCTATAGTACGTGAAGCATAGAATGTGATGCATTTTTTGGATTCAAAAAATGTGATACTATTTGAAAGCTATAGATGTTTTTCAATCAGCCTATCAATCAGGACTTTAGTCATAATTTCAATAGAAAATGAATAATAACTACTTATTAAATTCAAAGTAAAGCATAATATATATCAATGGAAAGCTGAGAATCTCCTTTAAAACCCTTTTCATTTCATCAATTTTGGGTAAAAAACTAGTCATCAGCCACATACCCATCATATTGCCACTTTTTGGCCCATCATGATCCTACACATACCCATTTACTTGCATCAATCCATGAGCTACATTGCTATATTATGATCCATACTGATGTTTTGTGGCTGCTGCTTAGGGGAAGTAGTCAGATGTGTAGATATATGGTTTAGAGCATGTATATGGAAAGGTCATGGTTACCTTTTCCATTGATGCCAAAGGGGGAGAAGTGCAATGTGAAAAATATTTTGAGAAGAGCATTGTGGGAGAAAAGTAGTTAAGAAGCAAGTGTGTTGGGTTGATGGCATTTTTCACATCATGTGTTGCCATCAATTCCAAAGGGGGAGATTGTTGGATGCTATGGATGTGTTTCTAATATGTTGTTGTCATCAATTTCAACACTATTAGCATTTGGTGTATGGGTATGTGCAAGATCATCATGGAAAAAACAATCCCTTAAGTGGCAAACAATTCAAAAAAATCATAGTTAGGCAACTTGACGTAAAAATTTGAAAAAGTTATCTATATTATTTAAAAAACATGTAAGAATAAATTTTGTAGCAAATTGAATGTAGTTTCTAAACTACTAGGTTTATTTAAGAAAAAAAATCTATTTGGTAAAAATTTGAAATTTCAATGAAATAGTACTTAAATTTTAGGGAAAAAATAAGAAGTAGGTGTCTATCTAACCACCCTAATCACAATAAAATGATAATATTCTTTTATAATATTTTAGATATAAGTATAGGACTCATGTCCAGATGTGATGCATATTTTTTTGTTTTTTTTTCCATGTAAATAATTAATTATGATTTTTTTAGTACAACTTTTAAAAAATATAAAAACTCGAATGTCTGACCACCTTAACTTGGTCAAAAATTTATGAAATTCAATTCTTTCTTTTTTAAATCCTATAGTATGTGAAGCATAGAATGTGACACATATTTTGGATTCAAAAAATTTGATATTGTTTGAAAGCTATATATGTTTTTCAATTAGCCTATCAATTAGGACTTTGGTCATAATTCAAATATAAAATGAATAATAATAATTTATTAAATTCAAAGTAAAACATAATTTGTATTGGTGGAAAGCTGAGAATCTACTTAAAAAACCCTTTCTATTTCATCAATTTTGGGTAAAAAAAAGTCGTTAGCCACATACCCTACACATACCCATCATATCGCCACTTTTTGGCCCATCATGATCTTGCACATACTCATATTAGAGGTTGTATATGTCGAGGATATTGAGAAAATTATAAAAGATAATGTTCCAGGTTCCTAGTGGAATTGTGCAAGTCATGAAGGCATCTTGTTTTATACGTTGAAGTTTAGTTGTTGTGGACTAAATGGTTTATTCATGAGAGTATCTAGATCATCCATCAAAATTTTTAGTGGTCCACGCATAGAATAGATCATGTTGTGGTCTGACAATATTTATGTGGTCTCTATTAGTGTTCCTAAGTGAAATTTGTGTGATTCTAGTAATCTCAGTTGTTGTAGATGGGCAGGTGCATGAAGTTGGGTACCAATTTTGTGGCCATTTTTGAAAAAAAATTTAGAAAACGTGCTCGTGTTATTTCACGTTAAAAACAAAGAAAAAATTGAAATTATTTGCCTTGGGATACCAACCCAAAGGCTTGGAGGGAATTCCCAACAAGGCTAGAGACGTGTTTTTGCAAATTCTACAATTTTTCACATAATCGAGTCTGTGCTCACCATCAAGATTGCATCTAGTTCAATATCGACAAAATCAAACACATGGGTAATGTTAGGTTCTCTCTTAGGTACCCAACGATGTAATTTTTTTCACTTTTTGACAATGTTAAGCCTTTCATCCATAATTTATTGTGTTTGTATGTCTGTTTTTTGCTAAAAAGCAATGTTTGGTGTTTTTTTTGTTATAATTAACCATTCAAAATTTCAAATAAATTATATTTTTAGAAACTAGACTCCATTCTACAAATTTTTAAAAAAAGGAAAAAAAATCAATTATTTTCAAAAATTTGTAGTGGGAGCACGGCCAAAATTCTGCTTTTCAGGAAGTTCCCACTTAGAAAATTAGTAAAAAATAAAATATTCATTAAAAAATTATCATAAAAATTGTGCATCAACTAGATGCTATTAGCTAACTTTTGACCGTAGTGATTTTAAAAATACTAAAAAAAATTTCACCATGCTTAGGTCGTACAAGAGTTGCTATGTTATGTTTTTCTGACAAAAACAGTACCAATTTGTGCACATCCCTCTTTTGAACCCCTTAGTGTCAACCATTTTCAAAATAAATTAGTAGTTTAGAAAGCAGACTCGGAGCTTCAATCCTTGTTTTTGTTCCATCTCAAAATTTTGAGTGTAACTATCCTTAATTTCACATCCAAGGTCAGCATTTCCTAATTTCAAAAAAAAAGTGGCCACTTAAGCCCCCTTTTTGGGAACCATCTTGGTGCACTTACCTAGATGTTTCTCTATTGTTTCTTGATTTTTTTGTATGTCTCTAGATCGTGATCTATCTTTGTGGTGTGTCCACATTTATTGGTATGCTCGTGGTCGAAGATTTTTCTTGCGCATGTTCAGGTTTTCATGTTCTTGGTTGACATGATGGTGGTAACATGTTGTGGATCCTTGAAAAGTTAAATTTGAATGATTGGTGGGCTAGTGAATATTGTTTTGGGTCGCATCATTGTTTTGGTCAATGGTGTTTGGATCCACATTGAAAATTTAATTATAATTTTGGGCTGACATTGCAAATATGTTTTATTTTCTTGGCCGATTAAGTTGATGAAATCTCATGTAGCAGATATATAAAAATGATTGTTTGATCACTGCAAAGTGTGCTTCATGTGTTGGATGTGTTCCTATGTGTGTATGTGTAAATATCATTCATTTGCAAAGAAAAGTGTGAAGAAGATCGAGTGAAGTGTGAAGTAGTTTGAATGAAAAGTGAAGGAGTTTTTTGTGCTTAATTGGAATTGTAATCAGGGTTGTGTAGAAGCTATTTTCTCAGTTCGTACCCTCCATATTTAATCCTATTCTGTATTGTTGGGTAGTGATCCCCTTCTGGAATTGAGTAGTGAGCTCTAGGCAGTGCCTGAATGCATGTGCATTCCCCTTTATTGTTTTCATTATACTTTTAATAGGGTATAATATTGTGGACTAACATCCACTATGGTTTTTCCCCTAACAGCCTGTTTCCATGTAAAAAAAATCTTGGTGTTCTTTGTCTCTCTGACGTGTTAATTGTTTATGGTTAATTTATTATTCATCAAATCTGAGATTAAGTGAAGTAAAATTTAAAAAATTTATTATTTTGAGACAACTAATTCACCCCCCCTCTCAGTTATCTATCATTGTTTTTCGAACAGATTGTTGTTATCATTTCTTTGGAGTAGCTTAATGATGTATTGAACTAGAGAAGCTAGGATGGAGAATGGTATTTTCTTTGTCTGTTGTCTATGAATTGATCATTATTATTGTATGAATTTTCGTGAGACATGCTCTACAAAGTATCATTGATGACATTCAGAATTCATGTAGAAAAATGATTGATTATTGTTTGTTTATGCAAAAAATGCTCAAGTCATCTTGGTTTAATTATACCTAGATGCTTATGTTCACTTGCAATATCAAAAATCATGAAAGTAGTACTCAGGTCATCATTGTTCTAACTCATACCATCAATTCTTGTACTTACTTTCAACATTTTAAAGGCTCAATGATGATAAAAAGCATGATAAATGGACTGTTAAGATGATGACTTGGCATATGAGGTTTTGCATGGTTTAATTAGATTGCATTTATGTTAGTTTGCATCTGCAAAGTAATTTATACCAAAGACTATTGGGAAATTAAAAAATGATGTTATCTTTTATCATTAAAGGATTGAGTATACTTGACATTAACAAAAACATTATCATTATCATGTAGTTGCATAATCATTTGAAAATGCATGAATTGGAAAGCATTATTATATCATCTTATCATTCATACATTCGATCATATATTTGCATTTATCATATCACATTTTTCATTTGTGCATCACATCATCAAATTGCATAAGAAAATATCAAAAACAAATCATCTACATATTTACATTGCCATTAACATTATAATATTGACCATTATACATTAGAAGTATCATCATATTTTCTCATTCATTCATCCATTTAGTACATGATATATTTTCATTTGAAATACCAAAAGTCAAATGAATCATATCCCATTTGCATTGTCATGTCATATATCATAGAAACATCATATCCAAAGTCATACATATAGTTGCATGATCATATCATTTGTGTATGGACATTATCACACATCTATCGATCCATGTTAATAGTACAGGAACTATGCATCCATACATCATCATTATAAGCATAATCACATGTTCACATCATAAAAAAAATCATAAATTCATAACATATTATCATTATCATAAATTGCATCCATAACATCATCATATAAATCACACATGGCATATAGAATAAGAAATTAAATGAATTCATTGAATGCATCCATCATAGACATCCATCATAGGAATTCATTATAGGAATCCATCATAAATTCATATAGAACACATATAGATCGATAAATCTACCACATATCATATATTTATCTAAAAAATCATAATGTCAAGTATACAATGATGTTTGAAATGTAAAGAGATACAACATCGAAATGGCCATGAACAAAAAAAATAGAGTATACATCATGTAACAAAATATATCAAGGATCCAATCATGGAGCTATGTAGTGCTAGGCCCATATAGTGTTGGCATATTTGGACTAGTGCCTCCCACACTAGATGTACCAGGATCTCTTAGATCTCTCAGTAGAGGTTGTGTCACATCCCCGCTAATAGTCCCGGAATGACTCATGCCCAATCGAGACTGAGCATAACTAACTCTCTACTCTATAGGAACTACATCATGGTATCAGGCTCTATAGTACTCGACCTCTCTACCCACATAGAGAACCTCTCTCATATAATCAACTATGGAGGTACCATTGGCTAATATCTATAGTCTATTAGCCGATCCCCATGCTTGCTCTGTAGTCTGTCTAGTTGCATCTCTCTCTATTGTCAAAGAGGATATTTGTGATTGTACAATTGTTAATTGTGCCTGTACCTGAGAGATCTTGTTCCTATGTCTGCATCTATGTCTATGTCTGGACTAATAACCCTTGAGCCTATATTAGCTGACCCTATAGTGTCTGCACCTAAACTTGTAGGTTAGCAATTTGAGTTTGCTGATGCTAGGAAGGTACTCCAATCTGCACATGATACTCTGCTAGAGCTACCAGTGATCACTTCTTATGAGGCACCCTAAAGTCTCTAACATCAAAATGCTAGGACTCCTCCACCCTCATATCTTCAATCATCCCCCCTCCATCACCATCTCTGTCTCCATCTCCATCTTGCTCATCATCATCACTGCTCTCCACATCATCCTGATCCTCCTCCTCATCATCATCTCTCCCATTTCTCCTATGTCAGTTCCCATGTTCAACTACCATCTCCTCCTCACCTGGTTTCGACACTGGCTCATCTAGGATGGAAATCCATTGGAATGGATGTAAAATGAGGTACTATGCATAATCTGAGATAATCAGATCCTCAATGATCTCAAGATGGATCTCCTAAATAAAGGGTTGTAAACCCTAAAATTCCTACACTATAGGATCATATGATAGGTCCCGAATCCCTACTCAGTGGCATCTACCTAAAATTAGGCATAATGTGCAACACCCTGGGGCATGCCTTGTACAATGTCATATTGTCTAAGCACCCTCCTCAACAAAAATCTCTTAATGACATAATGGGTCCTACCAATCAGAAACATGGACTAAAATAAGTATGAAAACTCTATATCATCCTCTGTCCAATGCTCACAATCAATATAGGTCTTTTGTATAACTACCTCAATATCACCAAGGACTCTCGTCCAATGCTCCAGTTTTCCCAATCTATGTTGAGCCAGTGGATCTACATATGCATGGATGTATGGCCACATTGTGGGTCATTGTCTAACTATAACTAGATGAGTAACAACTATATTCTCCCATGCCCACACCTGAAGTAATGTAACTCATAAAGACAAATTGGCCCCTCCAAGGTAGACCACCTGATGAAAATCGTGGTATAGGTGGGAAAGCATGCACATACCCCAAGCATATCTAGTACCATGAATGATCATACTCTCCAAAATACAACCCCACCCAACTGAAAGTACCTTTGACCTATGATCAAGACAAAGGAACCCTCCAATGATACCAACAAGTACTGATGGAAAGGTAGCATAGGCATCAACCATCCCTCGCCATGAAATCTCGTATCCACAAATATGGTCATCCTGAAACACTTAGGGAAATGCATCAATCCCACCCTACTTAGAAGAATCATAAACTACCAGCTCCCCAACAACAGGTATCTGCAAAATCTTCCATACATCCTCGGGAGTCACTGTCATCTCACTGGTAGGAAGGTGGAAGGTATTGTGCTCACTATGCCACCTCTCTACTAAGATTGTCAATAGTCCTCGAATTAATCCAAATCTGGAGCATATCTAGAAGAGAGGACAAACCACATTGACAAATGATATCTATATCAGCCTACAGCAAATGCAAAATCATGTCTTGCATCTTTGGGAAGAACTCTGAAATCCTCCTATGATCATAACATATCACAAATCAACATTATTATCAATCAATCAAAAATTAATCAGCTTGTCAATCTAATCGGCTTTGGTGAGACTTTGATAAAATCTCATGAGAAACTATCATTAAACCTCACCTATCATGAGATCAATCATCAATCTATTATTGCACCTCGCCTATCATGAGGTTAATTAATCAAATCAACCTCACTTATCATGAGGTCAATTAATCAATCTATCATTGATCCTCGCCTATTATGAGGTCAAACATCAATCTATCATTTAACCTCACCTATCATGAGGTTTATCAATCAATCTATCAATGAACCTCACCTATCATGAGGTCAATCATCAATCTAACATTGATCCTTGCCTATCATGAGGTCAATCAATCAATCAATCAATAAATCATTGAATCTCACCTATCATGAGATCAATAATCTTCTAATCTATTAGGATCATCAATCAATATCAAATCAAAGGCTGACATGATCGAAAATCATCAAACAAAAGGAGGCAAAGTAGGGCAACATTTAATCAACTTGCAGAATTAATATTCTTTATTAAGAGATAAATTGTAAAATCATCATAAAATCATAAAAAATCCATAAAATCCAAAAAAAATCATCGATTTATCTCCTGAGGGGGAATATATCCATCATCAACTAGAAATCAATGTTTGGGGCATATAAAAAAAATCGTGAATACTAGCAGCAATAGAAATTTTTTCTTTGAAGCAATGCATAAACACATCACTTCAAAGAGGGGAAAAATGTATACACCTAAAAATGGTCTGGATATTCTAATTAATTAAATATAATTTATTTGATTAATTAACCCTTCTATTTTCATCTACTTATAAATAAATATAAATATTTATTTATATATAGTTCATATTTAATTCTTCTATCTTTATCATATTATTTCATCTTAATTAAATAAGCAAATCACATACTCTGTTTTATTTAATTATTATTATCAAATTCTTCTATAATTATATATTTATTTTATCTTTATTACATCATCCCATTTTAAATTAAATAAACAAATTCAAATACCTTGTTTTTATTTAATTATCTATTTTATTTCATCTAAATTAAATGCGTAAGGGTTTCACACCCTTTTTGTTTGTTGGATTACCATGTTTTTGCTTCCATGTTTATTTAATAGAAGCAATTTTTTTTTTATAGTTTGTTTTATTTAAATTCATCATCTCTGTTTTGCTAATTTGGAATGAATCAGCCATTCAATTCTGGTATATTTTTACAACTATTTCCTCTTTTCACTCCTTCATTATCCACCAATGGAATTAAATGTATTTCATATCTAATTAATTCAACAACCTTCCTGAGGACAAATTTGGAGACAAATTCACGGAATTAGGGTGCAACAAGATGGTTCCCAAAGGGGCTTAAGTGGCCACTTTTTTTTAAAATCGAGAATCACCCAACCGATGAGAGTGAGGGATAGCTCAAAATTTTTAGATGGAAATAAAACAAAGGGACTATAGCGTTTGCTCAGGAGTTTACTTTCAAACTACTAATTTATTTTGAAAATGGATTTTGGGATAAGGGTTCAAAGGGGCACACACAAGTGCTTTCATTGTTTCTGTCAGAAAAACATAACATAACAACTCTTGTGTGACTGGAGCACGGTGGACTTTTTTGTAGTATTTTTAAAATGGCTCTAGTCAGAAGTTAGATAACGGTATGTAGTAAGGACTGGATATTTTTTGATAATTTTTTTAATGAATATTTGATTTTTATTAATTTTTCTAATTGGGCATTTCTAAAAGCATAATTTTGGCCGTGCTCCCCTAAATTTTTTTGAAACTAATAGATTTTTTTTAATTTTTTTTTTTTATAAATTGTAGAATGGAGTCTAGTTTCTAAAAATGTAATTTATTTCAAATTTTGATGAATGGTTAATTTATAGCGAAAAAAATACCAAACATTGCTTTTTGAAGAAAAATGGACATACAAACAAAATAAATTATGGATGAAGGCTTAGCATTGTTAGAAAGTGAAAAAATTACATGGTTGGAATCTAATAAAGACCTAACATTACCCATGTGTTAGATTTTGTCAATATTGAACCGGATGCAATCTTGACGGTGAGCACGAACCCTATTATATGAAAAATTGTAGAATTTGAAAAAAACACATCTCTAGTCATTGGGAATGCCCTCGAAGCCTTTGGGTTTGTATTCCAAGGAAAAACAAACAAGTTGCAAGAAACAATAGCGAGACATGTTATTTGTTAGTTTTGCCTAGCAGATAATGACCATTTAGAGTTGCACTTACCCCTCTGAGGAAAAATTATTCATCTTCTTCCATTGATCATTCCTATCCTCTGGCTAAATGTTTTTGTGGAGATGAACAATCTCCATAATCTTCTCAGGCTTCTTCATCCTTCACCTTTGATTCTTTCAAATCAAATCCAGACCTTATTTTCTGCCACATCACAAATATGTTGTCAGGAATATATAAATACAACTTCTTTCCACAGGAAATGGATCCCAACTTTGTGCAATCTTACTCTATAGAAATAGCATTAGAGCAATCAAGCATTTGAGCAATAGCAATAGCAAATCATTTTAGAATATCAATCATAATCATGGCTTTTCATTTAGTTGTATCTTAGTTTGCAGTAGTTTCTTTTATCATTTTCATGTCAATTTTATCTACAGTATCATCAACATATCATTTAGTAATCATTACATAGGATTAAATTTCTACATTTTACATCATCTCATTCTCTAGATTGGCATTTTAACAGTTAGAGTGCTTACATAATCTGAGAGCCACAATGATTTGATAAATCTTTGGAGATAGAGAGAAATAGGACACTTATAAGAGATTTCATGTTTTAATTAGATTAAATTTTGTTGAAATCTCTTTGTATAATGTCTTATTGATTGTGTTTGTTATTCATATACACATATTTTACTCACACAATGTCAAATACAAGCTAGGTAGTGAGTTTATATAGAACAAAGGAGAAGATAGAGGTAGAAATTCAACTAATAGGAAGTGACCACCAATATTAAATAAAGTAATAAAATAGTAAATGATCCACCCTTTTATGATGGGGACACCTCAATACCTTATCTTCTAGTTATTAAATAATAAATTATTATCCTAAGAAAACTTAATGAAAATGTAAGAAAAACCTATGACTAATAGAAAATAAATTAACCCACTAGAAAAATAGAAACCTTCACCAATAGAAATGTACTACCAACATGAATTTTTTTATAAATGTGAATTGTACATTTTCCACACTATCCCTATTAACAATATATATTTTTCTACCTTGCAAGATTATAGGAATTAGATGTGAATGTACAGTTATTATTTTTCGTAATATTTCCAATGAAGTCTACAACTCTAATAATTTGAATTTCATTAAGAGTGATAATTGAAGTGCAATGAGTAAATTGTTAAATTGTATCTCAATTCTTCATTTCCACCATTCTAAATCAAGTATCTAATCTTGTTTAAATTGTAAACTTCATATAATTTAGAAGAGTATTTTGGAAATTTTTGAAAACTTTATATATGTTGGATATTGATTCACATTGTACCTTATGGTCTAAAAATATGTATACAAACTTTCAAATTTATGTCAATGATTTTGCTAAATGAATAAATAAAATTTATTTTAAATGTAGATTAATATTATAATTTTAAAATTTTTAGGATCAATTTAATTGATCATATATTTTTTGAATTTTATTGATTATAATATAATCAACCTTGTAACATATGTAAAAGGGTCAATGCGGGATCATGAGGGGCCAAATAGTGGCGATATGACAGAAAAGTGGTTGATGACCTTTTTTATCCAAATTTGATGAAACAAAAACAGTTTATAGAAAAAAAATTCAGCTTTTTGTAACATGCCAATTGTTCACTGAAGTAAAATTTTCTAATTTTTCACTTTCAAGTAAATAAACTATGTAACTTAACGATTTCTAGATAAATTTTATTTCTTTATATAGAACAAACGAACATAGATGTCATAACAATAATCAACCTTGATTCCATTCCAACATAATGTAATGACATAAAAAGTACAAAACAAGGAAATTTTGATGTTTTGAAGGTGTTGGATGATTTTGAGGGACTAGACTGTAGGGAGTATATCTCCCTTATTGTTGAATATGGGGACCTATTGGGAAAAGCTGAGTAATGGCTTTCTCTATTGATGTTGTTTAATGATTTCTCTCCTTTTTGCTTCTTATCGTTTCCTAATTTTGGATTGCTATTTCATTATTTTTTATTTTTTTTACTTGTTGGTACATGGTGGATTTGATTAATGGTTTGTGTAGCTTTAAGAACTCTAGTAAAAACTTTACGTTTTTGATTAACTATAGATGGTCTATGGTTATGGTTATGATATTTGGTCTACGAGCCAGCCTGGATGTTGTATTTTAATACTAGTTGGTGGTGTTGTTTCCCACCCTATTTTTTCCTCTTTTTGTTCATTTGGCTATACCTATGGGATCGGGGACCTTTTCCTACTTATATAATTAAAAACATGGCCTTGATTTAGTTTTCTAATGTGTCTAACATATTCACATTAGGTCTTGGGCCCTTGTGAACTAAATGAGCTTATTGGTACCTCATTTAGAGTGTTGTAAAGTGTTGTGACACAATTTCACACTAATCTAGGGTTTTATTAAAATAATTGGGGTTCTTTATGCTTTAAGTGGCCTTATTTTACATCCACAAGCCCCATTTAATGCATATTTTTGAGGATAATCCTGACATGAACCAAGATCCAATCATAACTAAGGTGTTTCTGGATTTTATGGCCAAGATTTAGTGATCTAGGACTTAAATGCCACCTTGGGAATATGAGTCCCATATGACCCAAAATTAAATTTAATTCAAATTCTTGGCAGTATTTTATTCTCCTAGATTTTATGCCAGCTTGTAGTGTTGTCATTTTGAGAAATTTAGAATAAACAAGTATAAATACAAGTTTATTTCACTCATTTTCACCTAAGACTTTCATGAGAGAATTCCTAATAGAAAATTTGAATTCAAAAGAGCATACAAGTGTTTACAAGAGCATTAAATATTCTTCAAGAACTAATTATCAAGTGTTTTAGAACATTATTCAAGTATCAATCATCATATCAAAGTCATCATGCATCATGTTTTTGTTTGAGCTAAAAATTGTGATGTAGGGTTTTATGATTCAAGCAAGTGTTCAAGTCAACATCCATATCATTCAAGCAAGAGTCAAGATCTACATCCATTGGAGCCATTTCATACATGTTTGCAACACTTTATTCCTAGGTTTTGGTGAGTTGCAACATTATATTTTTCTCATTCATCATCCATTTATCTTATTTCATTTCATTTCAAGGTTTGATTACCAAAATGGGGTTTGACCATGGAAAACCCCTTTCTACTAATAAAACAACATTTTCCCCTCTCTTTATTGTGTGATTTATAGATCTCAGTTGAAAAAACATTGAAGATAAATTTTGGAGAAAGTTTTCAAGTGTTCAAAGTTGTTAAAGCTGTCACCTTGCGTTAGAGATCATTGAAAGACATCTACATGTTGCAAATAAAAGTTTCAGACCCAGAAATCAGGTGGAAAGGATAAAGTAGACATAGAAGAGTAGAATCATATTTTGAATTTCCAAAATAGCCTAACTATACCAATACACCACTTCTAGAATATAAGGGAAGTATAGTCAAAATCACAAATTTCTAGAGTTTCAGATATATCTTTGCCAGATTATTGTTCCTGCCTAGAAACCCTAATTTTGGACTAAATCACCCAGAATGGCATGAGTCCCAACAAGAATTAATTTTAGTGTTTTTAGCATTTCAAGTCTTCGTCTAGGCCTCTAGAGGTTTCCAGGTGCACACTTCTAATTTCTCATCTTTCTATTTTGATTAACATGCATTTTTAGGTCATTTAGTGAAGTCTTGCATTGCACTATGTTTAAGCTTTAGGTCTTGTATTTCATTAGTCTTTATAATCCATAGCTTGGTGATGAACCCCTCTTTAGTTTCTAATCAGACCCTAGGACAACCCTATGCAAGATCTCTTTCTCCCTTACATACCTTAGATTGAGATCTCTAGTGTTTTCCTTGAATGATTTTGGGAGAAAAGTGTTGTTTTGTGTCCTAAACCATAAATAAAACAATTTCCCAATTGATCATTTTGGTGAACCTTCATTTATAACACATCATTTCTAATTTGGACTGCATCATAATCTTAGATCTTGCTTACATTAACTTTGCATTAACAAGGTTTGCACTAGTTAATTTGCATCTAGAGTTTCCAAATATTTCATTAGTGGAAGTGCATATATGTTGCATTTTTCCATCTTGTATCATTGAATATCATTTGAAATCTGCATTTTCATTTATTCTATAGATCATCCAAACTAAAAAGCATAAAAATCACTTAATTTTTTTTGAAATTTGTGAAAAAACCCCTCACTGGGACTCATACACCCTTTTGGGTGATTTATTCCCAGTGTATAATTTAAACTGCATTTTCCAAAATTCAAACCTCCATTTTTGAGCTTATATTTGTTGTTGATAACTTTCTATTTCAATTTATAGAGTTTATATTATATTCATTTTATTTCATTTAGCTTAATTTTATTTTAATTGTATTTGCACCCATCTTGCATTTAGTCTCCATTGCATGAGCTTCTCTACTTGGTGTCCTATTTCTAATACTATAGTGAGATGAATTTTGAGACTTATGTCATCTCATGATAGTACAATCATCGTGAATCTTGGGTTATCTAGTTCTTTCACTACTAGTGTTGACACTAGTGCACTAGGTATGGACCATACCCTTAACAATTCCTTTCCTTCAAGTAGTATGATGCATGTTGAAACAATGGTTGCTAGTATTCTACAAGAAAACATAACCAAATCCATGAAGACCTAGCAAACCTAAAAAATAAAATAAGTAGTAAGAACATTTCAACTATTGCCATCCCTATGATAGATAACATTCATCACATGCTTGCAATAGAAGATTGAGTTGAACTTGTGCGTAACATAGTTCAAAACTTTGGAAAACATCTTACCTTAAGCATTAGTTGTCCTTTACCTTCAAACAATGTTACAAGCCAAGGAGGAATTCAAATTCCTCACACAAAAATCACCTCTATTCCTACCTATACCAACCCTCAAGTTACAACAACAATTTACAAACTACTAGTAATGTGATTCCTTCCTTAGGTATTTCTGCTAGCATCCCTAGTACCTTTGTGGCATCACACATCATATCTCATACCACCTTACCACCTATAAGCATTCCATTCACTTGTCCTTCGAACACATACACACCTCCATCTCACAATACAAACAATGACCTTCTCATAAACCAACTTTTGCAAATCATTTCATCCCTTCAAAAGAAAGTCTACACTATCAACCAAAATCAAAATGGAACACCTACATATTATGTCAAAATTAGTCCCTTTTCCTTGGAGATATTGTGAACACCAATGTTAGAAGGTGTTGAGGTGCCTATATTCAAGAATTATGGAGAGAAAGGAGATCCTTCTAACCAGGCTTCTTCCTATATTGCCTTATGTAGTGACTTTATTCTTAGAGATCAGCTCTTGGCTAAACTTTTCCCTAGATCCTTGAAGGATAGTGCCTCAGAATGGTTTTCTTCATTACAAAACAACTCAAGTCATTTATTAAATGAACTTGTTGAGGCATTTATCAACCATTTTCAAGTGCATATGACTCCTAAGATGACCTTGGTCAATTCGATGAGATGCAAGCAAAAAGAAGAAGAAAAGATTACCAACTTTATTTCACACTATCAATCACTTTATTCCCAAATCAATGTAAAGGTTTTTGATCCTCACCTTCAAAATATGTTCATAGAGAATTTGAAAAGTTAGATACAAGATAAGCTTACCATGATTAAGTTTCCCTCCTTCATGCACTTATGTACTGCCTTGGGCCGTGATTATCAAAACTTGGTTAGTAGTTGTGAAGATAAATCCACCTCTAACCAAACTAAGAAGTCTAAGTCCACATTTATCAAAAAAATTACCAACATTTTATAAAAAAAGGTTTCCTTCAACTAAATCCCCCTCAACAAACAACTCAACATAGAATCAAGTAGTTATTGTAAAAGCAATGATACCCTTCAACTATGGGCTCTCGAAAAGGCAATTCACTCCCTTGACTAATACCCTCCATAACACAATGTCACAACTATTAGAATAGAAAATGATTAATTTTCCTCCCTTTAAAACTCCCAATCATAATAAACCATTACCCATAAACTATAAACCAAATTCTTACTGTCATTATCACCAAAAAAATGGACATGATATGGAACATTGCAGGCATCTCAAACATCCTATGCAAGACCTCATTGATTCTGGTTAGCTTTCCATTGGAGGTGTTAATGATCAAGGAAATTAGTTCTTTGATGTTTCTCTCCTCTCTCTTTGCTACATTCCTCTATTTTTACCTACATTCTTCTCTATGTCATAAATCCAAAAGATTTTCCTTTTATATTTTCATTTTTCTTGTGTTTTCCTTTTGGGGGCATCGAGGTATTCATGTCTCTTCCATGTTGACCTAAAAGCTTTTCCTTTATTTTTTCTTTATCTTGTGTTTTCCCTTTTGGGATGAAGCAAGGAATCAAGACATTCATTTCTCTTCCATGTTGACTCTAAATTCTTTTTCTTTGTTTATGCTCTCTTTGTGTCATTCTTCCAGTTCTATGAGTATTTGGGGAATGATAAAAGTTCTGAGCTCTCTAAAAATATTGTAGCAAAGACATACTGACCCCAAATCCATGGATCTCTCATGTGTTTGTACTTCCATTTAAGTGGAAACCCCTTCTTTTCTTTCGTGATGTATCTTATTTGGAAACATATGACTTGGCATAGGGCTTTCCAAATTAGTTCTCATGTCTTCTTTATTGTTAGCATTTATCATTTGCTACTTTAAAGTAATTGCTCACAACATGTTGTTTAGTAATTTGTTTAAAGTGGGGGCATACACTGGTATTATTCGTCTGCATTTCATGTTTCATTGTGTATTCTTCTTACTTCATGTGATGCGTCTTCAAATATTTGGTTGACATTGGGTGTGATGTCCCTCAAGAATGTGATCTCTCTTAGCATATTATATTCATTTTAGTGGCTTGATGTGACATACTACATCACCTAATTTGTGAATATTCTATTCTTTGATTGGTACTCTCTTAGAGACATTACACACAATGTTCCCTAAGCTAAGACCTTACATGAACTAAGCAAGACTCCTATGAAAATTCCCTATTTTGTAAAATTTTGATTTTATGGCCACCTTGCATAACACATTTTGCATGCTTGTGGAGCTATCTTGTTTGTTCATGAGTATCAAGCCTATGAAGCTTTTCTTGCCTCATGAAGCTCAAAGTTCATTTTTGTGTGGCACCTTATCAAAGTTATCAAGAGGTATAGCTTTCATCTGGTTGAATGGGAAGCCAAATGTAACGCCCGTCGTGTAAACCCCAGAGAACACACACATAATGCGAATAATTTTTTTTTTAATAATAAAAATAAACATGCAATAACATTAAATCATAACACATAGAATAACACACAGCACTAATACACTTGGTTCTCTGGGGCACGCGAGGTTACATTGCAACCACAACACAAAATAAAGATAACGAAAATAACATAACCATTTAATTTAAGAAAAACATATACAATGATACAACTGATAGCCATGATGCGAGTATGACAACATCGCACAATTACATCCATGATAAATCTTTTAACAAGGTCCAAATTAAACCTAACTATTACATCATTGAAATAATATTACATTACAACTTTCTCTTGATACATGAATTACATTGAATTTCCCAACATGGGGATTGATACAAGAATAATGAACATGAAGTACAACTGATCACTGGAACATCTGCACTGCGGAAAAGCTGCGAAGACAAGACGCTGATGGGGAACCCAACGGGTGCGGAGCACGTTCCACCCAACCATGTGAATTACAAGTAACTCACCCCCCATGCTCAGAGGTGACGAGGAAGTGAATCCGACCATGAATGTCGACCGACTCAACAACAACATGATACATAACAAGTACAACTTAAGCTTACAATGAACAACCATCAAATTTCACAAATCACATGACAAGATTTAAACCAAGAACTCATCACGAGAACATGAAGTACTATCACTTAACAATTAAGATTCAAATCACAAGAATTCAAAGAAACATCATCAAGAGATAACATCTAGAGGCAACAACACAAACAATAATGGTGTCAAGTGGAGAGTGTCATCGCATCGCTCTCATGGGATTCTCCTGGCCCTTCCTCCAACTGAGGCGTCGGCACCCATCTATGGATCTCCTGGCCCTTCCTCCTAACTGAGGCGCCGGCACCATAGGGTAGCTGATGTGGAGCCAATAGTCTCTCGTGAAGACGAGACTATGACTATGCCGACCACGGCCTTCTCAGTCTATCACTAGTCTAACGTAGCCCTAATGCATAGCCGAGGAATCCAAAGTTTTATTATCTTGTGCGTTTAACTACCCAACCCCCTAAATCTATTGTTTAGGTTATCACTTGTTTACTACTCTTCGAGGGTTATCCTGGCCCTTCCTCATCCGAGGAGCCAACGCCCACAAAGAGCCACTCTCCCTCCTATGACCCCTAACATAAACTCAAGTAGGCAAGGGTTGAACCAATACATATAAATCATAAAACCAAAACTCAGATACACGAGGTATTAACCATCTCGCAATTGCTCAAAATCAAAAGTCTCAACCAACTGTTCAACCCTTCCTCTCATAAAAACCAAAATCCTCAAAGCCTACCAAAGCGAAGATGACATCATAAAATAACAAGCCTCTGGGATAAGATTACAAAAATCAACAACGGGTTCCCACAAATACATCACTACATATCATAAAAGTAAAACTCACATAACGTAAACAAGGTTGCACCCATACGGTTGAATCCAATCCGGTTTATGTAATTAAATACAATTGTTTCAACAAAGTCTACCATCACAATTAAAGACTAATATCTTGTCTACATAATTATTAAATCGAAATGGCAAAATTAACCAATGCCCATTTAAAATAAATAGAAATTATTTAATTATAAACAAAATTAAACATGTTAAAAGTCCGCGATAAAATTTGCATCCAAACAATATAATAAATTAACATTTAACTATATATAATCTTAATTTCATTTTTTTTTTTAAAATAAATAAAATAAAGACACACAATTTATACTTTACAATCTGTATAATATAAATATATATATATATACATATATATATACATATATATATATATATATATATATATAAAATAAAATACCAATAAACAAAACCAAAAAAAATAAAGTTTTATCCCATCGTCCGTGGACTGTACAGTAGCCGCGGGCTGTACACACAGCCCTTACGGCTGCTGTACACAGCGGCCCTTACGGGCTGCTGTACACAGCCGTCCATAAGGACTGCTGTACACAGCAGTGCAAATGCTTATGGCAGGGGCGGGGGTACGGCCCAGCCGTTCCCCAAACCCCCCATTAAAATTTTTAACATAAATAAAACTTCGGTACAAAACACTTTTTCATATATATATATTTTTTTTATGAAAAGTAAAAACTTCGAAATCCGTCTGTAGGCACGGGTTCGGTCGGCCAATACGGCCAAAAAAAAATTAAAATTTGATTTAACCGAAATTTCAAATATATGAAAATTATTGCAAAGAACATTTAAATTAATAAATATGTATATATATATATATACAGAATTCGTATATATATATATATATATATATATATATATATATATATATTCATAATAAAAAAATACAGAAGAATAACTCTTTTAATCACAGGCACAGAAACCAGAAGATAAAATAATCATTATATATATATATATATTATATATATATATATTATTTTCATAAATATAAAAACAAACAGAGACAGAATAGAGAAACAGATTTTCTTAAATTATAAGAAAATAGAGAAATTACAAAGTAATAGCACAGATCCATTATAAATTAAAATACTGAGAAAACCCAAAATTTTATTTTCTTCAATAACTAAATCATCTCATTCTAAAATCCTATTTTGATAGATTGTATGTTTCAGAAGATCAGGGTTCTTGTTTTGACAAAATTTGGACAGTATAGCTGCTATGAATTTTCTTTGTTTTCTAGTCTACTAATTTGCTCTAGTTTCAGTTTTCAACAGAGGTTCTCTATATTTACGAATTTTTTATTTTTTTTAATAAGATCTATTTTTTTCTTTTTAGAAACAAATAGAGAATCGAAAGGTACGAGGAAAACTATGAGAGGAACCTGGAGTCCAATGCAAATTTGAAGATGCCCTCGAATCCGATTCCAATCCGTAGTCCAGAACAAACTCAACAATCCCTGGAGCACTTCAGCTTTCTATTCTTCTGTGTGTGTCTGTGTGTGTGCTCTCAAGAATTCATGATTAAATAAAATATATTCTTCTTCCCTTCCAAAGCTCTCCAAAAATCCCAGAATAAAAGAAAATCAATTCTTTAAAACAAGCTTTTTTTTTAAACTCTCCATTCTCATTGGCTCACTCTGTCTTTTTGTTCTTTTATTTGTTTTTATTACTTTAATTCATGTTTTGCAACTTTTCTTGCACCACACATTACATATTTAATTTAAATAAACTATTCACATAATTATCCACCACCAATTTAATTAATTAAAATAATTAAGCATATTTATTATTTAATTATTATTTAATTGAAATGTAAGATTTTCAAAAATAATTAAATTATTTAAATATTTAAATACCATTTACTCCAACATTAAAAATAAATAATTTATTTCAATCATAAAGACAAGTCATAACTGTAAATGCCCTCATAAATAAACTAAGACAAAACCCATAACACAACAGACAATAACGACAATTACACAAAATCAACAACCATACCATACAATGAGACGACCTGACATCATGGAATGGAAGGACTTCATCGTCACCTCTGTATCAACATTTATCCATTGGGTTATTTGGTGCTTGCCCTGTCCTGCTGAAGCAGGTGGAATCGAGACTTATACCTGCAATCCTGCATACAAACGAAGTTGTGTACATGTGCATATATACATATATATATCAAAGCATTAAATCAATATACTGCATTGTGAGAAGGAATCGCAACATAACAGGGCACTCGCGAACGAGTGATGCTATGTTGTCCTTCGTCACACCTATTCTAACAATTATAGCATAATCAATGAATTACATTTCTAACTAACAATCATCTCCTAACATATTAAATTAAATCATTGCATCATATCACAATTCAGAAAATCAACTGATATAATCAACCATAATGTCATATAAGGTAATCATGTCCAAAATGAAATAACAGCATCAACTAGCATCTAACTAACCAAATCATCATAGTATCTGACTAACCACATCAAACAATAACAGTATCATCATAGTATCTGAGCATCAAAACAAAACATAACACCACCGAGTCCAACTAGCAACCAGGAGGGTTATTACATCCTCCCCCCCTTAAATCCGGCTTACTCCTGTAAGCCAGAAAACAAGTATGGGTAGGATTCTCGCATACGGGAAGCATCCTCCCAAGTCGCTAAAGCCTCATCATTGGGATCCCACTGGACCCTCACCTACTCAATATCCCTGCCTCTGAGTACGAGCCTCCTGTGCTGCACCACGACCATGGGCTCTAGAGCTAGTTGCCCATCCTCGACCTATAGAGCATTCCAATCAAGAACATGAGTAACATCCAGAAAGTAAGGCCTAAGAACTGATACATGAAAGACATCATGAATCCGCGACAGACTAGGTGGCAATGCCAGACGATAGGCAACAGGACCAATACACTCCAACACCTCAAACGGACCCACGAAATAGGGTGCAAGCTTAGAACCCTTTCCATAACGAATAGGGCTCTTCTGAGGACGAACTCTGAGAAACACTCTATCTCCTATAGCAAACTGTCGATCTACCCTGTGTGCATCAGCAAATTTCTTCTGCCTATCTTGAGCTGCTACCAGATGCTCTCGGATGCGAGCTACCTGTTGCTCCATGTCACGAAGCATCTCAGGTCCAAGAAGAACCTTGTCATCTAATCGATCCCAACTCAAAGGGGTACGACAAGGACGACCATACAAAGCCTGAAATGGAGCCATGCCAATCGAACTGTGATAGCCATTATTGTAGGCAACCTCAACCAAATGTAGGTAGTCTTCCCAACGAGACTGCTGGTCCATGACATACATACGAAGCATATCCTCAAGCACCTGATTAACTCTCTCAGTCTGACCATCTGTCTCAGGATGGTAGGCAGAACTAAAATTCAACTTAGTCCCTAAGGACCGCTGAAGGGATGTCCATAATGCAGAAGTGAATACCGGATCTCTGTCAGAAATAATCCTGCGCGGTATCCCATGTAGTCTAACAATATCCTCCATGAACACCCTAGCCACCACTGAAGCAGTATATGAAGATCGAATAGGAGAGAAATGGGCTACCTTGGTCAACCTGTCAACAGTGACCATGATAGCGTCGTGTCGCCTGGAAGACATAGGCAACCCGACTATAAAATCCATAGAAATGATGTCCCACTTCCACTCTGGAACAAGATGCGGCTGCAACAAGCCTGCCGGATGATGATGCTCAGCCTTCACTCTTTGACACTCGAGACACCTAGCCACAAAATCCGCAATGTCACGCTTCAATCCTGCCCAAAAATATAGTACACGAAGATCAGCGTACATTTTCTTAACTCCTGGGTGAGCCGAATAAGGAGCTCTATGAGCTTCCGTCAAAATAAGGGTACGAAGACCCTCTGCAGGAGGTACGTACATACGGCCTGCATAGCGCAAAACACCATCTGAATCCAAAGAGTACCCTGCAAATTTACCTTCTAAGGCTCTACCTGACTCAATCTCTGCCTTCACTGCCTGATACCAATCATCAGAAGAAAGAGCTGCAACAATCTGACTCCTCAAATCCACCTCAAGAGTCACAACGGATAACTCATGCCTACGTCTGCTCAATGCATCTGCTACAACATTCTCCTTACCCTGAATATATTTCACCTCAAAGTCGTACTCACACAAAAATTCCATCCACTTTCTCTGTCTTGCATTTAAATTCGGTTGCGTGAAGATGTACTGTAGACTACGGTGGTCTGTATGCAACTCGAACCGATGCCCAAGGAGAAAGTGCCTCCACCTCACCAAGGCATGCACAACTGCGGCCAACTCCAAATCATGAGTGGGGTAATTAAGTTCATGGTCTTTCAACTTCCGTGATTCATAAGCAATCACTCGACCTTCCTGCATCAACACAACCCCTAACCCTTCCAAAGAAGCATCTGTACAAACGACAAAATCACCTACCAGATCAGGAACTGCTAAGATTCGAGCACTAGTCAACTTATCCTTCAGCGTCTGGAAAGCTAACTGACATTGATCGGACCAAAGAAATTTCTTTCCCTTCCTCTGCAAAGAGGTGATAGGATGAGCCAACCTAGAAAACCCCTGAACATACCGTCTATAATATCCTGCAAGTCCCATGAAGCTGCGAATCTCTGAGACATTTGTGGGTGCGGGCCAATCCACAATGGCCTGAATCTTTGCAGGATCGACTGAAATTCCCTCACCAGAAATCACATGGCCTAAATACTAAACTTCAGTCTTGTAAAAGTCACACTTTTTGAGATTAGCAAACAACTGATTATCCCTTAAGCACTGCAATACCTGCTTTAGATGTTCTTCATGTTCTTCCATCGACCTAGAATAGATCAGGATGTCATCGAGGAACACTAGAATGAATTTATCCAAGTATGTACGGAAGACTCCATTCATTAGACTCATAAAGACTGAAGGTGCATTCGTTAACCCGAACGGAATCACAGTGAACTCGTAATGTCCGTATCGAGTTCGAAATGCTGTTTTGTGAATATCTGCATCTGCAATCCTCAACTGGTGGTATCCCGATTTGAGATCTATCTTAGAGAACACCTTTGCCCCTTTTATCTGATCGAAGAGATAGTCAATCCTGGGCAATGGATATCGGTTCTTCACTGTTACCTTATTCAACTGTCTGTAGTCAATACACAAGCGAAGAGAACCATCCTTCTTTTTCACAAATATCACAGGTGCTCCCCAAGGAGAAACACTTGGGCAGATAAAGCCCTTGGCCAACAATTCTTCCAACTGAAGATGGAGTTCCTGTAGTTCCTGTGTTGTCATCCAATATGGAGCTCGAGATATGGGTTCGGCTCCAGGTACCAGATCAATTCGGAAATCCACATCTCGCTTTGGCAGCATACTAGGAATCTCCTCTGGAAACACATCCGAAAAACCCTTAAGAAGGGGGTAATCATCCAATGACAACCCCTGACTATCCTCAGATTCCAAGTCACTCACAGATACTGCAAAGAGCTGACAACCCTGACGGAAGTGCCTTTTGAGCTGCATGGCAGAGATCATACGTAATGAGATGGGTCTCTGAATCCCCAAGATCTCTACCTCCTTACCAGAGTCATCAGTGCACCGTACTGCTTTTCGTCGGTAGTCAATCATAGCACGATGTGCACTCAACCAATCCATGCCTAAGACAATATCATAAGAACCGAGTGGCAAGATTCTGAGGTCCACCTTGGTTGACATTTCACCTATACACAGATTACAATCTTGCACAAGCTTCTCTACCACAACAATGGACCCTGATGCTAATTCAACATGCCATTTTACGCCTTGGCTAATTGCCACCAAACCACATCGATCAACTACTAAAGGTGATATAAAGGAATCAGAAGCACCAGAATCGAAAAGTATAGAAATGCTAGAATTATTCAACACACCTGATGCCTCAACCATAGTGTTCTGATGAACTGCCTGACGATTAACCACTGAGGCAAAGACACGATGAGATCTCCCTGCATCACCTACTGTCGGCTCTGATGCTGCTGGCCTCTGATTAAATTTGGAGGTGTTCTTCTGAGGACACATCCTAGCAATATGCCCCGGCTGTCCACAAGAGAAACACCCAGTGCCTCTGCCAAAACCTCTGCCCCCTGATGGAGCATTTGACTGCTGAAAACTCCCACGACTCGGTGCTGACTGGAAACTAGGTGCAGGTTGTACAAAACGTTCCTGACGAATCTGGTTCCTGTTTTGATCCCTGCGAAACTGAGAATTGCCACCCTGTTGAGATTGATTGTTCTTCTGTTTTGACTGCTGCTACTGAGGCTGCTGCTGCTGATAACCCCCTTTCGAGGGTGGGTACCTGTTCCTGGAAGATCCTGCTCCCTGTGATTGCCCTCCATGAGCAACATAACCAGGTGTGGGCGTGCTACCAATCTGTACCCCGATGTGACCTCCCAAAGCCATGGCCAAATTCTCCTCCACTAAGCGAGCCTTCTCCACTGCCATCTCCATCGTCTTCGGCTCGAAGACTCGTACACCACCACTGATGCAGGCATTTAAGCCCTGAACAAAATGTTGCACTAACATTCCCTCATCGTGGCTAATCCCTGCATACTACTTCAACTCATAGAAGCGCCTCTCATACTGCTCCACTGACATAGACAACTGCTTGAGATCGTGAAACTCGTCAGCCCTGCGTTGCCTCTAGTGGTCTGAGAGGAAACGAGCTCTGAACCTTTCTAGGAACAACTCCCAAGTAACCATACTGAGATCAAGATGTAGTTTCTATTCCTCAAGGCACCACCAAGTAGACACGAAGCCTCGCAAGTGCATCACTGCGCACCGGGCCTTGGTATTGCTACCATAGGGGTGCATGGCGAAGCAACGGTCCAAGTCAATTAACCAGGTCTCAGCCTCAAGACCTCCTCCAGAACCATCAAAAGTAGGAGGGTGTGCCCTCATCAGATCTCTCATATGGCCTGCTACGACTGCATCTGGAACCACATCTGTATCCCTGCGCCTCGGAGACCTCTCTCTCTCCCTCTCCACCTGGTGCACCTCATCTGGCCTAGGTCCCAATCGGTCAAGAATCTCTCCAAGTATATGCTGTAACTGACCGTCTAGACCTGGCGGTGCTGGATCCTGGTCACCTGATGGAACACTATGAAGACTTTGTTGTTCCTCATGCTCAGAGCCCTAGGAACTAGGAACTGAGGGGCTTCACCGGTTTGCTCCACGTCCGGCACCATGGCCTCTTGCACGGCCACGTCCTCTACCTCGAGGCATAGTTCTGCGCCACAAGATAAAGTACAACATGAGCACAAGAGTTGCAAAAACGGTAACCTAATGGACTACACTACCCAAAGACCCTAGCGTTTGCAACCTTGGCTCTGATACCAAGTTGTAACGCCCGTCGTGCAAACACCAAAGAACACACACATAATGCGAATATTTTTTTTTTTTAATAATAAAAATAAACATGCAATAACATTAAATCATAACACATAGCATAACACACAGCACTAATACACTTGGTTCTCTGGGGCACGCGAGGTTACATTGCAACCACAACACAAAATAAAGATAACAAAAATAACATAACCATTTAATTTAAGAAAAACATATACAATGATACAACTGATAGCCATGATGCGAGTATGACAACATCGCACAATTACATCCATGATAAATCTTTTAACAAGGTCCAAATTAAACCTAACTATTACATCATTGAAATAATATTACATTACAACTTTCTCTTGATACATGAATTACATTGAATTTCCCAACATGGGGATTGATACAAGAATAATGAACACTGATCACTGGAACATCTGCACTGAGGAAAAGATGCGAAGACAAGACGCTGATGGGGAACCCAATGGGTGCGGAGCACGTTCCACCCAACCATGTGAATTACAAGTAACTCACCCCCCGTGCTCAGAGGTGATGAGGAAGTGAATCCGACCATGAATGTCGACCGACTCAACAACAACATGATACATAACAAGTACAACTTAAGCTTACAATGAACAACCATCAAATTTCACAAATCACATGACAAGATTTAAACCAAGAACTCATCACGAGAACATGAAGTACTATCACTTAACAATTAAGATTCAAATCACAAGAATTCAAAGAAACATCATCAAGAGATAACATCTAGAGGCAACAACACAAACAATAAGGGTGTCAAGTGGAGAGTGTCATCGCATCGCTCTCATGGGATTCTCCTGGCCCTTCCTCCAACTGAGGCGCCGGCACCCATCTATGGATCTCCTGGCCCTTCCTCCTAACTGAGGCGCCGGCACCATAGGGTAGCTGATGCGGAGCCAATAGTCTCTCGTGAAGACGAGACTATGACTATGCCGACCACGGCCTTCTCAGTCTATCACTAGTCTAAGGTAGCCCTAATGCATAGCCGAGGAATCCAAAGTTTTATTATCTTGTGTGTTTAACTACCCAACCCCCTAAATCTATTGTTTAGGTTATCACTTGTTTACTACTCTTCGAGGGTTATCCTGGCCCTTCCTCATCCAAGGCGCCGGCGCCCACGAAGAGCCACTCTCCCTCCTATGACCCCTAACATAAACTCAAGTAGGCAAGGGTTGAACCAATACATATAAATCATAAAACCAAAACTCAGATACACGAGGTATTAACCATCTCGCAATTGCTCAAAATCAAAAGTCTCAACCAACTATTCAACCCTTCCTCTCATAAAAACCAAAATCCTCAAAGCCTACCAAAGCGAAGATGACATCATAAAATAACAAGCCTCTGGGATAAGATTACAAAAATCAACAACGGGTTCCCACAAATACATCACTACATATCATAAAAGTAAAACTCACATAACGTAAACAAGGTTGCACCCATACGGTTGAATCCAATCCGGTTTATGTAATTAAATACAATTGTTTCAACAAAGTCTACCATCACAATTAAAGACTAATATCTTGTCTACATAATTATTAAATCGAAACGGAAAAATTAACCAATGCCCATTTAAAATAAATAGAAATTATTTAATTATAAACAAAATTAAACATGTTAAAAGTCCGTGATAAAATTTGCATCCAAACAATATAATAAATTAACATTTAACTATATATAATCTTAATTTCATTTTTTTTTTAAAAAATAAATAAAATAAATACACACAATTTATACTTTACAATCTATATAATATAAATATATATATAAATATATATATCTATACATATATATATATATATACATATATATATATATATATATATATATATATAAAATAAAATACCAATAAACAAAACCAAAAAAAATAAAGTTTTATCCCATCACTGATAAATTCATCAATCACTTCTCCTTTAATCTTGACATGGACATCAATCTAGAGGAACTGTATACTCTTAGACAAAACAAAGGAGAATCTTTTGCCAATTTCTTGCAATGATGGAGACAGAGAGCTAGTAAAAGCAAGTTTCCTCTTCCCAATGAACAACAAGTGGGAATTTTCATAGCCAATCTAGACCCCAATGTATCTTTCCACTTGAAAATTAAATGCATCACATCATATGATGAGCTTGTCCCTAGATCCCTTAACATCAAAAGATCTCTAATCTCACAGGGAAATATTAAAGATTACAAAGACAACCATCCCTCAACTAGTTCGAATGAGAAACCTCATGTCTGGGAAAAGAACAAAAATGTAACAAATGACAGTGTAGTAGATGGTAAGCTCATACTAAGTGCTCCTAGGCCTAATAATAATCAAGTTGCTAACATCCAGCCAGCTGTGTAACACAAATAGGACCTCCTTAGAACAATCAAATCAATAACACTAACATGCAACAAAGGTGAGGTGCCAACAGGAGAAGCTATCCACAACACAAGTACACACAACTATCAAAACCTATCAAAACAATCATGAAGAAGTTGATAGAGTCAAATCTTATAACACTTCCCAAATTTGAAAACTAACAAGAATCACAAGAGAAACCATCTTGGTATAATAAGCACAACGTTTGTGACTTTTGCAAAATCGAAGGAAACAAAACAAAAAAACTACATGAAACTTAAGAATATCATCCAAGATTTCATAGAAATTGAAACCATATCTATTGAGGTACGAGGTGGGAATCAGGATCTTAAGATACACAAGAATCCTATTCCAGATCATAATAAAGAAAATAATAATGGAAAAGCTATGGATTACAAAAACATGCAACATACCTATTCCAATGTAGTTGCCTCCTATGATAGCATCATTACTATTGTCACCATGAAAGGAGCTAGTATGAAATTTGGAATCACCCCACGATGTGGAAATTTTACTGTTCAAAGAGTCCCACCTCAATCTAGGACAAAACCTACTTTTCCCACATCTAATCCTTGCAAGTAAAGTCTTATAGATCAACTTAATTAGTCCCCCACACAGATATCAATCATAGAAATCTTAAGGTTATCCCTTGCACATAGGGAAATATTGGAGAAAGCTTTTTCTAAGTCATCTATCCCTAAGGATATTGATACCAATCAGTTCCAACCTATGGTAGGGCATATCACCAATCATCTTCTTACCTTCTTTGAGCAAGACCTACCATCACAACCATCTCATAACCGTGCTTTACACCTTGAGGTTGTCATTCATAAAAACAAGGTCAAAAGAGTCTTGGTAGATGCAAGTGTTGGTCTAAACATTTGTACCCTTCAGTTGAACAAACATCTAGGCTATTCAAAGATTCTATTGAGAAGATAGAGAGTACCACCATCAGGGAATATGACGACCAACAACAACTATCATAAGGAATCATTGCACTTTCCATCCAAGTGGGACCTCTTATTGCTGAAACTACATGTCAATTGCTTGATCTTGATCTTCCCTATAACATCTTGCTTGGATAACCATGGATCCATGCTTTAAAATATATCACCTTGACTTATCATCAATGTGTGAAGTTTCCTTTTGAAGGAAGAGAAATCACCATTCATGGAGACACCGAACCTTTTTACTATTGCAAAATTCTTGAAGCCAAGTTCTATAAAATCCCCCAAATACCCAAAAATGATGAAGGGCCTACACCATCAAGCTCATTTGTTGACCCATCATCCCTGGCCTCTACCTCAGCAGCAAAAGTGCACATTATTCAAAGCATACCTAATGTCAAAGAAGTGATCCAAGATGATGGTTATGGGAACTACAAGCTACTAAGAGAAACCTTTGTCTTAGGAGAGTTACCTATTTCTCCTGAGTCTCATGGGAAACCCACATCTAGCACCAAAGAACCAAAAAAAATCAAGATGGAAGCTACTACCTTCACCAAGTGGGGGGATTTGAACTAGGAAGATGTCAATAAGGAAGACATCTCTAAACTCCTTGATCAAGATGAACGACCTGTCCCTATTCTTCCCATGGAAGATGATAACAAAGGCCTATAGCTCATGCAAAATTGGGGATATAAGAACAATAAGAAGTTAGGACATAATGATAATGGTTTACTAGAACCCATCATTCCTAAGAAACAACTAAAGAATATTGGCTTAGGTTGGACTACTAGCAAAGTCACATTTATTAGCAAAGGTATTTTTGCTAAATGAGCTAAGGCTTCCTCTTGGTCACCTACATTGTGTGATATAGCCTTAGATGACTCTCCTCTTGATGTTACTAGCCCATTTGGGAACAAAACCCTCTTTATGATATCCATAGCATCCTTTGTCACAAGAAAACAACCAACTGAAATATGCCTAGTATACCCACAACTTATTGACATGGACCAACGAGGACCACTGATTCTATATTTATTCAAAAATGATGAAGCAATCTGAGAACACATGGAACTTCATGACAACTTATCATGGGTAGATCACAAAGCAGGCTTTGACATAGAGCTCAAAATAGGGGCATACTATGGGGAGACAATTGAATTCTTCAATCATAAAATAAATGAAATGCAACTAACATGTAGATCCTTGAGTGAAAACCACCTATTAGCACTCTCTGATCCTAAAATAGTAAAAAAATGGACACATCCAATGGTGAAAACCTCTCTGAGGCACCCAAGGATGAGGTATTCAATCTCTCCCTTAGTACAATGCATCCTGAAAAGTCAACAGTACTAGTAAAAAAGACCACTTCAGTCAATGTGAGAATACAAGAAGCAGCTAAGATCACTTTCTATGTTGAATCATTATTGGATGAAGAATAAAAGAATCTTGCAGCATTCCTCAGAGAGGGAAGAGCTAACTTTGCATGGTCATACATAGATATGCCAAGCCTTGATCCTAAAGCCAAGCTAGTTAAGTAGAAATTAAGGAAGATGCACCCATAGATAGAACTCCTGGTCAAACTAGAGTTGCAAAAGCTTCTTGACATGGGATTCATCTGACCTATAGATTATCCTCAGTGGGTTTCAAACCTGGTATCAATTTCAAAACCCACTAGGAGCATTAGAATTTGCACTAATTTTAGAGACCTAAACAAAGCATGCCCAAAGGATGATTTCCTCTTCCTAACATTGATCTCATTGTGGATTTAATAGTTGGGCATGAAATTCTATCACGCATGGATGGTTTTTTAGGCTATAATCAGATCATAATCACCAAGAAGGATCAACATAAAACTACATTCACTTGTCCATGGGGAACCTATTGCTGGAATGTCATGCCATTTGGGTTAAAGAATGCATGAGAAACCTATCAAAGGGCAATGACCCTCATCTTTCACGACATGATCCACAAAATAGTTGAAGATTGTGTGGAAAATATTTTTGAAAAATAAAGGAAGAGAAGTGAGCACATACAAGTCTTAACCTGACCTATTTTTGACCAGCTTGAAGAATACAAGGTATGACTAAATCCAAAAAATTATGTTTTTGGGTCAAATCAGGGAAAATCCTTGACTTCATCATCTCACAAAGAGGGATAGAAATTGATCCAAAAAAGGTAAAATCCATCCTAGACATGGAACCACCAAAAACATTAAAGCAAATGAGAGGATTACAAGGAAAATTGTAGCCCATCAAAAGGTTTATAGCACAACTATCAAACAAAATCCACCTCTTTTTGCATCTTCTCCATAAAGGGATAACCTATAAGTGGGATGAGAAGTGTGATAAATATTTCTATCAGATCAAAGATTATCTATTAACACCTCTAGTGCTCATGCCACCAATACCGAACAAGCCACTAATCATTTATATCTCAACAATATCAGCAACACTAGGAGCTCTTTTAGTACATCATGATGAAAATAGAAAGAAAAGGTTCATCTACTAATCAACAAAACCTTGGTGGGCTATGACATGAATTATTCACCTATTGAGAAAGCATGCCTAGTAGTATTTTTTGCTTCACAAAAGTTTAGGCACTACATGTTGTCACATGAAATCAAGTTCATTACAAAAATTGATCCATTGAAATACCTATTATCCAGAGCAACTCTCATAGGAAAAATGACCAAATGGGTGATGATCTTAACAAAATTTGACATAGAGTATGTGGACTGGAGGGAAATTAAAGGACAAGTGATCACAGACCAACTAGCATAAGCACCCATCTATGCTAAGAACCCTCTAATATTTGAGTTCCCTGATGAATCAATGCTCCTTATCAATCTCATAGCTTAGTAGAAGATATATTTTGATGGATCATTCACCCAACATGGATCCAGAGCAAGCATTCTTTTCATCACCCCTCAAGGTGATTGCATTCCAAAATCATACAGGCTATCATTCCCGTGTACTAAAAACATTGTTGAGTATGAAGCCCTAATCACAGGTCTGAGGATATCAATTCAGTGGTAGATTCAAGAGATTAAATTCTATGGAGACTCACAGTTAGTTATCAACCAAGTCAATGATGACTACTAAACTAAGGATGACAAGCTTACTCCTTACAAGAAGATGGTAGAAATTCTTACGGACCTTTTCATAGACATAACCTTTGAGAATATTCCTCATTTGAACAACAGATTAGTAGATGCTATGGCAACAATCAGGTCACTGTTAGACATGTCAAACAATGTCCTACAATGTGAATTATTGGTAGAACAACTTCTCATACCAACTTTTGAAATCCCTGAATCTGAATTTGTGTGTGTCATTCTTGATCTAGATTCTCTTGGTGTCATGACATATTCACTTACCTAAGTAGAGGAATCGTCTGTTTTGATATCACCTCAAACCTTAAAAAGAATTTTGTTAAAAAGGAATCTTGATTCATGATCCTAGGTGATACCTTTACTGTCAAAGCATCGAAGGGACATTGCTACGATGTCTTAACCAAGAGGAATCCTTAACTAATTTAAAAAAAGTACACGATGGCATATGTGGGTCCCATTCTAGTGGCATGGCATTAGCTAAGAAACTATTGAGGATGAGGTACTATTGGCCAACAGTAGAAAAATATGTTCATTAGTATGTGTAGAAGTGTGTCCAATGTCAATAGCATGGAGGTATGATCCATGCCCCAACTCAAGAATTGTAACCCATGATCACACCATGGACTTTTTCAATTTGAGGACTTGACCTCATAGGCAAAATCACCCCAACCTTGTCCAATAGCCACAACTTTATCATAACCACCATTGATTACTTTACTAAGTGGGTTGAAGTCATTCATATGACATATATAATGTGGAAGAAGATTTCCAAATTTATCCTAAATTACCTAATCTATTGTTATGGTATTCCACAAACTCTCATCTTAGATAATGAAACCTCTTTTAAAAATTAGGATGTGAAAGAGCTATGCCAAATATTCAACATCCAACACTGATTCTCTACCCTATACTATCCCCATGATAATGTCCAAGCCTAAGCTACAAACAAAACTATCTTGAAAATATTGAAGAAAACAGTGAATGAAGCTGGCTATGACTGGCATCTACAACTAAACCCTGCTCTCTGGGCTTATGAAACTAGTATCCAGATGCCAACAAGTGCAACCCCTTTCTCCTTGGTCTATGGATCAGAAGCTATCATTCCTATTGAGGTTGAGCTCCCATCATTGAGACTTTCATTATAGAACATGATTACTGAGGAAGAATATAGAGTGTCTCAGCTGAATGAACTAGAATTCCTAAATGAGTGTCATCTTGATGCTCTCAATCACTTGCAAGTATATTAAAATTGATTGATACAAAGCTATAAAAATAGGATCTGTGATAGGTCGAATTTGAGTGTTAGAAATCAAGCAACAAGTAAAAGAGTGCAAATAAACAACTAAGACAACCTACACCTCAAGATTAGCCTAAGTTGGAAACATCACAAAGTAAAAGCAACAAAATGGAACCTTATACCTTGCGTCGAATCGATCCTTTGGTTGGCCCTTCGATCTTTGATGTGTATGCTCCTTGGATGGCAAGATGCAAGCTAGGTGAGGATGTGAAGATGGATGCAAGTGGGTGACAACAAGAAAATGGCTAAGTGTAGGTTGGGAAACAAAACTACAAGAGTTTGGCTAGCAAAATGATCTCCCCAAAATGAGAGAAAAGAGGGGGTATTTATAAGATTTTTGGAAAATCTTAGGGGAAATGGACGGTTGAGATTGATCCACCAAATATCAATATGTAGGGCTAAGGTGAGTTGAGAACTCACAAGCCCTCGCATCTTGACCTGTGGCATGTGAGATAGCCCTAAAAGGTGAAGTGGACATGAGGTGGAGGGAGAAGGACATGACATGGAGAGGGGTACAAAGTACCTTGGGATTGGACAAGATCTCCTCATAAAGGAGGTCCTTGTCCCCATGTGGGTGAGAGGACATGTGAGAATTAAAAATTCCTCAAATATTCTCATGGGGAGATGGGGAAGAATAAAGAATAAGTGAAGGACATGTGGGGAGAAGTGAAGGAATTAAAAATTCCTTTTGGGTGCTGGGGATTACAAGGTGAATTAAAAATTCACATGGGGAAGTGGAGTGCCTTGTCCAAAAGGAGAAAGCCTTTAATAAGGTTGACTTAAGGACACATGCCATAGAAGTGGGAGGAGGATTAGGTTAGGCTAATCAGATGATTAAGGTTGTGCAAGTACTCAGTTAGATGGACTAATGACTCATTAGAAGCAAGTGGGAAATTATGGAGGATGTGACCTTAATGATGATTAAGGGTGTGCACATGCTAACCCTTGTTAATTAGAAGAAGATGAAGTAATTAAGATGGATTAGGGACCAACTTGCAAAAGTTGGAGGATGTGACCATGAGAGAGAAAAGATGAATTAAAAATGAATTTTAATTTAAAAGGGGGATATGACTAAATTAAATAAAAGGGCATATTTATTTAATTTAGAGGAGGAAGAGGGGTAAAGTATTAAATTAAATACTTTAGGACCTTTGTGCAAGATGCAGGGTATTAATTAAACAAATGGTTTAATTAATATTGTCATAGGGGATGAGCCACCGGATGAATAAGGAGACGCGTTTGATCATAGGTAAGTGATCAAATTGGACATCTACATTTTGCCCCTCTTCGAAATACTATTAGACTAATAGGGTTTCGAAGAAAAATAGAATGCAGATGACTCTATAGAGGAAGAGACCAGAAAAGGAGATGCCCCAGAATGGGGGAGTGCACATGAGCTGCCCCGAATGGAGGGAAT